>BSYO01000011.1:2400000-3118027 GCA_033239525.1 Nepenthes gracilis
ATGTTTCCAACATGTCGTGTTCTCATTTCTAGAAAACTGCGTGTTGACATATCAATGTTGTGTTCTTAAATTGAGATTGTTACATGGCCAGGACCAGGCTTCTCAAAAGCCATTAAGAGCTCTTGCTATGCTGCAAATTAACCAAGTGTCTATCAGCTTTAGCACTCTGCTAGTACTAGTTATGTCACTCAGTTGAGCATGAACTCGTGTTTCAGAACATTAAGGAAATAAGGTCCATAGTCTGAGATGGGGATGGGCTCTACTCAGTGAATATTGCGAACATGAAGTATATTATTAGAGCCCTAGTGCAATCAAGTATGGGCCTTGGTCTGATGAAAAAAGGGGCATGGATTCTAGCGGCAGAAGTGTATAACCCATCCAAAGCACCATTTCATTTAAAGAACAAGATGAAATTCAAAGTGCTTGGAATTACGTCAATAGTGAAATGATATGGTTTTAATTTGTTTTAATCATTTTGTATCTTGGTAGCTACTGTTTAAGGTTTATGTTAATGGAAGTATATTTAGAAGATTTTAGGTTTTTATCATTTCAAAACTAGGTGAAGAATGAGCTTTGGTGTAATATTAGAGTTGTTATATGAATTGTTGGTCACAAGTTTGAGTCATAAAAACAACCTCTTGCGTGACACAAGATACTACCATATACAATGGACCCAAAGTGAACCAACCCTTCCACAGAACTGGGATGCTCTGTATTTTAGAAAACTAGCATCCTAGTGTATCTGTGTTCGTTTCCCATGCATACACCTAGGAATCTAATTTACAGATTTTATGAAGTTATGTTTGATTCGAATAAGGTTGACCATATTGAACAGACTTGTTTGGCTTATCTTTTTGCTTATTGAAAAACTTAGTTCATAGGCCAAAGCGACCGGCAAGCCAAGCTTTGAGCTGAAATGTTAGGTGTGCAAATTATATTTGCCCCAAACTTGAGTATCTTGAATTTATAACTTAGCACATAACAGTATTCCTATACCATGTCATATTTCATAGGGTCGACTACATTTTTCCCACTTAGGAGACAACTTTTTTATTGGGAAATTACCCCTTATCGTATGATCATCACTAGTTGTTTGCCACTATAGGGTTGTTTTGTGCACGCATGCACGAATTGGGTATCACAAATGCCCTATTTGTCAGTTATTTTCTGGTTGTTGTCTAGTGAAATTATGAGCAAACAGTCACAGCACTATTTTTATGGATTTACGGCATGAACTGCTTGAGCTTATGTCTACTGTATGATATACACTGCATGCATAGGTAGGAGAGAGTAAGGGTGAAAGTGATATCTAGTATGAACTTTTGACATTCAGAGGTTATGCTTCTGGTGAAACTAAAACGGCATTGCAAAATTATGCTTTTGCAGCTTCTCGACGAGATGATCGACAATGGCTTCCCTCTCACAACTGAATACAACATCCTGAAGGAGATGATATCTCCCCCAAATATTGTTAGCAAAGTACTGAGTGTAGTGACCGGTAACAGTTCCAACATGAGCAACACTCTCCCTGGTGCTACTGCATCATGTGTTCCGTGGAGAACAACACAATTGAATTATGCAAGTAACGAAGTTTACGTTGACCTTGTGGAAGAAATTGATGCAACAGTAAACAGGTTCGCCAATAGTTACTTCTAATCTTATATGTATTCTGTTTCTCTATAGTACCAGTTGTTGCTTCATTAAATTTGCTTCATTAATAGTTTCATAATCGGAAAAGAATCAATAGAAAAAGAATGAATTGGAATTAATCTGTATATTTATTTCAATTGGAATTCTTTCTTTTTTGGGCGGGTGGAATTTGAAATTTTAATAGGTGTTAGTGATGTAGTAGTATGAGGTATAGTTTCATGTTTTTCATGTTTGCTTACTACAATGCACATTTTTTGTTCGAGTCCATTCCAGGACATCCCTTTTTTTTTCTCCTTCACGCTTCCAATGGTGAGGATTTCATTTTGGATAACTCAGATGACTAAAATTATGATAACATTATAAAATATGTTTGACCAATCTTGTAATCTTAGTTGTTTAAGTTGTTTGGATAAAATCCTCTTCATTGGAAGGACGGGATGACTCTAAAATATGAGAATTCTAACAGTTCCTGTTTTTATTAGGTTTGGACTTGGAAGTATATTCACATATACATAGACTAGTTTACAAAACAATACAATGACCAAAATACCCTTTCATAAGGATATACTGTCCTGACAATTCTGTACTTTTGTAGGGCTAACCAAGTCTTCTTTCCTCGTGCTGCTTAGGGATGGAGTCCTTGTAAAGTGTGAAATCTATGGCCAAGTTCAAGTGAATTGCCATCTTTCTGGGATTCCTGATTTAACCCTCTCATTTGCAAACCCTTCCATCCTGAATGATGTGAGATTCCATCCGTGTGTCCGATTCCGTCCGTGGGAGTCACATCAAGTCCTTTCATTTGTGCCTCCTGATGGACAATTCAAACTCATGAGTTACAGGTGTGTGAAAACATCCTGAATTTAAACTTTAAGATCTGCCATGGAATGAAATTTTAATCAATATATATCAATATAGATGCCTCGATGCCGATAATTTTTTGAAATATTGGCCAGTACTTTTCCCTGGGTTCATATTGCCAAACAATTGTGCATCTTTACTAATTCGTGTCACCTGATAAAGTTGATACTGATATAGCCACAAGTAATACCGATACCAACATTTTCTTCCATGATTATCTGCTTTGTTTCCCATGTTAACTCTTAACATTTCCACTGTGGTTGCCTTGTTATTTATTTCAGGGTTAAGAAGTTGAAGAGTACCCCGATATACGTGAAGCCGCAGCTAACTTCTGATGCAGGCACATGTCGTGTCAATGTGTTGGTCGGGATACGCCATGATCCTGGGAAGACAATTGACTCCATAACTGTGCAATTTCAATTTCCCCCAACTGTTACATCCTCTGATCTGACTTCCAATCATGGGACAATTGACATACTTGCTAACAAGGTATTGTTTTGATTTTCTAGTCTGGCTTGACTATTTTGTCATTATCCATGAAAAGGAATATTAGTATGATTAATAATGATATAATATATAAGATTAATGTTGGTTTGTTAAAATAAAGAACTACATTGAGTCTATAATATATCCATTAGGCAATCAAATAACGTATACAAAAACTAAGCGTTGCAGGGATAAGAATGCTAAAAGATGGATGCATTGGGTCATAGGAAAAGATAAGATATGGAATTGGTGATATTCGTAAGCGTTTCAAAGTAATAACTGTATGTATAATATAAGGGAATGCCTTATAAGGTTGTTCAAATACTTGAAACGTAGTACAAATGAAACACTTTTATCATAAGGTGAGTTAGTTATGGTTAAAAAAAATAAATGTAGATGTAGACTTAAAAAAAATATAGTGATGTGTTAAAAACATGATTTAAAATTCCTTCTATTTTACTCGTCTTTTTCCACATTTAATTTTGTTGCTAAAGTAACACTTGCAGACGTGCTCGTGGTCCATTGGAACGATCCCCAAAGACAAAGCCCCATCGATGACAGGATCCCTAATGCTGGAGGCAGGTCTTGACCGCCTTAACGTCTTTCCAACGTTCCAAGTGGAATTCCGGATCATGGGTGTCGCTCTCTCGGGCTTGAAAATAGATCATTTGGAAGTGAAGAACGTAGCAAATCATCCTTACAAAGGTTTTCGAGCTCTCACTCGGGCCGGTGAATATGTAGTAAGATCATAATGAAGAGAAATCTGAAGAACTGTCCTAAATTGTTGTCATCTGCGTCAACTCTGGAGCTGCATATACTTTCATGGGGAAAATAGGCCCCCTTTTTTTTTCTCTTTTTTTTCTTTTTGTGTTTTTTTTGTGGGTGGATAGAACAGGGATGGAAGATAACAGATGAAGATTGATTGTGAAGTAGTCTGGCAAACTGTGTTTCTCCCTCATGGATGGAGACTGCCGCTATTGGTTTTAAGTATGTTTATTGTGGTTAAAAAAAGTCTACTAATTATGGCTAAATGCTAGGGAAAAAGTATAGAATGGAATTTTCCTAATACTGTGTTCAGTATATGTAATAGAAATTTCATTCATGTTTTATTTTTAGTAGAATTATTATTTTATTATTTATTTACTCTAATAATAGAAATAATAAATTTAAAAGGAATTGTTTGGTTACTCCTTGTTATTCCTTCAAAACAATGAAAAAAATACCAACATCTTCCCATATATTTTATTTTTAGTTATTTAGAAATAATTATTTTAAGATATTTTTCTTTATTTACTCTAATTATAAATTAAGTTTGATTAAAAGTAAATTAGAGTTAAACACAGATTTAGATAAAAATTTATAGCTGTTAAATCATATCGTGCTAGATATAGTCTAGTCATCCAGATGAAAATCATGTGCGTTAATAATTTAACTCGGATCATTCGTGTTAGGATACGGATATTTTATTTATTTTTAAATATATTTTTTAAAATTTTAATTATATAAAAAATAATTTAAAAATATAAAATATTTTAAAAATTATAATATATAGGTTAAAATATTAATTAATTATATATTTAAATGAAAAAAATTTACATAAGAATAAAAGTTATTGTAATGACACCAGGAAATTTTCAGGGCTACTTTTTCATTAATGCTCGAGCTCAAGACCATGTATTATTCTCTGCTTTTCTTAATCTGAATCTTTTTATAAAATAATAAACCATGATGATTAAATTATTTTTTAAAAAAATTAAAATATTAAATTTAATTATTTTAAAATAATTAAATTTTAGTAATTTATTTTTAAATGGGTGATTGAGATATGCTAATTACAATACAAATAATAGATGTCTAGGCTTCTCCCAATGCAATAATCAAAGTTTCATTAAGGTGAACTTAAAATTAAATTTTTAAAAAAATTTAATAATCCAGATTAAATTATAAAAATTAAATTAAATTAAATTATAAAAATTAAAGATTCCAAATTAAATGACTATTTAATTTTAGAGATATAATATAAACTCTATATTTTTTATTATATAATTTGGACTTATAAAATTTATTTTGAAGCCTAGTTTTTTTTTAAATTTTATTTTAATAACTCTCTAATAAACATGCTAAGAAATCGTTAACTGATCATTGTGTTTCCTTATATAAGTTTCTTCACTGGTTTGAAAACATTGATTTGCCCATTGGACTGGAAGAAAAAATATAAAAAATAATATTTATATATTTATTTATATATCTATTTATATTAAAATTGTTAAAATTAGTATGAAAAAATACAAATAAAAGTGAGTAAAATCAATTTAAAAAAATTTTAGTCAATTTTTTTAAATTAATCTTAATATTTTTCTATATTATTGAATTTTGTTAATATTCCTAAAAAATAGAAATATATGTTTTTTTTTCCTGAAAAAAATATATATTTACTTTACAGTTGTGTTAAATTCATTTCTTTAAAAAATTAGAAAAAAAAAATTCAGACATAAATTATAAATATTTATTAAAAAAAAACTCATTTTATTTTGTAGAAAATAAAAACAATTCTAATTTTAGATTCGATCTGCGATTTCATATTTTACCCAAATAAGTATAAAATGAACCCTACGAACCCTAAAAACGACAAGCAGGGCAAAGTATCCTCTTCAAACATCGCCGCAACGGAGGGAGAGGCAGTAGGAGTGAGGAAGCAAATCAGGAAGAGGGAGATGTCATTGTCGTGGTGGTCGTCAACCGCAACACGGTGGTTAGAGCACCGGTTGTCGTACCTGACGCCGCTGCTCTCCCTGCGGCCAGATTTCAGCGTATATTCGCATTTATTGCCGCAGTCCTGGGATCCGCTCAGCCTTCTCCGATTGCCGGCGATGATCCTGAGCTTCTCGATCTTTGACAATGTGTTCTGGTCTGTGGTCACGGTGTTCGAGTCCATCGCTCTCGTCTCTATGCTCTGCGCCTTCTACCTTTTATGTGGTTGTACTCTCTGATCGGTATAAACTGCTTTCTAGATCTTGCGGTATGCGATTCTTCACCGTAATATGGCATCGACAGCGCGGAATTGGATTTGAATAAGATCTTCCACGTGCATCTGGTGTTGAGCACGTGACGCTGACCCTAAAGCAGCATCTCTCTCCCTCGATTTGTTTGTTGATTCACTTTTTCTTCAGCTTTCCCTTTCCAATTTGCGCTCTTAGGGTGTGGTGGTGTAGAATCTGTGGATAGTAAAATCTCTGGTATGGGAAAAAGTCTGCAGTACGATGCGGCGGCGTTTGCTTGATTGCTTCTGGCACTGCACTGCTTAATTGTATTGTAGTTCATTTACCCTAGATCTCTTCCAAAATTTCTGAGTACTTTTTCCATTGATTAAGTTTGATAAAATAAAAATAAAAATTGGTACCATGGAGACCGCTTAGTTTATTTTGATTCTTGTTGGTGGACACGTTAACATACTCTTGGGTGATTCACAAAGTTGTGGATGTCCCTGTTAGATTATATGTTTGAATACTTAAATTGAAGTAAGCAGAGCATGAAAATGGAAAATTTTGAATTTGATTTATTACAACTGAGACAGTAACAGTTACAGGTTTTACTTTTGGTGGTGAGGAAGTGATTGCTAGCTGCAGAAAACGACTGCCCCATTATTTTAACCCATTTCAAATTTCAAACTAATATCTCCACGGAATGAAAATGGTGGCAGTTTTCGAGTTTGAATTTTGAAAGCAATATTCCAGTTTATGCTGAGACACAATATGGAGCTCCATCATACATCGTTGTCCAATATTGACTGTTTAAGTGTCCATTAGCATTGTATGAGTTCGTCAACTATAATCTAACTCAGCTGAGTTCTGCATTTCGATAAGATGCCTGCCATTGCCATCAATTATCGTTCCGATGATATTGTAAGTGCATATGGATAACACAAGAACCTTTTGGTAGTAGCCATCATCATCAGTTTAGCAAGAGCATCAAGAAAGTGAGCGACCCTGTAAGATGCCAAAAGCATAGATGCTAGCATATTTATTCAACCTGCTCCAGGCCAAAGAACCCCTCCCCCCGGTGCTCAATCAAACATGCCTAGGCTTGTTCATATGCATCCCTATCAAATCCAAAGCCAGGTCCTTCAAAACTGGCCACCTGAACCACAACGGCCGCCGCCGGATCTTGGCAACCTGTCAAAGATCCTTGCTTCTGAGATACAGTAGCCCGCAGTGATCTCTCAGCTTGGCCACATGGTTGGCCACCTCAATTCCGACCAAAAATGAAGTGGGATTTCGTCAGGAAGGCTCTCTAGGTGGGAGGCATTGAGTCAAGATGCAGGAGTTGAACTATCAGGCACTCGGTATCGATGCAGAGCGTTGCAGGTTCGTCTTACCAATCAATGTCTAAGCAGCTACGGTTTCCGTTGCCGTGGATCAACGAATATAGAATTCCGCTGCTTCTGTATGTTTTGTTTTCAGATTGTGGGGATTGTCTCTCATGAATGTGGAATTTGTTAATTTTTTAATCTGAATTGTCTACTGAAAAATGAAGAGTCGCAATTCAACTAAAGATTTGAGTGGTTGGAACACTGATTTCTACGGGAGATGTTGTTTCCCATGAAATACACCATCTTCCTTTTTTGGTCATTAATTGATACAAAGCGTGCATTGCATATCACAATTTTTGGTCATATTGCTTTGTTGGTAGATAATTTTATCATATAAATATTTTTGACATGATTATTTTTTTTATTTTTTTAAAATATTAATATTCATTAAATATCAAATCTTTTCTATCAAATATGATCAAAAAAATCATATATTTTATAATTTTTATAGTCTCTAATTAGATCGTCCAATGGGACTAATAATTTGAAATTGGGTTGGCTAAAAAAAATATGCAACATTAGAAAGAACGATATTTTGATCTTATGAATTAGTGTATCCATTGTATTTATTTCTCTTGATTATTAGGTCTATAAGATTAAATCAAAATTTAATAGTTAAATGTTTTTAAAAAATTTTTTAATGTAGTTATATTTTTAATTTTTTTCTACAAAATTAGTATTTATTAAGTTTAAAAAATAATAATAATAACTATTTAAATATTTTATTTATCAATTAAATTTTAATAATTTATTTTTTAAATTCACAGTCCAAATAAAAATAAATAAATAGAATGCCCCTTTTGTGTTTCCAATACGCGTCTTCTGTTCTCATATTTGACAGAATTACCCCCAACTCCCCCTCCGTTCATTCTGTTAAAATAAAAAATAATATAATATATGGGCCAATACGGGGCAAATTTGGGCTGGCTCGTCCATATCTGTCCTCAGGTATTCGGACCAATTCCACAGATGATTTTGGGCCTTGGGCTCCACCTGAGTCCAAACCAATTAAAAATAATCAAAAACTCAAAAAAACCGACTTATTAAATATTAACCAAGAGTTTCTATTTTTTGTTATTCATTTATGGGAATTTAAGTCTTTATTTTATGGATCATGAAATTATTGGAAAAAAAAGGGAAAAAAAGGCCTATAGAAATAATTTAAGTATTGAAATTCAATAAGTTAATCATTTTTGATATTTCCTAAAAGAAAAACATTTAGTTGACAGAATGTAATTATTTTTTAAATATAATATAATATCTATTTATCTATCTATTTTTATTAATATATTCGGATATTGGGTGAATAAAGGTTGCCATCGTAACACTGCTCTTTCTAAAAAGTGATAGTATTTAATATGTTTATATAATATACAGAATGTTTGAATTTATGTCAAATTATTTTATCATGTTGGACATTTATTAATGGTTATAAAATATTATTTATCTCTAAAACTAATTTAATGTAGCATATATTTTAAAATATACGTTTTTCAATAAACAGTGATATCATAAAGTAGTATGATAATATTTTGATATTATATAGCTTGTTAAGTAATCTTTTTTGCACCTTACTAGTTAGGAGTGACTTAGAAAACAAAAATTGTTACATAAAATTGTTGGGTTTCAATACCCATGGCTCAGAAAAGGCGGCTCAAAAGTTGAGTCCACAACTCAAGAAGCCTACAAGACTGACTTGACTCAATGGATTAAAATGACTCAATATGCCCGAGGACTAATTTTGCATCCCAAAAAGCTTAAGGATTTGGATCTACGCCCCACAAGGTCTGAAAGACTGTTTTGACCAAGAGTCTAAATTAGCCTAAAAGACTCGAGGACAAAGGTCCATATCCTGAGAGGTCCATGGACTAAGGGCTAGCATCCCGAGAAGCCCCAAAGTAACTCAAACAGTCTGAGAAACTACCTTAGCCTAGGAGACTTGAGGACATTATGAAAGACAAATGTCTCTAATGAAACCCCAAGGAGATGAAGCTAAGGTCATGACTTTGAAAGTCTGAAGGCTCCTCGTTGACCAAACTTTCAGATGAAGATCGAATACATTCGTTACCAAAATGTCTGCGAACTAGGAAAAGTTCAAAAACCTTCATCAAGGACATGGACAATAAAATATCTCAGACGGTACAATCCAGGACGACTGAGAGTGCCAGCTCAAATGTTTCACTTTTGTCAAGAAATACACAATCTTTGTGACACGCTATCTGTACGGGAAATGATGACCTACAGTGCATGCGCAGAAGTGACGTCACACCAAGCCCACAAGCAACCACCTTGACATTGTAAGCTAGATTGGTAGAGTTGATGACAAGCCTCCCTATACACGCCAGCACCACGTGGATTCCTCCCAAGGCAGATCCACCACTATATATATCTCATCTAAGTGTCTGAAAAAAAAGGAAGAGAGGGACATGCCTGGCATTTTGCATGTACGTTGTGAACAACTCCTAAGAAGGAGCAAGAACAGAGAAACCATAAGGATTTCTCCACCTATGGCTCTAAATTGCTCCCCATTTGTAAAATTGAACACCGGTAATTGGTTCAAAGATAGTGAAAGTCTTCTTAGACCTAAAGTCCCGTAATTTTTTTTCTCATTTAATAGAGGATTTTTCATATAAAAAGCTAGCATGTTATTGCTCTATTCCCCTCTCTCCTTATCTCCCAGCTCACTTTCATTACCCTAATAAATTTCAACACATACTTTATGTTGCCCGGGTTTCGGAGAGTGCGCCACAAAGATACGTGGACCCATCCGAATCCTCATTTGTATGACGGCCTGAATCCTAGGATGCAACAAAAATATTTATGTTAGGTTGTATATTTTTCAATATCTAAATTAAATTATCTATATAATTATTCTAAATTCAAACATTCGCTATAATTTATATAATATATCAAATATTTAAGTTGACCATATATAGCAATTAAATAATATTTTTAAAATTAAATATATTTTTAACATATATTTTAATAATTAAATTCTATTCCTCATTATCAGCTAACAATATTTTAAAATATATATATTCAAAAAAATTTCACCTAAGGATAATGTAAATAGGAGTTAAGATTAGTTTCAATAATGGTAGCAGCAATTAAAAAAAATAATGAGCGTCAAGAAGAAAAGAAGAACGATTTTTCAATTTTTTAAACGGCGTAATGTGATTTTTTTTAGCTTAAGTATCTTTATATAGAAAATAATATTTATTTAAATAGATAAATATGTGTGATTTTATATTTAATCTTTATTCAAAGCCTTTTGATAATATTTAATTTTTTATAATTATTATTATTATAACTATCTTATTACAATTTAACTTTCTATGGATACAATACAAGACTTATAAAAACATTATATCAAATTATTTTATTTTTATAAAATAAAATATATACTGTTAAAATTTAATCATATATATTTTAGTAATTGATTAAATTTACTATGGGATTTAAAAATATCTATATTTTTATATAGATATTATATTGAATAATTAACTAATATTATATTTTTATTATATTGAATTTTTTTTAATGAAAAAGAACGAAAAGATAAGAAACAAAAATACTGGTTCATTAAATGAAGGCACATGGGGGCATGTGACGCTTCAAGTCGCATCTACACGTGCCTCAGACAAAAGGGGGCTCCCGGATATTGAGGCTTTGCTGGCCTGATCTAAGCCCACAACACCAACCCGTACAACTGGCCCCACACTCTATGATCTGGACACCTGGCATTTGAACTGTACAGCTGGGCCTAAGTGGGCCCCATAAGCCTTCTATATCTCAACAATTTAACAAGTTACACCTGGCACATAATTAGTGGCACACGTGTCCCACCAAGAAAAGGATAAAGTCACCTCTCCAAAAAAAAAAAAAATTATTATATATTATTAAATTTATCTGAATTAAATAATTTAAAAACATTACAATTGAATTTATTATTATTACCTAAAATTTGACTTTCCATAAAAAATAGGAAGTAGAATTCTTAGTTATTGATGTTAGCATTTTACGTGGCATAAATAATCACAACAGTGGAATAAAGGATCACTTATTAACCTTCCGTCATTTGCCTTACTCTATTTTTGGGTTCTGAATTTTGGATGGTTTTAAATTTCTGGACACTCCTTTCCCCTTCTAAATGATGTATTATAGAGAATTTATGTAAGAAACAAAACCAATTTACATTATTTATAAGGCAAAATCATCAATTATCTTCACCGAACGAGTGAACGAAAGGGCCTCTAAGGAGAATAATGGGACACAGTAATTGAAGAGCTATCAGCATTTAAATGAACCACTAATATTTCAGCAATTAATTGGATGAATTGAAGGAACGGTTGAATGAATTCAGCGGTCGTTGAGGATGGATGAAGTTGAAGTGTTTCTACATTCTCTCACTTGGTCTATATTTTACTTGATGTGATAACAAAATCCATCAATTCTCAAATTTAAGAAATAAATATATGAATCATGGCAATAAGTCCTCTAATAATGAGTAATATCTTTCATATATTACAATATATTATATTTCTTAAGACGTATCCGTATTTGATAACGTTACTTTATGAATAAATCATATATTTATTTTATCCAACAATTAATGACATTCTCAATAAACCAATGTGTATACAAAATTTTAAGAAACATCACAATAATTAAATAAAAATTTTATTAAATATCATTATTCATACAATCAAAATCACAAAATAAAATTTAATGTCATTCTTATTACAAGATCCTTGAACTTCAATGGTGGCATGCCTTTTGTTAAAGGATCAGCGATCATCAATTCAGTACTATTATGCTAAATAACAATTTTCTTTCCTTTAATGCACTCCTTTATGATTAAAAATCGAATGTCGATATGTTTACTTTGACTACTACTTTTATTATTTTTAACCAGAAAAATAGTAACTGAATTATTGTAATATATTTTTAATGGGCTAAAGATGGAATCAACCACTCTAAGCCTAGACATAAAATTTCTCATCCATACACTATACTTTGTAGTCTCAAAATAAGCAACGAACTCGACTTCCATAGTGGAAGTAGTAATCAAGGTTTGCTTTACCTTCTATCAGGATACAACTCTAACCGCAATCATAAATATGTAATCAGATATTAATTTACGTAAATCAACACATTTAGCAAAATCTGAATCGGAGTACCCCAATACTTTCAAATCGTCGGTCCGTCTATATGTAAGATACCTCATCACTTTTTTAGCAACTTTTCAGTGTTACATATTCGGATTATTATAAGATCTTTTCAATATTTCAACTGCAAATGCGATGTCATGTCTTGTACATACCTGATCATGCATCAAACTTTCAACAGTGGAAGCATATGGAATGTTTTTTATCTGTTCCCGTTTAAAATTATTTTTCGTGTATTGACTCAAATTAAACCTATCACCCTTCACAATGGGTGCTACACTTGGTGAACAATCTTTCATCCGAAATCTCTGTAAAACTTTATTGATATAGGTCTCTTGAGATAAACCCAGAACACATCGTAATTTATCTCGATATATTTTGATGCCAATGATATAAGATGCATCACCTATGTCTTTTATTTCAAATTTATCAGAGAGAAATTATTTCACCTCATACGTCAAACCCTTATCATTGGATGCAAGTAAAATATTGTCCATATACAAAATAAGAAAATAAATCTTACTCACACTGACTTTCTGATATATATATTGATCCAAAATATTCTCTTTTAAAACCAAATGAAGAGATAACATCATCAAATTTTAAATACCATTGACGGGAGACATGTTTCAATTCATATATGGATTTCTTGAGTTTACATATCAATTGCTTACCATCACTAGAGAAGAATCATTCTGATTGTTTTATATAAATTTTTTTCTCTAAATCACTATTTAAAAATATTATTTTTTTACCTATTTATTATAATTTCATATCAAAATGAGTAACCAATGCTAAAATAATACAAAGATAATCCTTTTTAGATACAGGAGAAAAAATTTTCGTATAATCAATTTTCTCTTTTTGAGTATATTCTTTAGTAACGAGTCTTATTTTATATCTTTCGAAATTACCTAATGAGTATTTCTTTATCTTAAAGACCCATTTACGTCCTATAATTTTCGGCCATTTAGGCAACTTAATATGATTTCATACTCCATTGTAACTCTTGAAATTCATATCTTCCTTCATGGTATTGTACCATAATTATAATTCACTACAACTCATAACTTGTGAAAACATTTCAGGATCATTTTCGGCTCCAATATTATAGTCAGACTCCTATAAATATACAATAAAGTCACTAGAAATTGCTGACTTTCTCATTCTAGAAGACATTCTCAATGTTGTATCATCATTCTTAATAGGAGTATATTATATAATTATTTTAGATAAATCATAAATTTCATGGTCAATTAGAATAGGATCATCATTTTGTAGAATGATATTGATTGGTTGTTCAACACTAATTTGATCTTGAGGGGTGTTGTGTACAACAATCAACCTATCATTTGAAATGGATGGTTGAGAAGCCAAATGATCATTATCAGAAATCATATTTTTGGATAACTTTTTTTCACTCATTAGGTCATTCTTAAAAAATTTTACATTTTTTATTTCACAATCTTAGTGCTGTGAGATGGACAATAAAATCTGTATTTTTTAGACCGTTTAGCATATCCAATGAAATATCCACTGATGGTCCTTGGATTTAATTTCTTCTCATGTGGATTATAAACTCTTACTTCAAATGGGCATCCCGATACGTGTATATGTTGCAAACTCTATTTCCAATATTTTCATAATTCAAAAGAAGCTTTTGGAATAACTTTTGTTGGCACCCGATTTAATATATACACCATCATTTTAAGAAATTCACTCCACAAGGATTTTGGAAGATCAGAGTTGTTAAGCATACTCCTCACCATGTCCAATAACGTTCGATTTTTTCTTTCTGCTACACTATTTTTGTCCGGAGAACCAGGCACAGTATATTGGACAATAATTTCATATTCTTGAAGAAACCTTACAAATGAACCAGATATTTGTCCATCTTCAGTATATCTTTTATAATATTTTTCACCTCTATCTGATCTCACAATCTTAATTTATTTTTCGTATTATTTTTCTACTTCTACTTTAAATAATTTAAAAGTATGTAAGGTTTTATTCTTATTATGAAGCAAGTAAAATACATATATCATGAAAAATTATTAATAAATGTGATATAATATATTGGACCGTATGAGTCAATATCAGGATTACAAATATTCATATGTATGATTTCTAATATGTCTGAACTCCTCATAATATTTTTCTTAATCTTGTTAGTTTAATTTCCTTTAATGTAATTCACATAAGTCTCAAAATTAATAAAATCTAGAGTATTAAGTATTCCATTATTTACGAATATTTTGATTCTTACAATGAAAATATGACCTAATCTTATATGTCACAATATAAAGGAACATTTATCCATAACACATCGCTTAATAACAGTATCAACATGCACAACATTAAAAAATGTATTATTTTGTAAGTTCAAGTAATAAAGACCATCAGGCAATATACTATTTTCAATAATATCAGGCTTATAATACAAACTGAAAGATGAGTCTGAAAATATATTAAAATATTTAAAAGGTACAAGTTTTGAAACTGATATCAAATTTCTGAAAAAATTTAGAATATAAAAGGTCTTTTCCAAATTCAAAATAAAATCACTACTTAAAATTAAATCGCATGTTCCAATGGCCTCCACATGTGAACGCATCTTATTTTTAGAGAAGATACTTTGTTCACTGTCCACTAGCTTCATTAGGTTTTGCAAATCCTATAAAAAATTTAAAATATGGATTATAGAATCAGAATAAATTCACCATGTGTTATGAGAAATATTAACCATATTAGATTCATAACATATAAAAGAGAATGGATTACCTTTCTTCTAAAGCTAATTTTGGTATTTGACACAATCCTTCTTGACGTGTCCTTTTTTTGTAAAAGAAGCACTTGGATTCCTTCTTAATGTCTAATTAATGAGGTATTTTATCTTTTTTCTTCTTTTTGGCTTGAGTCTTAAACTTTTATTCTTTGAACATAAATACGCTTTCACTTTGTTCCATCATGAGCCTTCCTTCCTCTTAAACACACATGGTAATAAGTTCATTGATCGACCATTTATATTTATGTGTATTATAAGAGATTTTGAAAGGTCAATATTGTGGTGAAACGTGTTCAAAATATAATGCACAAGAAAAGATTCACACATTTTCACCTCCAAATTTTTTAATTGAGTCGTTATATTCATCATTTACATAATGTGTTCACACACACCCTTAATATTGGTGAGCCTTAAAAATAAAAACTTTATTATTAGGATGCTAGAAAGTGCTTTATTTAAAATTTTAAACTGTTCATCGATAGCCTTCAGTAAATCCAACACTTTATTATGCTGATCGACGGAACCACGAATATCAATAAAAATTTTAGTCTTTATGAACATTAAACTAAGGTGATTAGATCGCTCATATCGTTCATAAAGAGTTACATTAACCGGAGTGTTGGTTACAGTAAAATCGGATGGTTCATCTTTCCTTATAGCATAATTTATATCCATCCATCCTAAATGAAGAAGAATTCTTTCCTTTCATACTTTATAATTATCACCTTGCAGTTCACAAATTTCACATCTTATATCAAAAAGATTAACAAATTGAATAACTACATAAAAATTAAATACATATTTAACAAATAATAAATGAAGCTAACAAATAAATACATAATTATATTTTATCAATGTAAAGTATACATCATAAATCAATTGGCATACAAATTATCCGTGAGCTAAAATTTTAATTTAAGTAGATTCATGCTCAATTTTTTGATAAAACTATCAAATTATATTTTAATTTTTAATTCCTGTGGGTAAATTATGAAAAATAATTTGATATTTTATCCTGATTAATTAATTTAATATAATAAAATTTTTTGTAGAATAAATTTTATTATATTAAAAATAATTAGCCATAATTAATATCATTATACCATATGCGATAATAAAATATAATTTTATTAATTAATTAAAGACGCTGTGACAAATCTCTAATTAATTAAATTATATTAACAACTAGACATTATATACATATATATATATATATATATATATAATTATATTTTAAACATTATATTTTAACATTTATATATAATAATAAATATAATTATATACATATAAATATATACATATATTTATATATATACGTATAAATGTAAACATTTATATAATAATACATATTTATTATCTATTTATTATACGTATATATGTAACGTATAAAGGGAATTAAAGTCCTTTAATTCTCACAAGATGCTTGCTCAGTGAAGTGGCAACGAATGCCCCTTGCCATGCAGAAGGTCTCAGGTTTGAGTCCCGGCTCCCGCGCGCACATGCTGCATTTTTCACCCAATTTTCAGAATGCTACAGTTGTGGGCCGGCGTGCACCTGGGCCGTGCACGCATGCAGACCACCACGCCAACGGCCTAGGGACAAACGCGGGGAACGGCAGCAGCAGACGCGGGATTTGGGTTCGTACACGAAACTGCCCAAATCCTTTCCACCCTTTTTTTTACAAGCACTGTAGAAGAACAACGCCGTTTAGGTCGTCTTTAACCTCCAGTCGGGTTTGTCCGAACCCAAATTGACCAGATTTTTGACCCGATTGAAATTCCTCCATTTTTACACCAAAATTGATGAAAAATATATAAAAATATCAAAAATTAAATTTTTAATAATTTTCGGCATTCGTTTTCACCGAATCCCCACAAAAATGAAAACTTTAATATTTTTTAAAAATCAAGAAAATTAAAAAAATACATAACGGCAAAGGCAGAGGCACGAAACCTCTCTAATTCCAAATGTTGGCATTTTATGTGGCATAAATAATCACGAAAGCGGAATAAAGGATCGCGTATTAACCACCCGACATTTGCCTTGCTTTGTTTTCGGGTTCTGGATTTCGAATGGTTTTAAACTTCTGGACACTCCTTTCTTCTTCTAGATAGTGTATTGTAGAGAATTAGTGCCAGTGGCAAGATCAATTTACATTATTTATAATGTAAAACCATCAATTGCCTTCACCGAACAGGTGAACGAAAGGGCTTCTAAGGAGAATAATGGGGCACAGTAATGAGAGAGTTATCAGCATTTAAATGGACCACTAATATTTCAGCAATTAACTGGATGAATTGAATGAACGGTTGAAGGAATTCAGCGGTCGCTGATGATGGATGAAGTTGAAGCGTTCCTACAATTGAAAGAATGTATATTTATTTTTCAAATTAGCTAATTATTAAAAAATATAAAATTATTACATATGATCAATGATCAATTAAATTTACTACTTTAACACTATAAATAATATAGTACTTTTAACATATTATATAATTTATATTTATTTTTGTCTTTACTTGAAGCTGTCACAGCTGCTTTTAAAACAATAACTTCGTTTATTTTTTAAAATTTTTTTAATAATATTTTTATTTAAAAAAAATTAAAATTTAGATAAAATACTGATTTACAAAATAGCATCTCTCTACTCATAGAAACACTGGAGTCGCGAGGGGGCTGCCCTACAAAAATAGGGCATGTCTGGTGAGGGGCATGGGCATGTATGCGTTAAGGGGCACAATTTCAAAAGGCCTTGTTTGTTTAAGACAAAATTTGAGTGGCAGTGGCATGTGAGCGTGAGAGCCTTTTCGTATCACATGCAGGGCATGTAAAAGGTATGGGGTTGCCCTTTGAGATGGGTAGGGTAGGGGCACCTAAAAATCAAGGGCACGTGATATATGACGTTGATTCAGCTTCATACCCTCTATTTTTGAGGCAGAGTTTTTATATTATCACGTATGGTCCAATATTCTCTCCTTATTTATAATTTATTAAATCATGAAAAATATCTAAAAGGAAGACTTTCATAGCATTAGATGGTGATGGTACGCCAAGAATGGGTTAATCCAAAAAGGAGTAACGGCCTAAAACTATCAATGCCCATTTTACACCAAGACACCGATTGAAAGCCAAAAAAGACGAAAAAATCAAGACGGATAACTTGACCGATCAACGATTCTGTTGATTGGAATCTTGACTATTTGAAGATCAAGCTCAACGCAGCCCAAGCCCAATTTGGCTCACGTGGCCAACAATAATCTTCTCCTCTAATTTCGCGCTTGTCCAAAAAGGCAATCTCCATGGCAACGATTACCAGTAGATTCAGCGCATATCCCATGAAAAAAGCACTGAATTTTCTCCCCTATTTGCTGTAAACCCTAACAATTACAAAGTACAAAAGGAATGCAATCTTCCCAAGGAGTCGTTACCGTCATTAATGCCAATGCCAAGAAAAAAAGCTGGCCCAACAGAGCATTAGAATCAAGCATTCCTATCTAAGGAATGATGCCCAACCTCTCAACTATAAGAAGATCATGAAATCCACACTTCAAGGCATGCCTTCTTTCAGCAAACAAAACACTCTCATACCTACTTCAATTGCTCTTGCGCTTACATTTCTCTTTTCCAGAGGAGTCCCTTAGAGCTCACATAGCATCCTCTTGAACTTTCATGCTTACAGGACACCCACGCTCTCTTTCCCTCTTGACGCTACGATCTCTAGGAATCCTAGGACAGGAACCAACGTCCCTCACGAGCAACATCAGACTATTTTACTCTCACCTTCTCGACTTCTGGAAGGCTGTTTTACTGACTTTAGTGTCAAAGTGTTTTCGGTGAGATAATATTTTACTGGTATCTAACCTCTCATTTGTCTTAGTGGTGTGCATGACCTTAATTAGGCAGATGGAGCCGGATTCAACTACCAACGTAACCCGAATCCATTCAAAGTTTAGTTCCAGGACGCATCAGACAGTTTTGCAAATCTTGTTTCGGTATTTATCTTAATGTAATATGGAAGAATACTAATAAAAAATAATAATATGTTAGATTAAATTAAATTATATATATATTTATTTAAATAAATTTAGAATGATATTTGTAAAAGGCAAGGCATATATGTTCACCTTAATTTTAAAATTTTAAATTTAACATAAAGTTTATATCTTAAATTTAAGATAAAAAGTATATTTTTATACTCTACCTTCTAAAAATATTATTCTAAATTTATTAATTATTTAAATATAAGATTAGTTTAATAAATGATTACTGAAAATAAGTGTATTTTTAAAAAAGTAAAATTTAACAAAGATTGAATAATAAAGATTTAATGAATTATTTAAATATCAATTATTTTATTTTTTATAATTTTTCCAATAAATTAGTCATCCCAATTTCTAGCAACGTCACATGTTCAATAAAATTATTCAACTTTTATAGAACTTTATTCTTTTTATAAAATTAAATATATATTTATCAAATTCAGTAAATTTCAAATAATATTTATAAAAATATAAGGCATCATTACTTTTAAAAAATTAGATTTAATATAAAATTTGTCTCTCATAATTGTGATATAAATATTTTTGCATTATTTTATTTTTTCTAGTTATTATTTTAAATATGTTGAATTAAATAGATATAAGTTTAATTTTAAGATACAAAATGAAAATTTAATAAAATTAATTAGTTTAATCTAATATTTATCTATTTTTAAAGCAGAACGACGAAAAAAAATCGTTGGCATGCCACAACTCTATTATGGGCTTTAGACAGAGTCAAATCATAGGCCACCACGTGGCAAAGAGGTTTCATCTAATTAGCTCATATACGTCATTATTTAAAAAAATTGATTGGCCGTGTGTCAACACGCTATTAGCTAGTGCGTTAGAGTAATTGTAGATTGTTAAAAAACGTTGACACTTAATGAGAGAAAAAAAATAAAATACTTAATTTATATTATCAATATTTAGGTATAAAATCACTATTCAAGCTGAAATTTAAATAAAAATATATTTGATGCATTCCTAAATTTAAATTATTATATAAATTAGAGAGTTTTATGATTTTTTTTCGATCAAATCTAATTCAGACGGGCTCGATTTTCATCTCTGATAATCTGGATTCTGCATAGTAAAACTAATAAATAAAAGGCTAGAAAACTAACTAGAATCGTTATCCGATTTATCTTTTAATGTTCAAGTAAAAAACTTTTCTCAATAAATAGAAAGATGTGAAGACATGAAAAATTTGTGGATACATGCGACAGGGGATTGAATGTGAATACGCCTGACTGAGGTACAGTTTAGAGATGCGTCTAATTAGAGGGCAGCTTAGAGATATATCTAAGTGAGGGACGACTTAGAGATGCCACCGACTAGGGGTGGCTTAGAGAGAGATATGCGCTCAGGAGGGTGCGTCTTTACCTGTTGTGTAGTCATCAAAGTGTAACTGAGATGTTCGATGACGGCAATAGAGTCTTAGTCATAGCTCATTCACCTGGGGAGAGATTTCGGTTTATTTCTTTGTGATGTTTTATAATGTTAGCGGACAGTTTGACCTTTCTTGACTAGTGATAATCGCCCATTAAACTATCCGGATTGATAGAAAAATTTCAATATGGCAGTTACCTTTGGGGAAAAATTCGGTAGGCTACCATTGTTATTTTGGGAGCAATCATGTGAATATGGTTTAATATTCTTGAAATATTTGTCAAGCTATTTCGACTGATTATAGTAAATTTCTTTAACATACGGAAAAAAGATCGTGGGTCGTCCTGATTGAACCAATAAAGCTATTTTGGCTGATTGGATTAGTTAGGATATTCAGAACTTGAGCCCGTCCATTCTACTTGTGTGCCCTCTTTCTAGGCCAAGTCTTCCAAGCAACTTCTTCACTGTGTGCTTTGATATTTAGGTCGATTTATGGATAATGGACCTATCAATATTACATATGTGTTTCAATATAATAAATTTTATTTGTTACATTTTTATAGTTTTGATAAATATGATAATATATAAAATCAATTAACCAATATCTCAAACAAATTAATAGGTTAACTTTTTGACTGGTTAATCGATTGAATTGATCCAGTTATAATTTTATTTTTTAATGAATTGGTTCAAATTAAAAAAAAAAAAAATCACAGTTCAATCACCCAAACTGTGATCACTTCTAATATTACTATTTCGTCCTAATTTTTATCTTTATTTATGTGATAAAAAACTACAAATCAGATATAATTATAGTATAATTAATACTTTACAAACAAAGCATGTAAATAAATAAACAGCAAAAAAAACAAATTTCACTCCTATAAGATAATATTTAGACATTTTTAAATAATTTAACATCTTATTTATTTAGTTATATTGAGACATATATAAAAATAAATTACTTTTAAAAAATAATTCCTAAAAAAATTATTTGAAGTTCTTTTTATGGGTTTTTAACAGGGTTTTAGTCACATTTTTTTTTACAAAAAAATTAAAACAATAATTTCATACAAATTATAAATTATAGCTTTTTTAAAAAAAAAATACTTTATAAAATCATAAACAAACAACCCCTAGTAACATACTAAAATATAATGATTTTGGCATAAGTAAGGATTTTTGTCCCCCAAAAAAAAAAAAAAAAAAAAAAAAAAAAGCACCTTTAATCACACACAATTCATAGATTAAAAGATCACAGTTCCCTTTTTCTAAGGATAAAATGGACTATTTACTTTGCTGGCTGGATAAACTTGTAATTTTGTATTTAAATAACACGTATAATTAGCAAAATCACGATTTGCATAATGCATTGATCTTATAATCTTTTTTGTATAAGTAATCATTTTATTATATTTTGACACAAATGTTTATGTATAACATTTCAAAATATCTAAAAAGTACCTAATAAAAAGAAGTACAAAATAAGACAAATTGATCGTCGTTGCTATTATTCCAAAATGTCATTGCACAAAGGATTTAGAGAGATGATATTATAATAGAGTATATTCATATAAAATAAAAAAAAATTATAACAAATCAAATAATCTTATTTTCATCAAAATAAAAAAATATTTCAAAAATATAGTTATTGCTGTATTTTTAAATGAAAAATACCGTGGATGCTAAGGCTAGCTTGAAACAAAGGTTGGAGTGGGAGCGAGTTGTTTTTTAGATAGCTATCTATATGATAACTGCTCCAGTTGACGTATGGCCATGATTATTTGATGTTAGATCGAATGTCTCTCCAAAGTTTTCTAGTGACCTTGTACTGGAAGAAAATATGATGCACAAATTCTTCTGTAAACTTACAAAATATTCAGCTTGAAAAGATATAGAGAAAATAGTGTCTATCCAAGATCTCAAGACTACGTTTGGTAGCTAACTAGAGGATGAAGTACGAGAGGGGTGATAGCCAGTGCCCCAAATTAAGGAGGGCTTTTGGACCAATCGATTGAAAAAATCTCTAAACCAAATGGATGAAAAAGAAACCATCGGGCTCAAGATCCTATTGGACTAAGTCTACAGAAAAGGGGCAGGGACCATAAAAAGGTTATGTATTGACGAAGGTTTCTACAGAAAATGAAAGGCGGTTCAATAAAAGTATAGGTTTAATAAAACCTATACTCTTATTGATATTCAAATTCGATGAAATTATGATTACATTTTTTATATTTAGTTGTCTTTATAACTTTTGAATTGTGGTTATAATTTGACGTTGAGTCTCAGAAATTTATTAGTATATTATCTATTGTTACTAATTTTGTGTATATTTAAAATTATTTTATGAAATATTTTATTTTCTTCTGATATATATGATCATATCCACTTTCTAAAAATTTGAGTCACCCTTATATTTTTTTTTTTACTGCAGAGTAGAGAAAATTGATAATAAGTTAGAAGTGATCATATATTTGCTGTGCAATTTTTAAATAGAGATAACCTCAAATTTTAAAAATTTTATTATGAGAAATGACAATATCTTTTTCCTATTATCAGTACTGTATTCTCATAAATTATAATATTATCAACAGATGAATTTGTGATGAGCATTCATTATTTGAATTTTTACATGGTTGATTTTTGCCAGGGTTGATTAATTCGTATTCAAATAGCCACAAACATAATATATTATTTATTTATATATTCTAATAAATTTACAATAATAAATTAATAATTGAACATCTTGTGAATGTTTCATTCAGAATTGAATAATATCTCTAATATATTTTCCTTTGTTGACTTTCCTTTCCAAAAATTTGGCATTATGCCAAAAATTTCCTCTGTCTAGTAACAAAATTACAAAATTATATATTAAATGCATTGGCATGCCTAACGGTATGCCCCACACTTGATATGCATTTGACTCATATATATATATATATATATATATGTGTGTGTGTGTGTATACATATATATATATATATATACATATTTTATTCTATATATACATATTTTCTACGGAAATTGTCATCCTCAAAAATATTTTCTAAATTTTTCAAAAAAAAATATTTTTAATTAAAATAAGTTCTTATATCTTATATATACATACATATATATACATATTTTACCATATATATATATATTTTCTACGGAAATTGTCATCCTCAAAAATATTTTCTAAATTTTTCATAAAAAATATTTTTAATTAAAATAAGTTCTCATTGCAATATTTTTGACATTTATATAACAAAATATGGAATATCATACAAATTAATCGACGATAATAGATATTGGTTGTTATTTATTATAGTAATAAAAAATAGTTAAAAATATTTAAATTTATAAACTATTGATCTTTAATATACTTGTATTTTATTTTAATGGTTGGGCAAGAGATATTGTCATGTTTCTGGGATATAATATGCAAGTCAATAAAAAAAATTAATAATATAAAATTTAATAAATATATCAATAACAGTAAAATCTAACCTGAGTAAAACAATCCATGCATATATAAGGCTTAACACAAAAAAACTTGTATAGGATCTCATCGGATATAATGCGGATAATGAAATATATGATCTATTATCCATAAGTCAAAAAAAGAATATCCAATAAAAACAACTCATTTATAAAATATAACTATATCATAATTCTCAAAACAGAATCCACAACCCACAACCGGCTATCAACAAATATCAAATACACTCCCAAGATAAAAAACATAACGAGCATATACATCCATACTCACCAGGGAAATAATGTTGCGTAAGATCGAGTCCAAATTCCTAAAATCGTATCCAATTCACTAGTCTGAAAGAATAAAATATAAAAATATGAGTTTAAAACTCAACAAATATTATCGTATATGTAAAATATTATATATAAATCAGAGGAAAGAGATTTTACATAATAATCACGTGAAACAAAACATAAGATCCACAAAATCTTTGTAAATTGAGGAATAGTCTCGTACTAAAGTACCATTCTTATCAAATTATCCCTCCAAGACATAATTATAATAAATCACGATCCGGTCAAATCTCATAGACGATATCATATCACATCATAATACATCGTGATCCGAGGTCATATTGTATAAATTGTAACTGTCACCATATCCGCGGTGGATATATACTATCGTCTAGATCTGGATCTCATAATCTTATATATAGAAATCAAAGAAAATCAGAAGCAAAGTATATAATCTAAATGTGTTATAAGCTTGACACATATCCATATGTACGAGACATTCCTATCATCTAATCCGTCGGCCAATCCAGGTATCTCAAATCACAATCTAATACAAATCATGCAAAAACACAAAGCATACACAAAACAGAGAACCAAAGATTGAAAAGATCAACTTAAGGAAGGGTTACACATACTTTCAATAACATTGAGTCAATCCATTACAGTTTATGCCAACAGATTAGGCAATTTACATACTCTATCTCCCATAGTTAGAAATTTACTCACTATATTTTACCACTTACAGTTTTGGTTAATATATTAGGATGTCTAAATATATTAATTTTTATTAATTTTTTACGGTAGTTTTCACAAAAACGTATAGGTAGGTCGACTACATCATAAATCAACCTTCTTACTGACAAATTGGAGATCACATATATCACATATGTCCCCGTTGGGACCACAATCTCCTCGTCAAGAGAGGTGCTGCAAATATTACATACCTCGGATTACAAATCGATGCCTAGAGTCTTGGACATCTATGGTCCCATAAAGTAGTGACGTGTCCCCCGACAGTATGTATGGTTATTAATATAAAGCTTGGTTCATAGTTATATAACATACGAATATACAAATATACATATATATCGCTCTGAGTTTTTATAAATAATAAAACCCATCAAAATTATAAATATTCATATAAAATCACCGAACAATTAGTAAAACATACATGCATGTACACAACAAAGAGATTAGATGTATAAAAATAACATGTATGTAAAAAAATTTCTAAAATATATACAAATATCATCAGACACGAATATAGATCAAGGATTTGGCTTACGTACACTTATCTCACCTTTATACTCAACAAATCTGATAAAATGATATTTTGAAACGCCCAATCGTCACTTTCTCTCTCTCTCTTTCCATCATTTTTCTCTCTCCTTCTGCCCGGTTGTGCAAAGAATGACAAAACCCTAACTTTCACGAGCTTTTATAAGGCAACCCATGCACAAGCACATCTTGGGTGTGTCTCAAGCGCGTGGTCTCGAGTAGCCCAGTGCTTGAGTGCGGCCCAAACATGACCCATTTTAGAAATTATGCTCGAGCATTTGAATGCTCCTCGAGCAAGCCTTGAGTGCTCATCGAGCGCACACATTATAGTATTCGCGCCTCGGGCACACGGCCAATGAATCTCAAGCACCAAGCACCGAATTGAAATCTTTTAAATTTTCACAAAATACTATTAATTCAGCACATCTCGACAACTTGCAACCATTGTCGAAAACAAGTGGGACAAGGCTGGGGCGAATTATCTAGCGTTCGACATGGCGGCGAACCTCGGTCAAGGTATGCTGGTTGACAAACAATAGTGGCAACCAAACGTAGCACGGCTGGGTGACTGAAGATGGGATTGGGGATATCAATAGCTAATGACTAATGGTATAGGCTCAAAGCATCACATACCAATCGGTGATTGGCGGTGTTGGGCGTGTCATTGGCAGCTGATGGTGGTGACCCAAGGCATCAGCGGCCAGTGCTCAACAACGTGTTCGGACATCATACACCGTAATGATATCATCTTTTGGTAAATTTTTTTGTTAATGAGTATTGATAATCATTATTAAATAGTTGATAAGTTTTAAAAAAAGATTTTTTGTTTTAAAAAAAATATTATTTTTAAAAAATTTGAGCCTTATTTTCTTTTAATCAAAAAACTATTTTTTGTTAATTTATTTTTTAGGCATGCCAAACATAAAAAATATAAAAATTATTTTTCCTTGCTAAGCACTAACAAAAGAGAAAAATATTTTTAATTTTTTTATAAACAAACGTAGCCTAAGTCTTGCATTCTTGGAATTAGATGATTTTGTGATCATTCACCATTGATGTAGCGGGAGAGTTAGAAGATGAAGACTTACGTGGAGGAGACGTTTGAATGTCTTAAATCCATTGCCAGATAGCAGATTTGGAGAGTTGATTCGGAAGAATCACAAGCTACAGGGTTATTCGACTTGTATTTTACGTTTATACCACCGATCTGTAATGTAAAAATCTTATACTAAATTTTTTATTTAATTTGGCTGTAAAAGCCCGAAGGCCTTTGTCATTTTAATTATTCTATGTCATCAAAAATTGATGTTTGATTTAATTCTCACTTTTTTTATAGTTTTGATTAATAATGAACGTGTAAGTGTGACTATTTGCTAATATCGTTACTGAAATTTTTAATATGTTATTAATTATCCTATAATTCTTCTCAAATTCACAATAATCATTTACCCCTTTAAATGATAAGGCATCTTAACATAAAAATTTGTTATATATATTAAAAAATCTCAATTTGATTCGTTAGATTTTATCTGATTTGTAAAAACAATAAAAAAATCAATCATACATCATATCAATAGGGGCTTCGAAACAGGGGCTCGTTTACTTATTTTGTGGACAACGATATATATTTGTGTTACTCTAATTTATAAAAAGGTGAATAATAAAAATTGGTATTGATTCTTTGGCATTTAATTTATTTAACCAAATAGGTGTAATGGAATTAGATTTAAAAATTCATATGGCATCCCAACTTAGAAATCTTCCAGTTAATTGCAATTAAATGACCATAAATTGCATTCCCAATGCAAAAAAAAAAAAAGATATATAAAAATGAAACCAGAAGAATGGATGAATATTTGCTAATGTGACAACAAATACATGAATATACAAAGAAAGAAATAAGATATTATACAATACAATTTCAATTTAAAAAAAATAATAACAGTGCAGAGAATTCATTTACTTTTGTCCCCAAAGGAGAAAAATGACCACATATATTCCCTAACACCGAATTCTATAAGTTGAATTATGATACAAAGTTTATAGCACTACACTGCAACTAAAAATGCACTCTCAAATCTCCCTGCTGATTCTACCAAGAAGTTGAAGAATTCATAATAATTCTTTCTAAATACAGCTTATAACTTCTATTATATTATGATATCTAAAGATTACACAAAATGTTGATTAAAATTTAACTCTAGCTAAAGATTCCTATAATTTTAGAAAATCAAAAATGGATAAGTTTTCTCTTTTTTTTAGCCCAACTTTGATATCAAAAATGCTGCTTTCAAAAATGAGTGAAACCCTTGCTAACTTAAGATCAGACACCCAATATGTTTTACTTATAGAATAAGATTATACAGTCATACCGTGAAACCAGGATGCAGAATAGATCATTCAGGTGACGTCGATGTTGTTTTTCACCAAATGCAGTACCGTACGCCACAGAGGATCTCATCACTACCACCGATACCAAGTATTTCCAGACCACTATTGATTTTGCTCAACCACAATCACTGCTTTCCTACTATTATTCTCCCTATTTTTGCTTCTCATTTGCCTCAATGTTAATATCTATACGATATATTGAAAACATTTTGATATTTTATAGTACTAATCATTAAAGAATATATTTATTTTTAAAATTTTGCTGATTTATCATATAATTTTTCCTCAACAGTACATATTGACGGGGAATTTCCTCGTGTTAACTACTAAGGCAGAAACTCAATAGGTAAGAGGAATATGAAAAGAAACCAGACTTCCGTTTACCGGTAGAAACATTCATTGGTACTTGGCATGTTCCTACTACAATGACAGTGCCATTTTACTGTGTTTTATGTTTCTCTGATCAAATCAAAAGCTCTGGAAAAGAAAGGAGATATAATAATAATAATTATAATAATAATAATAATAAGATAGTGGAGCTCAGAGGATCTAAAGCCAAAATGTAAATAATAAAATACAGTGAATTGGAATATAATAATGATAGTGGGAAAAGGAAAAGCAAATTAATAATTGAAAATCCAGGAAAATAGAAAGGAAGGATGCTAACTCTGCGGTGGATGTTCAAGTTGTCGACTGATTTCGAGCCGATTAGAGGATTCGGCGACATTCCCGGCGACGGCGTTAGCTCCTGTGAGAAGCTCGGTGAGCGTGGCCATAGCTCGGACTTGCATTTCCAGCGCGGCTATATAATCGGTAACTTCTTCTAGAAGATTCGGAAGCGACAGCTTCCGGCAACCGGGAACTAGTCGGCCGAGAACACGGACACGTCTCTGCAACGGCCGTAACCTCTTCTTCTTCGGAACTTCGATTTTAAGATTTTTCCTCCGGCTATTACCGGCTGCCGCCAGCTTTGACCTGTCCTTCGCCTTCTTGTGATTTGAAAGCCTGAGTTTGAGGCGTTTCTTCAGGATTGCCCGGCTCCACCTCATCCGACCCTTGGCTGCGATTGCGAGGACTTTGTCAGCCTTCTCACGGACAGCACGGCCGCGAGAAGATACATTATCCGGCGGCGATGAGCGACGGACATGGCGGAGAGCTTCGACAAGCTTCGACGAGTAGGTTTTCTGTTCGGCTGCTGATCTCCATCTGATTTGGTTGTTCTTGGCTTGGTCTTGACTAACGTTTTCCATCTTTCTTCTTTTTTAGTCTTCGATTCTCGCGATCTTTCTTCGACATGCGAGATTATCGACGCCATCGATTGTCGATTATTGGTGCGATCAAACGACGGATGAATTAACGAGATTATGAGAAATAGAGCGCATGAAAATCGTAGAGGCTCCAGACAAAAAATAAGGGATTAGATAAGCAGGATCTTCGTGTCGACTGAATCAATAACCATTATTGAAGAGAGAGATCTCTCTGTTAGTGAACAGAAGAATAGAGAGGATCGAGAAAACCTGTCCTTGCGCCAATAGTAGACGACCGCAGATCCTGCGGAGAAGTTGGAAAGAGAGACAGAATTAGGCTACAGTAGAAGCGAATATCAACACGAAATTTAACGAGATTGCCAAAAAAATAATATAAAAAAGATAAATGTCTTAATATACAGCTCAAGTGGTGTCATTCTTCCTTCGATTTTATTACTTACGAAAGAAAACAGTGAAACGGTTCAAACAGACAATCATTTCTCCCACAAATGAATACTCCGAGCAAAATTAATGGAATACAGCCATACTGTCAGAATCAAGCTTGCTTCCTCTAGTTCAAATTACTCCAAAAATCAAAATAAAAAAAAAAATCACGGAACAGAGAGACGAATCCGATGAAGTAACAAGTAATACCTTCCGATTCAGCGATTAGGATATTCGAGAAATCGCTTTCCTCGCGGAAGCCTTTGAGCTGTGGTTCAGTGCTTGAGCTTCGATCTTCGTCTCTCTCTCTCTCGATCAAATGAAAGTGGAGGAATCTGTAGGAAGGAGGGTTTTATATACATCAAATAGAGACAGCGAACGAAAAAAAAAAAAACAGAGTTGGGCTTAGAAATGTGGAAAAATTATTAGCCATATCGCTAATATTAATTGTTTAAAATATTTTTTTCATTTGATATTTATTTATTTTTTATCTAATTATAAAATCAAATAAAAAATAAAAATTCCTTATTATAAATTTCATTCTCCTCGATAATTTATATAATTAATAAATTTTCTATTTTATGGAATAAATAAAATAATAAAACATATATAATTTTTTATTTAAAACTAAATAATATATAAGTATATAATATTTTTTTTTTATCTTATATAATGTTTGTGGAGGAGAGGAGGCAGTCAGACAGACAGGGGAGAGATGAGTTTGACATCCACGCGGCGTTCCTTTGACCATATTCAACGTTCTCTGTCGTATTGGGATAATTGATTTTAATCCAGCCAAAAATTAAAATTATTTTCATAAATTATATTAAAAATTAAATAAGTGATAAATAGGAAAATTTTAATACATTACGTATATTTCAACTAATTTTATTAAAATATATGTCCTTTTAGTGTTTAACAATTAATTTTAAAACACATTTTTTTAATTAAATTATACTTCATGACTTCTATTCGAAATATTTAATATAAAATTTTAAAATAAATAAATCATCGAATTTTAATCTATTTTTTTAATAATTTTTTGAATAAAAAAATAATAATAGTATTTTAAAAAATATGACGTTAGTATGATATGTGCTACTGTATATAAGTAATTTAATATTGTTAACACTATATAATTATAGTATAATATAAATAAATAGATTAAATGTTATATAATTATAGTATTTAAAACTATTTATTAAGTATTCAAAAATAATTTTTTGGATAAATTAATAAATAATTTCTGATACATTAATATATTGTAAAAAATTGTAAAATAGATATTTAAATTAATAAAATTGCGGATTTCCGTTTGTTCCAATACGTTTTTTTTATTTATTTAACTGAAAAATATTTGAAAAATATTATTAACATATATTTAAGTATTATAATATTTTATTTTATCTACGGAATTTTTATATACGATAATTTAATAAAATTTTAATTATCAGTTAGGCCGTTGCTTGAGGAGAGAATAAGAGAGGAAATTAACATCTTAATTAGGTCGACCTAAACCGTAATTAGTCGTAATCTAATTGTCTATTAGCATTAATAGAGAGTTATTATGCGTTAGTTGTACTAATCCCATCTTGCATTTGAGACGGCTGGAGCTGGTGAAACTGATGGGGGGCTGTACCTGTTAAATAAGACATGTATATATATATATATATATATTTTTTTTTATTTGCTGAATAAAAGAAATTAACTGATAAAATTTATTTATTTTTAACAGAAAAATATTAAGTTAAATATTTTATAAATATAAGTTCTTATCTCAAAATCCCTGATATTTAATTTTAGTAAAAATATAAACATAAATATTTATATTTTATATATTTTAAAGATGCAGCATTTAAACTCAGGTGGAACAGCTGCGTTTCCTTTAAGCTAACTCATGGGATCGTTTTAAACGTGGCAAAATTAAGGCCTAATAAAATTTGGGCTTAGGAGGCTCGATTTTTTAAAAAGATAAATGGAATTATTATTTAGATTTAAATTAATTATTTTTAATAAATAATTATAATTTAATAATTAATTTTTAAAATTTTTTAAATAATTAAATTATAATTATTTATTTAAAAATAAATAAATTATAACTGATAAATAATCCTATCTATCATTTTAAAAAATAAAAAAAGAGCCTCTGTTGATCCCTTAAAATTTACCATTTTTTGTCTGATTTTAAACTGATAAAAAAAATGTCAAATTTCACTTATTGAGAGCGTTCAATTATCCTTTCGACGCTGATTAAAATTCGAGATATGCTATTTTTTAAAAAAATTTTTAGTTGATGATTTAAATTATAAACTTTATAAATTTATTGATAAAAATAAATAAAGGTTTTCAAAAAATAGCTTTTGTTTTCATTCTTGTATCTTATTTTTTTACTCATAAAAATAATATTTTTTTCTTGACAATCAAATAATTCTTGTTAAAAAAAACTTATTTTTAATGTGATTTTTTGTTAAATTTAAAATTAAAAATAAAATATTTATGTATTTATTTTTCATTTGTATTCTTCTTTTTGTAGTATATTATCAAATTGGTGGATCCAATTATGGCATATGCCAATTCAGTCATGGCACAGCTCGATCTAACAGCTAACTAGTGAAGCCTAACGTAAAGTGAGGCTCAGAAACCGTCTAACCAACTCATTTGTTGTGAACAGGCCGCGTGAGGAATGACAGTCCAGAATCAGAGGATAGGCCTGTACGGCTCAGCCAATCATAGCAAAGTCCACCAACCACCTCAATAATAGCAATCTGATAGTGTAAAAAATGCTAACATAATAGGTCTTAACTAATAATAATTGTGGTCAATTATGGAAAACTATTGTACTTACTAGCTAACGGCAATCCAGTCACCCTATACAACGAGCAGTTTGGCCTTTGTCGGTCACCGTCAATTATGGTCACATCACTACTTCAAAATGATATCTGACAATGATAGCTCCCATCAATATCTCAACAACCCGCAAATCTTAAAGGGACGCTTGTCACGAGTTTTGGTGCCAAAACCTTCTCCACGAAGTACTAAAAATATCCGTCACTTTCACAAAAAAGGGAATCGATAAATTTCTAACTAAGGCTATCTTTGAGCAAGATACAAGACTCTAGAAAAAATGTAGTTAATTTTTCCCAACACAACTCTCTATCCTCCTTACAAATCCATTATCTATCGAGTGCATTTTAGTGAGGGGACACCTGTCACGAGTTTTGGCGCCAAAATCTTCTCCATAAAGTACTAAAAATATCCTTCACTTTCACAAAAAGAAGGATCGATAAATTGCTAACCAAGGCTATCTTTGAGCAAGATACAAGACTCTAGAAAAAATACAGTTCTTTTTTTCCAACATAACTTTTTATCCTCCTTATAAATCCATTCTCCATCAAATACATTTTAATGAGCCACTCACCAAGTGCAACACATTGAAACCCAATCTTTAATCTCTTTAAATCGCTCTTCATCGAGCATATTTCAAGAGTTCAGTCCTCCTCTTACATTCCCCATAGACGTGCAACTTTACATTCTTTGCATCATTTTTATATTTTTTTATTTTTTTGAAATAATTTTTTAGTTAAGTATTAGAGATTAGAGAGCGAGTCCTACTAACTTTTTGATTTCTTATTTATAATTTATGGTGTGTAGGTTTTAGATTAATAAAAATGGAGACCAGACCTACTCCAATTTGACCTGTAATGAAAGATTGAATGGTTCTAATCTCTATAATAATTCAAATATTAGATGCGCATCATAAATTTTTCAAAAAAAAGTTTAATTTAAAGGGTTTTAAGGACCTGATATTTGCTAAATGTTGTTAAATATATATATATATATATAAAGTATAAATAAGCTGGGGGAGGGTTTGAAGGAACTGAAATTTTATGAGATTTTAATACTTATTAGATAATATATATATAATTTAAATAATTATTTAAATACTAATTTTAATTATTAGTTGAATGTAGAAATCTCGTTACTACGTAATCACAATAATTACAGTATACAGAGAAGGAAAAGGCGGGGCCCATGTGGTGTTTCATCGCGGCATTTTCTCTCAGTCTTGGCCCTTCATTTTTTTGTTTGTTCATGGCCAGGATTTCGTCTTTATACTATTTTTTTTCCTTTTTTTTTTCCCCAATGGATAACCATCGTGATTAAATTAATACGAGCCAAGCCGGTGATGAACATTTCAAAGCTTCATTCAGTGAACGTTGGTTGGTTTGCAGAAGCAGTCAACACCTCAAGCGTAGCTTTAAAGTCTATTAGACAATTGAGTCAGATTTTAGCCCAACTGACTTGATTTTTCTAAAATTATAAACCATTCAATTATTTATATTATTTATGTTATTGTAAATAGGGTCAAATAGTCATGACTTTGACCCTTTCTTATATATATTTTTTTAAATATCAGCATTTGTTAAAATATTAAAAAAAAAAATATTTTTTTAAAAATTATAATTGAATCTAACAGATTAATTTCATGCGTGATCATTTTTAAAATTGATCAGGCTCATTTTTTTTATAATGATCAGTTATAATACTTATATATATTAATTATATTATATAAAATTTTTAAATTAGACTAATTAAATAATCTGATTTTAATTAAACCTAATTATAGCCGCCTAAAAATGGATAAGATGGAGTGGTTAGGGCTAGCTATTATAGAACAAAGTGTTTTTGAAAGCTTGCTCTTTTGGATCTTCAATTATTGATTGCCCATTTTCGAATACTTAATTTTTCTTAAAAAAATAAATTAAATAATATATTTTAATAAATAAATAATTAATTAAGGATATTCTTAATATAATCTAACCTTCCGAACCCATTTGAAAAACAATTAATATAAATAAAAAGCAAATATAAGTATATCAATTATTAACTTAAAAATTTTCTAATGATCCAATTATTTTTTAAAATATTATATAAAAATATAGTTATTAATCATTGTCACGCATCTATCTATTTAAAACTAGTTAAATTTCAATAATTTTGTAAAAAATAATAGAAAAAATTATATAATTATTAAATTTTATTGAATAAAAAATCCTAAATTTATTTTACCATATATAAATTTATGTAAATAAATAAATAAGTATTTATATATAAAAGAGGATTTAAAAAAAGGTACACGCGGTCTGAAAAGAGCTCGATGAAAACATGCAAGCACATGGATCCTCAGAAGCAGGGCACTTGGCCGATTAATGATTGATGGCTCTGACATATGATGACGTAATATACACCCCCCAAACGGACAAAATCTTCATATTTTATAAATAAATAAATATATTTTAATTCCTAATTTATCTTATCAATAAGTATTTATACATACATTTAATTATATACCTACTTATATAAAAATTATCAAAATTAATAAATTAAAATAAAATAAAATATATTTATTTTTTTTAATTTAACATACGTTAGATTATAAATAATTTTACTCATAACAAAATAGGAATTAAGTGTGGGTGTGGGTCATGTGTTGTGGATTTATATCCAATTTGATAAAAAAAAAATATTATTTGGTAAAATTAACTTAAATTTACTGATTTATAATAAAATTATAAATGGATTAAATGAAATTTAAATCATTAGCTATACACACACATTATAAATGGATTTTTCATAGCTTGTAAAATATATATATATATATATATAATTCTTAGAGAATATGTGATATATTTAAAATTATTAAATATGACGTAGTCAAGATTTATTTAGCCATGTTAAAAACATATATATTATATTTTAATAGTTTGTATAATTAAATAATATAACATTTTAATAAATTTATATAATAATAAAATGCATGTTATTGCTATCTCAAATAAATGAACGCCTACAGTCGTGGCAGGAAGCGATTGCTTCCTTTGTCTCAGGCAGAACAGTTTATTAAAAACAATATCTACCAAAATATTTTTAATATTTTAATTTTATTATATTTTGATTGCATTATTATTATTATTATTATTATTATCCATTTCTTTTAATTTTCTGCACTTTAAAATTTTTAGCATTAAATGTATATTACAAAAACAATAAAAAATTATTATTAATTTAAAACTAATTTCCATTTCCGGTTACACTACTTTAACGTGGTTGACTTTAAGTGCTTTCGATCGTGGTTTTGGACAACAGAATTGACGCCCCATCGGTCACCAAATTATTCAACAAATACAAATTAAAAAAAATTCACACGTCATTCTTCAGAGATTCTTTAGTTTATCCAAATAATTAAATATCATATAAAAAAAATTTATTATTAGATTTATTTCTTGACAATAATATATAATTGTGGGAGTTCTAATGTTGGGAATTAGATAAGCATTTGAGAATTTGGTGGAGGAAATGCGCTCGACGCTGTCACTTTAGAATATTTAAGCATACTAATAATAAATATTTTTAAGACGGCTCTAATTATTTAATTAGGCCGACCTTAGATTTTAATTACTATTATATGTATTATTATGGGGGTATTTTTTGAATATTTTTCATAAGATCAAATTCATCTATCTAATATTTGATTAATTTATATAAAAGAATAAATAAATATTACGTCATAGGAAAAAACTTAAATACTCGAAAGACTAATTCGGTCCTCCCTATTACTAGGGCGAGAACATGAGCGTTGTTCCAAATTATTGATGAACCGACAATAATTCCAGCATTGAAAGCATGTTGCCGTGGGATGATATTTTTACATTAACTACTCAGCCAAACACGTGCACGAAAACAAAAACCGCTCAATTAGACGAGTATATAAAAAGGAATATTACTACCTGTACACACACTCATCCCCATCATCTCTAAATTCTCACATCCATTTTCTTATATTATTCACATCTGAATAGAAAGATCACCGACCTAAGGGTTAGAAAATACATCAAAAACCAAATCTCACATGCCTTTTACTTTCATTTCATTTTATTATAATGCACATAATTCAAATTCATAGTCACAAAGACTGAATCTATTATTATTCAAATGATCGAACATCATTACTTGTCTAAGATCTCTTATAATATAAGTCAATAGTTTTTCGATGTTTTTTTTTTTTTATTCCAAAGCATGTACAAATAGGAGACTTCTAAAAGAAATACATCCGATTATAAAAGCCGAGTATAAGATTACAAAGCACAATTGCAATAATCACCCCCAAAAGCTCTTCAAGAGTAGCTATCTTATTGGATACAAAACACTCACTAGCTTGGCTTGCTTGTTTTAGTTCTTTGAGCTTATCCCAAATGAAATGAACTTGTTCATTTAACATTATCTTATAAATTAATTGCTAAGATCATCATTTTACTATTCACTAGAGATGGATATAATACTTCTTGAGCATTCTTTATAAATAGCTCCTATAGAAATATTCTAACATCATCTCTATTGTCATAGCCATCGGTGCAATGGGCCCACGAGCACATGCAATTATCCCTTTATTCATCCTTCAATTAACACCCAGAATTAAATTTTTTTTTTCATTTTTAATTTTTAATTTTCATTCTCCCTTTTTTATTTCTTAAATTTTCATAATTTCAGAAAATTTCAAGAATCTCACAGATAATCCTCGATTACAAGAGATTGAAAATTTAAGAGATTGGATAATTTCAAATCAATTAGATATTTCATACACAAGATGAGGGTGCAAGCATAGAACAGTTCATATGTAGTTCCACTCAGCTCGGTCAAAAGGCCTTTCCAAGATCAACTTCCATAGCCATCATCCTGTTTACAGTTCTGCTCCCTTTCAAAAATTAAGACTCTAATCACTTAATAGCCAAAAATACTATCACACCACATCAAAGAATCAGCCGACTCAATAGCCTAAGCTCCCAATAACAATTTTATGCCGACAATAACATTGTTGCTAGCCTTTTATCGGCCGCTAATTTGGGAGATGAAGGGCCTAATTCTACAAAGTCAACCATAAATTGACATTGATCTGGAAAATGGGATAAAAAAGAAACGAAAGAATGCCGCAAACAAGACACTTTTAAGTAAATCTGATGAATTTAGCATTGAATGATTGTAGATTTCTTTACGTTTCGGGTAATTAGATACTAACCTCAAGGGTTGCATGTACATGAAGTTTAACATCAGCTGGCAGCTGGAAGTTGTAGGCTGCTCTTGGGATTTTTGGCCGTAACAACATATTGTAGTGTAATTTCTGCAGAAGAAGAGGCATCGGGAGTTTCCTCCTTGAAGGGAACTTCAAAAGCTAATGATTGGTACAAACAAACTTCATCTTCTTTACAATAGTAGACCTGCAGGGGATATGGAAACTTCTCGGCTTAGACAACAAATTAAAAAAAAAAAAAAAACTGATACATTCAAATGATCTTAAAGCTCGGAAAACTGTTGCACAGCAAAAGGACTCGTAACTCCTGTTTCCGGGTTTTGTTTTGTATTTGGTTTTTGACGGGATCATCTACCACCAGCCCTAATTTATCTTGGAATTGATGAAAATATCGGTTTCAATATCGGATTATGAATTAGTATCGAATATATTAGAAGAAAAAAAATTTTTAGAATCATAAATTGATGGACAAATATTAGATATATCAGTTAATATTTTAAATAATAACCGATATATTGCCAATATAGCAATATATCACGATTTTTTTTCAATATTGAAAAATATTGGTTTTGGACGGAGGGAGGGATACCGACATATATTAGCTAATATTTCTTTGATCAGCTAATAAAGATCCTGACATGAGGGCGTTAAGAATATTATCTATGAGACATAAGATAAACCATAGGTAACAACTCTCTATCCATTACAGCATAGCTGATTTGTTTTAGGTTTCGAAATTGCTGAACATACTTTTGGTTTCTACTTGAAATAAATGAGGATTGAAATTCCAAAGGATGTGGAAAGAGGCATGCCTTGCAATTAATTCTTCCCAAAGAAGCTGAAGAAGAATGTCTTTGAAAATGAAGTACAGCAGATCCCTCTGGACTGAGATTTCCATCTGCGGGTTCCATGACAACTGCATTTTCTGGCTCAATTTCTACACTGAATTTACTGCGTGCTTCCTGCATAGTGAAACTCGAAGATAGTGTCTAAGACACAAAAATGAAAAAATGCAAGAGGCATATACTTCCATCATGGATAGCCGGCGCTATAAGCATTTTTGTGCATCTATGCATATGCATTTGAGCATGCAAATGATGGCGAGCTAGAGAAGAAGACAGAGAAAGAGAGAGAAAACAAAGAGACCTTTGAGAAATGGTAGCCTTCAGGTACAGATATCTTGATGTACAAGTTTCCTTCGTTTACTGGACCGCCATTGACGGTGATGATCTTTGTGTCAGCTGATAAACGCCTTCTGAGGCGTTTCAAAGCTTTGGTCTTTGTTGATGGAGGTTGGAACCCTTTCAGCTCCAAGGTAAGAAGCCGAGGTTCTCCTTGGCTCAAGTTCATGTATCTGATCACACTGTTATTGGTATCCGCAATCAAAAGTTCACCTGCAAATAACTAACAACATAAATGGCTAAATCAGGCAACATGTATCGGGATCGGGCATTGTAGACACAATTTTTTTCCCTGGCTACATTTAAAGTGAATTATATACTAAAATTGAATCATCTCTAATCATATCTTTACACATTTGTTTCAATCAATTTTATAAAAATTAGCTTCTAGAGATTAGGTCATTGAAAAAAAATTTGATTTATACATATTTTATACATTTATGAGACATTTGGATTCATTCTTACAAGATTTATGTACATTTAAAATATGTAAATTTGGGCTTCTAAGAGTGAAGCAAAATAAAATAAATAAAATTTGACGGATATATCAGTTGTATCAGCCGATATTTAAAATATTGACCAATATATCATGATATGCAATTGTATATGTTACATATTGGAATATTTTCCTAGCGTTGGGCAATATAGGTATCCGGACCTCTCAATGTCGATACAAATTGGTCGATATTTTGATATTCTATTCTATGGTTTGAACTCTACTACTATAAACACACGGCACATAATAAAATTCACCGACGTCTAGAGTGTAATTTTTGTCAAACTGTTTCTAAATAAATGCTTTTATTTACAGCATCAAAGCACCATGAAGGTGTAGAAAGTCACCATCTGCATATTCATCACTGATGCCCAAGAGCACAACCCTCATCCATAAACCAGAAATGGGAAACTTTCCTGAGGCTTGCAGGGAAATGGTGCAGCCAAGAGTAACACGTACAAAAATAGGTCGATAGGATTTCAACTCTCTTGTTCATCTAAAAATCCCTTACTTCTCATCAAAATGTCGTTCTATTGATTGGATATTTTCAACAGAACTTAAGTTAAATTTTACCTTATTTGATATCCGAAGTAATAATTGAAGTAACAACAACCAACCTACTTTAAGTGATGAACAAAGAAATACTCTTCATCAGCTTGAACCACCATTTCATGAACTCAATTCTTTCACATAGATATATTTGCAGACATGTGAGAAATGCACTTCATCGGTTATATCATTATAAGATTCACATGTATTCTGCTCAAACTTGGATGATGAACAATTGTAAAATTCAAATAATGTCAAAAGAATGAAGCGGAATGACATCCTGCCAAATTTATTACTACTGGGTTACAATTTGTCATAAATACGGGGAAGAAACAATATAAACCAAGATCAGTGAAGCTAAGAAGCTGCTAAAAAAGTCTTCAGATTTTAACAGTGAGGAATGCACCTGCTTTATTGTTAAGTATCAACTATGACATTCACACATGCATTAATTGAGAAAATGCATAATAATACAATACATGAACTAATAAACTGAATGTCACAAGCATATAGGAAAGAACATCACCATTGCCTGCTTCAACAATTCCTGAAGGCTCTGAAAGCTGCAGTGCAATATAAAGAAATTTAACAAAATGGGATATCAATGTCATCCCCTCTATCTTATTTAGAAGGTAACACTTCACCATCAATCAATGCATAAAGAGAGAAGACTAGAAGAATAACACATCAATAGGAAATCACAAATTTAATGAGAAATTGCTCTTAGAATAACTCCCTCCTCCTTAAACGCAAACTGACCAAAAAGAGATCAAATGGATAAGTTCAGTATCCTACAGCCACTGCTTCTTTAAGGGCATTACCCCACATAAAGTACATGTATCAGTCTTCCAATCAATCAAGAAAGTGAAAGTTGGCAGCTCTACAAATTTCCAAGCTTTGTATGCATCGGCTTTAAAGAAGCATATCAGCATAGTGTTCTAAATGAAAGAAGGCGGCAAAGACATTGTCAGTAGTTTTACATTTATAAATTAAAAGACACAATGCACTAGTTAGAAAACTAGAAAAAGAAATAGAGCCTTTTCTTATTCCTTTTGAGTGCGAATATCTTTAGATGATAACCGGTGAACTAAATTTGTTGGCCCTCCCATAGTTGAGAATGTGAAGGAGTATAACAGCATGATGGGGGATCTTCAGTTAGGAATCTTATTCCTAGTCACAAGACCACAAAGACCAATCATGGCACGACCAAAAAGAGAATTTGATTTTTGCCATGAACCATCTATGAGAGCAAAATCATCAATAAACTTGTCAACTGATTTCCTATGCCGTAGCTTTGGTGTGCGTCTCTGACCCATAACCATACCAGAGGTGTCTTCTAGAAGAATCTCATGTCACTAACAAATTCTGCTGCTTTTGCTCTGTTTTACAAACCTTCATCAAGTGAGGTTTTATCATATCCAGTCTTCACTGCAAAACTCTACCTACGGTAGTGTTGTTTGGTCTAAACCACAAAACAAGCAAAATCATAAGTTGTTTAGTCTCATCTAAAATGCAGTTGGGTTTAGCTTTATTTTTTCTAGGAAACCAAATCCAATCATGAACTCCAAACTAAATACTTTATGTGACTTAATGAACATTAATATATTTAAGATAAAGGTTTATATGATGATTAGTATCTGCTGTAGATGCAAGATACAGATGATGGGAGACACATTTTAAACTAATTTTAGTCTTTTAGTAAGTCGTATACCAAAGTGTTCCATATAGAACTGTGCACACCCCTAACTCTTCCGAAACAGACCATTATCCATGGCTTTGTCTCATGACCACCCACCATACAGAACCATCAATTTCCTGTGTTAGCTCCAGCTAGATATGACTATGGAAATTTTGTTTTTTAGCAGTGTATAATCAGAAAACTCATGGTAGCTTGAGCACAAAAAACTGCTTTGGGGTTCTTTGTAACAAAGAAGAAGCAATCATAACCTGCGATTCCATATAGAAATGCAGCTGATGCTAAAAAAATATCCAAACTTAACCAAAGTTATGATGACTTTGTAAAATTGAAATAGCTTTTCTTCATCAGTAGTACGATATTTTTGACATCATTCTTTGCCATTTCCTGATAGCAAACTTAACAAATCAAATAATAAAGGTTTATGTAATAAAGCAAACTCATGATATAATTGTACATTGTGAAATTTTGAAGGATTTCAGAACAATGGGCTAGCGCTTGAACACCGATTGTTGAGGACTAGCGCCCGAGGGCCGCCTGAGGTGCGCTTGTCGGGCACCTGATCACCGATTGTTGAGGACTAGCGCCCGAGGGCCGCCTGAGGTGTGTTTGTCGGGCACCTGATCACTGATTGTTGAGGACTAGCGCCCGAGGGCCGCCCGAGGCAGTGCTCGAGCGCCGATTTGTATATATAAGCGGCCACAGCACACTGTGTAGTCATTTAACACAGGAGAAGAGAGGAGAGAGAAAGAGGAAAAAGATGAGAGAGGAAGAAGAGAAGCGATGATTCGAAGCATCATTTTGTCAAATCTACTTGGTAGAAGGTTGAGGTAAGTATCATTACACCCTATCCTTAGTCTATTTCTGTATCTGATAAGTTTTGTTTATGTTTGGAGGCTTTGATGCACATGCATGTTACTTTAACTACTTGATTTGCATTTCCCCATGCATGCATGTCCCTTTTTACCGAATGTTTTGAGGTTTTGTCTGGACTTTGTAAATATTTGAAGGTTCCATTTATTTTATAAAAAATGGGTAAATATTAGAGATATTATATTTGTATATCAGTATATTTATACAGAGAAAGACATGAAATCTGCATGGACTGTATATTGGTATACATGTATCATTGCCTAGGGCTCAGGACCTCTGCCTCTGTAATATGATTCATTATGTGACCCTCTTCCGACGGGGAGAGTTCTATTCCCAACAGGGAAAACTCTATGACTCCCTTCTCCGTTGGCAGGAAAAGGCTCTGTTTGTAAATGATTCTCCCCATTTGTGTTTTAATGAAAACCATTGTAAGCAAATTGAACGGAAGTTAATATATTCGGATGTACTAATATATATATCAAACTTGAGGATTGCACCTAACGCCGCGGGTAGCAAAATATAGTGAGCATGTTCCTTATCTATGGGAGAGGGTACATAGATGGCCCTGCCCCATTAGTCTAAATAGTAGTTGATCTGGTTTAAAGTTGTCAGGAGTATAGATAACCCTTCTTCAAGTTGGTCTTTTGGTCTTTGGTTATCCAATTTTGTGCATGCTTCGTATTAGATAAGTTTTTTGCATGGATTTGCATATGGACTTCGTTTGAGATACACAGGTTTGCTCACAGTTGGGATTTGGTCAGTCTTGTACATTTGGATATCTGATTTCGCTTCGAAACATCTTTTGTTCTTATGTGATTTCGTTCCAAACTTTGTTTCATTCAGTATATGTTTTGTTTGGATTCTAATATGATTTAGATTATCTAATTCTATTCCGAATCACGTTTCGATCAGAGTATGCTTTGATTGGATTATGATTTGAGTACGAGACTATCTTTAAACTTTCAATATTTGATTTTCAGATTTGTATCTTTTACGCGTTTTGAACGTCTTTATTAACCGTCTTTCCAATTTTGGACGTATATGTGTTTACTTTTGTATATAGTGATACTTGTTAAGTTTTAAACTCATATTTTCATTTATTATCCCTTCATATTAATGGGCTTGGATACAGTATAAGAGTTTGGACGAGATTTGACAACAACTTCTTTTATTTTGGTGAGTATTAGTATTTTGTTCGATTATATAGTGTGGGATGTATTTTGGATATTTGAGATTGGCCGGATGTAGGCCCTTGATTATGTATTAAGAAATAGTTGGATTATTCAGTTTTGGGTTATGTCATTATTGTTGGTTTGTCATCTCCCTTACGATATGATGTAGCAGGTCCCTTATTTTATTTGTCCGGATAGTTATCCGATAAAATCCTGTATTGGATGAAATTTTATTATTGTCATATTGGGATTATGTGGTTCTTTATTTGTCACAACCGGTTTGGAATTTGTCATAATATTTTAGAATTTTAATTTTTGTGAATTAAATAATATAGACCAACTTTGATCTAGATTCGTGACAATTTAATTGGCAAAGCTCGGAAAGAATAAAATGCTCAATAAAAAAAAATAATACGCACCCACTACCTGGGCTTGCATATGAACTTAATGCGAACATCTCAACGATATTAGAAAGATTTTTTATTTTATTTTGATTATTTATTTACTTTTATGTTTCATAATATCTTGGATATTCTTGAAATTTTATAATTTTAATAGCTCTAAGATATTTCAAGAATAATATATTTTATTTTTATTATTCTCTTATTTTGAGATGTTTATTAGAAAATTATATTTATTCTCTAATTAATCTAGAAGTTAATTACTTTTATATAAGAACCCTAATTCTATTGTTTGAGTAATCATTTATTAGTTAAATTAATATTGAGAAATTGTGATTATCCTTCATTCTCTCTAATAACTAGGTAATTTTATATAAGAACCTTAATTCTATTGTTTGAGTAATCATTTATTAGTTGAATTAATATTGAGAAATTGTGATTACCCTTCATTCTCTCTAGTAACTCCTTTTTCCTTTTCTCTATTCTCTTTTCTATTTCTCCCCTTTTCCGGTTCTCTTCTTCCTACCTTCCATACTTCCCCTTCCCAGCATTGAATTTGGTATAAGAACAAAAGTTCCATTTTTTCTACACCGTTAAGCCATTACTCATTGAAACCTAAGCCACCATCTTCTTCATGATCCTAAAAGCTCTAGCTGACATCCCTTCCTTACTCACCTTTGATTTTTCAATCAGGCGAACAAGGAGCAAGAGAACATATAGAAAAAAAGTGGGAGAGAGGCTTGAAACCCGGAGATTGAAGACTTCTTGTCGTGTTCCATTTTCGCCTGCGATATTTATGTTAACCGAGTGAGGAGAGAGAGACACACAAATTGAGAGAGAGAGAGAACACAGTGCATGCGTGCATGCATGTGTGGGTGCCATTGAGATTCTGGAAAGCAGCTAGAGTTGCATTGTTTTATATGCCAGTTGGGTAAGTGACCACGTTGATATTGTGCCAAGAGAGTGAGGGAGAGACTCATGTTGTTTTAATGAGCAGCAATCATTGATTGGATTGGTGGACCGATCATACAAGCCCAATACTAAATTGTCACACAAAAACCCAAGTTGACGCAAGCTTACTTTAGTCTGCAGTCAATCAGCACATGATGTCCTTGAATCTGCATGCAATTGGTTCAAATTATTTTGTGTGATTAGGTGTATTCTTTACATTTTATTTTCAGTAATATTTTTTGCTTTTCTCTAATAGTATATAATTCTATTTAAGTATACAATTTTATTTCTTATTCCCCCAAAAAACTTTACTTATTCCTATAATTTCATTATTCTACCATATTTCCTTTGTCAAAAAATAGCCCTTTTCTTTACCCATTTTACTTTCGATGACTACCTTTATAGTAAATATATAGTAGCATTGTAATTGGTCCTTACTTATTATTTTAATAGATTAAAAATATTTATCTGTATTATTTGAATCATACTAATTTTTTAAAAAAGTTATTCTATTTGGCTTTCATTTATATATGCATTCTATTGCTCTAATTGTTGATTAATTTTAACCACATTAGTCATATTGGTATTACATGTATTTATGTAGTGATTGTATTGTTTTCTATAACAGCATTGAGCTAAACATGAATTCTAATCAATTTGAAATATTAAGTCAACAATTGACCCAATTAACCATCAATCAGCAGCAATTATAAAATCACATGATAGCTATTCAAGCTGACATTGCCATTACTTGTTAGCCAAATTTACATCTAACTAATTGAGTTACCACTTTAGAAACAGGGACCTAAATCGTAGATATTGACAATTCCAATGTGTCTCATAATATGAACTGATATAGGCAAGATAATTGGATACCGCATAGACAAGTCCATAGGCCTCGATATTATGATCGAGAGCGAGATCAGGATGAGCAACTCTTTAAAAATATCAAGTTAGACACCCCTTTGTTTTTTATGGTTATTTAGATCCCTTGAGTTTTTATTCAATTGGCTTGTGATATAGATCATTTTTTAAGTGAAATGACATGTCTAAAAATAGGAGAGTTTAGTTTGTTAGACTCAAGTTAACTAGGGATGCTCAACTATTTTTAAAAAATGCTAAGGACCTTCTTTTTAGATATTAGGCAACCCCTATCAAGAGATGGGCCAAGATGAAGCAGCTTTTTCAAGAGAAATACCCGTCCCGCTTATATAATAACAATTTACTAGACCAATAGAATACACTTCGATAGGGTAACTAGTTAGTGACTGAGCATATGATTCAATTCAATGAGTATTGAATGAAATATCATATAATTGAGGATGAGATTATAACATTAAGTAAATACCGGCAAGATCTACATGAGAACCTTAGAAGAGAACTTGTCCTTAGATGTGTCAAACTCTGGACCATGTGTATAATTTGGTCCAAGACTATGAGTTAGTTATAAAAGCACCTTATAAAAAACGTGGTGGTAATCGTCCCTTAATATGAAATGCTTCAACCACAAATTCTAAATCTATCTCAGAACCTCTTCTATCTACGATTCCCCCATAAGAGAAAATTGAGGAAAGAGTATTGATGCCCTAAAAGAATTCTTAATTGTAGTGTTTTAACAGTAAAACTTTTAGGCATATTTCTTCAAAATGTCCGAGTAAAATCTTATTTATTGGAGGGCAAGACACAATGAATGAGAATGAACCACTTGAAGAATAAGTTTATGTACCTAAGTTAGAGGAGTTTAATAACTTTGACAGTAATAATGATGACACCTTCTTGGGTTGCATTAGATTTATTTTCTCTAGCCTAGCTCCTGATCTTTTTCACCCGTCATGCTACTCTTAGGTGTTGTGCGTTCTATATTGACTTAATATAAAGAGTTTGCTTATTGGTGTTATCATGCTATCTTGCATTCTTACATCAAAGTGAACATAAAAGCTTGTAAGATCATTATGGATAGCGGTAGTAGCATCAATACTGACTCGACTAATACTATTTATCGTCTTAGGTTAAAAGTTGTCCCACATCCTAATCCATACAATATCTCTTGGATTGATATATCTTCCATAGCAATTAAGAAACGATATCTTGTACCCATTCAATTCTTACAAGAATCATATTTGATGTAAAATCATTCTAATAGATGTGGGTAATGTCATTATAGGTCGATATTGGTTATTCGACTTGGATGTAATAATTCAAAGTCACTCCAACTCATACTCTTTTGTTTACAAGGGTATGGAGATTCATTTCCATCATTTGTTCCAAAAACTATAATTTACAACAAATGAAAGAATGTGGCAGGAACGAAAGGATTATATATTGATAGTCCTATAGTGTTTGAGCATATAATTGTAGGCAATTTTGTCATATTTGTTGTTGATGTTCTAAATGTCCTTTTAGATGCCTATATTGATACCTGATGAGGCCCACCAAGTCTTTCATAACATTGAAGTTGTCTTTTCTGAGGATCTCCCAAATCGATTGCCGCCTTTGCATGACATTCGACGTATTATTGACTTTATCTCGGGTGTATTTTTTTAACTTTTTCTCATTATAGAATGAATCCCATTGAGCATACTAAATTTCATAGGAAAGTTGAAAAACCCCTTCATAAGGAATTCGTTTAAGAAAGCATGAGTTTATGCACAATGCCCGCTCTTTTAACACCTAAGAAAGATAGATCGTGGAGAATATGTGGATAGTAGAACAATAAATAAAATTATCGTGAACTACAGTTTTTTCATCCCTAGACTTAATGATATATTAGATATGATGACTGATACCAGAATGTTTTCTAAGATTAATTAAAAGAATGGTTATCATACCTTTCAGAGGATAAGTGGAAAATGGCCTTAAAGGTGAAAGATAGTTTTTATGAGCGGTTGATCATACCTTTCAGGCTATTTAATGCACCTAGTACTTTTATAAGGATTATGACACAGGCTCTACAGCCTTTTATAGAAGAATTTCTAGTGGTTTGTTTTAATGATATCCTAATTTATAGTAAAACCAAATAACAACACTTAGACTATTTCACATATGTCTATATTACCCTTAGAAAGAAAAATTTATTTGCTAATCTTAATAAGTGTTCCTTCATTTTAGATAGAGTTACCTTCTTGGGCTTCACAGTTTCCTCTAATGGAGTCTCTACTAACCCTATAAAAATCTAGATAATCATAAATTGACCTGAACTTAAATCTGTCCACGAATGTTCAAGTTTTCACAGTTTAGCTACTTTTATCATTAATTTATTAAGAGGTTTAATATGATCATAGCTCATTTCACTAAGTGCATGAAGAAAAGTGAATTCCATTGGTCTCCTGATACTGCTAAAGCCTTTAAGAGTATAAAAAAGAGAATGATAACAACCCTGGTCATGCGGCTCCCTAACTTCTCTTAAGTATTTAAGGTAGAGTGTAATATATCAGGTGTAGGAATAAAAGAAGTTCTTAGCCAAGAGAGCAATCCTGTTGCCTACTTTAGTAAAAGTTAAATGATACCAAGCAACGATAGTCTATTTATAATAAAACGTTGTTTGTGATTGTATAGGCCTTACGTTACTAGCATTATTACTTGTTATTTTAGTAGTTTGTCCTTTATCTTGATCATGAGACTATTTGTTTTTTTAACTCTAAAAAAATGAATAATCAACATGATCACTATTGAATATTTACAAACCTATTCTTTCACCTTAAAACATAAAAAAGGAGTCAATAACCAAGCGACGGATGTCTTAAGCCATTGAGTGTCCTCGTTATCTAACGTTCAAGTTAAAATTGTTGGAAATGAAAACTCAAAGAAAAATACGAGTCTTGTTCTAATTTCAGCAAGATTTTTTCAATTTTATAGAGCAAATAGTTAGACACTATGATGGTTTTCACATTCGAGATGGATATTTATTTCGAATCAATGAATTAGGACATCTATTTGAGATTTCACAGTTTGGTATGTTCATATAGACAATCTATTTGGCTATTTTGGACGTGATAAGACATAGAAAAGATTGAGTGACAGTTTTACTAGCCTAATTTGAAAAAAGATATGGCTAAAATAGTTAGTGCTTATCAAACATGCCAGCTAGCAAAGTATAAGAAGCAAAGCACTAGATTTTACACTCCTTTATTTGTACCCAATGATCCTTAACAGGACGTGAGTATAAACCTTTTGTTAAGACTTTCATGTACCCCTAAAAGCATGATTTTATTTTTGTTATTGGGGATTGTTTTTCTAAAATGACACAATCCCTTGTAATAAAACCTCTAATACTTCTCAAGTTATGCAGTATTCCTAATATTATATCCGATAAAAATGTTTGTTTTACCAATCACTTTTGGAAGACCTTATGATATATAGTTAGCACCAAACAAAAATTTTTAACTATTTACCACCCACAGATAGATAGTCAAACTGAAGTTATTAATCAAAATCTAGGAAACTTATTAAGATGTTTGATTCAAGAAAATCTTAGAAATTGGGACTTGATTCTTTTTATAGTCCAACTCGCATATAATAACTTTATTAATAGATCTATAGGTATGAGTCCATTTGAGATTGTATATAACTACAAACTCAAAAATCCTTTAGACCTTATCTTAATGTCTCAGCATACCAATGTGTCCATTTTTCATAACACCTTCATAACTTATATATCAAAATCAATAAACAATCAAGGGCAAGCAATGCATCATATGAACTTTGAACTGATGCGTATAAAAAACAGGTTGAATTTAATATTAGAGATTATATTATAGTTCGAATTAGATCAGAGTGACACTCACATGGGCCAGTAATTTAAGGCCCATAGTGTTGGTCCATTTAAAATTTTATAGTAGGTTGCACAAAATACATATATTATTGATATTCTAAATCATTTTATTTTTCATCATACTTTTAATGAGGATCTAACTTCTTACAAATGTAGTTTCAACACACCACATAACCATTTTGTAGTTTCCTTGGATGCGCTAAATATTGAAACTTTACCTATTCTGACACAATTATCAATGCTATCCACACATAAGGATAAAATTGATACTATTTTAGATGAATAAATTGTGTTTACCAGGGATGAAAATATTCACGCTTTTTTGTGCGTTGGGTTGGACGACCATATTCAAAATATACTTGAATTTCTAGAGAAACTCTAACAACTAGATCTTAGACCTTTTGAAGTTTTATTAGAGTCATCAACAATCACTAGGTGTGAATTCCTCTCACTATGGAAGAGTTGGCAAAGCTATCATATTTCAATCACCACTCACATAAGTTTACAAATGACGGAGAACTGCACAACCACTCAGCTTGAGATTAGAAGATTGACGACAAGAGGCTTGTTCGACGGGATCGAGTCTCTGCCACCCCAAGAGAGTTGATGAAAACATCTTAAAGATATTAGAAAGAATTTATTTTATTTTGATAATTGATTTATTTTCATATTTTATAATATCTTAAAAATTCATGAAATTTTATAATTTTAATAACTCCAAGATATTTTAAAAATGATATATTTTATTTTTATTATTTTGTTATTTTGTATCCATTTCCTAATTAACCTAGAAGTTCGGTACCTTCATATAATGACCCTAATTTTATTATTTGAGTAGTTATTGATGAGTTAAATTAATATTGACAAATTATAATTGTCCTTCCTCTCTATAGTAATCTCTGCTTTCTCTTTTCCCTATTCTTTCCTTTGTTTCTCCCATCTCTCCATTCTCTTCTTCCTTCCTTTTCATACTTCCCCTCCCCTGCATAAGAACTCCCTCTAAGATGAAGCAACATACAACCAAAATTCAGGCAGATAAACACCGGTCAGAAGACTCATACCAGACAAATACTTTTGGATATTATTGTTTCTCGTTGAAAGCACATTGCAGAGTGACAGCTCAGTTAAGGACTTAAGTAACAAAGCAAACCTGGGCCACATATCACCCACCTGAGCTGCTAGAGCTGCTCCATCCTTGAAACCAGCCTTCCCTGTCCCAGCTAAAGTATTAACTTGCTTACTTGACGGATCCAGGATCTTGATCTGAATATAAAAGAAAGTGTTATCATGCCTGTTGAGCATAGAACCCCAAATTGGGCTAATTTAAGAGCGCATGCATTGACATCTAACCACACAAAAGGAAAACCGGTTCATTCATCTAATATTAGAGCAAAATAATGCACTGCATACACGTTCTCAAAGATGTAATCTCAGAACTATTTAAAGAAGTACTACAAACGTGTTTGAATGGGTACAGATCATTGTCTCTACACAAAACAGCTGGATTCTCTCTCCCCTCTCCTTCTCTTCAAATTTTCTTCTCTTCGGTTGATCGTTTCCTGCCTGCATCCATCGTCCGTTCTTGTAGGGCTATAAAATTAACACTTAACAGTGGAGAATTTTCCACTATTCTACATTAATGGACACTGCAACTAGACTAATACTAGGCAGCATGTCAGTATAACAGCTGGAAGGTTTGCATACAGTGCCTAAAGAGTACATTTTTGGAAATGAAATTTAAAACAAAAAAGCTCATATAACATAAAACACAACTTGCTACCATCTTTATGCATTTTATATCATGTTGTAGCTCACATCATTGAAATTTTCTATTTAGTGCATGATCCTCAAAAGTTGAAATACATAACTCAAACATGGTTGGGTTTCCAGCAGATGCATCTAAATCTAGAAGCTTCTTTGAGTTGCTAAACTGGGAGTCTAGGAACACTCGCAAGGACAGAAATATCATAAAACAGCAAAAAGAAAAAAAAAAAAAAGAAAAAAGTAGTTGATTGGGATAAGGCAAATGGAAGGGAAGGAGGAGGCTTTCTCAGTGTGTGTGTGTAATTTTTTATGGATACCAATGGAAATGGAGATGACCCCTCCACCCCCATTTTTAATGCAGTGAAGGGAACTTTTGGAAGAGTTCTGTATTCTTCACCTTTCTCCTCACTAAAACCCCCAAGGGAAAGCTCTTGCTTCCCCCTCTCATGTAAACTTCCAAGCAGAATGCAAGGCAAAAACATAATCCATGAAAACAATAAGCCATGATGACGAGGGTTATGAAGTGTGACACCACTAAACTTTCTTTTTTTTAAAGCACCGACAGAAACAAACAATTTGTTATTCTGCAATCTAATAGGATGAAATTATATGAACTAATCTATGAGGATGAATTTATTCCCTTGCAATCCTCAGGATAAATTGAGGCAATATAATGTCATGAACTTGTCACATGCTACAAGAGGATAAGAGAAAATTTGGTAAAAAATCAACAAGGAAAAGAAATAGAAAAAAATTAAGGGAAAAAGTGGAAATTTCCTCCTCCACCTTCCCTCTACAGTATCCTCTGGCGGCAACCTCCAGCTCCAACGCAGTTTCTGTGCATGTTTAAGCATCGGCCACTACTACCTCACCAATCAACAGCAAGGCACCGGCAAGAAGGGAAACAGGGAGAGATCAATCACACGCACTATGGTGGGACCATGGTAGGGGAGCAGGGGATTTATCTTTTTTCCTTTTTCTTTAGTTTAATCTAAAAAATACTTATTTTTTTCCATGTTAGCATTTTTGCTAACTGGCAGTCTTTAAGTATCACAAACTTGCCACATCATGCTGGAATTCCTTGAACCACATTAAGCAAATGCGATGCGATAAATTTGTTTTAATAAATTTGATGGTAGCAATGGATATGAAATAGAAACTCTTAATCCTCGATCTCATGTATGGTTTAGGAATAGTGATTAAAATTGATCCCACCCAATAGGTTCAGAAACATTTGGGCATTTTCCACTAATAAATCTAACGTGCTAGTAGACTTTAAAGCCTTGCTATCATTTTGGCCATCTGCAACCTGACCACCATATAATGGGACCAACTTGTTGCATATTTTAGAAACACAACATTATTTCTTATCACAGAAGTCATTCACATATCGAGTAAACAAGAAACAAAAAGACATTCTGAGTTATAGTTAGCTAAATACTCCATTATTAGTGTAAGTCACTATCTTAAGGAAACTTGTCACTACCTGAATATAATACAGTAGTTGTGAAGTTGATTAGATCATACAAGTTGTATGGTCTCAAAGCAACATATGCATATGAAGAATAGCCACATTAGCATATCATAGCATATGCAACTGAAAAATTATATCAATTATGATAAGAAATTGTACATCACAGGTAGAAACCCAATAAGAGATTATCAGAGCAGAAAATTATGCTTCCTTACAGCTTAAACCCAATGGGCAAGGTTCCTGTTAGACATGCATATGCATGTGCAGATGGAGGGAAGTATGCAAGGGAGAGGGGGATGTCCTTTTTAGAAGCCATGTCAAGTAGCAGAAAGAATGAACAAATGAAAAATGATAGCGAAGTGAAAGAATGAACAAATGACAAAAGATAGTAAGAAGAACATGGTTAGTATTTGGCCCTTCAATATGCGTACCTGCATGTCAAATTGGAGGAAAAATGGGGGAAAAATACAGTCATACATTTAGCAATGCACTGCTGGAAATCCACCGCTATACTTTCTGTTAAAACTGAAAGAAAAAAGAGTTTAATCTATACTGAGATACCTTGTGATTGTAGGAATCTGCCACATAAACTTGACCATCTTGCCCACAGCAGACACCCAGAGGATGTTGAAAAAGTACTTCAGAACCTGTTCCATCATGGTCCCCAAACTGCAACAAAGAATGTTGAGCAAAGAGGGAGAAGTCTAGCTACATCTAACACATCGATGTTCTATATGATAGATCCTACAGGTTCTACAGAAAATTTTAACCTACAGATTCTACAGAAAATTTTAGTAACATGTATCCATCCACATTGAAAATTATTAGCCAACGTTAAACATATTTACCTTAAACAAATTATCAGAGAAAAGAGGGTCGCCACCAGCTAGCAATCTTGATCCTCCTGTCTGGAGATTAAGAGCACGAATGGAGCTACTCTCGCTATCCGCAATATAGATCTCCTTCAAATCTAAACATATGAACCACACCTCTCATCATAAATTGTCCTGTAACTTGTAAATCTTTAGTAAATTGTAACAAGACTTTCCAATGTGTCAATTTGTTTGACATATTACCAGGAGATAGTGACATCCCAGAAGGTTGCGCAAATGATGTGCTTGTAGAGCTATCTCAAAAGTACATGTAAAATCAGAAATTGCAAAACTCTGAAAGAATAATAAATAGTTGGGGATATAAGATGAACTGCAAAATTTAAAGAAAGTTCTGAAGTGGAAGGGAAGACACAACTGGTAGTCACAAAACCGAAGAGAAAGAAAGTTGTAAGACATAAGGGCCTCCAGAACAAAGCAACCAAAAGGATGTTGCCCAACCTTCTGTGCTTAGACACAAAAAAAAAGTTCTGAAGTGTGAGGAATAGATGTGGTAAGGAAAACTCAAGGAAGGATTGACATTGCAATCTTTTGTGCTTTGCTGATAAAAAAGAATCTCAACAAATGTCATAAATCTACCGGTGTTTAGTTCAGAATCAGAACTAATGATAGGGGCAGCTTAAATGACAAGAATAAACAGAACATGCTACTCTATGTCCTCTATTGCTGCCCTTCCTTCCCTACCATATGTCCTTGCACTAGGATGCTGTTGCCATTCTTCCTATGGACTACATATCTTTTTTGTGAACCTCATGATGCTGGAACCAATCCTTGAATAGGGAATAGAGGTAAGTCAACTAATTTGGCACCAGACAAACAGCAATTTCGGTAATCAATACATTTTTTATATTCTACGGCTGTCTCCTGCTGCAAAAAGAGATGCAAGATGGAAGAAAGTCTACTTATGATTGTCATACCATTTAGATAACTTACCTTGACCCATTCAAGTTTCTTTCATAACCATCACCACTGAAAGCCTTCGTAGTTTCATCCAATGTATTGTGCTCCCAGATCTGATGTTGGCCAGCCATTGCAATATAAACCTTCTCTTTGACAGGGTGAAAGACGACATCCCATGGTGAATTGAGAAGCTGAAATAACATGCTCCGAAAGGTTGTTAGTAATGGAACTTCTATGTAATCTCCTTATGTCAGCCTAGTGAGAAAATTAGACTGTCAATCTAATAAAAAGAAGTACAAATGTGTTATTTCATTTACGAAGGCAACAAGGTAAGTCAGTGATTAAATTCCAAAGATTTCATGTTACTGAGTCTTGCCTGAGCAATTCCTTTTCCTCCACCTATGTAGTCAGAGCCTTTGGTTCCATTTCCAGAAAGTGTTCGCACTTTCTCATTCACAAAATCAATCTCCCTAGAAAGTCAAGCAAATAAAAGGGTTAAAAGACCACAAAATTGCTATAGAAAATGGGGTTTAACAAGGTTCAGAGGAAGAGAGTAGCTTCAATCCTGCCATCTACTCCAGCAGGGGGGGTCAGTGAGCTTTAACTCAGGACAGTTACATGTGAAGCAAAGACTAACATGAAAGAAAACAGAAGAAGAGTAATGAACTGCATTGAGATAATTGCAACATATTGTTATATGTTGCTATGCAATCCAAAAAACAATTTTCTGGGGGCTTTTTTTTTCTGTGAAACCCTTATAGCAAGCTGGCATTATCATATCCTTGAATCCTCCAACTATGAAAAGATTTAAAAGTCAACTGTTGCAAATTTCAATATCATCTAGGGTGTACATTAAATAGCCCAGAACTCAAACTAAACTGCACTATCCTTGATTTGCAGTTTGCTCCAGGATTGAAAAATGGTTTGCTTTGGTTTTAGAGACCAAACCAAACTCTAAACTGCAAACGTTTTTTTATTAATTATACAAAAAACATATGTTTGCATATTGTTTTCATTATAAGACATATTATTCATATATGTATATGATATCTAAAATTGGTTCAAACATATTATATGTATGAAGCATTGTGCTTTTTTAATGAGTACATGGAAACACATTTATTATATTTATTGACCAATCTGTAAACTGAACCACAAGCTTACTGTAATATCCTGGATATCTGATTGAATTATTTTAATATTAATTATAATTTTAGGTAATTTGGGTATCGCAAAAATTAATTAAATATTATAAAATTTTGAAAAATATTTGAATCAGTTGGGCTAACGCCCGAGGTGCGTCCGTGCTATCGCTCGAGTATTGATTTGGATTGTGAAATAAAAGAAAATAAAAAATAAATAAATAAAATAATAATAATAATAATATTATTATTATTATTATTATTATTATTATTATATATAAAAAAAGAAGAAAAGAATTAGGGGATCAGGGAGAGAGAAAAAAAGGGTAGAAGAGAGGAGAGGGGAAAAAAGAGGTGAGAGAGGAGACGAGGTTGCTCTCCATGATGTTACCCTCCATTTCATGCGTCGGTGTGAGTAGAGGAAAAAATCACGAGCCGAAGCAAAAACGGCCGCCATCCATCACCGCCGTCACCGGAGGAAATTGGATAAAATCGAGGCAAGTAAATCGTTCCCTTCTTCTTGTGGATGCTGATTTTGGGGCTGCATGTACCGATTTTGGGAGAAATTGGTTGAATAGGGAGGAAATGGATGAAAGAGGTGCAGTGGATAAAGGAGGCTGCCAACGATTGCATGCGTTGCCGTCTACTGCCATCACCATCACCAAGTGCTGCCGCCGTGGTCGCCGCTGTCACCTATGCTGGAGCTGCCATCGGTGAAGGAGGACGTGAAGAGAGAGAGAGGCAAAACCTGATCGGTCAGGAGAGAGAAAGGGAGTGCGTCAACAGAGAGAGAGAAGGCCTGATTCAGGTACCTCAGAGCATTGTTTTAGCAAATCTGCTTGGAATAAAATCGAGACAAGTATTCGTAAGCCCTTTTCTTGGTTTGATATAATATCTAATATATTTTGAATACTATTTAAAATTTTTACTAACATGCATATATTTTTATACACATGATTTATTTATTCTGAACATGCATATATGACTCATTGGTTGATTTGGGGTTTTTGGTTCGGATTTTATGGTTTTGGAGGATTTAATATTTTTCAGAAAGCCTGAATAATTTATCGGACACTATTTATATTTATATCAGCATCTGTATATGAAAATATGCACGAAATTTACATAGGCCGTGCATTTTCACATGCATGAGTTGGGTTCTGGTTATTACATTTGGATTTGGATATTTGATATTTTGACCAACTCCCGACGGGGAGATATTTATTATTTGAAAATTCCTTTCCGCCGACAGGAAAGGCTTGGAATAGTGACCATTCCCATTTAGATAATTTGATTTGACCTTATAATATATTCAGACGTCCTACTATATCGAACAAGATTGAGGATTACACCCAAAACTGCGGGTGGCAAAATATAGTGAGTAACCTTATCCATGGGAGATAGAGTATATGGGTGGCTAAGCATGCTGGCCTAATTTGCATTTGATATGGCTTAAGGTTATCAAGAGTATATATAACCCCTGTTCAAGCTAATCTTTAAATAATCAGAACTCGAATTTGATGCATGATTTGTATTTCTGTATATATTTGTATTGAACTTTGATTTGGATTTAGTTTTGAGATTTGCCGATTTTGCCTACAGTTAGGCCTTGATATGTCTCGTATAAATGATTTTGACTACATGTTTTCATCTGAACCTTTGGACTACCTGTTGCGACACTATTTTGGCTTTTGCACACACTATTGAATCATTCGACTATTAGATTCTACCCCAAATCACGAAGCTAATAAGGCCTTGGATTTGAACTTGGACTTGGGCTTAGATTGGACTTTGGAATTGGTTATTTGCCTATTGGAATCGGTCCGAATTACTTCTATTTTGTATGTGTAAATATATATACGTTCCGATAAAAACTATTTTTTGATTTGGACATTTGTTTTGAATTTGGATATTTGATTTGATTACGATACTACAATTGAATTTTGGATCTTGGATTTCCATTGGATTTATTTTATCAGCGATTTAGATTTATTTTATTATTTGATTGGATAATTATCCATTTGACCCTCCCTTTGATTTATTAGACTCGTTTTGTTTAAATATAATATTTGTTAAGTATTAGGCTCATATTTCCTATTTTGTCCCTTCAGAGTAGAGGATTGAGTCATGTTGTAGGAGCAGGATCGAGTTTTGGCGCAACATCGCATTTTTTGGTGAGTTTTATATTTATTTAAACAAATAGTATCAATCGTATTTAATTTATTTTTGGCGGTTGGAGTCAGCCCCATGTGGGCCTTTGGATTGCATAATAAGATTTCTTGGGTGGGTTTCTTTATGTGGATGTGTTACTATTATTATTTGGTTTTCCCCTCACGACTGTTTGGTCAGGGTCATGATTATTTTATCCGGACAGCTGTTTGATAAGGTCTTATGCAAATTGTTTTTGGGTCTCATTTGTGTATTGATTTGTCACACCCGAATTTTGGGATTTAGTGTTATTTATTGAATTTATTTGAAAATTTAAATTTTAGAAATAATTATTTAGATTGACCTAATTAGTTCGGGTTCGTGACACTTACAATATGGTTTACACATACAAAATTTGACTGGTCCGCACCATGCACACCCATATTGGTCCAAATCAGCATTGACAGTTGGATTCGGATAACTAAGTTTCCATAATGACCTATGGACCCTACATGATAGAAAGAAACTGTCTATCTATTTTCAACTATTCAGACATTGTGTTTCAATAGCTGATCTATATTACATATTACCCACTACAGGCCTCTTGCAAAGAAGTCTTAACTAGCCTAAAACCCTATCCTAACTGATCCTCTCCTCACTCCAGTATATGAATGACAAAATTTCCTGCAAAGTTCTTTCATCCATGATGCTGCATGCATTTCTCAAATCCTCAGTGTTATTAGTCAAAAGGGATTTCACATTTACTAGCTAGGCCAACTAAAGCCAAGGACATTTTATAATGAAAGAGGGAAAGCAGTACTGCTAGAAATTGAGATTGGAACAGCGCAAACTGCAGGTTAAAGGAAAGCAGTGGTGAATGATTAAGCCAACACAGCATGGCATAACAATTCTAAATTCTGACCCTTCTTACTACATTTGAGTAATTGAGTTACTACAGATAACATTAAAACTTTTAGGAATAATATCACAAAATCTAAAGGAAATTGTGAAAATCAGAAAACAACTATTGAATGCCACCCAAGTTATCTCAGCTGTAGAGTGTAACAGAGCTTGGAGTACTATGCAGTCAAATACTAGATAATGTAGAGTTATGGATACCAACGTTAGGCCTATCAATAAATATTTCCTAAATACATGTTAGAGTCAGGTGTGCAGGGGACAGTAAGGAAAGGTTAGTGCAACCACTGTAAATGAACCAATCCAATGCCTCCATGATAAAAAAAAAAAAGGTGTAAGGAGAGAAATTTTGCAATTGACAGTGTAGCCTGACAACAATTAGTTTTTCCTATTACCTAACATAACAAAAATCCATACCCCATGAATGATAATGAAAGAAAGGAATCATGAGCATCCCCCAGTCCAGAGGCTCCAGACAAGGCATCAACTAAACCACATGTCAGCATATCCTCCAGATGAAAGCTGGCTACTAACACCCCCCTCCCCGGGAAACAAAAAATAAAAAAAAAGGTGATTTCTGGATGTGCCATTGCTCACCTGCGATTTTGTTTTCAAAGTTTTCTACTTATTCCAAGGACAAATAAGTAAAGTCAAGGCAACGATGAAAGTGACAAAGAACTACAGATAGCAAGATCATGACATCATCATGCTTAATATGATCTATGCCATCTGAATACTAAAATCATCTATATTCTATAATATGGGCAATACCTTCCGTCAAAATACCTCCCTACAAATTACTTTTCATAAATTGGAAGTGAGCTAGATCCAATACAGGAAATCTTGTGCTCATTTACAGAGTAAAAGAGAGGGGCTCAACAAAACAGAATGAGGTGATTGGGATTTTTAATAAGGCACTGAAGACAAACAGATAATCCTGTTGTCAATAATATGAAGTGTGCCAACCCAAAATTGAAGACATTATGTAGGATTCAGCAAGTAAATTACCTCAAAGCATGGTTTTCAGTATCTGCAACATAAAGGATATTTTTCTTTGCATTGTAAGCCAGGCCCTGCAAGTTGCAAATGCATCCATGTGATTTAAGCTTCATTATGTATTAAGAAGAAAATCATTGGATATTTTATGACAAATTTCAAGTATGCATGTGAAATCAATTGATGTTGTTTAAAAGATTTAAACATGTAATTTTCAGCAAACAGAGCTGCAACTCTTACCTGGGGCTTATTGAAGGTGGCATCATCAAAATTACCATCCCGTAAACCCTCCTCTCCTGTGCTCCCTATTTGAAGAACAAAATTCCCATCAAGATCAGTGACAACCTGCAATGTCACAAAGATAAAGATGTTAAATGCCAAATATATACTTTTCACAATTAAACAATGTATGTATGCATGTATACATGCAAGACTTTGGCTCTCCCCAAAACAGCGGCAACCATATTTTTATGAATGTCAATATGTATTTTATTTGGATCTCCTAAATCCGAAATAATACACATATCTAGCGTCTCATGCATTACACTGCCCAACAAGGCAAAGCTTTGTCCAATTTTACCCATCCATGTGGAATTCAAGAGTTACCAATAATTTCAAGAGATACCTCAATCTCAGCACAATAAGCTCACTTCTTTCATTTTTTAATGATAAACAAATCTTTTTTACAAGTCAAAGCTGAAATTTTTACTACTAGATGCTGTAGAGGCAAAGTTTATTTCCTGCAAGATTACTTTTTCAGGTAAAAGGATAACTTTACAATAGAGTTTGTGCCAAGAAGGCACCAGAGCAAACAATATGACTCAGCTGGCAGGGTCATTCATTTCTATTCACGAATATAGATACATATGTGAATAGCATTATAAGATTTGGAAGGTATGACTGGATGTTGATAAATCTAACAGTTCACAACAAGTATGGTGATTCAAGGTCTGATTGATGTGATGCTAACCCCAGGCATCGATATTTTCTAGGTTTGATTTTTCCACTCCTTGCTCATATCATGAGCAGTGATTCCAATATCAAGAAATTAATCCTTTATAATGAAGCTGATCAATAATTTATACATTTTTAGGGTCTAGACTGGTTTCTTCCCATCCGGAAGGTGGGTTATTGTCATCACACTCACAAGTATGGTCAATATAGGCATAGCATCTTTAAAAGAGTTCACCATCATCTAAGATATTTGCAGTTACTTTAGTCATGCACATAGCTATTTTCTGCAAAGATTTGACAAAATTTCAAGCCCAGAGATCATTTAAGGTTGGGACTTGACCTAAGAGCTTGTATTGTGCATGCATGTGTGGTTTTTCCACGCATGCATATCTACGGCACATGCATGGGTGTGTGCCGTCATCGTTCATGAATGTGAACGTGTCATTGCACGCAAGAGAGAGGGAGAGAACTCACAATACGGTTATGGTTACTGTCTGAGATGAATAGTCTGTTATTGAGTACATCAACTGCCAGCTTTCCCGGGAACTTCAAAGGAGATGTCAGCAATCGTGGATCCTTATATTCCTCCAATCTTACAGGCAGGGGTGTGTTGCCTAACATCTTCTTCCTACCATAAAAGATAAGAGCTGCCTCCACTAGATCATCAAGATCCTGAAGAAAAATAAAAGTTAGAATTCCACCTTTAATTTTCCTTCCATGTAGAAGTATACCATGCAAGGATATTGAATAACCACAACCATATCATTGCATCTGAATCAAAAGCAGTCAAGTAAATGAAGTACCTATTCCTATGCATCTTTTATAAGGAAAATCAAATAGACCAGGAAACTACAGGCATATTTCGGTTGACTACATTCATAAACCATTGAGAGAGGCCCTTCTGTTACGAAATGGTTTCAGAAATATTGTGTGGAGAAAATGCACAAAATCAATGAGTTCTCTCTATCAGTTAACCAACCCCCATATCCTCAAGGGTTGCATTTGTTGGTGGGAATGGGAGTGAGCAATTATTTCTCATTCATGGAAATGAAGTAACTTCTTTTCTTAATGAATGTCATTATCAAAATCTTGTTATTTCCAGACAGCTATACAATTTCTACTTACCCCTTTTGTTAACAAGGAGAGGGAAGAAAAAAAATATTCTGTTTGAAGACATCATATTGACTTGAGTATCTCCTCTACATATATGATATACTGAATCTTCACCAAACTTCTGCCCTGTTTAAGCAATTCCTTAGTACTCAAATCTTGCTTGCTTGAAAACAGGTAAATACCTAGCTTGAGAGACATGGGATCACTGAGGTGAGTGATGCCATGGACGCCAAAGGACTATGAGCCACCAAGGATCATTGTTCAGGTAATCAGGCCAGAGGTAGGGTAGACACGTCTAAGGAGCATCGAGGTAGCAGCAGTAAACATGAGTTAAGCTCTAATTTAACCAAGCTCAAGTAGCTTGCAAATGCTCCATTTACTTATAGCTCTAGTACTCCTGACAATTACATACATAGTACATAATGGGCCTAATTATGGCCCAACAAAGCAATTGTAAAGATCAAAATTCTTTCACGAACACAAGGCAAATTCAGGACAGTATATGTCAGCATTGGTTTATTGGAGTCTTCTCTCTTTTCTGTGGCCAGCTAAGGAGAAAAGGACAGAGGCAATGCCTTTTCAAGACCACCCAAGCCAGCTGTCTCCCTCTTTTCATTTTCTTACACATATAAACAACAACTCTATACCATTCATCTTAAATATATCATGATGACACCTATTTCATGTCATTTCTCTCTCACTCCTTACAACAACAAAAATTTTTCCCTTGTCAGCTCAATCAAATGCCAGACTTGGTTTTTTTTACTGTTTGAATAGAAAACCATCACACCCCTTTGAAAAATAGAGCTAAGGACCCTAATTTTCCTCATTGCAACTAATGTGAAAGAAAGACAATTTATGCAGGATATGGCCCCTCTTAACAAGGTGGTCTATGGTTAAGATCTCCAAAATTGCATCTTGCACACCTTCACAGAAAATGCAAATTTTTATATTCCTTTCATTACAAAGCTCCCACACCCCCACTCCTGGTGGCGAAAAGACTTGCACAGTGGCACAGCAAAATCAATAATGTCTCACATGAATCAATCTTGTTTGACATCCAGGTCACTCAACTTCATTATAAGATTGGTTCTTTAGCCATTTTATTAAGTTTAAAGAAATTTATTATGCTTCCAATTCCCACTGTAAATCATCTTTGGCCCTTTTTCTTGTAAAAGAGAAGAGAGCATGTAGAGACAAAGAGTTGGGAGAAACGGCTTAGTGCCCTAATTAGCACTAAACATGTATTTATAACAAAAACTTTGTGGTACAATTAAATTCATATCCTTCAACCTAATTTCCTCACTATTACCAAAATCCACCCATTCAATGTGCTTTTATTATATATAAGACAGAAACCATGCAAAAATACATGTAGCCAGCACAAGTAAAATTAGATCGTAGTAGTACCTTTCTATGGCCTTCACCTGGAATTAGAGCAAGCAGCTTCCCATTGGGTCCAACAAGAGCAAATGTTGGCCATGAATTAACACCAAGCTCTCGCCACATATACATGTCTCCATCATTTACAACCTGGATTTCGTTAAGGTAAATAAGTGTCAAATGCACAAATTTGCTCTTGGTCACTTACTAAAAGCCAGCAAGAATATATACATCAACAACATAATCAATACTAAGAAAGCCATAAGTTTCACTAAATGGGTTGAATCCCCATCCATGATTCTGTTTGATCAGAGGCAGTGTATGCTATAAGTTGGACAACCGTAATATTGTTCTTACTGTCTCACACCAAAAGCAATAAGTTTCACTAAATGGGTTGAATCCCCTTCCATGATTCTGTTTGATCACAGGCAGTGTATTCTATAAGTTGAACAGCAGTAAAATTGTTCTTACTATCTCACATCAAGTGTTCTGAGACCTACCCACCCCTATTATTGCCTCTGGGCTCAATCAAATAACCCTTCCTCACAGATGCATCGTTTGACCCATGTTTCAAGTGCCTAAACTATCTTCATCACACATCAGCTTTTTTTCCCACATAGATTCCCAGGCAAGGAGAGTGACTTTAGCAAACCACTTTCAAGAGCAGAAAACAAAGAATCAGAGCACAAGCTCTGTAGTATGAAGCAACAAAAAACGATCACCTTTACTTATTACAAGTATAAATAGAGTCCAACAATAATTTTATTTAAAAATACCAGGAAAATAAAATACAATTATACTAAGAAAAGGTACTTCTGTAGTAGATCCAAGAACTTCATTCACAGCCCAAGCACAAAAGTGCTTCTGAAGTAAATCTTACAGCCACTGAAACTGCACCCTAATCTTCCATTCTGAGACTCTAACCCATTCTGATTAGTATCAAACTCCGAAGTTCACTCTCCAACATACTTTGCACAAAGTGCAATAACCTCCTCTACCTAGGTAGCCGGTCTGTACATACTAGGGAAAATTCTCCATAAATGTCTATTATGTCAATTTGCCTAAACAGCGACGATAAAAATCATCCGAGTTAAAAAAAAAAAGGAACAAACCTCACAAAATTGTCTCACCTGCTCTGAATGTCATCTTCCACAAACCAACCAAACTGGCTTATTAGAAACCCAACAAAACTACTGAACCACATAAATAGCTCATAATAATTCTCTCCAAGAAAAAAAATTGCATCTTATTCAAAGTCTCTACAACTATTCATAAAACAGTGCCTTACAAGCTGATACAAAATCCATCACAGCAAACCTACCAAATTGAATAGAAAGAGAAATGGAACCACAATATGACTAGCCCACTATGTAGCAAAATTACTGCAATTACATTTCATGTGAATTTCCTTTTACTTGTACTCAGGTTGAGGATTCGGAAATTTTCTCCACAATTCTAATTTCGACTATGATATTCAGTTCATCTATTAAGGCAATTTCATCAGCAAACAACATACACCATAGACCTTGCTCTTGAGAATGTCCAATAAATTCATTCATAAATAATGCATAAGCAAGGATTCAAATTCTTGATATAAGCCTATTATAATTTGAAAAATGATAGTAATAGTCATCATTCATCACCCTATTGATATATATCTCTAATAGCATCTATTTGTACAATATGCCCTAATTTCCTAAAATCCACCCTAAAAATTTCCATGTATTATATTGTCAGCCTTTTCAAATATATAAAAACCCACATATACATTCTTTTCACCCTCAAATTTCCCATTCACATTGTCCATAAACATATAGTGTCCACAGTTGACCTGCCAAGCATTACCAAAATCAATTGCCTGAATACTGTTTCTCCTCTCTTTGTTTTTATAGCATTACTCTTTCCTGAAGTGTTTTTTTTCATATGAAGCATGAATTCAGTTACGATAAATACTACACATTTGAATCTCATGTTTCTACATAAGAGCAGCACCAAAGTGCCACATACTGAAGTATTGAAGGACCTCGTTGCAGCTAAAGGACATCCCAAAAAGTCACCCCTCCTAGTGTTATGCTAGCTCAAACAAGCTTAATGGAGTTCTGATGGGATACAATATGCACTGGTGCTGGTATGAGAAAAATATGGCAATAAGTGCATTTATTATGACTTTTTGGATAAAGACAGACCTTCACAAAGTTCACCCATTCAGATGCCTAAAGTTCTAAGATGATGCTATTGTGATTGATAAAATTGCAAAGAATAAACTTGCTCTTTTAAAATGGATTACAAATCAATATTGTTTCTTTAGCAGTTTCTCATTTACAAAGTAGGAAATACATGCATTATTCCTTTTCTCTCATTCTTCTATTTTTTGAAGTGTGGAGATGAGGAGGCATGCATGCTATTGCTATGTCTTCAATAGAGTAGTGTTTGGAGTATCAAAGCATACAAACTGGGAAAAAATGGAAACCAGTCACCAAATGTCAAGATTACTACTGCCACTGGACCACAAAGACACAACGATAAGATTCTTCCAATAAGCCATTCAGAACTCCATTTTTGAACTGGAAATGTAAATTTATGGTTAGCTATGAAGGATTTTTGCTTCCCTCTTGTTTAAGAAGGGAAGAATCCCGAAAAATCATAGAATCACGTGGCACAACACAGCTTCATTCAATTAGATCTGGTAAGCAATTTATGGCAAGTTCAGATTGCACTACATTGCAGTGCCATCTAGGGATGCTTTTTCTACATGTATAGACTTGTCCCAAGAAGGGACATTATTTTATCATAGCATACTCATTAAATACTTATGTATTTTGGCCCCAAGCAGTGAACTGATCCACTAAAGCATACTGCATTCGCCAAAGGCAAAAGGTCCAAATAATAGCAATTTATTAAAAGTTTTCAAGGCCAAATTTATGTTTCTTGCTACGATCCCCAAAATCTGGTCCTGGCATCTTTAGTGCATCTCTACCTATTGCAGAACAGCTTGAAGTTTGGAAATCACAAATAATTTTTTCTCTGTTCATCCAGGAATGATGTCCTAATTTTACATTTTGCTCCTTCACAAAATGTCTAAACAGTTAATTTGTACACATTTTATTCCACCTTAAGGTCTGTTCCTTCCCTATGATATTAATAAATCATAACTGGACAAATTCTAAAAATTTAAAGGCATTGCTAAGAAGTGCCATTTTATTTGGGTAGGTCTCTGCATCACTATGTACCTTTTTAAACATTGGGTTTTTCCAGATCTGATAGATAGTGCAGTGCAGGTGGAATGTCTACTAACAAATTGCTCCAGCTATAGCTCGTACTTTTGCATGCCACAAATCTTCCATCAATACAAAGTGACAATTCTAGTTAGGTAAATAACACACAATTAATAATCCATACACAAGCTAAATTAGGTAAAGCAATAATGAAAGGACAAGAAAATGCTAAATGCACATCTATAGTGTCTACAGAACCTTGCTTACTGGTCCACAGTGCCAGCCTGCAATGATTGTTGGCAAAGCCATTCTTTTCTTTTTCCTTTTTTTTTTCTTTTTAACCAAACCTTTAAAGTATATTAGTAATTGAAAGCCTACTATCATGTTAATGAATGTCTATCAAGCACTACGCAGTTTTATTTTTTGGGTATACTTATCATAATGTCAGCTTAAATGACTAATCAAGGCCACTAATGTTTTCATTTCCTCTCCTTTTACCTCAAAACTCAGAAGGAAAATTGTTTACACTCCTAAAAGAGTAATGCTACTCATCCCACCCACCTATAACCCCACTTTGTATATGTAGGGCATATTAGGATTTAATAGATAAAAAAATTCAAAATGGGTCCTACAAATAAAGAGTAAGTTGCGAATGGGTTGTAAGTTGGTGGGATATTTAGCATTTCTCCTCCTAAAAGCATATTGTCCAAATATCTTGAGGTCAATCAAAATGAGATCCACTAAGCATGTCAGGGCTTTTAGCATCCGATATGTTGTAAGATCACAATCACATTTATAACAAATCCTCAATTTTTGACTTACCGGGTGAGCAATGCCATATCGTAAAATTGCATTGCGAATTGCCTCCAAATCTTTCTCATTGTCAAATTTAGCAGAATGTACTCCAACAACAACAAACTGAAGAACAGCATTAATCATTAATACATAGAAATCTCAGAAACTGAAACAAATGAATTTGCATAACATGAATCCATTAAGTAATATGAAGACCCATAGAATTTATAATATAGGATCACTATAATTTGATGCTTCAAATATATACAGGGGAAATTATAAATAATTTCTCATTTTGCAATGGTTCATTTCTAATTTGCAGTGTCTATAATCATGTCACATCAGATTCATGAACATCAGAGGCATCTAAATTACGCATGCCTTCCAGTATCCAGGGTTTCTTTAGATTATTAATTGCACACATATTCAGCAGAAGGAGACAAATAAATTGCCTTAGCCACCGGCTCATTTTTATTCTTAATCCATGCATGCTACTGTCAGACACTGATATGTTCACACACAGACCTTTTCAGTCACCAGCATCATCCATGCACGTGTTTGTTTTTTTTTTTTTAACTGATTATCAGCTGTCTGTTTATAGGAATGTGCCAGTTCAGTGTCTGGCCCACCATGACAAAGTATCTACAAGGCAATAAAATACTCGTTGGTCATAGCAGAGGCCACTTGACAGCACTAGAAATGGGCTTGGGGCTCGTCAGGTATGAAGCAGATTTTTTGTTATGATTGTGGCAGACTTGCAGTCCCTTTAATACTCTTGACATAACCATGACATAACCATGGTTTAAGGCTGATGTTTCCACATGAAAGACTAAGAGAAATCTTCATGGGAAAAGATGTTACACTTTCCAGCATATATTTATATACAGGCTGTGACATGTACTGCAACCAAAACAATATTGCAGTGACACCACGATAACCCTTGCCTTTGGTGACAATATGCCCACATGCCAGACCACCAAAATTTAAAGTTATGCTCTACCACCCTACTAATAACATACCAGTGGGAGTTAGCTTGCAAGATGGAACCTAAATGACCTTGGGGCATGTCAAAAGGCAGCCTAGGGTGTTCATGAAGAAAGAGTTATGAACACTGCTGTGAATAGATAACGAGCTTGTGGTGTGCGGACTTTCCATAGAGGATACTAACCTCATGCCAACTTCTTGAATACAATATAAAATCATTCTTGTGTGTCAATGGCATTAGCAATTACACCTTGATGGGAAAAAGACATGCAAGATGTTTAACCAACTCACATTTGTGGCAAGGAGTTTCTCTGCCATACTTCAGAAGCTGTTGCCACACTTGAACATGAAGTGGAATTGTGCCCATCCATGTGGCTATCCTAGATTGGGAAACCATGTGTGACTCATCAGAACAACAGGATTGTCATCTTGAGCACAAAGCATGCTATTTGGCAGAGGCTAGCAAGCTTCAAGTTGATGGTAGCATGCCAAAAGTGTGAACTGAGGCACCTAAAGAGCCACAGTATTGGTACTGGTTAGTGTCCTCTGCATTTGAGGGTTGCAGCAGTTACCTAACATAAATATGGTAATTATAGTAAGGTATTAGTGTATATGAAGGGTCTGTGTATATACAGTAACTAAAGTGTGACCATGGCCTCCTGTACATATGCTGATTCTAGTAAGGGATATAGTATATGAGGTAGGACATCAAATGCCCTACTATTCCACCTCAATCTCAATCCCTGCCCCCTCCCTCTCTCTCCTCTCCTCCCCCACCCCCCTTTTCAATTCCTTCCTCCACCTCTCTTTACTTCCCATCTACATATTAATCTTATAAAACAACCTAATGCTTCTAATATGAATAATTCTGTTCTTTCCATCTAATTAAACATGTGGAACTAAATGCTTTTCCTATTCTCTCTTCCCCCTTCTCCATTTCCATTTCCCTCCTCCCACCTTCAACCACAATGAAGCACGTGACCATCAAGGCTAATGAATTGATCATGTATTAACTCTGCAGTACACAAGATAACTAATCGTCAAATATTAACCATGATGCTACGTCCCATGAAGTAGCTTCAGATATCATCACAACTGTTTGCTTTCTGCTTGTCTCAGGACAAGGTGCTTTAAAAAGCTGGAGGGCAATCAAATCCTTCTTTACTACATTGAGTCTTACTAGGTTTAAGGAAAAAAAAAGGCACAGTCTTCCTAGGTTTACCAATCCCCCTCCCATCCCCACCACCCTGGGTATTTTCACAACCTTAAAGTCTCAAGATAGTCACTCTTCCTCACCACTTTCATTAACTTGCCTACATTGAAATATCCAAATCATCTTGAAAAACATTCTTGCATCCTATCTTCAATAATAATATTTCTGTTTTTTCCATTTGGCTGAGGCATAAGAATTATTTCGGGTTTACTTTAAATGTGCTCTTTCTTGCTCATCCACAGAAAAGATCATGTCAGCACCTAAATATATGAAAGTCCATCTATTAGCCAGATACCTATCATATCTCCTCATGAGATGAGCTAATCTGCCAACAAAGGAAGGCTACATTAACTGAAGAAATAAGAGGAATGCCGAAATGGTCATGAAGAACAACAATCACCCAACTTAGCCACTCACTCAACCACACCCACACACAGACAAATGGACAAATTTCTTGTAAAATCAAAATTAGGAATGTACCGGCAAGTCTTTATACTTTTTCTCCAAAAACTCAAGATCAGGCAGCACATGCATGCAATTTATGCAACAATAGGTCCAGAAATCCAATAGAACAACCTTCCCTTTCAAATCCTGTACAGAATATAAAAAAGAATTTTTCAGAATAGAATAGAAAATCCATAAGATCCAAAAGATGACACTGCATATCCTATGTAGAGAGGAACTGGAGGCTGCATTGGAATACCAGGATTACAATTGATTGTCTGCATTCATAAAATAATTTATCAATTTAGAAACAATCGAGTATATGTACTCTACCATCTAAAACAGAATGATGCAATATGATCCATGAACTGCAACAAATCCAGGGTAAAGAAACCTAAAATCAGGTTGATTCTCAATCAACCAAAAATGTGGTAAGTGGTAACATTAACACAGTTAAAGATACAATGTTTGAAGCCCAACTAACTCACAAAAATTAGGGATGAAAATATTAGTATCAGCCTCGCCCGTATTATATTGGTCAATACATATTAATATCGGACACAAATTTTATTTTACATTTAGAACTTGCAAATATCAATCAATATAACGCGAAATATTAATAATACAATATATCGTAATTTTGTCACAGTAATGGAAAATTTCGGTATCAAGGGGCCCTTATATATACCAGTTGAAATTTCATTCCATATAGACAGAAAAAAGTCAGATAGCGCAAGCACAGGCATATGAACAATAAATATTTTTTTGAAAGCACATCTCAACAGAAAAGGGATAATTTGAGGAAATCATTAAGAAAAAGTTTGCTCTTAACAGAAAATCTCTCCTCAAAGATCCCTAACCTATCCATTGCAGCAACATTCCACTGATTTATATTTCTAATTCATCAATGAGGGGAAAAAATAATGTACTACATGCTTTACAGTATCAATATAGTTTTAAAAATCCGTGCAGGTATCAACAGGTTGCTAGGGTTGCTGTTCATGCATAAATATAGCTAAGAAAGTGGATGAATTTTGCCTCTCAATTGTTCCTTTAGGGTTGAAAAAAAGGAAGTACAATTTGCTTTTGGAGTCATTTTAAAATGTTCCTTTTTTGGTTTATGGGGATCCTTGGAATCCAGTTCACATTTCTCTTTAGCCTCCAACAAGGGTCTATTGGGTACTGAATGTTGACATATTAGAAATTGGGTTGTTTTCTCATCCTATTGGGAATGGACAAAGTGGTCTGAAAGCACTCCAACATTCAGAACTTGGAAGTTGCTAGTTATTCTAAGAATGGGGAGATGAAGAATTATCTATGGAGATTAGAATGGCCATCCAATTTCCAACACGAGTGGCCTTTTTTTTGGCACAACAGTAATTATGAGCCTTGCAAACTCTACAACAAATGGTAAGGCTATATATATTTGATTCTCCCCAAATCTCAAACGATGTGGGAAACTTTTGAAATGAAACAGTGGTATCTTTGCAAGTTAGAAATCAAAACTGATAATTAGCTTCTTCATAGTGCACAACAAAGCTGGTGTAAAATTAGGCCTATGATGTGTTAGGAGTTTATCTAGTTCAACCACACTTTCATGAAGAGCATCAGGGCCAAGGAATTAGTTCTAAGTAGAAAGATTAAAGATAATTGTTGGATAAAAGCTTCACCTACCATTGGATGGTCCTTGTGGAAGAAAGCAATAGGCAGGACAATGAGCCACACATAACATGACTTACAGAATTGTTGTATAGATGTTCACTTATGGTTGCTTATATGAATATTTGACCATAGATTGACCTGTTCTTTTGCTGTTTTTCCTCGAGTATAGCAGATTTCTGATACCTTGGTCAGTATCCTTTCAATAAAATTTTAAAAATGGAAAATGAGGGCTTTTGTGTGTCTGTGTATGATCAGCAGATCTATACAGACTGGGAAGACGAATAATACTTCACCCTGTATAACTGGAGAGGAGTTGTATTCAACCAATCAAGCCTAGATGGAAATTCAGGCACAGTAAGAGCATTTCCTCTGCAAAATAATAGATTTCACAAGAGATTTCACAAGAGAACATATTAGAAAATAGTTGAGTCACTCGTAAACAAAATAATTACTTCAGAAATATATAGTGTTAAACCTGAAAGCAGATCACCTGGTTTCTAGATCAGATATATAGTTCACAAGCTGTTGGACCCTGTTATACTGAGGTTCACCTACATCCAATGGAAGGAAGTAAATAGATGGCCCCACTTCAACAACAACTAGATGACAAATAATCCCTTTTGCACACATCTTGCAAGCTTGTTTAGCCAATGCTGCAGACAAACCATCATGGATTCTTAACCAACTCTAACAATTTGACCATGGGACACTTGGATGATAATCCATAACTTACTGTTTGGAAAGGCTTCTGAATTGATCAGAATATCCCCTGCTTTCTAAATAAATTCCCTCTTCTTTAGATTAAGCTAATAGTGGGTAGAGATCACAGTCTCACAGATTCAAGGCCATCCCTTTTAAAGAGTCAAAGGAAAAGATGCTATTTCAAGAAGAAGTTAAAGAGTCAAAGGAAAAGATACTATTTCAAGAAGGAGGTGGATGCTGAAGCTCAACATTATTGACGACGTTACTGATAGAGACCAATACACAAGGAAAAGTAAAAGAAAATGCATCATAAGAAAGAATTCCAAAATTTTATAATTCGTTAATTTTATGAACTATTACCTTCCTTTTGTTCAAAACTTGGACTGCTTGGTCCAAATATGAGATTCCAAAGAGCTTTGGGGGATGCATATTGCATTGCCTGCAAGACCATAACAATTTCCATCAACATATAGTCATATACACATCAGAATAAGGCAGATTAATAACATCTTCCTGCTACAAAACCACTCACAAAAATATAGTGTAGGATCCAAATTAAAATACAGCAATCTTCTAGTGTTTTTTTCCCATTGAGTGAGTTATACCTTCCAGTTTGTGATGGTAAAGAAGATGCAAGAAATAGCAATGCCCAGACTTCCATATCTCAGAAGATCACGTCTGGATGCCTGCAACCTGTCCATAAATTAGTTCTAGAGCCTAAATGTAAAATTAACTAGATCAAAATACATTTTCTTGATATGGCTGATCAGCCCCTACATTTAAGGGCCCAGAACCAGCATGAGGCACAACTAAATGTAGCACATAATAATGTGCAATCAAAGAATTATCCTGACAAACATATTCATGAGAATCAAATACAATTGGATATTACTCAAGGTCCTATCTTTATTTCTTCGTTCATTTTCCCTATGAAAGAACATATTTATAACGATTTTAAAATTTGCAACCTCAATTCAAAAAAACTCTCAGATTGACCCATTCCATCCGAAACTTCCTCTTCAATGATAACTGATTGAGCTGCTCCCTAAATGAAGCTAGGTGCATCCACAGATGGAACAACACAGCAGCAGCTGCTTAAATTGTAAAATTGAAGGGTAGTAAAACTATAGCAAAAATTCAACTTATAAAGGATGTCAAATACAGGCTTCAAAATGATCTCATGGGAAAAACTTTAAAGTCCAAACAGCAATTTCGCACTTCATGGATTCAGAATCCATCTTACCATCCAGATGAGAAGACATTCTGTGCTTGTCCCTCAAACTCTGTGGGTGAAGCCTGTGCAGAAGTGTTTATATGGTGAGGCCCCTGCATCCTCTCATCTGCAATGTTTTCTCTTTGTTACACAGAAAACTATCAAAACACAATTAAGCCAACCATAAAACAGTGAACTGCTTTGAAAGCCCAATTACTTCTTAACAGCAGATCTGCTATAGTACCTGACCAAGGCTCAGACAAAATCTCGAAACTCAACAATTTGGCACCCATGATGTAATAGCAAGAGAACAAAACACTTTGTAATGTATTATGACAAAATTGTGCATACTAATGTTTCTTTAAGAGAGGATACAAACTATTAACAACAAACTTTGCTTTAGCAGAAGACAAAAGAATTCAATTTCAGCAATCTATTAGAACTACATACTATTTCGACCAGATCCACCAGTGATAATATCATCAAGTGAAATGCTCCCTATATCCTTTCTAATTAGTGATGGACCAGCAATAGCTAGAGCCTCCTCTGTTAATGTGGTTGTCACAGCTATACATCTGCAAGTAGTCCATTGTATGAAGAAACAAAACCAAAGCAATGATTGAACTTAACAAATTTTACAAATAAATATATACAACAATAACAGAAATAAAAACTAAATTGGCAGAAGCTGAACCTCATTTCTGCAGCTTTAGCAGCTTGCAATCCAGCAAGTGCATCTTCAATGACAATACACTAACAACAGGCAAGGAAGACTTCGTTAACAGGCCATAATAATTAATAAACTAAGGCAGATCTTGACCAGGAATTGATCAACTGTAAACGGGGACTTTAAGAGACTGTAACCAATATGCATTACAGTTTCCTGTGTGGAGATGAGCGGGGAAAATTTTGAAATGCTTGATGAAGGAAAGGAAGCATACAGGAGTAGGCTCAGAAATCAGCAAAAATGAAAAAAGTGGAATTTATGGACTCCCATGACAACTTTTCCCTAACAAAAGCTAGGAGGAAAAGTTATATTTGAATATAGAATCATACCTCACTTGGGGGCACACCCAATATTTTTGATGCAGCTAAAAATATATCAGGAGCAGGTTTTAAATTCTCAAATGCATCTGCTGACACAATAGCATCAAACCTGGCAGACAACAATGGGCAACACATTAAGAACTTGTAAAGTATCAGACCCATCCTCAAAATAGTCATCTATAGTTCAAAAGAAGAGAACTGGTATTCCACCAAGGGGGAAAGGATACAGAAAACTGGTGAATCAACAGAAGGCTAGCAGAGAGGACCTCAAATCTCAATCCAAACATGAACATTGGAAAAATGTACTGGCTTAGGATCCTAACTTTATGAAAGTAGTCTTCTTTTGTTTGATTGGGATATTCTGCTATCACTGCCTATAGAACTTGAATATCAGATGTGTACAGGAAATGCATGGCTCTGTTTCAATCACAGTTCCTTTCCTTTTGTGCTGCCCATCTTGACAGTATGCTTTTCCTGGAGGACATCTTGCCCTTCCAGTGGCATACTGTCCATAAATTTCCTATTCAATAAGAGTTTCTTCTCCAACTAAAAGAGGTATTTGGGTATTTAGGAAACACCGCAAGAGAGATAGAAGGGAAGGGTAAATATAGGGTGATTAAAAAAATAATAATAATTCATCTAAAGTAAATTCAAAAATTCCCTGACATTTGATGAAATTTCACAATAGAATGTGCACCTCCATTAATAATTTTTCTTGTTGAATATTATTGATAACTATAGGGCTGGAGTCTTTCCAAATCATCGATAAAACAGTTGTCATGTTGTCATCAGTCAAACTGCACAAAATCTACCTCCAATGAACATGTTGGCAGGAGGAGGAATTTGGCACTCATGCAGCTTATTTGAGTTTTTAAGCCCCTTTATGAATTAGTAGTGTTCATGTCTGTCTCCAAGACTCAACTAGTTATTGGAGAGGTTTCTAGGTAAGATACTGCATACAGTTTAATCAACAATTTAATCTTACATCAAAGATGTCCACTATATCCATCTAAATCGATGTGAGTGTTTGAGTTGGCTAGTATTTGAGTTCAAAGAGAATGTTTCCACAAACATGGAAATACTTAATTGATTCAGGAAGTTGACATTTGGGCCAGTGAGATGAATAGAGGACCTATACTATATAACGTAATCATTTTAGTTTCTCATTTCCTTTTTGGAGCTCATGCAAGAATGTGAACAAAACTCCATGCAGTGACATCCTAAAATACTTATTTATAAAGCATGTTCAAGAGAGAGGGATCAGACAAGACGAATTTTTGTCTACATTTGCTAGAAAAATATTTGAATATTCAAATGCTATATAAAAAGTGTAAATGAAACACAAACATCAAAGGTAAGAACTGATTCGATTGAGCATGTAAGAGTGAGTTGATTGAGTACAAATAAGAGAAATTATTTGTGAGGAATGTGGGTTAGTTGTGGCTGAAGAAAATAGAGGACGAGGTAGACATAGAAAAATATAGAGTGATGTGATAAAAAAATGAGTACAAGTAATTAAAGAACATTTAAAAATACTGTTCAATGATGCTGCACTAAATAATTGAAATGGCAAACCTGATTTATATAATCAACCCACCTCATGGGATATAGGGCTTTGTTGTTGTAGCTGTGTAAAGGTAAGGAAAATGGGAGAGACACAACTAGAGAGTTAGAAACATTTGAAGTGAAGTAAAAAGAGTTTATCTGCACTTTTAGCTTTTAAAAATGGGTGGGTGAAAGGATGTTTTCAACAGAGAGAAATCTGATGTGATGTGACCCACCCAATGCAAGCCCACTCAACTGTCAGTGCTGACATAAAACAAATTAGTTTCAGCTGAAAACCCACAAGAGAAAAAGTGAAAGAATCCACAGCTGAGTTACCAAATTACACAATTTATGAGGAAGCAAATGAATGAATTTCTAGGTCCAGAGAGGAATAAGAAATACAGTAGAATCTAATTCCACCAAAATTTCCAATAAAGATAAAATGACTATCCTAAGACCATACCAAACTAAGGCATGGTCCCACACGAGGACTGCAATTACCCCTCCCCTAACACCCCCCCACACACACACAAAAAAATCAAAAGCTTAAAGCACTCAATTAGCACAGTGGCATTTCCAGTGCCCATCCTCACTCTAATTCCCTGCATCAAGCTTCTATGTTTTCACATCAAACATTTGAATTCAGCAAATATAAATAAGAAGTCAGACACTGAAAGTCCAGTACATCAAGCTGGATTACAAAAACATTCAACCTTAAGATGATTTTACAAAGAGCTCCCTAAATGAAGCCATGCAAAATAATACCAGGGCATAAAACAGGGAAACTAGCTGCCAAATCCAAAATAACACATCATCTAATTGGGCTACCAAGACATTGAACCTCCATATGATTTCCCAATAAACCCTCTAAAATAAAACACGTTAAATATTCCTTGGGTAACTTATAGGGAAACTAGCTGCCAGCTCCTAAATAATACAGCAAGAAAACCAGACAAAAGTGAATACACAACCTCAGAAGATTTTCATCATCACAAAACTTTCTTATATCATGTCTCCTAACTTTACATCCTTGTTTGTATACTTATCAAGGATAATTAGAATGCTTCAGGCTAAGGTCATCACCCAAACATTACAATTTAGGAGCTCTTGTCTAATTCAAACCCACTAGCAGCATGCATACAACATCTATGCTTGATGGAACTATATATACAAATTGCCTATGTTATTGTACAACAATTTATGTCCCAAGCATGCTTTGTAACTTGCACCTAATTAAGTGTTGTGGATGATGGAAAATATTGGTATCGATCAGCGTCACAGTCATATCAATATTGAAAATCGGACAATACGTATCGATATTGGATATATCAGAAGAAATATAAGATTTAAGAATTGTAAGCTAACAAAAAAATATCATTTAACTATCGAATGTATCGACTGATATTTTGAATATCACAAATAGAAGTCACAAGTAGAACTGTCACTAGTAGTAGTCAAAAGCATTAACCGAAACTGGCATAAATACTATCATCTACAGGTGTAGTAGAAACAACAGCAAGCATTAAATTTCCATTTACTGTTTGAGAATACCAAAATGTGACCCTTCACCACAGTACTTCAGATATATTTTCCAAGATAAATGGCAATGCTTCAATCCTAATTGATCATCAGTGAGTAATTCAAGTCCCTTAAGAAGGCATTTTAGTCATACAAGTAGCAGAGGCAATGAACCTTGCAGATGAATAGACATTAAAATCAAGGTTCACAGACAATCCAGAAAAAGAGGTATAATCCCTAAAAGATATGTTGAATGCAAGCGATGATAGATGCAGTCACACCACCATCGAGATGTGAGACACGCAAGTTGATCATCGAAGATAAAGTTTGATGCTAGAGTCAATCACCAACCCAAAGCTAAGAATTAAAGTCATCTTCCATTCAACTTTTTACCTTCCTTTTCTTATATTTGGGTGGGCAGGGGAGCGGAACAAGAAGGGAAGGTTTCTCTATCTTCATCTAAGATTAACTCAAAGCACATTCCTCAGATTAACACAAATTTATTAACGACAATTGACAAAAATATATCTTTAGGTAAGTAACACAATTTACAAATTAAGACAAAGATAGAGACTCAGGTACGTGACACAATCTACAAAGCACATTCCTGATACTCTCTGCTGCAAAGCAGGAGCAACAGCAACATAAACATCAAATGTTAGAGCAAAATAAAGAAATTAAAATGTTTGCAAAAACTTACAATGACAGCGGCAAACCAGCAGCAGCTAGGTTTGCATCCACCTTGATACGGTCGGCACTAGATGCAACAGCAACTTTAAGATTATTGGTTTTGCACTGTTGAACAGAAGCTTTAGTGATCCAATTCAACAAAAAACTAACAAGTATCATTACTGTAGATGTTCAGCAACCAGCATACCAAAGTAATGAGTTCAAGGGCACCTGGGAATCCAATTCCAGAATTTGGCTTTGCATACTATAGAAAAGAAATGAAGAGTTGATCAGGCTTAATGAAATTTGATATGATGTAAACATCAGCAAGTCAACAAACTCCTGGTAAAGTAGACAGCAAATATTTCTTTTAGCTACCTTCTCTAAATATATTTCAAAGAATCTCTTTTTTGCAGCATCAGCATCGTATCCCCTAACACTTTTCACTGATGCAACGCCTCCCAAGAAATTCGCTTCACCTAGACCATTAACAATGCCAAAAGACAAAGAAAAACACAACAAATATGAGTGACCAGTCGAGAGTTATACTATAAAGTATCAAAGTTATACCATGAATAACCTCCTAAGCATGAATTGCATATATGTTATTCAAGTGCCTAAAAAATATTCATGTTTTTGAGGCACTAGATGAAGCAATTTTCATTAAAACCATAACAGTTCTTAAAGCCTATTTTTTGATCCTAGAAACAAATTTCTTTTGAGGCATCGGTGTTTGACCAAGTGCTCAGTCAACTGATCACCAACACCAACTAACTTCATCTTTATATTCTCAGAATAGCAACACTGTTCCACAAAGCCTTGCTATCCTTCCAGGTGACTAAATATCTCAGTTGGTGACTATTCAATCACAACACTTATTCGCAACCATTAATATCCTTCTCTTGTCACTACTAATGGGTAAAAATCCCTTAATAAAAAATGTCATAGATGCCTCTTTTTTAAAACAACATTCCAATGGTTCAGCTATAAAGCAAGTATCATGTCACTCTCGCATTCTTAGAGAATGTAAGTTGAATTTTAAGATACAATTAAACCCTTAACGTTTTCAATGCTGATGTACGAAAAATTGCCTGGAGGCTTTGATATCATGGGATCATGTACAGATGAGGAATCCTCCTGTATTATATAGATGCACGCTGAATGACTGAATAAAAAGTACAAACAATCTGCCATTATTGACTTTACACTAGTAGAACAACCGCAGATTTCCAATTAATTCCCCGTCTCTATCATATGGGAAGTGAAAATGTCCCTCAGCATTACCATTTATACATCTCATTCTTTCAGCTCGAATACTACTCAGTTGTCACTATAAATTTCCCAATGTAGAGTCCGATTAAAAGCTTACCAGTTCCCATAAAAGGTACAAAGTCCTCTACCGTGACTTCCACACCCATTTCCGCGAAAACATCGACGGCGGCCCTTCTAGAAGGCTCTTCGCTGTTGCAAAGCACTCCGTCCATGTCGAACAGCACCGCTGATACCTTCCCCCACACGTTCTTCGTCTTTAAAACATTCTTCTCCTTTTCTTCCACCTTCACACACGCCCTCGTCATAATTCTGTTACGTCGGCGGGGAAACACGCGGCTCCTTGACGACCAATGGACGAATGAGCTTGCGATCGATATCGATTTCAATCCGCGAGAGTGACAAGGGAATACTTTGGAATTTGAGGAGAGATAAAGAGGAGATGAAACCAGACGCAGATTCATTTCTCTCTCCGCAGTGATTTGACTGACTGTGTCACTGATATGGTTCGATTGGAAACGTTTGTGAAAGAAATGGAATGCAAATGAAACAAATTGGCCTGAATTTTGGGAATCTGGGGCAGTGGAGATGGATTGAATTTGTGGCGTTTATAGCGATAGCTGTTAATGTAGTAAACTCTGGTATTATATGACCAAGGAAAATGCCCGCCATTCAAGTTCTCGCCGGTGACACAAATACATTATCCGTCTCCGGAATGAGGATTGAAGGTCACTTTCCCTCCCACATTAATCGTCTGTTTCTAAATAAATAATTATATTATAATAATTAATTTTAATTATTTTTAAATTTTTTTAAAAAAATAAACTATAATAATTTATATTTAAAACAATAGCATCTATATCTTTAAAAAATAAAATCTCCCTTAATCTATCCTAATTGAAATGCCAATAATGGGCTAGCCTGTAAAGGAAAAAATGACCCAAATCCTCGGTGGGCTATTTCTATCCGAATAGTTAACGCCTCCGTTGACCTAATGAATAGTAAGTGGGCTAGCAGAAGTTCAAAAGCAGGACGGCCCATTAAGGCTTAGAATGGTCTACGCTTCCATTGATCGATAAATGGATAATAGACCGATTGAGGTTCAGGACATACGCAACCTAAGCCTAGTTTGGTCAACGTATCCATCCTCAAACCACAACGATCATCTGCCATAATTTCTTCCATCTTTAAAGAAGACAGGCTTCATTATAACGGTCATCTCTAAAATCAATGCCAGATCCCTTTTAAAAGTAAATAAAATTTGCATGCTATCTGCTAGAAACCCTAATAGTTATGAAACACAAAAAGAATGAGATCATCCTCTTTGAATGTTATAGTCAGAGATGACGATCATACCTATACCAAAAAGACAACGATCCCCAATAGAGCGCAGGCATCAAACCCTCTGTATAAAAAAGGCAGCGCAGGGTCATGACTATAAAAGCCATGGCTACTCCCTTCCAAGACACACTCTCAAACGCCCACAAAATTCCTCAAGTAAACTCAAGCTCTCAAAACTCTCTAACTCTCTTGAGCATTCTAGCATTCTTTTTCTCTGCTACTAGTTTTATTCAAATTTAATACTTAGAGAAACAACACCTCATAAATAACTACAAAACCACACTCTTTACAGGTGCACCATCATATACAAATACTCACCAACATTCATATTGTATCCTTAGTATCTTTCTATTATTTGAGAAAGATTTCTAATTTGAGCGTCGAAATATATTCAATGAGATTAAATCCCACTGTCACCTAACTTATTGTTTGAAATTGTGGTGTGCAGGACCCAAAACTCAACGAATGGAGATTAGATCCGATGGACTACTTGATCCGAATCTATTCAAATTTGGATACATAATGCATCACATCCATATAATATTTTTTAAACAATATTTATTCTATAATGCACCTTTTGAGTACTATAATAAAGATATTATAAAAGTATACTCTTAATTTGTATTTTGTCAATTCCAAAAGTATTTTTAGTTTCTTCAATTTTATTTTATTTTTTAAAAAATTATTATTAAATTTATTTCAATGCTAATTTTTCTAGTCTTGTGATATTACATAAGTGACCTAAATAACATCTATTTTTTTTATTATTACATTATCGGTATCTTATTTTCATTGTTACTTCATTAGTATTTTGATAATTTTGATAAATTTATTTTTTTATTTTTCACTTATAAAAATAGCAAAAATATTAAAAGTATAAATATTGAAAATAAAAGTCACCTCTAGAATTTTTATTTAAACGTCAAATTAATTTTTATATACAATAATTTCGGTATTAAAATAAATTTAAAATTAGAATAAAAATATTAAAATATTATAATGTTTTTACTTTTTTCTTAATATTCCTACTAAGTTATGGCATGCCTCAAATAAAACTTGAATATCATTTCATACATATGTATACATCTCTTTATCTATAGATATAATTGTAGTTTTGCACCATCAAAGTATTATTACAACCCTTGAAAGAGTATAAAGAAATGTTTTATATCAATAGCCCATGCTACAAAAATGCTAAATTCAGATCCGAGTATCCAAACCAATGTCATCATCATAATGGGATGGATCCATACAGTAACTATTTAATCGAAAACCGTCTTATATGAAGACCATCTGACCAATAGTCGCTCACATAGAGACTATATTGTTAGGTCGTATTATTTGTAATTATCTGATAAAAACTGTTTTATAGAGCCATGCCTCGGGTGTTAAGTCCCTCGTGCATAAAGAGGTAGGAGTTTGTTTCATCCAAGTAACTATTTCGTATGCAAAGCACAAACAGATTAAAGATACAGTTGAATTTGATCAAATGAGCCTACCATAATTGTCAATCCATATCAGCCACATCCCAAAGGCAATAGATCAGGAAGAATAATAATATGATGCGTAATCTGTTTTTTGAGACATGTTAAGCTTGCATTCATAAACATGTCAGCTATTTTTGAAGTCATTAAATCCTTTGTATAATAATGGTTATCGAATAAAAGATTATTAATTTCATTAAAAAAAAAAGCTCGTAAAAGAACAATGATAAGTATTTATAAAATATTCAAAAGAAAAACAGCCAAAAATCCCTAAAAAGCTACAATGTGATAATCTCAGAACCTTCATAAATATGTGAAAAATCAGTAAAAATATACCATCCATATATAAAAAAAAATGAACACATAATTTTTATATAAAAAACATGTTTTAATTAAAAAAATTATGGGACATTATATCTAATAATAATTTTCTCTATGCTTCTATTCTGATCACAAATAACTACTCAAATAGCTTAATTATAGCTATGCAACCCGATATTAAATGTACATAAAAGAGTAAATCAATAAAACAAGGGGTAGATGTATTATACTTATTGTCTAAAATAACAAATCTAAATTGAAGAAGAAAGAAACATAAACTTGTGTCCTAATAATTTTTATTTAAATAATTTTTTGAATCTTTATCCAACTTTATTATTTTTTTAAATTTAACTTATATTCACTAATTTAATAAATTTATAACAATATTTATAAAAAAATAAAACATAAAAACTATATTTTTCTACCTTAATATGAAGCCGCAAATATTATTTTGAATCTAATTTTTTAAAGTAAAGATCTAAATATATATATATATATATTTAATTTTATTTTTAAAGTTCATTGCTTCAAATGTATTGTATATGATTAAGGCAAATTTAGTTTTTAAAAATAAATAAAACTAAATAAAATTAGACAATTTAATTGAATATATAACAGTACTCTTTTGCTTTGTGAGAAAATAGCCTAGACGTGGCAGTAAATTCAGAATTCCAACTTAAAACATTGTAAAATTGTTTATAAAAAATGTTTAACGTGTATTTATCGAAAATATATATCCAATATAAAATATTTTTCTCGTAAAATACTTTCATATAAAATGCCTTTTTATGAAAAAACATTTTTAAATAAAATAATTTCTCATCACAATATATTTTTACATTGGCGTGTATAATAAAATATGAATAACCATGCGAATCAATCAATAATAGTTAATATTTACATTTCTTAACATTGATAATAATTTTTAAACGATTTGAGAAAGTATTCATTTTATAATCAATTGATCTTTAATTTTCATTGATCAATAGGGAGCGGTGCTACTTGTCGATGACTGACGGCTTGGTCAGGCATGTCGATGGCCTGCAGCCACCGATGACGTCCGAGACGGTAGCAGCTAGCTCACAAGAATTGCTAACTGTTATTTGAATATCAACGATGTAGTTTAAAAAATTATTGATTAGTAAGCTTTGTCAAAGATAAAAAATGTCAACGACAAGTGACCGACAATGATAGTCAAGATATTGGTGTGCTGCGAGTGAGGTTAGGGCATGCCTGTAGAGGAACGACAATGGCAGTAGAGGCATCATCAATCGATGATGGTGCGGCGACATTGGTTATATCAATTACTTGTAATTGACAATGGTGTCATAAGACGTCATTTATAGGTTAGTGATCATTACTGGTTGATGGGTTGAGGTCGAGCGTGCACTACAGTGACTGATAGTGGTGAGCCAAGGCATCATCGACTAGTGACAATGTGGGCTAAAGGTCATAGCCGACACTAGTATCATATTCAAGTAAAAGATTTTATTAACTCGTGTTATTGGTTGCGAATAAATTTCAAAAAGTAATTTTTTGCATTCAAAATGAAAAATTATTTTTCTAAAGTTAAGCTTAAATTTTATTATCAAGAAAAATATTTTTTATTAATTTATTTCTTTTATGTATGATAAACATAAAAATTATAAAAAAATATTTAATCGTGTACACCAAACACTAAAAATGAGTAAAATATTTTAAATAAATTATATTTTGATAAATAAGTGGAGTCTAAATGAGGAAATAATTATGGTTTCCATCAAAATTTAAATAAATGATGGGGAGGAAACACTGCTTTCAAATTTAAATCAGTCAGCAAAGCCAAACGAAAATGATTCTTCTGCATCTGAAAAATGTATCAGAGAAAAAGCCCTCGTTGTCCAATTTCGTTCTCTCTTGTTTTGGAGGTTGTGGAGATTCTTTGAAAATCTTTGTGGTGATTTCGATGATGGGTGTTGCCAGGAAATTGAAACCTACTCCTCATTACCGATTTTAGAGCTATTGGATTGCTCTGCTGCTGTTGTCCTCGAAAATTTTGATTCCCTTCTTCGCATGTTCTCTTCTAGGGTTTCAATGTTGATTGTTCAATTTTCAAAAAAAAAATGTCAATAGGTAATGGTCCACGTTTTTTGTAACCGTTTTGTCCAATCTCTCATGATAACGGCCCATTAGATAATTTGATGGAAATTATCTATATATATGGGGTGATTTTAGTTTTATCCCTAAGTCTAATATCTAAGAATACATCATCACTAAAGGGATTAAAGTTTGAAAGATCAAAAACCATAAGTGAATAATTACGTAGGAAAATCAAACCAGCGTGCAATGATGAGAAGTTAGTCGATCCTTTTATAGTCCGCATTCGATCTTTTGTAGATGATTAGACTGATTTATATCTAAAATTTGGTATCAGAACTATTAAACTCTCGACCTTGAATCTGTTTTGCAAAATTTTCATCCTCCCGAATTTGTAAAATTTTTAAAGTTTTAATTTTTGTAAAAATTTAATGAAACCTAATATCGAAAATTATTAGAAAATTTGATTTCTAATATTTTCATATATTTTATATCAATTTTGGTGTTGAAATGATGTAATTTTTATCGGTCTTGTGAACCCGCTCTAGAGGTAGAAGATGACTTAAATGACGTCGTTTTGCTACAGTAATTTTTTTAAAATAAAATTAGGCTTGTTCAGTGTCGACTCACTTTCACGCGTCCGCATCCATACAGGCGGCCTGGGCCCGGGCAAAGCCCGCGATCCACATGGCCCATTTCAGGGCAACTCCGCGCGGGGTAACATGCAGCAGTATGATTCGATCCTGTGTCTCCTGTATAGGCTCCTAGAGAAGCATAAGACAAAAGACATGGAATGAATGATCCTCGCACGCTTGCAAAAGGTTTTTATTGCCTTTATACAATATTTTTGTATTATTAATTTTTATAATATGTGTATATATATAATTATATTTATTATTATATATAAAGTTTATTATCCACTGATCCGATGAATCCTCGCCAACCTCTCGTATCTCCGGACCCCGTGGGACCGTAATGCAACAATAGCTATGCAACCCGATATTAAATGTACATAAAAGAGTAAATCAATAAAATAAGGGGTAGATGTATTATACATATTGTCTAAAATAACAAATCTAAATTGAAGAAGAAAGAAACATAAACTTGTGTCATAATAATTTTTATTTAAATAATTTTTTGAATCTTTATCCAACTTTATTATTTTTTAAAATTTAACTTATATTCACTAATTTAATAACTTTATAACAATATTTATAAAAAAAACATAAAAACTATATTTTTCTACCTTAATATGAAGCCGCAAATATTATTTTGAATCTAATTTTTTTAAAGTAAAGATCTAAAAATATATATATATTTTTTAATTTTATCTTTAAAGTTCATTGCTTCAAATGTATTGTATAGGATTAAGGCAAATTTAGTTTTTAAAAATAAATAAAACTAAATAAAATTAGACAATTTAATTGAATATATAACAGTACTCTTTTGCTCTGCGAGAAGATAGCCTAGATGCGGCAGTAAAATCAGAATTCCATCTTAGAACTTTGTAAAATTGTTTGTAAAATTATATATATCCAATATAAAATATTTTTCTCGTAAGATACTTTCATATAAAATGTCTTTTTATGAAAAAACATTTTTGAATAAAATAATTTCTCATCGCAATATATTTTTATATTAACATGTATAATAAAATATGAATAACCATGCGAATCAATCAATAATAGTTAATATTTACATTTCTTAACATTGATAATATTTTTAAACGATTTGAGAAAGTATTCATTTTATAATCAATTGATCTTTAATTTTCATCGATCAATGGGGAGGGGTGCTACTTGTCGATGACTGACGACTTGGTTAGGAATGTCGATGGCCTGCAGCCACCGATGACGTTCGAGACGGTAGCAGCTAGCTCACAAGAATTGCTAACTGTTATTTGAAGATCAACGATGTAGTTTAAAAAATTGTTGATTAGTAAGCTTTGTCAAAGATAAAAAAATGTCAACAACAAATGACTGACAATGGTAGTCAAGATGTCAGTGTGCTATGGGTGAGGTTAGGGCATGCCCGTAGAGGAACGACAATGGCAGTAGAGGCATCATCAATCGATGATGGTGCGGCGACATTGGTTATATCAATTACTTGTAATTGACAATGGTGTCATAAGACGTCATTTATAGGTTGGTGATCATTACGGGTTGATGGGTTGAGGTCGAGCGTGCACTACAGTGACCGATAGTGGTGAGCCAAGGCATCATCGACTAGTGACAATGTGGCTAAAGGTCATGGCCGACAATAGTATCATATTCAAGTAAAAGATTTTATTAATTCATGTTATTGGTTGCAAATAAATTTCGAAAAGTAATTTTTTGCGTTCAAAATGAAAAATTATTTTTCTAAAGTTAAGCTTAAATTTTATTATCAAGAAAAATATTTTTTTATTAATTTATTTCTTTTATGTATGATAAACATAAAAATTATAAAAAATATTTAATCGTGTACACCAAACACTAAAAATGAGTAAAATATTTTAAATAAATTATATTTTGATAAATAAGTGGAGTCTAAATGAGGAAATAATTATGGTTTCCATCAAAATTTAAATAAACACTGCTTTAAAATTTAAATAAGTCAGCAAAGCCAAACGAAAATGATTCTTCTGCATCTGAAAAATGTATCAGAGAAAAAGCCCTCGTTGTCCAATTTCGTTCTCTCTTGTTTTGGAGGTTGTGGAGATTCTTTGAAAATCTTTGTGGTGATTTCGGTGATGGGTGTTGCCAGGAAATTGAAACCTGCTCCTCATTACCGATTTTAGAGCTTTTGGATTGCTCTGCTGCTGTTGTCCTCGAAAATTTTGATTCCCTTCATCGCATGTTCTCTTCTAGGGTTTCAATGTTGATTGTTCAATTTTCAGAAAAAAAAAATGTCAATAGGTAATGGTCCACGTTTTTTGTCACCGTTTTGTCCAATCTCTCATGATAACGCCCATTAGATAATTTGATGAAAATTATCTATATATATGGGGTGATTTTAGTTTTATCCCTAAGTTTAATCTCTGAGAATACACTATCGCTAAAGGGATTAAAGCTTAAAAGATCAAAAACCCTATGTGTATAATTATGTAGGAAAATCATAGCAACGTGCAATCACGAGAGGTTAGTCGATCCTTTTGTGGTCCGTATTCGGTATTTTATGAATGATTAGACTAGTTTATATCTAATATTTGGTATCAGAACTATTAAACTCTCAATCTTGAATCTGTTTTGCAAAATTTTCATCTTCCCAAATTTGTAAAATTTTTAAAGTTTTAGTTTTTGTAAAAATTTAATGAAACCTAATATCAAAAATTATTAGAAATTTTGATTTTTAACATTTTCATATATTTAATATCAATTTTGGTGTTAAAATAATATAATTTTCATCGGGTCTTGGTGAACCCGCTAGAGGTAGAAAATGACTTAAAACGGCGTCGTTTTTGTTACAGTAATTTTTTTAAAAAAATTAGGCCTGTTCAATTTCGACTCACTTTCGTGCGTCCAAATCCATACACGCAGCCTGGGCCCTGGCAAAGCCCGCGATCCGCATGGCCCATTTCAGGGCAACTCCGTGCGGGGTAACAAGCGGTGGTAGGATTTGATCATGTGTCTCCTGTATAGGCAATCAAAAGAAGTGGCAGCCACTGCACTGCTGCGCACGCTTGCAAAAGGTTTTTATTGCCTTTATACAATATTTTTTGTATTATTAATTTTTATAATATGTGTATATATATAATTATATTTATCATTAAATATAAAGTTTATTATATAATTTTTAAATATATATATAATTATATATATATATATATATAATATCTAGTGATTAATATAATTTAATTAATTAGATATTCGTCACAGCATCCTTAATTAATAAAATTATATATTATAATCACATATGGTATAAGGATATTAATTATAACTAATTATTTTTTAATATAATAAAATTTATCTCACAAAAAATTTTACTATATTAAATTAATTAATCAAGATAAAATATCAAATTAATTTTTTAATTTGTCCACAAGAATTAAGAATTAGAATATAATTTGATAATTTTATTATAAAGTTTGAAGATGAATCTATTTGAATTAAAATTTTAATTCACAAGTAATTTTTATATCAATTGATTCATGATGTGTACTTTACATTAGTAAAATATATTTTGTATTTATTTTTTAGCTTCATATATTGTTTGTTAAGTATGTAATTTATTCTTATACAGTTGTATAATTTCTTAATCTTTTCGATATTAGAAATAATATTTTTGAATTGAAAAGTGATAATTATAAAGTTTGGAATGAAAAAATTCTTCTTCATCTAGGGTGGATGAATATTAATTTTACTATAAGAAAAAAAAATAATCACTCGCTCTTACTGAAATCATCACTTCGGTTGATGTAACTCTTTATAAATGATAGAAGCGATCTAATCGTCTCACTCTAATATTCATAAAGATTAAAATTTCTGTTAGTATTTGTAATTCTGTCGATCAGTATAATAATGTGTAAAATTTATTAAAAAATATCGATTAACAATTTAAAATTTCAGATAAAGTACTTACCAGCACCATAATTATGAAATTTTAATCTTTAAAACTCACCAATATTAAAGGTGTGCATGAACACATTATACAAATGAGGGATATAACAACTCAATTAAATAATCTCGAGATGGATATGTCTGAATCTTTTCTCATGCCCTATATATTGAATACACTTCCACCATAATATGAATCCTTCAAAATATCTTATAACACATATAAAGATAAATGGTCAATTAATGAACTTCATGATCATGTGTGTTCAAGAAGAAGGAAGACTTGTGATAGAATAAAATAAAAGTGTGTTTATGATTAAAGAAGGAAAGAATAAACTCAAGCTAAGATGAAGAAAAAATGTAAAATATCACCTCAATTTGACATCAAGAAAAATTCAAATGTTTTTTTATAAAAAAAATGGACACATCAAGAATGATTGTATCAAATATCAAAATTAGCTTGATAAAAAATGTAATCCATTCACATTTATATGTTATGAATCTAATATGGATAATATTTTTCATGATGCATGGTGGATTGATTCTGATTCTACAATTTATATTTCAAATTCCTTATTAAATTTGCAAAACCTAAAGAAGCCAGTGAAAAGTAAACAAAGTATTTTCTCCGAAAATAAGATGCGTTCACATATGAAAGCAATCGAAATATGCACTTTAATTTTAATCAGTGGCTTTATTTTGTATTTAAAAATGACCTTTTATATTTTAAATTTCTCTAAAAATTTGATATCAATTTCGAGACTTGTACCTTTTGGATATTCCATTACATTTTCAAACTCATCTTTTAATTTATACTATAAGTTTGATATTATTTGGAATTATATATTATCTGATGATCTTTATTATTTAAATTTATAAAATAATACCTCTTATAATATTATATATGTTGATATTGATATTAAACAATATATTATGAAGGAATATTTCACTATATTGTGGAATCGAAGATTAAATTATATTTTCATTAAAAGAATTAAAAGATTAATAAATGATGAAATACTTTGTACTCTATATTTTACTAATTTTAAAACTTGTGTAAACTATATAAAAGAAAAGCAAACCAACAAAACTTAAGAAAATTATCAAGAGGAGTCTACACATATTAGAAATCAAACATACGGATATTTATAGTGTAGACATTAATTCATATGTTAGAAATATTTTATCACATTTATGGATAATTATTTTCGATATATGTATCTCTACTTGTTTCATAATAAGTATGAAGTATTAGATACTTTTAAATTATTTAAAATAAAAATAAAAAAATAATGTGAAAAATAAATTAAAATTATGAGATTAGATAGATGTGACAAATATTATAGTAAATATACTAAAAATGGATAAATACCTAATCCATTTGTGAAGTTTCTTTAAGAATATAGGATTATTACCTAATATATTATGTTTAGTTCTTCGGACAAAAATGATGTAACAGAAAGAAGAAATCGAACGTTATTGGATATGGTGTGGAATATACTTAGCAATTTCAATCTTTTAAAATTTTTGCGGACTGAAACTCTTAAAACGGTAATTTATATATTAAATAGGGTTTCAATAAAAGTTATTCAAAAAACTCTTTTTGAGTTATGGAAAGGTTGAAAATCAAATTTACAACATGTACGCATTTAAAGTAAAAATTTATAATCCACATGAGAAGAAGTTAGATTCAAGGACCATCAATTGGCATATCATTGAATATACTGAACGGTCCAAATGTTATAGATTTTACTATCTATCTCATAATATTAATATTATAAAATTAAGATATACAAAATTTTTGAAGATGACTTAATGAGTAGGAGTAAACGATCCAAAAATATAATTTTTGATAATGATCATTCAGATTCTTAATATTCAACTTCATATGATAGGTTGATTGTTATCACAAATACCCTTAATTTTTAAATTGGTGTTAAACAATAAATAATGTCATTCCATAAAATGCTGATATTATTCAAGTTGACTATGATATTCAGGATTTACCTAAAATAGTTGTACAATAATATACTACAATTGAAAATATTGATACAATATTAAGAACTTCTACTAAAATGAAAAAATTAATCATTTTTACTTATTATATTATATATCTATAAAAGTTTGATTATAATATTATAGTAAAAAATGATCCTAAAATATTTTTATAAATTATAAGTTATAATGAATTAGAATTATGTTACAATACCATGAATAAAGAGATAAATTTTATAAGTTGTAATAGAATATAAAATCTTATTGAGTTGTCTAAATTGACAAAAATTATATAGTATAAATGAGTTTTTAAAATAAATAAAGACTTATTAGGTAATATCAAAAGATATAAAATAAGACTTGTTACTAAAAGATTTATTCAAAATGAAGGAATTGATTATACTGAGACTTTTTCTCCTATATCTAAATAAGATTCTCTTCGAACTATTTTGGCATTAATTACTCATTAGTTACTCATTCAAAAGAGATATAAAAACAATATTTCTAAATGGTGATCTAGAGGAAGAGGTTTATTTGAAATAATTAAAAGAATTTTCTTTTAATGATGGTGAGTGATTGGTATATAAATTCAAGAAGTCCCTATATTGATTAAAACAAACTTTTGCGTAAATAATATATTAAGTTCGATGATATTATCTCTTCATTTAATTTTGAAGAGAATATTTTGGATTAATGTATATATTAGAAAGTTAATGGAAGTAAGATTTATTTCATTATTTTATATGTGGACGATATTTTACTTACATCTAATAATAAAAATTTATTACATGATGTGAAATAATTTCTTTATGATAAATTTAAAATGAAAGATATGAACGATACATTTTATATCATTGGCATCATGATTCATCGAGACAGATTACAGGGCATTTTAGATCTGTTTTAGAAGATTTATATCAATAAAGTTTTATAGAAATTTTAGATGAAAAATTATTCACAAAGTGTAGCACCCATTATAAAAGGTGATAGGTTTAATTTGAACCAATATCCGAAAAATAATTTTGAACGAAAATAAATGAAAAACATTCCATATGTTTCCGCTGTTTGAAACTTGATATATATTCAGGTATGTACAAGACCTGATATCACATTTATAGTAAAAATGTTGAAAAAATTTCAGAATAATCTAGATATAGATCACTGAAAAACTGCTAAGAAAGTAATGAGGTATCTCTAAGGTATCAAAAATTACAGGCTTACGTATAAACAGATCAACAATCTGAAAGTATTGGGTTACTCCAATTTAAATTTCGTTGAATGTGTTGATTTACTTAAATCAATATCTGGTTACATATTTATATTTACCGATAGAGTTGTATCCCGGTAGAGTATAAAGCAGACATTAATTGCTACTTCTACTATAGAAGTCGAGTTTTTTACTTGTTTTAAAGTTATAGAGTATGGTGTACGGATGAGGAATTTCATATTCGGGTTTAGAGTGTTGGATTCTATCTTGAGGTCATTGAAAATATATTGTAACAATTCAGTTGCTATTTTTCTGACTAAAAATAATAAAAGTAACAGTCAAAATAAATATATCGATATTCAATTTTTTGTCATAAATGAGTGCATTAAAAGAAAGAAAATTATTGTTCAGTATATTAGTATTGAATTAATTATCGTTGATCGTTTGACGAAAGACATACCACCATTTAGATTTAAAGATCATGTAACTAAAATGGGATTAAGTTCTATTATGTAATTTTCATTGTATGGATAATGATATTTAATAAAATTTCTATTTATTTGTGATGTTTCTAAAAAATTTGTATACGCATTAGTTAATTATTTTGAGAATATCATCAATTGTTTGATGAAGAATAAACATAATGTTTATTCATAAAGTAACGTTATCATATTTGAATGTGTCTTAAGAAATATAATGTATTATAATATATGGATGATATTACTCATTAATAGAGGATTTATCGTCATAATTTGTGTGTTTATTTTTTAATATTGAGAATTGATGGATTTTGGTTATCAATTAAGGAAAACATGGATTAAGTAGGAAAATATTAATTGTTTAATTTTTTTAAAAAATATTAACAGACAATGGTCCACGTTTTTTGTAACCGTTTTGCCCAACCTCTCCTGATAATAGCCCATTAGATAATTTGATGAAAAACATCTATATATATGGGATGATTTTAACTTTATCCATAAATCTAATATCTGTGAATATACCATCACTAAAGAGATTAAGGGGAAGATAAAAAGTCATAAGTGGATAATTACGCAGGAAAATCAAAGTAGCGTGCAATGGCGAGAGATTAATCAATCTTTTTATGTTCTGCATTCGATCTTTTATGGATGATTAGACCGGTTTATGTTCAACATTCAATCTAAGGAGGAATCTTGGTTGTGTACGTCTGGCTCGTGAAGTTTTGTCCGCAGAAATCTTCAATCTGTGCCCCTTTGGCTGTGGAATCCGTGGGAAGCATCCGCTTGATTGATTTCTCTCGCATATTCAGTGGAGTTTTCTCTCGCATTAGTTTTTTCTCACCAGAAATTTTCGATAGATTCCTTTTCCGAAATCGTGGAAAGTTTGGATACTGTTCTTCTCTTAAACGTTGGATATTTAACATCCCTGTTGGACCTCCTCACTATCTTGTACAAATTTTGGTTTCTCCGGCGCTGTTTCATTGCCTATGTCTTGATTTCATCGTGCGAAAACAACCCCGTGAACCTGAGGCATATTCCGACCGCCGCCGTCGTCGATTATTTTAGCAAATTTCGGTCGGTCACCTTGCGTGGAGCCTCGCCGTCGGTCGACCTCCTTTGCCGCAAGTCCATCGATCCCACTAAAGGAGCGCATCCTCATTGTTCGGCTCGATTTTTTTCTAAAGATAAACATCTTCTTTTGCTTGGTTGCTGTACGTAAGTTTCTCCATTGTTGCAGGGTTTGAGTTTTCTCTCTCCGTGGGCTATTTTCAATTATCAAGGTGATGTTTGACAGAATCTTCGTTTTGCGGTATTTCATTTGGGTGAGTTTGTGGAGTTCGGGTGGTAGGCCACAAATTGGAGATGGCGTGTTTGGTTAATCGGCCTTCTTTGAATTTTGTCATGTCTTCTACTAATTTAGGTTTTTTAATGATACAATTTGCTAATAAAAATTATTCTACTTATAAATATAATTTTAACTATTAGTTATCGAAAAGAAATTGTCGGGTCATATAAATAAAAGTAGCTCACCACCCACAAAAATTATAAAATTAATCCAATAAAATATAAAATTGTCTTAATTATAACGTAAATTTTGAGATTTATCGATCTTGCTATTGTTCTTAATTTGCGCCCATATAAGACTATAAAAACTATACATGATTATTTTAAAAGGTATCTTATTGGGATAATATTGTCTAACATTTTTAATTGGAATATAAATTTTTTGTTGTATTTAGGGTAACCTCTTTAATTAAAATTATTTTTTTGATATTAAGATTTATTGATAGAATTTTCTAATATGATTCATGCTAAGATATATGTTGGATATCTATCTACTGTTTAAAAGATCCATTAACAAAATAAGTAAAACTAATTTTTGATGAAGTTATAGCCTAAATTCGAGACAACGCATTCAAATCTAATGAACTGTATTCCAAACCCTTCTTTAGATGTATGCTTTGGAGAACTACTTTGAGAGGAGCACCGTCTTATGGTAGAGACTATTTTTCAACAAAATAGCATATCATCTTTAATATAGTCACTTACCTAACTTATGAAAAGGCAATGTTTGAGACGTGCAAAAGGTCCAATGCTTCAGCTATAAAGGCATGTGGACATAAAATTGCTCATTATGTAAAAAAATCTTATAATTATAACAAAAAGTCAGGTCATATTATCAAATAATGACCTATTCGTTATTAGAATTGTCAAGCTAATTTCTATCAAGTGAAGATATCTTTTGATGATCCATCTACAACTGGTGATTAAACTATACTCACTTCTACAATGCTTCAATAGATATTTTTTCAGTCATTTCAGCTTTAGGGCTTCAAAGATGAGGAGGGATTGGTGGTGCGTTTGAGAGTAAGAGATTGATCTAATAGAAAGGCTTAGCTCTAATCTCTATTTATTCTTAATTTTCATAAAAATAATTTTTGATTTGAATGTCAAATAATATATTGACGAGTAAATTTTATATTTTTTATCTTTTATTAATTATTGTAATGTGTAATATCTTAATTAAGAGGTTTAAAAACTTGACTTGATATAATTAAATAACAATTCAGATCCCAAATGAGTATAATAATTCAGTCAGTTAACTAACATCAATTCATATATAATTTTGATTTTCGTTAAAAATCACAGTTCAATGATCTCATCACTGAAAACCCCTATCAACTCCCCCACAAGAATAAAAATATAAAAAATACACAGTCTATTCAAAAGAATAACTGGAATCAGAGGATAAGGCCATCCCGCAAGCGACGTGGGAGGGTTAAATTCGGTCATTTTGGGGGGGAAGAACGAAAGCCCTTAAGAAGCCAGAGATTATCCGTCTCCTCTGCAAGCTTTTCCGTCTGATCCAACTAATAAGCCGATACGATTCAGAAAATTGAGGAACATGAGCTTGATGATTTTAATGAACAAAATGATGAGGCATCGTCAACTTCACATAATATTTGCACGTAAATGCATTCTTTGAGGGTTGAAGGGTTAATCGATTGCAGCAATTAGCCCCAATTTTGAACCCTAATTAGTAGTATGTGTTCTGAATGGGAACGGGCGAGTACTAGGGCAAAGCTGTTGGCGAATCGATTTGGGAAATGAACTCGAAAACAGTTGAGGTAAGGTCTTTTTATTAAGTTTTTAATTACTTATTGAGAAATTAGCCATAGCTTGGGCGTTTGGTCTAGTGGTATGATTCTCGCTTCGGGTGCGAGAGGCCGCGAGTTCGATTCTCGCAACGCCCCTGTTTTGACATTTTCTTCTACCACTTTTAAAAATACCAACCTTACTCAAGATTTTAAAATATTTAAAATAATTATATATTTTTTAAAATTATAATATTAATATATATTAAATATTAAAAATGATATAATAAAAATTATTAAAAATATTTATTTAGATTATATTATTTAATTTTTAAATTTGAATTTAATTTTTTTAAATTTGAATTTAATTTTTTTAAATTTAAAACCCAAATTTAAAAAAAAAAAAAGATCCCTAATCTTTCTCCTTCTCTTTCCTTTTTTTTTTTTCCGAGGGAAAATGAAATTGTCATTTTTTGCTTTTCTTTCTCTCTCTCTCTCTCTCTTAATTTTAATCATCCCAAATATTTATAACATCTTTAAAACTCAACTTTTTCATATTTATAACATTTTTTATTTTTAATTTTTTGAAATTATATATATTTATAAAAAATCATAAATAAACTATATATCTCAAAAATATCATTTTAAATAAATAGTATTTTTTATTTATTTAAAATGAAAATACTTTTACTAATATACTATATGAATAATAATATTTAAACTTATAGACCTTGTACAGTGTGATAGATTTATTCTGTCTAATTAAATACGATTAAAATTAGGTTTAAATTATTACTAAACTCAATTTAAATAAAAAATTATAATTATTAATTTAAATTAAAAAAGAGGCCTCATTTTCTCGCCAAACATAATAGTCATTTTCATCCATAATATAACTCAGGATAATTTGAGCCAGCTCTCGGCATTTTAATATTCTAAGTGTTTTTATTTAAAAATTTATATTTATATTAAAAATATATAAAAATATAAGTTATTTTATAGAATATAATATTTAAACAAAGAAATATTACCTAAATATATTTAAAAGAATGATATTTACACAAAAAATCCTTTCTATACAAAAATTTTTTTATTGAGATCATTTTTCATAACCGTGATCCGAAATTTTTCTCATTTTCTCGTATATTTTTTTCCTTTTGGGTTTTTCTATTCAAATTAGATATTTTATTATAAAATTATTTATTATTTTATTATTATTAATCATTTAACTATTTAATATTTTTAATCAAATGGAGCCCATTTTGAAATATCATCCGTTGAGCCCAAATCGATGAAAACTTAGCTGGCCCATGGGCTCCAGCTGGACTGTTTGTGAGCCCATGTAGCTCTCCATTATGCTTAGACGTCAGGCTTAAACTTAACAACTCACTCACGCCTAGCAGGATGGTGTGCATAGGTATCGCGGATGAACTCGGAGTCTCTGTTTTTAAGAGGTAATTTTATATTTTTAATTATAATAATTTAATTAATATTAAACGGTTGATATTTTTTAAAAAAATTAATTAATTTTTTTATTTTTTTAAAAAATAATATAACTGTTTGATTAAATATCGAATAATTATAATTAAGAGAAGTCAAATTTATCCATTTTTAGTGGGTTAGGCTCTCTAATTGTCTAGCAGATCTTTTATAAGCTATTTTTTTAAAATAGAGATATAAATAATATATAATATTTAAAAATTTTGATGACTAAATAAAATTTCAAACTTCCAGGTCAATCTTATTATTGAGATATGAGATCATAAAGTCAAAAAATTTCGTAAAATATGAAAAATTTAAAGTAAAAATGTTGAAGAAGACTAAAATTAAGTATAAATATTTTATTATTTAAGTATTATTAAAATAGTTATTTTTTAGTTTTTAATATTAACATTTATCAAATATAAAATTTAAATATAAAAAAATTAAAAACTATTTAAAGAGTTGTTTTAAACCCAAATATTACCCATTCAATAGAACCAAATAGTGTCCCAATTAAAGTAGGAAAATGAATGGATGAAATAGATAATTTCATTCTTAGTACTGTTTAACAAAATCAAGATGAAGAATACATTAAAAATTATTATAATAATAAATACTATATATATATATATATATATAATAGTTTTATTTATAGATATTAATTTGATAAGACATATCACAAATTTAACAAAATTGATGACTAAGAGAAAATGGTGATTAAATTTGGGTGTACCAATGAGCAAATTTTGAATTCATATCAATATGACTATTTTTTCATCTTGCAGATATATTATGAGATAATTTATTTTATACTGATCAAATGAATATACTCTATATTACTTACAGGTAAGAATGATTTCTTCTCCAATCGAAATCCCTTTTCAAGAAAAAAAATTATATAAAATGATTATCAATCAGATTTATCTCATTATTTCTTAAAATAGACAATATTTTAAATAGAAATAGATTTAATCTCACAACCCAATAAAAAATATTATATTATAATATAATATTGATGCATGGACTGATCCGACATGTTTAATAAAGCTTTCAGGGGATCCTGCTTCACAAAACTGCTACTTTGTAAATTTTTTTTTTGATATATATATATTTATTTATTTATAAAATTTATATTTAAAAAAATAAAAAAAGTACAAATTTTTACTTTATAAAGTAGGAATCTCATGCTTTTTAATGAATAGATGACTGTACAGTGAGCACCAAATGTGACACTGGTGCTTCCAGGGATCCTACTTGGCAAAACTATTACTTTGCAAATTTTTTTTCTTTTTTTGATATATATTTTTTTATAAAATTTATATTTTAAAAAGTCAAAAAAAAAACAAAATTTTTATTTCACGAAACGGTTCTTTAATAAGTAGACGGCTATACAGTGAGCACCAAATGCGACACTGGTGCGGCTAAAGTAACAGCCTGTTATTGGTTGGCTTTAATACGGCGTCGGTTCTCGCCAACATTTACTGCTAATAACTGCAAGCAACACTAAAAGCCTTCCATCAATGTAATGTATTCGCAGAGACATCTGCCTCCGAAGCATATTTGAACAAGGAATCTGAGACTGTAGGACCCAACCAAGAACAAAAGGCAACTCAATCCCACTTATTTATTTATTTTTTTTAAATTAATTAAATTTTTTTTTAAAAATGGTTGTCACTTCATATATAATTACCTTTTAAATATTTATTAATAATTTATAATAATTTATGATATTATATTTGATGGATCCATCACCTATGGATCGATCTGGATATCGAGACCCATTATGAAAAGGCTATCCAAAAGTTGCGATTTAGGAAAAGACCCCCGTAACCCAAGGTCTATAATCACACAGTTTAAGATCACCCGCTAAGGTATGGGCAAATCTAGTAGCCTGCCATGGACGGCCCACAATCCCTTTTTCTCGCACACTAAAAAAACTTACCATAATTGGTTAGTACAAGTCTGACAAATATTCTGAAAATATTTACTCATAATTTGTACGATCTCTTTTAAAATAGTAATTGTCATACCAGGTGCCTCCCATGATCACGTCAAAGAATGATGATATCTTCTGGTCAATTACGATTGCCATGAAAGCACCCACGATCGTGTAATCGTTCCTGAAAAGGAAACTGCCATTGACAACCACCTATGATTATTTACACAGCTCAGTAATCCCGCGTAGATAGCCACTTGCTAGCTTGGGCGCCTAACGGCCTAAGCGTTATAAATATCCGTTTACTCGCTTAAGTAAATGGGAGGGGAGAGAGAGAAAAATCCATCTACGGGCATGGAGAAGAGACCGACGGGTACTCTACTCTCCGTCAATACACGAGGTCCCATCTTTCCTCCAACCAGCCACTTTCCCACGAATACAAACTTGCCTTCCCTCCAGGAGACCAGTCATTCGTCTAAAAGGCATCATCCGAGAAGTCCAATCCTTCGTCTAGGAGTCAGGCGTCCTCCCTCCTAGAAGCCTACCATCTATTCTATGAGGCTATCTAGGAGGCTTACCCTCTATTTAGGAATTTTTTTTTCGTCTAAGAAGACAACTCTCTACTTAGGAGGACTATCTTCCATACCTCCAAGCCGTCCCTTAGTTAGGCGTACATATCAGCCATCTTTCAGTTGAGCGTACCTCTAAGTAACTATTCAATTAGACGCACCCAAACACTTAATTCTTATTACATGTATCAACGCATCTTCTTACATTATCCCATCTTTCTACTCTATTGAAAAGATATCTAACTTGGGTATTAAATGATATATTGGAGAGCAAGTTTCACCAATTGTCTGACCTCTTATTAATTCACTGTGTTGCGTAGGGTACATGTTTGAAGAGATGGAAACCAAATCAGCTTTTACTTAACATGATGCGGAAGATCAAACAGTTTTCTAATACGTATAATAATTTAAATCCAATGACATATCAATATTTATATAAAATATAAATAAATAGATAATTAGGAAAGACAATGTTGACATGAAAAAAAACATTAAAATATTTAATAAATATTTGCAAAATATTTTTAAATTACATAAAATTTATTTATTATTTATATTTAAAAATTAGACTTTAAATAAATTGATAAAATATTATACCATTTAAGAATATTTTCTATCATAACCATGTGAACATTACTTGTTAAATAGATGTATAATTGCCAAATATTCTAAGATTTATTTAATATATTTTGCTTTTACAATTTTAAGTTGCAGAATTTTTAAATATCAAATTAAAAATATAATACAAATACATGAAATGGTCTAAAATGGACAATGTTGGATCAGTATGGCCCGTTTATTTATTTCATTAGTGTGTAAATATGCTGTGCCGATATAACAGCTTTACATTACAAATCGTGTTTGGCATGACATTAGATAGATATGTCTCAACCTAATATAGTATATGGCCTACTTATGTTAGGTCTAGCGTGTCTCCGATTTAAATTGTGCTGTGTTAGGCATGACCTTAATATAAAAAATAAAAATATTTAAAATAAAACTACATAAAATATAATAAAAATATATTATATTTTATTTATTTTACTAAATATTTTTAATATTATAATCTATAAAAATATAATAAAATATATCTAATAATAATTTATTTATTTTTTAGTCTCACTTTTATTTTTATTATGCTATTTCTATAGTCGTTATCTTTACTATAGGTTAAATTTCTAATGCGATTTTTTATATTTAACAAATCTTAAAAAAAGATGTACATGCAATCCTTTATTTAGGTCACCATTGCCTCCCCTGTCCAGGTCCAAAATTTGATCATAACATTAATAATTAATGATATTAATATATTAACAATAAACAATACAATTATCTATGGATATGAGATTCACATCGATATATGGGCTGATTAAAATAAAAATATTATAATTTGATCACATGATTTAAAATGTCACGTCATTAAATGACTAAAATATCGGTCATAATAAAATATCATACCATATGTAATGAATCATATCTAATCCAACATAAAATTAGAGTACTTGAATAACCATAATAGAAAGCCAATATCAATTTAATAATTTATAAACTATCGCTTAAATATCATAAATATTTTAAATTACTGCTTGAAAACTAAATATAACAATTCCTTTTTAAAACCTAATCTAATTTTTAGAATCAGTTTTCTGACCAATTCCTCATCTTCACTATAAGTACCCGAGTTGTTAATTTGAAGGATTAGTAAAAATAAAAATAAGAGTATGTTTAAAACTCAATAAGATATATATATCTACATAATTTAATATATGATTATTGTTAAAATATATCGGAAGGAACAATGAATCAAATTTAATGGAATACTATGAATTTTTCTGACAATGTACATAGTTTTTAAAATTTTTTTCATATTCTTATTCAAATTGTGCCATATAATTCATACTCAAATATGTAATTTTTTAAGGACCATAGGTCAGTAGGACCTTATTAATTAAAAAAGCGAATAATCAAAACTCAGGTTATATTTATTTTCACACAATCAAAGGTCTTACGTTACTATTTAAGATTTCTAGATGGCCCGTCAAACATATCACCCTGTAGACGGAATTGAATACTACTTTCATCCGTGAATAATAGGTTTAAATTACGATTACCACTATAATATATTAAAGTATATCATAATATATTACCCACTAAACTTATTACAATCGCCAGATGTTTAGACATATAAAAGCTCTACATAATTTTTCATAATATTTGTATTTTTTTATTCTGAAAAAAATATTCTTAAATTTTTAATATGTTGTAGAATTTTCTTTTAAAAAATCTCTTAAATTTTTTATCATGAAATACTATAATTTACTACAGAATTTAGACATACTCAAATTAAAATATATGATGTCATATTATAAGATTTTAAAATATAATTATAGAAAAATTAGTAAAATTAATATTATTTTAATATTTTTATTTTAGATAACACGTATGTAGGGACAAATAGATGACCTTTTAGGACATATAGAACATACACTTAGAGATTTCAACATGTAAAAATATTTTTATACAAAAATCAAATATGAAAGAGTATTATATTAGAAATATAAATCATATATGGACGACAAATGTAAAAATAGTAGAATAACAAAGGTATATGGATTTAAATATAAATTTCATGCATTGTTATAAAAAAATAAGAAGAATATTATATACATGTAAAATATAAATATTTTAGTTATGAAAATATATTATATATGAGTATTTAAAATAAAAATTATTTAAAAATAAGTAAAGAATAGCAATAATGAAAGAAATGCTTGAAGATACACTTATCTTAATTTCAAATTATCAAAATTTTATTTTAATTTATTTGAATTTGACGTCTCTAACTTCTTTCTTTTTCTCTTTTTATTCTCTCTATTATATCCAATTTAATAGAAAATCAGTCAAAAATAACATATATAGTAGAGTAGCACACAATTACTTATTGGGTGCCGTTAAGCACCATGGCCAATCATGGTGGTACCACGATCACAATCAAAAGTTAATTTTCCAAAACAAGTATGGGCGCATGTCGGGCACCGTTAGGTATCTATCAACTCACAGAAATCTAATCTAAAATTAACTTTTGACCAAATCTTCTTAATCTTTAACTTTAGCTTTTATTATGTAAATTAATCATGGTTACAATAAAATGTACCCTCGAACCTTACACCTCCTGTCTTTGATTCCTTGGCTTCCCTCCCACCGCTCGCCCCCTTAACAACAATCGTGTGACCATTAAATTTCAATAATAAGATGAACATTAGTTATTAAAAAAATTTGGGTTGTTCCTGTGCTATATGCCAGCACAACACAAGGGTTAACTAGCACATAATTTGGCATGATTCAAAATATTTGATTATATTATATACGATTTAATATTATTTACTACAAATTGTGTTTGACATGCCCTATGGCATGTTAGGTTGTACTGTGTCATGGACAATTATAATATCTAAACATAAGTTCTCTTCCATTATTAATTCATGCTTGTACTCTTTCGCCTTTAGAGAACCTATCATTTTAAAAGAGAGTTGATTCAACTTTTTATAATTATAATTATTTGATATTAATCGTACAACTGTATTATTTTTTTAAATGCTACTTGCTTTTTCTGAAAAAAATATCCATGTTATCCAATATTAATCTGATAATTATAATTAAAATTAATTAAATTAATTTCTCTTTTAGATGGATAGAAATCCCAAGCCTGTACGCTCTCCCCAACTCTCAGACTATTGAGGGTAAATATCGGACTATGAAATGAGGTCGGTTTTAAAGCGATTTAAAATTATTTTGGATATTATTAAATTATTATATTATTATATAAATTAACACTATAAAATTAAATATTAATTATATAAATTAATGTTATATTATAGTTGCATTTTCTATTTGAAAAATTTTAAATTAATTTTGATCAATTTATCATTATCCCTCTTTCTTAAAAAAGTTATAGAAAATTATGCTTTTAATTATGAGCCCATTCTTCCAACTTAAAAAATTAAAAGAGATAAGTGTTTAACATGAATATGATAAAACTTTCCTTTTATTTTTAAATTAATTAATTCAAATGAAAAGATAATAAATTTATTATTTCTAGTATAGGAATACACTAATTTATTAATTATTTAAATATCTTTCTTTTAATCAAAAATCAAAACCATTAATAAAAAAAAACCTCTAACATATTATAATAAAATAATTAAAGATTAAAATTATTATTTATTTTAATAAATTATTAAATACATTACATATTATATAAATAATTTTAACCGTTAAAGCGAAAAGACTGCCAATAGTAGTAGCTTGGCAACCACCAATAGTGGTGGCCAAAACACCCGGCGCCGCCGAATGTGGCTTTATCTTCACCGCAAGAGGTGACAAAAAGCAAGAAAAAGGGAAACAATTGCGTTTTTTATGACCTTGGACACTATTCTCAATGTGCCATTTATTGCTATAAATAGTATTATAAGATGGCTTTTCAGACATTTTTTTTAAAAAAAACCTATTATAATATGTCTTCTAACTATTTATTATTTATAGATTTATTAGTACAAATAAATAACTCTATAAAATATTATATTATAATACTTAAAATATCCAAATAATATTTAAAAAATTATAAAATATTTATCATATATATTAAATTTTTATTTATTTTGAAAAAAATTAAATTTAATCTATTAGATCTTAATAGTCATAGTCCTACATACTATAAATAAAAATATAACGTTAAAAACAAGGCTAAGAAAAAAAATCAAATCATCCAAACTAAACCAAATTATTAATGACAGTTTAACAGGTACTTTGTTCAGTTATAGTTTGATGAATAATTTTTCATTGGTATTATTTTATATTATATATATATACTATATTTGTTATGTATTTTAGAATATAATTGAGATATTATTGGTATTATATTAATATTATTAATTATTTACTTTGATTTTTGATATCATATATTAAATTGAACAACTAATTTTTTAAAATAAATGAGCTTAATATTATAAATCATATAAACAAACAAACAAACAAACAAACCTGCATTGGAGAGCCTGTTGATAATTTCAGTACTGAAATTTACTCTCAGATGGCAGGAAGAATATAAAAAATATAAAGACTCAGACCTATTTCCCTAGTTAATATAATATAAAGTATGACAATGAATATAGACATTAAAAAAAAAGTCTTTTCATTTCACCGAGATCCTAGTTAGTGGCACTAGGCCGAAATCCCTCGATAAAGGTTAGGAAGAAGTAAGGGTTGGCTTCGTTGTTAATAGACTCCCAATAAAAATGAAAGCTCGCCCATGCCCCCATAATGGCCATAGAATAGATTGACTTCGTACATAAAAGTTAGGTGAGTCGAAAGATGGTTATCGATTTAATGACGTAAGGTGACTCTATTTTTTCAGGGTAATAAGGGGTAAAGAAAATACTTCGAGCCAATATTCGAATACCAAACGTTAAGGTATTGAAATAACTCATACTATATTCTTAAGAAAAGCTCAAACGACCTTCAACAAAATGGTACCTGATTTGGTCGCTTTTGTCTCAATTTATAGTCTATTTTAGTTTGATTAAAATTCAAATTTGTAATATATTATTTAGATACAGATTAACTTTCAATTTATACCAAATTGTATCATGTGCACCTCTAATCAAAGGAATGTGATGTATTTTTTTATCTATTATTCGATACTTAAATTAGAATCAACTAGTCATATTAGAATCAACAAAATAAATGTAAAAATATCTGAAACAGAATAAAAAAATAAAATTTATTAATTTAACTTATAAAATTTTAGAATAATTAAATATTAACCACTGAGTTTTAATTAACTAATGTTAATAGGAAATATAAATTTTAAACTTTTTAAAATAATAAGATCTGATGGGTACGTTTATGGTGAGCCAGTCCAAGAAAGAAGAACGACGCAAGTCTCTATATGTTTCTGGACGGTCAACGCCAACCGTTGACCAGACGAAAGGCCAAGTAGACAGGCAAAACTCGATAACAGGATGAACAACTAGCTCACGAATATGATCAGCATTTCTATTGACTGAAAGTGTTATAGTAGGCTGGCCTAAAAGCCAGCCTTACGTGGGCTAAGCCCAATTTAGCCCACACTTTCGTCTTCGACCAATAATGGTCTTCTCCCTTGATTTTGTGCTTTCCCAGAAGGCAATATTTATTGTAATGGTCACTAGCAGATTTAGCGTACGTCCCATAAGAAAAGCGTCAGATTCTCTTTTTGTCTGCAGTAAACTCTAAAGATTACAAAACGTAGAAGGAAATCAATCTGTCCAAGAAGCCATTACCACCATTAAAGCTCCAATGTTAAGAAAGGAAGCCATCCCAATAGAATACGAGAATCAAACCTTTCTACCCAATGAAGGCCACCTAGCATCTCAACTATAAAAACCCATGGAGTTTTTACTCCAAGGCACGCATTAGATCTCAGACAAAAATGCTCTAAATACTTGTATACAGTCGCATTCATCATCAAGCTCTCTTTCTCTATTGACTGCAAAGCTCTCACGCCTTCAATGAATAATTCACTCTTTGTCACTACGTTCCCAACGAACACAATGTTAAGAGCCAGCGCTTCTCACGAGTTCGCTAAAGCTTCTCTCAACGAGAGCAACACACCGTCCCAAACACTTTTCCAGCATTCTCATAGCGTTCATTTCATTTACCTTTTTAATTCGAATAATAGTTACTAATTTGAGTGTTGGAATATTTTCAGTGGGATAACCTCCCATCGTCACCTGACCTCTCGTTTGTTATAGTTGTGTGCAGGATCCAGATTCAATGGATGGAGTCAAATTTAGACAATTATATTGACCCGAATCCGTTCAAAATTTGTATCCATAACGTATCAAGATTCTTATTTTTTATAAGGCAAGCTTTAATTATGAAATTAACTTTTAAAAATCTAAATGTAATTTTAATTATGTTAAAATTAAAACTAGATAGAATTATAATTATGTTTTTAGATTATACAATGAACTATAATTCTAAATAAATTAAAATTAATATATTGTTAATTTTTTAATCTACCTATAAAAATAAAAAAAATAAGTATGCTAATATAAAATATAAATTTTTAATATATAAAATTTTATTTTTTTGATATGGATAAAATTTTATTGATGTATATATATTGGGACAATACTATTTATTAGAATATTAAATTTTAAATATTTAAATAACATTATATATTTAAAAAATATATTTATAAATAAAATTATAATCAACTCATATCTATATACTTTAAATAATTAAAAATATTTTATCTAATGGGGTTTAACTTATTCAGTTTTATCATATATATTCAACATATAATTCTCAACCTTAAAATTAAAAATTTTTATTTCATCCCTAAAAATTATAATAAACTATTCTACATTATTTTATAATTTTTTTAAAAATAAAATATTATATGAAAATTTTAATTTTATCAAATAATAGAATTAAATTAGACCTAAAATTTAATATTTAATTTTAAATTATGAGTGAAATCGAACACGCTATAATAATTTTTAACAAAAGAGATGAACGGGGTGGAAGCTTGCGAATGAAAGAGAAATATTGTCAAGATTTGGGCCACCCGTTTTGCCCATTGATGTTGATGTGATTTTACCTTCTAAAATCTCTCCATCCAGCGTCTGCCATTTCTACCTTTTAATTTTCAATTTATTTTTATTAACGTTAAAAATATATAATTATTGGAAATAAAAATATAATTTCGTCATTTTTTTCAAATAAAAAAATTTAATTTATAAATAAAAATTGATACTAGTTTTTCTAATTGATATATCATTAAATTTAAATTATTATACGGATTAAAAAGTTACTCAATCTTTTACATCAGGTCAAATTGGAGTCGATTCGATCCTCATCTTTTTAGACTTGGACCTTACACAATACAATTATATATCTTTTGATATTCAAATTAGATATCTTTCTAAGGGAATAGAAAGATGTGATGAGTACGAAAATGTATGGATGCATATGGCGGTGCACTCGATTGAAGGATGAGTTAGAGATGCATCCGATTAAGGGGCAGTTTACAGGTACGTCCGATTGATGGGAGGCTTATAGGTACACTCCGACTGATGGGTGGCTTAAAGGTGGAGAGCAAGAGTAAGGTTCCTATATGGAAGGTAGGTCGCTGGGATAGATGGCCTCAAAGATATAGGGCAGGCCTCTTGAATGAAGGGTGGTTCCTGAATAGAGAATAACCCCTGATTTTGGGATGAAGGGCTTCTAACTCTTAGATGAAGGATTGGCTCCTGAATAGAGGGTTGAATTCCTTAGACAGAACCTCATGGATGGACTAGAAGGCATGCCTCTTTGATGAACTGGGCAGGGCCTTCTAAATGAGATATGTAGCATTTTTTCCCTCTCTCCTACCTTACTTATGAGAGTAAATGGGTATTTATAGTGCTTAGATCGTTGGACACCAATGTCGATAGACGGCTGTCCATACGAATTTGATAGAGTGTCACGAGAATTATAGGTGCCGATTATGGCAACCGTTATCGGTTAAGAGGATTCATTCATTATTTGACATATCATGGGAGGCATCTGGTATGAAGTTATCACTTTGGGAGAGATCGTGTAAATCGTGAGAGAATATTTTTGAAATATCTATCATGCTTGTATTGACCAATTATGATAAGTTTTCTCAGTGTACGAAAAAATGGAACGTAGGTCGTCCTGATGGAACCGTTCATGACGGACTGTTGGGCCAACCCATACCTTGGTGGATAATCCTGGATTGTGCGATTTCAGACCTTAAACCGTGGGGGCCTTCTCTTATGTTGTGAATTTTGGAGGATTTTTTTACCGTGGGTTTCATTATCCGGATCGGTACATGGGTGACAAACCCATCATTAATATTGTTTGTTGGTAAGTCAGAAGGTAAAGGAAAAGCAAATTAGGTCAAAGATCAAGGAGGCTCTATCTTTTAAATAGACTAAGTTTTTTTTTTTAAATTTAATTATTTATTTTTAAATAAATAATTATAATTTAATTATTTAAAAAATTAAAAATTAATTATTAAATTATAATTATTTATTTAAAAATAAATCGTTTCAATAAAACAAAAATCTACTTCGTCTGCGATATATGGAACCCCCTCGCCCCCATCCCCATCCCCATCCCCATCCCATCATCTACAGAAATCCTAAGCACCAATAACCTATTTAGGAGAAAATAAATGGACGAGGAAGATGAGATACCGCTTAAATTGCAGAAAGCCCCTTCACAATTGCAGGTCTCAGCCATGAATGAGCACTCGTGTGTGTGAATGTGGGCGATGGGTGTCAATTAACCACGTAGAACAATAATTTCAAGAAGATTACCAATAATTGCTCTTCTTGATAGAAAGAGGAAGTGCCAATAGTTAGATCACAAATCTATGATTCCACTACATATAAAGAGGAAATCAAAAGGGGAAATTTTGATTTTAAGGAGCAGAAAGGGGGAAAAGATCATCTGTGAGGTTACAAACCACTTTTCGAGATTCATCAGAAGAGCTGAGGTTTACCTCGAAGATAGAGGGTTCAAAGTTCTAGCAAATCCATTCATGGCCCCATAAGTTTTTGAACTAAATCCTAAGCAACCAAGCAACCCTTGCCTGTAAGGCAGGAAAGTCTTCCTCCGCATCTCCTCGGCTTGTGCTCTATGAGCCGTGTAATGGAGCTCATGTGGTGATGGCGGCACCCTTCTCTTTCCCACCGCCCCGTTGGCCGGCTTCCCGGACGGTGATTTCTTCCCGGGCGGTGATTTCTCAACTTTCCTCAGTTTTGATGCTTCGTCTATTTTCTCCTTTGAATCATTAGCAGTAGAACACGTTAGATGGGACTGATGAGAAGAGGAACTTTTCTTCTCTTTGGCCGGAGAGAATGATATGTTCGACCAAAAATTTCCATTACTCCTTCCTTCACTTTTGCTTCTCAAGAAATCTTTCAGAAACAACCATCTCTTTGAGCTCCTCCCAGCCGACGGACATCTGGAAGAGCTAGCAGAGGCAGACTGAGCCGTATCAACGCCGCCCTTACTGTCATCGATTTCGGCGTTCAATATCTTCTCCACTCGACCAATCTCTTCCTCCTTCGCAACCAGCTCTCCCCAATCAAACGACGCCGTATCCCTCAGCGGCGAAAGAGATCTGGCCCTTCGCCGCAGAGATTTATCGCGCAATCTCAAATCCCTACGCCTCCGGAAAACGTCATCGCGATTGTCGTCCTCTTCTTCACCCACCGCCGACTTATTGTAATCTCCGTCATTCGGCTTTTCAGCGACATCTAGCAGAGGGGCAAGGACCTTCGGCCTCGGCAGATGAGTGGAGAGCTTCATCGGCCGGATCAGTCCGTTCAGGAAGAGCTCTTCAGCCGACGACATTGATCCGCTCTCCGTCGTCGCCGAACGGTTCGAATTAGCCAATCGAGCAGAGAATTCAAACTCGAAGGATGCCGAACTAGCCGTCGAAGACTCGTCGGACTGAGAGGGAACTATGCTAATGACTTCTGAAGATCTCGAGGACGCTGATAGCATAAAGCGCGAAGGACTCGCCGGCACGCTATAGCATAATCCGCTGCCAATGGGGCGGCCAGGACTGGAAGGTGCGCTGACGTAAGGAGTCGAGCAGTTGCTGACGATATAATAGTCTTCGGGGGGAGAGGGATCAGCAGAGATGGCGTCGGCATTGATTGTGGAGTTTTGCAGGTAGGTGGTTATATCGCCAGAGTTAGCAGCCGAGGTAGCGGCGATGGGCGTTGAGAGGTGCTTTGTCGGTTGTAGGTCCTCCATAGATTTGTGTATAGAGGAAGTCTGTGGTGGTTCTGCCGTGCGCATGGAAGGGGATGAAACGGACTCCGGGGCGGCGACGTGATGCCTCAAAATGATCAAATTTAAAGGGTAACAAATCACATATAAATAAATAAATAAATAAATAAATTTCTAATTTTCATATATTTAAATATATAATATGTATTAATATTATAAAAAATAAAAATAATCATATTTAATTATTTTATATTTTAAAATATTTAAATTTGGATTTGAATCCAATAGTGGATAATCACATGGATAACCCTGCAGGGAAGAAATGCTAAAAGGTTAGACCGTATTGTCCTGGGATGAAATCTGGACCGTTGATTTAACGGTTCAGATTTAATTTTTTTAAAAAACAAAAATATATGTAAATAAATTTTTTGACAATATATAAATTTTTAATATTATATTTATATTCATATTTATATAAAATTCCATATTTGACATTCATTTTTTGTTAAAATAACTATCATTTGTTTATGTACGGAAATAAAGCATATTAATTTTTATAGTCTATGAGAAGCGATTGGATGAAATTTTGATATTTTATCCCCATTGTAAACATTATTTATTATTTATTTTTTAAGGGCTATAAAAACTCATGTAAAATTTAACTAATTTTTATTCGCTCATATCTTTATAATTTTATTATATTTAAAAGCAAAAATTTACCTCTATTTTAACTGATTCTAATTCTATCAAAGAAATATTAGGTATCTTTAGTACTATAATTTTTTTAAAATAATATATATAATTTTTAAAAAAATTTTATTTTTATTGGGTTCCAAATATAAGGCGCACCACAAAAAAAATAAATCAAAAAAAGGCCTCAAAATGTGTCGGCCAATTTGACGGACCAAGAGGATTGGGCGGCCCAAGAGGCCCAAGACCCAGACTAGTTCTTTAGTTTAGACTAACCTAATAAGCCCGAGAATGTGGGTTAGTGTCATAAAAGTCAAAGTTATAATAAATGTCCGAAAGGTTCCTTTAACCAAAAGGAGCTCGGGGCGTCCCAAAGAGATAAGACATCCGCCACACGAGGACGAGAAGAAGAAGTCGAAGAACGAAGTTTCACAAGGACCACCGGATCGGTCAGAAGTGTTGAAAAGACCCGATCCCTCCATAAAGGATCGTAGATCCTCCGAAGGATATCAATGTCCAGAGAGCTCAAATTCTTCAACGAGTCCGTGAGCTTCCAAAGAGATAAGGCACGCCACACAAGGACGAGGACTATCTCATATACGGCCGAGAGCGCCAACTAAGCAATTTCGTCGATTTTCGAGCTCTTGGCAACCACTATAAAACGTCGTGTCCACAGAAAGACGCCTTCTCCTATAAATACCGTGAGACTCTTGCTCGGGACCTTTTTCCCCTTCATCTTTCCAGAAGTACTAAGGAGAAAAAGGAAGTCATCTGCTTCAAACGAGAAAAAACGTTGGAATTGAGAAATTAAGGAAAAAGGATAACCTCTTCTCACCCGCCGATTGTAAGCTTAGCGTGTCTTAGTGAAGCTAACGGCGTTTAATTTTTCCTATAAATTTTCCTCCCCCATCCAAGAGGAGGCTTTGCCTCGGGACCTTTTTAATCCCTTCCTCTTTCACAAAGTACTAAGGAGAAAAAGGAAGAATTTAGGGGCTTCCAAAAGAATAAGAAAAATTTAATTTTATTTTTTTACTATATAAATAGAGAATTCATTATAATTTTAAAGAAGAATAATTAGAAAAAAAATATTCAAATATAACAACTTCTTTATAGATTATTTAATATTATACAACTTCTACTAATAATAATTAAATAATATTTTATATTTATTTTCTGAACATAAAAATCAAGAACGATGATTCTGGCAGTTTAATCAAATTTAATCAAGATTTCCTATAACTCCAAATCCTAGTCCGTTAATTTTTTTTTAAAAAAATATTTTAAAAAGTATAAAAATTAGAGAAAAATATTACGATAAATTGAGATATTTAAAAACTAAAAATTGTTATATGTATAATTAATAAGATATTATTTTTAATTTTAAATTTTATTTTTTTACTATATAAAAATAGATATTAGTATATTCATTTCATAATTTTAATATATTTATTTATACATAATTAGAAAACTAAAATATATCAAATATAACAACTTCTTTATAGATTATTTAATATTATACAACTTCTACTAATAATAATTAAATAATATTTTATATTTAATATTAAAATCTGAACATAAAAATCAAGAACGATGATTCTGGCAGTTTAGTCAAATAGAATCTAAGTCAAGATTTAGTCTATAACTTGAAAAAAGAGAGTATATTTTATAGTCAGTTAACTTAAAAAAATATTTAAAAAAGTATAAAAATTAGAGAAAAATATTACGATAAATTGAGATATTTAAAAACTAAAAAAATTGTAGATAAAATTTAAGTAAAATAATTTAAATTTAACATAAAAATATTTTTCTATTTTTAAAAATTTTTTTAAAATACAAAGAAATTATTTTACAATAAAAATGATGTAAATCAAGTTAGATAAATGCGTGGGTAAATATTATTATTTTTTAAAAAAATTAGATTATTTATTTCTAAATAAATAATTATAAATTAATTATTTAAAAATAATTTAATTAAAATAAATTATTAAATTATAATTATTTATTTAAAATAAATAATATGCTTATATCTTTAAGAGGCTGATTCAATGAATGTCCACCCAAATACTATGCTCTCCCTCTCAGGGAACCACGTTTTCATTCCGTCAGGATGATGTCACTGTCCCTCCACATTGTGAGGTGTCACGTGCCCAGTTTTCTTTCATGTGCAGCAGCTTACACCATCTGCCCAACCTCTCCCCACGATCCAGCCGTTGATTACGATCACCCCCTTGATCAAGATCACAATATCTAAAAGAATACGTGTACTCGATCGCACACTAGCATCACGCCCTCCATAGGATCCCAACCGTTGCGCGGCTGCTACGAGGTGGAGGTTACTCCCCCCCTCCGTACTTGCCGCCTCCAGCTAATAATCATCGTTAAAATAATAAGATAATTAGATTATTAATTTAATTTTATGATTAATTTAACATAACCAATTTATTTAAATATAAGCAAGTCCAAGGTCCTTGCCCAAAGACACTCGCATCCAACCAATGTCAATGAGCCAAATTCTTCAAATTCAATTAAACTCTCTCTCTCTCTCAATCTCTTATAAAAATTTTTAAGTTGAGTATTGAATAATATATTATAAAATAAATTTTATTTTTTAATTTTATATTAATTGTTATAATATATAAAATTCAAATTAAATGATTTAAAAATCTGACCTAATACAAGTGAATGATAGAGGTTTTTGATTTTCTTCGATTTTTACTTTACCCAAGAAAGAGGTTAGCATAACATTTGTTTAACAAAATAATTAATTAATTTTTAATTAATTATAATTATCTATTTAAAAATAAATGGTTGAGATATGACGTACGAAGTTCTTCATCCCTATAAGATATAAATAATAAGCTTATTTATTTTTATAAGAGATAAAACCCCCCAAATGCATGATTCAAATGGGTCATTCAGTTGAATTTGCTCAAAACAAATAAACCAGATTAATTGTCTCGAGAAAATTTTGTTTGGGTATTTTTATTTTTTATTTTATATTTTAAATGATGATAATTTTATTATAATAATTTAAACAACTAAAATTATGATAACAAATTAATATTTATATATATATATATACTAAAATAGAATGTTAAATCAACTACAATTTAAATCAAATGAGAATACATATATTAAAACCTAAAAACCTTTAAATATATAAAAATCAAAACAAATAACTACCATAAAATCCCTCTCGCGAGACACTGTCCAATAATTTAGCATCTCGTTATCTATAGTAACAGACTCATATAAAAATAAATAAATAAATATAATATTATTTGAGATTAATTTAAAAGATATTTATTAAGTATTTTTTAATAAAAATTTATTTAAAGCATGTGTAAGAGAAGAAGAAGAGAATCTTTTGTTAGTAACTTTGACTGTCGATGAGTCTTCCCAATAAGATGGCGATGGTTCCTCCGCACCGTCTGAGCACCTGCTGCTTTCCGAAGCACTCTTCCCTGCTGCTGCTGCTGCGGCTTCAGACTTTTTTTTTTTTTGATTCTTCAGGCAGATCATATGATCATGAAAGATATTTTAGAGATATTTTTTAATAAATTTTTGATATTTTTTGGGTGATTTCATATTAATATAATTTATTTATTTTTATATAAATATATTAATTTTATAAATTGATAAGATATTATGTTATTAAAAATTAATTAAAGACACAGGAAAAACAGTGGAGAATAGGACAAACAGTAACACCCAGTTGCAGAATCGCAGCCAGCATCATGTCAGTGATGAAGTTGCAGTAGGCAGTTAAAAAGGATGCAATTTTAGTCATTATTTTTTTTTTAAAAAATAATATTTTTATTATAATAAAATATAATTTAATAAAATAATTTAATAAAATATAATTTTTATTATTTATCTATTTTCTACGCATTGGAAAGGGTAACCAAAGCCCTATAATTCATGCTGTGAAATAAGATTGAAAATTTTAGAACAATTCATTGATTCCTGTTGTCAAATTTCAAAGAATATCTATTTTTTTTTAAAAAAAATTATTTCAAAAATATATATCTAACTAATTATAATTTGAATTTATCGAATCAGATGAGACAATTAGTCGAGACAAATGACCTAAATCGTCAATTCGTAGGTTAGCTTTGTTTAAATGGTTTTTAATACTATAGTCATTAATCTCAAATTATTTATTAGTTGTATATATGATAAATTAAAATGATGAATAAACTTTTACATGGATAAAAAATTTAACTATTTATATGGAAAATTACATCACAAATACAATAGAAATATACATATAGCCAAGACATATTTAGAGACTATAGAAAGCTATACTTGACATGTACACATGCACATGTATACGTATACGTATACGTATACGTACATTTTTGATTTGATTTGGTTTATGTTTTTAAACCGCGATCAAACTGCACAGATATTAACCAGTCATTTTTGTTTCGAGTTGGCTCGATTTGAACAATTTAAAGGTTTGAAAATTTTTTGTTCACCCCTACCACCAGCCTCAAACCAGTGCATGCCACACCAGGTAAGACCGACAAATCAAAGCCAATCAAAGCTGGTCAAATAAGATCCCAACTGCATTTTCTGCAATATAAACCAATCTCAGGACACCTACATCTTGTTTCCTTCCACCAAAAACAGGTAGACTTTTTATCAGTGGATAGAAATTTGGCTAAGATTGATTCATTCTCGGCTCGGAGACTCGGAAGTTGGATAAACACAATCTTCATCCATATATTCAAGCGAAATATTCACAAGGGTCCTAGAGATTTGGGTCAGATTGGCTATGTTTGGGGGGAGGGGGCATATACAGGTCAGTGATACTCACTCGGACAAATATGAACTGCCACCGACGTGCTAACCAGATGGCGGATGATCAATGATACTGTCCTGAGGCTTCCTTTCACTTCCTGGCAAAATTTTTGACTTTTTCGTGCTATCCATGTGTGAAATCTGGAGAACCCGCAAGATTAGAGCCTCAAAATGATATAATAGGATGTTCAAATAGATCAAGATAAGAACGGGTGAACACGGCAGGAATCAGATGCCGGAAAACTTGTATGGCACATATGGTAGGCATGCATGAGTACATGAGATCTGCTTAGGGCTTGAAGTAATGGCAATAGCAAGAATAAACGAACCAACTCAATATACAATTATCCACCGGAAGCACAAAATCTCTGGCAGCAGCTGCGATACCAGCTTTTATACATATTAGTAGGATCAAAGGGCAGTTATTTGATTCCTTAGGTTATATTATTTGCAAACAATACCGTTGTCATAGATGAAAATAGAGCTGAGTGTTGAAACAAAGTTAATTGGAGTGGCAGAGGCTCTGGAGTCAGGAGATCTTAAGATTAATAGTAACGAAAACAAATCATGAAGACAAAATAATGAACACATCAAAATTGAAAACCATGATATTCTTTAAAACAATGAAATTCGTTACCTTGGATGTATCATTCATGAAAATGGAGAAATTGGTGATGAAGTGCTACATAGGAATAATGAAGGTTGGTGTTCTACATCTATGATCAAAATGTACCTCTAAATTTGAATGAAAAAATCTTGTAAGACAATTGTTAGACTAGCTATGATTTTGGATTGGAATGTTGCGCAATTAAACAAGAAAAGAACATATACAACTCCCAATCCCAAGCATCTGTATTGATTGTCTTATGGAATTTGGAATGAAGCTAGATGATACGGGTGGCAAGTAATCATGCCCGAACCTCAACCAGCTTAATGGATGAATATTGAAAGGGAAAAAAATAAGAAAAATCCATAATCTTGTTGCAGCGGTCTTTTCATCGGGATCATATCGCTGGAGCTCGAAAGATGATAAAATAGGTTGACAATGGTTAGTTGCTTATGTGTAACCTATATATTAGAGAAAGGGCATCCTCAGGTACTGGATGCAGTTGCGCTGTGGCAACTGAAATGCAGCACCACCTATGCAGTTTCTGTGATGCAATGGTCCGTTGAACATTGCATGCATTTGAGGCCAACAGCTGTTGCTCTTCCATGGCAACCATCCAGGCAATAGACGGGATGGAGAAAAACCAGTGCTATGGCATTGTTGCTATGTCAATATTTTCATCCATGTTGCTATGGCATTGTTCGGATTCGACCAAAACACGCACAACCCGACATAGCAGAACCAAATCCGAACCCCCCGTCAAACATCAACTGCCAAACTTATAAGTATAAGGAATACAATAATGCATAACATTTTCAATGTACAAAAATCCTTTTCAACTAAGGAAAAAATTATATGATAAACTTTAAATAAATCTACTATAATAATAGTATTTGTTACAAATAATCCCTTCTGAAATCCCTTTACCACAATCTCGAATGAAAAATGGTTAATTATAATCCCCTAAAAACACTCAACTATTCACAAGAGAAAGTATAATGAGAAATAAGAATAACAAAATGAAATACGTCCTAGAAAACTACTTTAGATCAATGTACTTGACCTAAGCGAAGAATGAGACTTAAATCGGATCTCAATTGGATGCAGAACCTCTTTCTCTTCTCTATTTTTCTCTTCTCTCTGTGCGGCGCTTCTTGCGTGAGAGAATGATTTCGGATTATCTTAAAATTACATTAAGTGCGACTTTATATCTGAAACGACGCTTAAGCACCCTCTTAGGTGCGCCATGAGCAATCCCATTTTGGAATCGGCGCTCATGCGTACAATAGGCGCCTGTCGTGCGCCTCTGTTGACCTTCAACTGATACTTGGTCAATCATTGCATGAATATTGTGGGACCCTTCAGTATCATTTGTTGCTTGGTTGACCCTCACCCGGTTTTTGGTCAACCATCGCACGAATATCGCGCGACCTTTCGATAACTATCCATTTGTTATGATGCCCACAAGAGAGTGAATAAAATCCAACAAACTTTTCTTCACGGCCTTATGGGAGACCCTTCACCTTTATTAGTGACCGTCATCCTTTACCCTTCGGCAACCTCCCCTCCAATGGGATCCTGGAGTTGGCTTTCTCAAACTTGAATGATACCCTCTTCCGCTCTACCGAACCTGGAATATTTTCACTCCCCTTCGGCTTCTCTTTTGCAGTAGGATTACTCTTGCACTCCTCCTCGACCTCTTCTTCCTACCATCTTGATCAATACTCTTGTTAGTCACCTTGGCGTTATCTTTGATGAGTGAAGTCTTCATCAAGTGCCAACTTAATTGCTTACTTCCCTTTACCACGACCGAGGCGCCTTTAGTGAGTTTCTACTGGCCTTTTTCGAACGCCATGCAAAAATTCTATTCATTAAACTTTCCAATTGAAATCACATTCAACCTTAAATTCAGAGCATATCGCACACCCTTTAATACAAGTTTCGTCCTGCTACTCGTCCGCAAGTTAACATCCCGGATACCAACGACCCTCAACAAACCATTATTACCCATCTTTAATACCTTGTAGTCTCCGAGCATATAGTTGGTGAAGAGGGACTTCCATGATGTCACATGGTGTGAGGAACAACTATCCATCACTCAATTTGTCTCATGGCTCGGAAAGCTTTGTGTCTTCCCCACATGGATAGTTAGGTCACTGTAGGAGGCAATAGAAACTTGATCATTTTCGTTGTGATCCTTCATCTCTTGATGCTTGCCTTCGCCCTCTACTTCCTCCTTGAAATAATCCCGCTTCATGTGACCCTTTTTGTCACAATAGAAGCTCTCCATATCTTAAAACTTGGACCGACCGTTGCTCATCTCCGATTTGCCACCTTGGTCCCTCGATCTCTCGTGTCTCCGTCCGCTAGTGTATACTAAGAGTCTCGACTCCCTTGAAACCTCAACGCTTGCCTTTCGTCTTGAGTCATTCATAAACAAAGAAACGATAACTTCATCGAAGTTGAGCGTGCCCTTTTCAAACAATAGTGTCGTGATAATATGGTCATACGAGTCCGGTAGAAAAGCCAACAACACCGTCTTGTCTTCCTCCTTAATCTTCTCATCAAGAGCTGACATTTACGTCAGAATCCAATTAAACTCATCTAAGTGCTTATCAAAGTTTTCCTCTTTTGACAAACGAAGGCCATATAACTTTTTTTTTCACATACAACCTCGCTGTTAAGAACTTAGACTTATACCGACTTTCAAATTTCATTTAAATTTTTGCTAAATCTGACAAGCTAATGACTTTTTGAAGAGTGTTATCAACGAGATATAACTTGATCGTGCAATTAGCAAGATTCCTAATTTCTTACCACTCCTCATCCTTCATCTTCTTTGCTTATTCTCCTTACTCCGATGTGCTTTTCTTATTCCTTCCTAGAGCAAAATATTCTTCACCATTTCTTATCAAAGAATGAAATTATTTTGCCCATTAAATTGCTGAACACAGAATGGCAAGCTTCTCAACGTCGACGCCATCAAATAGTAGTTTTATAACCATTATCTGATACCGCTTGTTGGGGTTTGACCAAAACATGCACAACCCAATGCAGCGAAACAGAACCTGAACCCCCCATTAAACGTCAACACCAAACTTGTGAGTATAAGGAATACAATAATATACAATATTTTTAACGTAAAAAACCTTTTCAACCAAGGGAGAAACCACGGGATAAATTTCAAACAAATCCACAATAATAATAATATCGGTTACAAAAAACATCATCCAAGATCCCTTCACTATGATCCCGAGTAAAGAATAGTTGATTACAATCCCCTCAACACACCCAATAACTTACAAAAGAAAATATAATGAAAAATAATAGCAACCAAATAAAATACTTTCTAGAAAACCACTCTAGAATAATGTCCTCGATTTTGGTGAAGAACGAAACTTAAATCAAATCTCAACCGAATGTCAAACCTCTTCCTCTTCTCTTTCTCTCTCTCTGCGGCGCTCTTTGGTGAGAAAATGATTTCGGATTATCCTAAAATCTTGTTAGGCGTGACTTTATATTAGAGGCAACGCTCGAGCACCCATTGGGCACGTGTCAAGCAAGCGCCTACTGAAATTGGCGCACGAGCGCCCTCTCGAGTGTGCCTTGAGTGGCCCTATTCTGGAATTAGCACTCATGCATACAACAGGCACCTGTTGTGCGCTATTCTGTTGACTTTCGACCGATTTTTAGCTGACCCTCGGACAAACATCGCGCGACCCTTTAGAATCGTTTGCCACTTGGTTGACCATCAAGTGACCTTCGGTCGATCCTCACACGAATATCGTGCGACCTTCTGATGACTATTCATTTATTATGACACTTACAAGGGAGTGATTAAAATCAAACAGGCATGTCCCAAAAAAAAGGTGAGATGTTTTTTGATGGCCACTTGGATAGTTTACTTCTCCCCATACACAACTTCACTTTTGTTTAGTGTGGGGTATGGTGGAGCAACCAACCAGCCAAACAGGGAATTCAACTACTTATCCACGGGCATTCAACTCTTGAGTAAAGCACAATGAATTATGCAGCTCAGGTGAGATTCGATACAGTATTAGCACAATGCAACCCATTTGTCAGCCCCTTAAATCTGGCAGTCTAATAGCAATAAGGAACATATTCTAATAGCCCCAACAAGAATATTAAACATTGCATGCACTTACAATGTAGGACTTCCACTCCATTTTGGAATTGCCATCTTGGACATCTGCAGGCTGAGAATGGCAGCGGATTTGGCAGAATATATGAATGAGAACAACAGCATCAAGAGCAGCATATTCTATCTGCAAATTAGCAATTCATATGCATATCAAAACATAAGCAAATCAATTAAAGTTTTTTCTTAGGCAAATTACTTACGGGTATTCTTTCTTGCCCTAACAAGAGACAGATGACATAATGGAACGACACAGATCAAGAATTGTAACTTACTTGATTCTTTGTCAAGGGCCGCTGCTCCCAGTTGCTGTTCCGTCTTGTCTTGTTTAAACCGGCTCCCAATATTTTCTGTGTCAGATAAGGTCAAGAAAATGACTTATTACAGGTAATCCACTTCAATGGAGCAAACAACGCAGTATAGCTAACAAACAGGTGGCAGTGTGGGAATGTGCAAGTGAGATCATAACCTTAGCAAGCCCAGACAATCCACCCTGAGTTTCTTTGAACACATTTTGGATATCCAACAGCATTTCATAATGCTTAAAGCACTTAAGCTCATCATAAGACTGAGCCAACTGTTGTATATCACATTGAAAATTGTAGCCTGCCGAAAGCAAAAAAGCAACAGATTAAAATGGCTTCACTTAAGCATCATAATAAATAACGAAATAAATTAAGTAAATTGAATTCCAATTTAATCTAGAGCTCATTTTGAACATTGAAGAGTGACCAGAAGAATCTCCACAGCACTTATGTTTCTTATCCATTGCTTTTTTCTTAAGGGTTTGCTTAGGTCTATGACAGTCTAAAGAAGAGGAAATTAATGAGAAAAAATAAAATGAAAGGAAAATTACTTTTTTCAAATATAAACATTTTAATACATATATTTATCATATTTTTTCTTTATGATTTTCATGCAATCCAAACATAAATAAATAGTTTTCTTTAATTTTCTTTTTCTTTCCTTCAAACTTACATAGATCTAAACAAACCCTAAGTCTACTAGCCCAAAGAGGATGCAAGAAAAAAAAGGGCCTGTATTAAACATTATATTCTGGGGATCAAAGAGGGAATAATGCCCATGAAGTACCTTGGAGTTCCCCCATTATCCTCCAGTCTGAAAACTACCGATACCAACTACTCTTGGAGAAGATCCTTATAGAATCCAATCATGGACTGCAAGATTTCTATTTTATGTAGGGACACTATAGTTATAATCTGTTCTATTTAGCATGCAGGTATACTGGACCTCCAATCTTGAGAAAAGAAGCCATTTGTAAGACTCCTTGGGCAATCCAAGAAAGACTCCCTTTGGATGACATAGATGCATGCGTGCCATCTAACCATGATTGAGGTTTGACTTGTCCACAATAAAAGCAATGATTCCTAGGGAGGAACTTCCTGAGTATCAAAGAAGAGTGCAAAAAAGCTATAGCGCAACAACAGAACAAGAAATTGGATTTCAATCAGAATGGCATGTGATTTAGTAAGACCTAGAGCCCCAGCAACTCCATGGCGGAAGCCTGTTTGGCACAGGACTGTTATCCACAAGCATGGCTCCTTCTATGAGGATACTTAAAGGGAAATCACCAAAGAGATTATCGCTGTAGTGAAGTAAGTTTGTTGATCCACTAGCAGATTTTGCAACTAAGTGAATAAATTAATGCATCATTTGTTAATGAAATATCCATACTCAAAATGAAGTCTACAACTGTTATAGCTGTGGTTAGTGAGTACCACAGTGCAAATCCTAGCAAACAGAGATACAATCGTCACTTCCTACTTAGACACAGCACTCGTGAGGAGGACACATAAAAACATAGCACTGTTTGCTGCCACAGTTAACAACATATGGAAGGAGCATAATAGCAGAGTTCCAAGAGAAAAACCTACAACCTGCTCAACTAATTCAAATTATTCAACTTGACATCGCCTACAAGAACATCCATATAAGTTGACTTTTAGGAGCCAATCTCAGAACACATGTAAATTGCAGAAATAAGGCAAATCTATCCAATTCCAATTGCTGTGGGAAGAGGACAAATAAAAACATAGCACTGTTTGCAGTCACAGTTAACAACATATGGAAGGAGCACGATGGCAGAGTTTTAAGAGAGAAACCTACTACCTGCTCAACTAATTCAGATTATTCAACTCGATGTTAGCTACAAGAACATCCATGTAAGTTGACTTTGTATAGTAGGTTTTCCTTTTGGTTTTGATGATTGCTTGCTTTTCCTTCAAGCCATTTGTTAGCCAGTTCTATTCTTGGGCACGCTCAAGGTGGTTGTAAGTTCTTAATTTTCAACCTCATTGAAGAGGTAATTCCAAAAACGATTGATAAACTAAAATAATGTTAATATCATCAGAGTCTCCAATAATTAGGATTATTGTGAGTACAACACAAGGAGGGCCATTTACCATTGTGAGTATAAAACAAAGGCGGAAAGGGCATTCCTTTCACGAAAATACAGACCTGATAGTCAACAGCACACATTCACTGAAGAATGGAAGTTTAAGACTAATAGCAAGCGCTTTCACATACCAAGTTTCAGGATGCTAGAAGAGTGCAGAATGCGGGCTAAGCAGCTGTCTAAAACTTCAGGGATTTCGTTGTACAACCTAATCAAGTCAAAGATGAAAGCCATCTTCTCTGTAGCTATTTGCATGATAGACACCTGTAATGTCAGGAAAAACAATGCTTTTATTTTTCAGAGCAAATTTCTAAGATCCATAGAGGAAAATTTCATGAAGCATAAAGGGGTACTTGCGGCTTCAAATTATGGGTCCAAATTTAGCACAACGAAAAAAAGAGTGAGAAATTTGCCAAATCAAGATACTACAAGAACAGCAACTATAGTAGCACAGTGACCTATGTTTAGAGACATGCATGACCCATCTATAGGTGATATACAGTAAGATGCAGTTTGAGGTACCTAATCCATAAAGCTACAGATTAAAATTCTGTTCCATTGACAATTCTATAATAGCAAAGAAAAAATGTGTCCTGTACTCTTCCATTGAACATTGACCAGTCCATGATAGCTACAACTTATAGATAATGCAGGGTAATTTTGGTTCCAGTATAACAAAGTTTCAAATCATTGACCCTAGCACAGAAACTTCCAAGAGAATCAAGATTGATATTTTACCAGGACAAATATGGAAGATCACTAGATGTTACCTTGTTAGGCTTGCTGCCTTTGACATAATTAGGCTTCCACTCACAATCTATGCCTACTACTTTACATCCTTCAATATAATGTGTTGCATTCTGCAAGCCATCAACTTCATCAACCCAAATGATATCATCCACAAACAATTCATGGAGATGCAAGTAGCGACTCCGTAGAGAACCAAGCTCAGGTTCTGTTTCCAAAAAGAAAGGAATCGTCGTGAGTACCTGTAATTGTATAAACTAATAACTGGACTATAATACAGACATGAGCACACCTTCAAGCTATATGCAAGAGCAAAGGCAAATATGTCCATAAAACTCACAATACTACAATACCACAAGATGCTTTTTCAGCCTCAAATCATATTAGCTACTTAATTATTTGACAACAATTGAAGCCTTTCAAGTATATTCTAGAGAAATCATGAACAGATGTATTTGAAGTAACTGTTGTCAGGATGCTGTCAAGGGCAGCTCAAGGATTTTCAGGGAGCTGAGAGAGAAATTATAGATGTGGGTGTCCCAATAATTTGCATCTTGCGTAGTGGTGCTCAGTTATTGCTTATTAGAGTTCGGTTTCATCAGTTCAAACTACTCATGAATTGTAAGGAATTTAGGATCCTTCTTTTACTCTGAATGGGAATTTCTACATGTTCTAGTTGATTTAGGATACCTAATCTATTTTTCCCATCAGTCTTAGTTCTATTATAAAACATTGGTGATAGTTTATATCAGTTAAGCACTTGCAGGCTATTTGTAGTGAGATTTTCTCCCCATTAAAAGAAGTAAAGATAGACCAAAGAAAAGTTCCACGGAGACCACACAACATGTTTGGAAATTGAAAAGGAAATATTCCACAGTATAGCTGAATGGAGGTGAATAATCGATATTACCATCCATCCTTTTTAGGAAAATGCTTAGTTTGATTTGGTTTGGTTTCTGGGTTAGATTGGAAGGCTTATGCTTATCTCTTTCATCTCCTTCCTCTAATCTGCTGGTACCCTAATTTATTGTTCATGGGTATTGTTGACAACCCAAAATGCATTGCCAACCTCTTCTTTACACATTGAAATCCCAACCTAAAGCTTTATATACCAGCTTAGTATTAAGCTGTCAATTCAAAGTGGCAGTTCAGCCTTCAGCCTAAATTTCAGGAACTTCCAGGTAATTTCATCTCAAGATCTTTTATCTTAAGCTTACCAATTTTATGCATATCCAGTCTTCACAAAATTGTTGGAAATAGCCAACAATCAGACACTTGACACTATATATGACAGTCACACCTGATTCCAGGTGACATAGGCCTTATTTACATCTTGGGTTGCATTGTATCAGTTAGGGTGATGCTGGACAGCCTTTGGTTGAGGATTCTAGGTTATTTACGGATCTGAGATTGAGTTTCGTTGCTGTAGAAGAGAGGAGAAGGAAAAAGGACAGATTTTCAAGGAATCACTCCTGGAATCCCATAGGCTTAACAGCTAGTGTTGAGGGGAATAACCTCTGATATTTCCGTATTGAGAATAAACCACGTTACAACCCCTTTTAATAGGAGCTTCTTTCCTTGCATCCCATGAAATTAAATTCAAGAACTAAGTGGACTTCTGAACAACCTAAAAAGGATTCAAAAATTATATCCTCAGACTCTAAAACTCATGAAGACCAAAGAAAAACATTTCAACGGCTTAATAATATAAAATAAACTCTAGGCAAGATCCCAAGTAGGCTCCACACGGTCTTGCACATCCAAAATCAAGGCCAGGGCATTAGAAGCAGCTTTGAATTGTCTCTTATGTTTCAGCAGCTATTGACAACTTCCATCATATGGCCACCAGATAGATGAGTGCAAGATGATATCAAAGAATAAGAACAGAGTTTCAGAAGAGACAGCAACCGATGCTAAAAGAGGGGTAAGCGTGGGAGCAGTTATGGAAGAGGAAGCTTCAAAGAAGAGCAGTTAATTAGCCAACAAAAGAACACATCTTGGTCACAGAGTTCAGCAATTAAACGATGCAACTTTTCCAATGTTTGAACACTTACTGAGTAAGCAGCAAAAGACTTCTCTTACATTCGAGCACTTACAAACAAGTCACGCAGGGGGCTGGAACTGTTGGAGTCAGACAGAGCAGTTGGTGTTCAAGCGCACTGGAGTAACTTTTTTCTTTCCAGAGCAAGGGAATAGATAACCAAGGAAAGAAAAGTATAGAATTTTCCCTTTAGATACTTTTTATGGGCCAAGCACAGAATTAAAAAAGAAGAAGAAATGATACAGAAACATGCTGCAGGAACTGTTCCTTTATACTAGATGTTGCTTTTTGTGCCAAACTAGCAAATGTGAAGACTCCAATCATAAAATGACACAAACTAAGGAAAACTTTTTGGCTGAAGGGCCTTCAGCATATTTATGCAGGGAGCATATCTTGTAATTTACTATCTGATGATTGCTGGTCCAGAGTTTAACAACCACCTGCAACCTGAGCTCAATATAAAATTCCATGGTTGATTTATCTAAATGAAATCGTGATATCTCATTATAAAAAACCCAAATAAGTTAGCGTAGTTGGTAACCACAATTTGAGGAGCTGTGTTTGAATCCGTGGTCACGAGTTCGATTCCTGCTGCTATGTGTTCAAGCTTAACTGGTTCATGGTTTTTGCGGGTAAGAGTTTAACCCAAGCCCATGAAGAGGGGGCAAATATTCTTTGTTACCAAAAAAAAAATCTCCTGAAGGGCAGAAAAAAGTTTTTTTTTTTTTTTTTGAGATTTCAAAAGAGTACAAATTTAGATGTTTGTACATGACTACAGCATAAATATGCAAATTATATGTTATCTTACAAGTTACAACACAAAATAAGTTTAAAAATTGTGAAGGAACCAAACCATAATCAACCAATATGCCTTGGTTAAAAGCTAACACCTTTGCTCACCTTTGGCTTTCAAAAAACCTTCAAGCGAGTACCGATCACAAAGTTCATCAACCTTTTCAGAGTAGCCAGCTTCCATTGCCAAATATACCTTCATCAAAAAAGCAGGTGTCAAAACTTTATGTTTCAAAATCTAAGAAATTCAAACAAGAAAAAAAATAGAAATCAATAAAGAAAAGCAAGAGGTTAAGCTTTTTTCCTGTCTTTTTGGTGACTGAACAACAATCAATAAAATACACAAAATTCCCTTCAACAATCAAAATAACTTCAGCTTTTCCCCAGTGAACGAAATATCCATATAATTGGGTGGTTAAAAATGTATCAAACAATGTGCAATGTATAGAAAAGTTCTTTCAGCTAGGCCCCTGAGGAAATCTCTGCAATATAAGTGCTACATAAACTATGAACTCGAATTTAAGTAACAAAACTGCACAAGATTTCCAAAGAATGGCTTGCTACAGCTTCTTAACTTAGAAAGGAGATATAAGAAGCAGCAAAAGAGACTCGGTAGTTGAAGTAAAATTGACTGGAAATCTAGAAGATAGTATAGGTCCACCTTTTGAACAAGTGACATTTAAATTTTTAATGATAAAATAATCAGCATCCACAAGGCAATTTACAAAGACTGCTTTCAAATAAAAACGATGTTTCATTAAAATGCAGTTAGCTTGTATGGAAATTCAAGAATTGACCACTTGCCAAGTACTCAAGAAGCTGCCGATCATTCTTCGTCCTCTCCTCTGCCACATCCCAACATCCTTTTTCTGCAAGTTTCTTCAGTGAGCTGCAATTAATCAACTTTGCTTCACTCTACTGAACGGGGAACAAGTGATGGGCTACAAGACAAGTGAAAAAAATAACCTTTCTTTATACTTGTGATAGACATCGGGAAATTCCTCTTGTAGATTGTTCCTCTTTATGATCCCATAAGCACCTTTCAGCACATTCATGTTAATGTATTCCTGGACAAGTATACATAGCATTGACTTACCCATAAAAGTTGCCCATTTCTCTGCGGCTCTAAATTCTTTTTGCTGTATCATTCTGTAGAGGAAGGATTCTCCATACTGGTGAATAGACAATTGTTCCAACAGTGAAACTGCTGACATATATGACTGAGACTCTAACAATTTGAGAATATACTTCTCCACAAAAGTTTTTCCCTTGCTAGAACTGCACTTCTCAGTGTCTAAATAGCACATTGCTTTTTCAATGTTTATGAGCTTCACACCAAAGACTTCGAGTATTTTTGCAAGAATTCTGTCATCATGGCAGACAGCACCCCTAGCAACATCTAGGAATAACTGTGCGGCAAGGTCCTTTGCTTTTAGCCGGTCTGCTGAGGTGATCTTCCCTTTCAAGAATCTCCGGAGGCCAGATACAAGTAGGTGACTGAATCCATCAGAATATGATTCAAATAAAGGCAACACATAGAGGCAATGGACAATAAAAGTTGCTGGTCCAGGCTGAGGAGAATTGTTGAGCACTAGATAAACTTGCTGTTGAAGAGCACGAAATTTTGTCGTTGCCTTGGAGGTTCCTGCCAATGTGAAATCTATAAGACTGCTTTCTTTCCTTCTTTTTTTTGAGTTTTTTTTTACTGTGCTGCAATTGGACTAACTGAAAGGATGTGGCATATCTTATCACTTTCAATGCATTGCACCCCATTTGTCGCCCAGGAAGTCCCCCCAAAGGTCATAATAACAATGTAAACTGAAGAAACAGTATCCACTTCCAAGATGTTGAAGTAATCAATCCAGCAAATTGTGATGACAGTGGGTGTCAGAACTAAGAAGCATTCTACCCAAGGCAACTAAAAAAAATCTTTTGCATTAAGTCAAACACTGAAAAATGATATCTCAATGCACAAATTACTTTAGATGGTACAACTAAACAGATTCTTCACTAACTTTCCATTCAATTCTGGTTAAAATATTCGAGATATTATCAAGGTCACCGTCAATAATAAATTAGTTTGCTTGCTTCCTTTAATAATATTCAAACATTTCTCTAATGGAAGAATAGTGGAAGTAAATTACTACTTTTTCAAAGTGGAGAGGGAAGTTACATTACCACAAACATAACATTCCTTCAGAAGGTACAAAAACACAACTGGAGAGATCCGGGAGAGGTCAGAAAAAGCATGCAAGCTCAGAGTTAAATGTGGTTCAGCTTTGTCCTTATCAATGGGTAGTTCAGCAACTCTTTCTTCAAAGCCCATGCTAGAAATGTTGAGTTTCCTGGAGTCTAGAAAATACAATGGACTTAGAGGCAATATGCAAGAAGCCAATGGATTAAATCTTCAACTTGGCTGCCAGTTTAAAGACTTACAGCCACACTTCAAAAGTTTTAAAATCTGCAAGTCTGGCACTTTGTATTAGACATTAGAAACCCTGTAAAAAGGCAAGTGAGCCAAAAAATAAGTGCAACAGATGGATGACGTGATCATGCATATCAATCAGAGTCCAATCCAAAATAGAACTAGTCCATTAGAGAATAAAGAAACGTGCCACAGTCACTCCTAATCACCACCGAAAAAACTCTTAACAAGATGCAATCCAATGGCTAAGATAAAATCCATTAGATCTGCTTATCCACTGTCTCTTCTCATTAACTTGGTATGACAATGATTTTATGGAGTCATAGAGCGTCTTTCCTCAAGTTGCAAACAAAGGCAATTCAGCAATTCCAAGAATTGAATCAGGAAAAAAGTATAAGAATGCTTATATATCCATGCTTTTTATAGCAACTAACGTAGTATAGGTATGGAAATACTAAAAGGGTAGCCTAGTGCACGAAGCTCCTACATCATACAATCTAGGAAAGATTTGATGTATGTGGCTTTATGTTTACATTGTGAAGAGGTTGTTTCCATGGCTTTATAGATAGACTTGTTATAGGTCTGGAAATTTTAAAGCTCAGTAGTAGAGATATGCAGCCTTCCACGCACAGCCTCCTTTGCCAACAAAGCGATCGTTATGCACTTTATTGGACCAATGCAGTTCTTATCTAAGACTCTTAACAAGGGAGAAACTACAGAGTATGTCCAGCAAAAGAAAAATGGCAGTTTTCCCATACCAGGGACCCGACAAATTCCTCTATAACCTTGGTTAAGACCAGAGAGAGGTTGCAAAAATCGAGACTCTATCCTAGTACGGACTATTTAAGGTCAAACTGAAATATCTCAACAAGAATCATGATATGGAAAAATATAAGCAAACAAGGTTCTATTCACCAGGAATGTGACAGTTATCAAGAGTGTGCATGTATCTATAGTAACATGCATGTATATCATACTACATGCTTATGTACAATTTCTATGAAAGTGCCTAAACACACATCAAGTTGGTTTAGTTAGCATCAAAATTTCATATTTACAATTTCCTATTCTTCAAAACTTTTCAAATATACAATTCCACTACAAATGTAGTGTCAAGAAAGCTTTAAAATAAGAGAGAGACAGAGAAAGAACACTAATAACTCCCCTGAACTAGATATTAGATGTTTGAAGCATTCTTAGAAGGTTTGCTAAAAATGAAAAGTTATGCACTAGCTTGAGGCAATCAGGGCATAATATCTGCACTGACCATCAATTGACTTCAAGGATAAATGACCAGTAACATCTCAATCCTCACTTTAATGATGTGATATATGAAATGATTTACTAGAACATCCGAATTTTCCATTACAACTGTAACAATGGTTATACCACAGATGAAATGAGAATTTTTTTTTAAATTTCCCAAAGGTGAGGCCATGTCTTACCACTCATTACGATCACCTTTCTAAAATGCATTCATCCATTCCTAACTTGAATAGATAAAGAAAAATGATTCTATGCATCATAGAACATAAATAACTTACAGCAGTAAAAGTTTAGCAGCATGAAAGTCCTTGGTTGATGCATTCATGCTGAAGACTGACTGTCACCATGCTTTTTATTTGGGGACCTGTTAACCAACTCATGACACGACCAAATTATAACCGTTAAGAGTGATAATACCTCTTAAGACAAGATCCTTCCCAAGTTCATCGTATAGATCTTGTGTGAGCTTTCTTAAAATCATGGACTTATCCTTAATTACTTGAGATTCTGGTCGAAACTCATCAAAATCAGTTACATAAGGGCAATCTACTTGTTTAGTAAATTACTAATATAAGAATCGTGTAGGGTAGGTACCTTGTAACACCCTGATTTTTCGATTCTAGTTTATTGGACTCTCGATCCGAGGTAGCTGTTAATGAGGATAATTAATGAGGCAATTATGTAGGTGGGCTTAGGCTAATTTGGCATTGAGGTCAGATGTGTTAAATTCGCAGGACTATCGGGAGAATATTTTGATAATTTTCTCATCAATATTTAGTAATTATTTTCAGTCCCTAAAAAAAAATGATTAAAACTTACTGTAATAGTATGTGTTGATATATTTATGTAAGTGTAATCAATAATATAAAATTTAATTAAATTAGTTTAATAAATATTATTAATTAAAAATTTAAGAATCAAGTTACATACATCCCCTCCACCAAAGTACACGCACAGCCACCCCTTCCCTCCATGTTCTCTCAGTCGCCTAATGAATGCACATAACGATTTTGATAGTAACTTCGGTAGAGGATGAATCTGATTTTAAGTGGCCAATGCAAGGAGTTAATAACACTTAAGGGTGGCAGTGCACCAAGAAATTGGCTAATTTGAGGAAATGTATACTATTATTAGGGGGTGAATTTGATGCTTATGACCATTCGAACAAGAGAAGATTAGAGAAAGTGGAGACGTGGCTGTTGTGCTGTGACTATTGTTGTGTTGTCGAGGGAATCAAAATAGTTAGGCAAGTGAAACGCCTCTATTTTCTCAATAATTATTGCACACTTCAATTACTACGTGGTAGCCTAAATATTGTAAATATAGTAATATAACTTATTATACAAAAACTCTTGGCCGTCTCAAAGGATTTCGTGCATTGTATAAACAGAAAATTTTCATGTGAATAGTTCAGTTAGTCTGAGAAGATGATGAAGAGTGTACTGGAGGGAGGAAACTCTTGGTTCCAAATCATTTTTTAGACAACCCTTTTAATGTTGTATGAATGCATTTATACTAATAAAGTTACCATTTTTATCTTATGACATGCATAGTATAATTTTTCATTGACGGAACATGATTTTGATTTCCGAGATGTTTGTAATCGAGCAAGCGAAGTTGTTACGGAGAGCACTCAAATCTGCCATTACAGTTTTTGGCCGTGGTGACAAATGATTTTCAGGTCGTTCGTTTACACTATAAATTGATATGTTTTTATTTTCATGATTATTGCCATTCAACAGTGAAATGTATAGTTTAATAGTTTATTACCGGATCTCGGTTTTGACTTCTTGAAATGAGTGACGAAAAGGCTTATCGATCACAGAATTTGATTCCATAATCCAGTAGGTTGATCCAATGAGCCATATTTGGGTCAATCATTTGCATGATAAATAAATATATTCGTGACCGTAACATTACCGTTATTATTCTTGACATGCAAAGTTTAATATTATGTCAGCAAAATACAAATTCGGTTACTTGAAAACATAAAAATTGATTGATGAACATTGAAATTATACACTTAGTACAGCTTGCTGAAATTGTGTTGCCAGTAACCCACAAGTGAAGAAGTGGGAATTGGTTTCCAAATATTTATTTATCATTATATTTGGGTTAATTAATGTTTTGATGATATATGGGATATTTTCTAATCTCGGTTAGACCCCATCATAAGTAGTCGAAACTATTCAGATAAAATCAATAATTCGTGAGTTTTATTCAATAGTGATAAAACAAACTATATTTTTATGCCCTTAAAAATGAGATTAGTACACCGGTGAATCCGGTAAGGATTGGGTAAAATTTTAAAGATCAATTGGATATTTAGTTATCACTAGATTTTTCCTAATATTCTCCGCAATCATTTCTTATTGTTAACGTAATTCACGTGTGGTTGCCTTGGTTATCTACGATTATAATAGAAGAAATTATATGAAGGCAACAAAGTATCAAAAAATATAGAACCTGTGATACTGTAATATAGTCTATAGTTATCCGATACCGATTTTCCTATATTGGAAGATTAAAATCACTTGGAGAGATACTTATAGTTCTGTAAATAATGTGATAAAATATTGATAGATATCGTATCAATGGGTGCTGTGTTTGGACATTTGGTTCAAAATTGAGTATTTTGTACCCCATTTAAGCATGGATCTCAATTAGGCCACGAGAATACATGCATGGAATATTCTAAGCTTATCCCCAAAGGTTAACAAGAATATTGATCATTTAGGTTGAGTTCGATACATGTACACTACGAGTGGTAAGATATCACAAGACAATTTAGTTGGTAGATTGTCAAACTTATGAGTATCAGTACCGTATAGATTTTATCCAATTGTTGGTGACAAGCACATAGTCATTGGTTCATTAAAATATATAAAATCTGAGAAAATTGTTGTGATATCTTATATAGTTGGGGTCTCTGTTGAAATAGGTTCAATAGAACCTATATTCTGATTGATGTTTAGATTCGGTGGAATCTCGATTATGTTTCCAATATTTTAGTTGTTCTTATAGCTTTTGAGTCATGGCTATGACACGACATTAAGTCTCAAATAGTTATTACCTATTGCATTGTGAGATTAATTTTGTATATACTGATTTTATTATTTGAGATACTTTATTGTATTATGATATTGCTTATTATATTCAATTATTAAATATTTGACTCACCCTTACGTATTTATAACTCCAAAGTAGAGAAAGTTGATAGAGAGCTAGAAGAGATCATACATGTTTTGTGAAAATTTCAGATAGAGATGATCTTAGAGTCTAAAAGTTTCATATTGCAAGACTCATTATTTTACTAGTTTTTGAAAAATTTTATTGGGCTATGTTCATAGGAGTTTGTGACATTATAAACATTTATATTATCTCTTATATCGAGAACATTTATATTATCTCTTATTTCGATGAGTTTGATATTTATTAAGGATAATTTATTTATGAAAGATTTTTCATGAACATTTATAGTTTGAATTTCAGTTGGATCAGGTTAGTTGATTTATGTCTGGATCAGGTTAGTTGATTTATGTCTGGATCTTCACAATTATGTATCAGAGAAATGAGGTTCCTTAAGAACACTTAAGGACTTACAAATCGAAGATATATGAAGAATATTAGGATTTACTAAACGGTTTGAGGACTCAGGATATCATTGGTTGTTCTACATCAAGGAATGTATAATATATTTTGGAACTTAGGATAAGTGGATATTCTAAATCGAAGATAGATGAGCATGTCAGAAAATTAAAACAGGCAAGTTTCTAAATCTCCTAGTTTTATGGGATGTCAAACAACTAAACACGAGCTCTGAAGATTCTTTCAAAACTTTTGACATTAGGCGGACGGAGATTGTCAATATGCATGGAACATTACAGCTTGCGGCTTAGCTCATAGGCTGAGCTATCAGCACCTTGGACTACAGCTCTTAGGTTGTGACCACAAAAGCCTCCATTTGTTCAAATACTTGGAATAAGAAGACAGTCAGAATCGTTCGCCATAGACTTTAAACTTTGGAGTGGTAGGAATAAGACTTCATTCGAAACTAGCAATAAGCCACAGAAGAATGTAAACTATTCTAGAAGTTGAAGAACGACAACGTATGACTTGGTAGTAACTTCTGAGAATTGTATAAGGCAACAATTAGTAATAAGCATCCACTAACAGAGACTTAAAGACAAGTAGCACAAAGTCAAATGTGTCAAAGATTGATGCATGGTCAATTATCATAAGTTGTAGACCTAGGGCAATAATATTTCAGAGAAGTTGTTTGGAGCAGAGTACGAGCATTACGTATAGAAAATATCCTTGGGTCGATGGATCTTGCATGCAGAGTAAATTTGGATCAATGAGTTGAGGAGGTTACAAATGACATTTGGGCTTACTCTGAGCGTACCTCGATGTAGGAGTATTTGAGGACTAATTCACTAAACTTCGAAATATACACGTGTTTAACAACTTAAGGTCTAAGTTTTGTAAAGATGGTGTTCCTAAGCCATTTTATTTAGGGATCAAGCCTACTAGTGAATTTATCTAGGATCTAAAAATTTGTTGATTTGGATAGTGCACAATGTAGGTCAAGATTTGGAGTTTCTTAAGTCTTGTAAATTATTATCAAATGGTAGGATGAATTTAGCAATGCTCTGTATGATGGATTGTTAAATTGTGTTCAGTTATCACTTCAGGGATATACTTTATAAATTGGACAATTAAAATTGAATAAACTAAGTAACCAAACCATATTATGGAGCTAGTTGGGATTGTGATTGGCCTAAAATTTAGGCCTTAACTTTAAGTAAAGAAGAGAATTCGTCATTGGAATTTATTATAAAATGGGCTCAGACAACATTAGGGAATTTGATGGATTGTAGGGAAAGACTTAGAATTGTATGTTGGATATCAATTGAGTAGACTAATGTAGCAATCGATGCCTTAAGCTGTGAAAAGATAGCCCCAAGAGAGAGTTATAAGGACTGTTAAGTTGTTTAAAATAATGTCTAAGATACCTTTGGATTGAATCTTATTATGGGATTGTGAGATTGCAGCTTCGCAGTCCAAAGGGTTTATGATGTATGATCTGGGTATTTTGATAAGTAGATTAATTCTTTTTTTAGAGATCCAAATCCATCCATAGTTTACGAGAGTTACGTAAAATTATTCTTTCTTAACGAGTTATGATGGGGGAAAATTGCTTAAGGATTCGACTATGAGGATAAAGCATGATGAAGAAATTGTTATGAAAAATAATAATGAATTATGGAGCTAGCGGTGTAAATCGATCATAAGTATGAATTATTTCAAATTTATTAAGGGTATAAAGATGAGTTTTGTGGAGCATGCATAATAATTCATAGAATGAGTAGAACTATGTGATTGCTTATCTTTTGTGGTACTTCAAAACTATATTTTTAAATTAAATGATGAAATCATGGAAATATCTATTATTATGTCAAATTGCTAATTTTCATAAAATTAAATTGTGGATTCATGGTTTCTGGATTTTGACCTTTAAAACATGTAAAATACCATATTTAGAGAAGGAAATATAAGGAAGAATGAATTATTAAAGTGCCCTTAGCCATGTATTGAATGAGAGGTAAAATGGTCATCTTGACACAAAATTCCAGAAATACAGAGACTATTTAGTTGATTGGTTTATCAAATTTAATGGTACAAATATATGAAATTTAGTACCTAATGTACCCTGACCGTGTTGAGGGCCAAAATGGAAATTTCAGTGTAATTAATACATTGTTCATGCTTTATATTTAATTGTTGGTAATTCTAACTTTATATTTGAATAAAATACTTTTAGATCTACAGAATAAAGAGAGTATGATCGAATCTCTAAAGATAACCAAGTCAAATCCAATGGCCACCATGTGGTTCATTTGAGATTTAGGTGGTTGAGGATGCTGTTTTTATAGTAAATGTAAGAAGAAGACCTAATTAGTTTATAGGAAGTTAAATAGCACAAAACATTAATGGTGTATCTTGTAAATTGAGGAGGACCGTGGCTTATGGTGAATTGGCCAGGAGGTTTAAGTGGTCAAGTTAGTGTTTGGAACATTAAATAATACATTTAGGATGTGAATTTAAGAAAAGGTAGAAATTGGGTCAAGTGGAATAGTATGACAGCAAAATTGTAAATTTTTTTTAAAAGGTGGAGTACCTATAGTTGGAAAGAAACTTCAACTTGTGATCAATACCCAGGTTAATTGATGTTGAACTTAGTTGTTGGGTTTACAAAGTCATCTAAGGCCATATTATAGTTTGAGTACTTATAGAACGATATTTGTGATTATTATTGTATAGGCATCAAATAACTTGGAAGGAAAATTACATTGAGGTGAATGTACAGTTGCAAAGTAAAATGTCTTGTGTGTTAGGAAAGAAATTCAAACGGTATATAAGGTTTTATTAGAATTGCTTTAGGAGATTGAGTTTAAGTTATGCTACTGGAGGTAGTACTAATTACTAATTAGCTAAGAGATCATTAGAGATCGGAAAATTAAAGTGACTTATTTAAGGAAATGTATACTACTATTAGGGGGTGAGTCTGATGCTTCCTACCCTTCGAAACAAAGAAGATTAGAGAGAGTGGATATGCAGCTGTTGTGCTGCTATAGCTGCGGTGTTGCCTAGGGAAGAAATAATCATGCAAGTGAAATACCTCTATTTTTTTTTTTATAATATTAACATCCTTTAATCAGTAGGTTGTCGCCTAAACGTTGTAAATATAGTAGTATAACTTATTATACAAAAATCTTAGCCATCTCAAAGGATTTCATGCATTGTGTAAACAGAAAATTTTCGTGTGAACAGTTTGAGAAGATGATGAATAGAATACAGGAGAGAGGAAATTCTTGGTTCTAAACTATTTCCAGGACAACCTTTTTTTGTTATATAAATGCATTTATCTCAAGAAAGTTACCATTTTTATACTATGAAATGCATAATAATATAATCATTGTTGACAAAACGTGATTTCAATTGCAGAGATGCAATAATCGAGCGCCGAAATTGCTTCAGTGATTACTGAAATTTGCCATCTCAGTTTTCGGCTGTGATGACGTACGATTTTTAGGCAATTTGTTTATACTTTAAATTGATACGTTTTTATCTTTGTGAAAATTGATCTTAAATCTATGAAATGCATAGTTTAATAGTATATTATCGGATCTCGATTTCAACTTCTTAAAGTGGTAGAAGTCGAGTGATGAAAAAGTTTGCCGATCATAGAATTTGATTTCGGATTCTAGTAGGCTAACGCGATGATCCATGTATAGACCAATTGTCCGCATGATAAATGAATGTATTCGTAACCTTAACATTACTGTTATTACTCTTTGACATGAAAGCTTTAATATTATGTTGACAAAATGTAATTTGGTTACCTGAAAACTGAGAAATTAATTGATGAACACGTGATGATGAACACCGAAATTGTACACTTAGTTTAGCTTGCTAAAATTGTGTCGCCAATGACCCATGGGTAAAGAAGTGGGAAATGGTTTCCAAGAGTTTGTTTATCATTATATTTGGGTTAATTAATATTTTGATGACATATGGGATATTTTATTATCTTGATTGGATACCATTATAATTAGTCAGGATGGTTCAAATAAAATCGATAATTTGTGAGCTTTTTCGGTAATGATAAAATAGGATATGTTTTGATGGCCTTAGAAATGATATTAGTATACCAATGAATCAGGTAAAAATCAAGTAAAATTTCAAGGGTCGATTGGATACTTAGTAATTTTTAATTTTTTATATTCTCAGTAATCATTTCTTAATATTAACTTAGTTCGCGTGAGTAGTTTTCTTAGCTATCCATGGTTAAAGTAGATGAAATTATATGAAATGATTACGATATCAAAAAATATTAAACCTATAGTATCGTGATGTAGTCTATAATCATTTAATATTGATTTTCATATCTCAAAGGATTGAGATCATCTGGATAGATGCTTACACTCATGTGAACAATATGCATTGAGATATTAATGGATATCATACCAAGGGGTGTTGGATTTTGTCACATGGTTGAAAATTGAATATTCTGTATCCATTTGAGCGTGGATCCCAATTAAACCATGGAAATACGTGCATGGCATATTCTGGGCTTATCTTGTGATGGCAACGAGAATATTAATCGTCCAAGTTAAGTTTGACACTTGTATATTACGGGTAACAAGATATCATGAAACCATATGGTTGGTCAATTATCAAACCTGAGTATCAATACCTCATAGATTTTATCCAACCGTTGGTGGCATACACGTAGTTTAGTTCACAGTGATGTATAAGATCCGAAGAAATTATTTTGATATCTCATATAGTTGGGATCTATGTTAAATATGTTCAATAGAACCTATATCCTTGTTGTTATTCAAATTCGATGGGATCATAATTGCATTCCTGATATTTTAGTTATTCTAATAACTTTTGAGTCATGGCTACGACATGATGCTAAATCTCGAATAGTTAGTGGTCATTACATTGTGATATTTTTTTTGTATATATTTGATATTATTATCGGAAATACTTTATCGTACTTTGATATTATTAGTTATATTCAGTCATTGAATATTTGGCTCGCCTTTACTTTTTATTAGCTCTAGAGTAGAGAAGATCGATAATGAGCTACAAGAGATTGTACATTTGCTATGAAGATTTCAGGTTTAGATGATATCAAAGTTTAGAGATTTCATGATATGAGATTGCGAGACTACTTTTATATTTTATTAGTTTTTGAGATATTTTATTGGAACTGTGTTCCCAGGTACTTGTGATATCATAGACATTTATACTATCTCTCATTTCAAAAAGTTTGATATTTATTATAGATAATTTATTTGTGACGGATTTTTTATAAGCATTTATGCTTTAAATATTTTGCATAATTAGTTCAGGTTGGATCAGTTGATTCAGCACCGGGTTGCCACATACTTTCTTGAAGGCATTATTTCATTTCAACCCAACTCCTAGTAGGAGGCACTTGATGCTTAACAAGGAGACGCTCTGCACTATCTAGAAATGGTTTAATATTTCCAGTCAACTTGAAGTTGGCAAATTGCACTCTTCTATCGCCTAACTTACCTTAACACTAAAGAAATTACCCATATCCCAAATCCATTTATAAAAAACCTAAATATTTAAACTACCATAGAAGATAAGGGCATCTAGCTTAATATTCCTAAAGAGTTGTTCTTCTTAATCCCACTTCATATCATAATATCGAATCTTGTGGTCATGCCTATGAGGCGCCCGACTATCCCATCTACAACGGCAATTCCCATTGTGGCATATATTATAATTGTCAACTCTAATGACTAAGATCTTATTTCTAAAGTGGTTACCCTATTAACTGTCCAAATTTTCCTAACAAGTTATAGTTAGGTCAGCTTGGATTGCCATGATATGATTTTATAGTTGTTGATTGGTTGGTGGTTAATTGGCTAGTTGTTGACTCAAGGTTTCAAATTCATTAAGATCCATGGCTTAGACACTGGTCTTAGGGGAAAAACCACAACCACTATGGAATTTCCTGTATCACTAATGTGACTAAATATGTTCGAAAATAATGAACAACTATTGCAATTGAAGAATAATATAAACATGAGCCAAATGCAAATATATGTATATGTATATATGGATATACATATATTTGTGGGAATTAGTGAGATATAAGTAGTGTAAATTAATAGTGCCAATTGATTAAAATAATAAGCCAAAGACTAAACAAAAATCACTAAATATCCCCCGTAAAAATAAATGATCAAAATAAAGAGGAATATTTAAGAAGCAAATTTTGAGAAAGGAAATAGAGGAGCACAGTTAAAAAAAATAGAAACTACTAAAAATATAAATTAGATGCCTAAGAGAAAGAGGAACAAACAAACCTAGACTCACTAAGGAAAATAACCAAACCATTTGCATGCCACACAAACATGGTCATGTGCTCTCTCTATGGCCGATCCTTCTCACACTCAACTATCTAATGTTTTAATGTCTTGTTTCATCTCTCTCAGAGCCTCCCGTGTTTTCGCTTCAGCACACAAGTTCGCACTCTTTTTACACTCTCGGTGAATCACACTTCGCTGCGGTCAATCCTTCTAATTCTTTCTCTTTATTGAGTAGGATAGAAGGGAGTTGAAGACTAAGCTCCTGGGGTCTGGTTTGCAATAAAGATCTTCTGGAAGTCAGGGTTTAAAATTGGGGTGGTTTAGGTAGCGGTGTGGAGCTTGGATAGCTGGTGATCAGTGACAATGGTTATGAATTGTGAAGGAAATTTCCAGCATGAGTTGGTTTTCTCACCCTCTACTTCAATTTTTTCAATCACTGCTCCCTGGCTTCTTCTCTCTTTTTGTGCTTTGCGCTGGCTAGTGTTTTCTTTACCAGGTGTTTGTGGATTTTGTTATAGTGATGGAATGACCAGCGAATTGTGTTTGGTAAATGGCTGTCTTCACTCAAGGACTATGGAGATGAAGATGCTTTGTGATGGTGGGCTGAGCCGGTCATGACTATAATTTAGATGAAGGGCATCAGTTCTAGAGAGAAGAAAATTTTACTGATGGCTTGAAGAGGGTTTCCTTCCGTTTTTTTAGTTAGATGCCTTGTGTAACCATTATTTAGAGATTCATTGATGAATGCTATTATGCTTACGGCCATCACCTAGAGTTTCTTTTCCCTCCACTCAAGCCTGTATCTTTTTCTCCCTCTCTTTCATCTTCTCTGTTATTCCTCCCATTGGCATCAAATTTGGTAACCTGAGCAGACCCTAATAGTCTATGGGTTAGGTCCCATCAGCACACAACCATCTTCAAACGATAAATAACATCGCAAATAAGTAATGCCTAAAATTAATAGATCTAAGAAATAATTCTCCTCGGTGGAAGGAACCCAACCTGTTGAGTTAAATCAAGATGCTCTTGTACTAAATCGGTAGTGCAGTCCTCATCCAACCTTTATAAACGTGCTAGCGGAGGTTAGAACCTCACGGTTGCACCATGTTCTCCGCCTTTGTTCAATCATAATCAAACTTTATTCCATTTTAAATACCATGGCATTACATCTTCAACATAATTATTTGTGTAATATCCCGTTTGGATATATAATAATAATAATAATAATAAATTATTATTATTATTATTATTATTAAAAGGGGGCAGGGAGTTGGGTGGCGCTGCAGAAAAAGAAAAGAAAGGAAGGAAATGAAAGAAAGAGAGGAAAGAGAAGGAGAGGAAAGGGGAAGACGATGCGAGGAGCAGCGACCACCGTTGCCGGAGAAATTGGCGCCGGGATCGGAAGCCTACGAAGCCCTCTCCATGATTCACTCTCCATTATGTACCGTGGTGTGAAGGGAAGGAAAGAAATCATGAGCCGAAGAAGGAGCCGCGGCTGTTGCCGCTGTGGCTGGAAACAATGTATGAAATTGAGGTAAGTAAATTCTTCCTTTCACTTTGTTGATGCCAATTTGGTGTTTGCATGTACAAATTTTGTGGAAATCGGTCGACATTTTGGTAGGTGAGTTTTTTGGAGGCGCGCAAAGATAGAGCAGAGGAAGGAGGAGAAGAGATGGGAGGTGCATGGGTGAAGGCAGAGAAGGAGTTGGGCGAAGGCGAAGGCGAAGCCGGTGCTTGCATGTACTACCGGTCCACTGCCATCGTAGGAGACGTCATTGTTAGCCGCTACCGAAAACGCTTCATAGCTAATGTCGCCGTGGCTGACACTGTCGTCCGTGCCAGAATCACTGTTGGGCGAAGGGAAGTCAGAAGCAGGCACATGGAGGAGGCTTGTGGCAAGAGAGAGAAGGTACGTTGGAAGAGAGAGAAAGGGCGCGCAGCAAGAGAGAGAGGGGTAGAGGAGCAGGGTGGCAGGAGATAGAAAGAGGAAGAGAGAGAGGGGCCGCATGCGAAGAGGAAAGAGAAAAGTATGATTCGGGTATATCGGAGCATCATTTTGACAAACTTGCTTAGTATATGGTTAAGGCAAGTATCTTCTCACCCTATCTCTAATTTATTTCAGTATCTGATATATTTTGCATATATATTTTATATCAGTATGTTTGTATGGAAATGGAGGAGTCAGAGACCCATTGGATCAATATTAGAAATTTGATGGCCGAGAGCTATGAACCTAAAATGTAGCCGAGCTAATGAAGTCGATGAAATCTGATGAACAAGAGCTGTGGGCCTAAACGTAGCTGGGCTAATGGAATCAATGAAATCTTATGGTAGAGAGTTGCGGGCCTAAAAAGTAACCGAGCTAATGGAGCCGATAATGATATGAGATAGCCTAGAGCTGCCAGCCTAAAACGTAGCCGTATGATATTCAGATTGGATTTGGATTTGCATCTGCTATGAGTGTGCGGTGGTTTCGATATATGTGATGGAGTTCAAAGCAGGATTAGTTGTCGGTCTCAATATTCGATTTTTATATGAGCTTTCCTTCTGATTTACATGCACAATTTTATTCATGATGATACTTGCTGAGCCTTTAACTCACGTTTTCTGTTTCTCTTTTTCAAACCAGAAGACTTGGATCTGCAGCAGGATTTTGGAGGATTCGATGCAGCATCGCATTCTTCTGGTGAGCATTTTATCCTTACAATTGTTTGGGAGTAGGTCATTGTTATTTTGTACAGACGATTGTCCGATAAGGTTCAGTGTGAGTTTTAATTTGTCGGGTCATGTGTATTTGGTTTATTACACTCGGGTTTGGAATTTATAATAATAATAGTTGGAAATTAATTAATAATTTAATTAACCTACTAAGTTTCAAGTTCATGACAACAAGCACAAGGGTCACCATATCTTTACTCCAATAAACGAAAACAAGCACAAGTTGTAAGGTACGAGTTTCAATTTATAATTTTAATCATAATTAATTAAGTCAAAATAAAAAAAGTCTGAAGTCAAATAAAGAATTAAGTCAAAGTCAGCATTTTAACCGGATCACATTGGATTGAGCAACACTTAACTGGTGCCCAAAATGCATACATGCGTGCTTTGGGCAAAAGGGACGCGCTTGAAGGATGCCTCTAGGACACTCGAGCATACCTTTGGCACATTATTCATACTTAATTTATGTCCAAAAGACACTAGTGTGCAATTTTGGCAGGTTGCTAGCACCTGATGCGTGCCTAAGGGACGTTTATGTGCAGTTCGGCCACTGTCTTAGCGCCTGATGCACTCCTGATTGGCGCACGTGCACGATTGTGCTTGATTCGCGCATGACCCACGCATGACGCGCCAACTTGCTATAAAAATGCATTTTTCAGCCGAATTCGGGTCATTTTGAGTTGGCCCTTGAGAGAGGAGAGAGATAGGGTCTAAAAGAAGAGAGAAAAAAAGAGGTATCTAAGTCCTATTTCTTCTACTCTAAAAGAAGTAGAAGAAATGGAAATTCAAGATGAAATCAAACAAGTTTTGGGTAAAATCAAATTAAGGCAAGTGTATCTAAGTCGTATTTTCTTTATTACTGATCTTTCTATACTTTTTTGAATATTTATTGTTTCAAATACTCATACATGTGATATTTCTGTAGTTAAAGAGTTTATACTTTGTGTGCATGCAATCCTACTCACATTCCATGAATTCTTTCTGAAATTTATGCCCGTATTTCTTATACATTATGCTTCCAAATTGATTTTCTACAATATTGCTCATGCATGTCTTTAAATTTTGTTTAAATGTTATTGCATGTTCTTAATTCTCATATTTCCTACATATCTTATGCTTTGCAATAAAATAAAGAATTGAATTAATTATGCTGATTTTTTGTAAATCCTATAGAATTTTTACTTGCATGCCTTGACCTTTAAGAATAAAATTCTCCATACTTTAAAACTTTATCTAGCTATTTTAGCACATTCTTGAAATGTATACAATTATTCTTGCATATTCATATTCTTCTGCATGACATCAATTTGAAGAAATGAAGGAGAAAACTCTATAATTTGTGAAAAGATGAGGAAATTTTCTCCGGTATGAGAAAATATAAAAGATTATTTATATTTGTATAGAGTTTTCCATTTGTTATGCACAAACCATTGTAGAAATCAGTGGTAAGATGTCATGATATATATCTCAATATATTATAGTGATAATTGAGATTTGTACCTATCATCCGCAAAGTTGAAAGCGACATTCAATCTCGTGTACAGGGTTATATGTATGATGGCCCACTTACGGGTTTTAAATACTTGTGTAAGGCCTCTGATTGTATGGAAATATATATAACTCGAGTTTCAATTATTCGCTCATTTGTCGGTAAAACTCTACTAATCCTTTATCCATAAGAATTTGTATAATTTGAGCATGTTTTTAATGGTACACTGTTAGAGGAAGAAATTGAATTGCTAACCCATAAATTTATGCATGAATGTATGGAAATTGCATGACTTTGCATTTGATTTTGATCATGTCCCTTCCAGCATGGTTTTAATATAAATTATATATTTGATTATGATAATTTATATGCCTTACAGAGCAATGGGCTCATTCTTTTATTTTTGCTTACCCCTTTTAGATTAATGGGCTCAAATTATTTGTAGAAGCTTAGATCGAGAGTGTTGCTAGCAGAAAGCTAGATTAGGATTTTTAGTTTAGTTCATGTATTATTATTAATCAAAAACAATGGTTTATATTGTTAGTTTTGTTTATTTGGAAATTCTTATTGTAATTTTTGGAGGGCAATGTATCGTGTCGATGTCTGAGTGCTTTTAGCTTTCTTGTTAATGATTCGGTTAATTGTGATATTTGAATACTCTAATACTGATAAAATACTTGTCCTTACAAATATTTATAGATTGGGTTATGGTTGGTTTTTAGGGACACTTGTAGGTACAGCATTTTGAGTCCTATGGTGAGATTTATTATTTTATTTCGGGTCGCTTGTCAATATTTGATTGGCAAGTTCATGTTCAATGTTTAGTTGGGATTTTAAGAATTTTGTCAGCAAATTTTCAAATCTTAAGATTTAAAATGAATTAAGATAATAATTGGATTAATATAAGACAAATTAAGCTTTTGGGATCAGGAATGTGACACCAAAAGGCCAAAAAATATTGGCATTAAACCAAGTCATCTGTATTTTGTTTGTGTCAAATCAGATTAAGCTAATGAATTTTCAAGATTAATTGACATTTTATATCTAATTAAATTTTGAACCAAAATATGTTAGACCGGGTGACGCTTGATTAATACCCAATCCACGCTCATGCATGCTTTGGACAATAAGGAGGTACCTAAAAGATGCCTCTGGGGTATTCATACGCAATTTAGGCAAATTAATCTAGCCTGATTCACACTGATCAACACGTGTGCGTGCTTGAGACAAAATGTTGGTGCCTGATGCGCGATTGTTGGACACTCATGTGCAGTACGAATTGTGTTTTAGCACTTGACTGGCGCACTTGTCCCAGTTTTCTATAAATAGGCCCATTGACTGATTTTGAGTCATTGTTTCTGCAACTTTGAGAGAAGAGAAAAAAAGAGAATGAGAGAGAAGAAAAGACAGAAGGCAGGAGAAAGAGAAACCATAAAAAAAATCAAAGATCTTTTGCTAAATTCAAGTTAAAGTAAATGCATTCAAACTCTCTTTCCTTTGTTACTAATCTTTTTTGATATCTTTGAGTATTTATTATTTTAAATACTTATACATATGTTAGTTTTGTAGCTAAAGTGTTATTACTTTGCATACATGTGACTCCACTCCCATTCCATGAAAGTTTTATGAAATACATGTCTTGAATTTATACACATTATATTTAAGTGTTAAATTTCTGCAATGTTGTTCTTACATGTCTTCAATTTTTAAGTATATGCTTCTGCACATCTCGAATCACCATTAATTATGCACGCATGATTTATATTTAAAAGAATTGCATAAATTATATTAAATTCATGAATTCTTAAACTTCAATATTTTGCATGTTTTCTAATTTCAAGAAAATGCTGAAAGATTTCAAAACCATCCTAATCTCTATACAAATACTTCTGTAAGTTTTAATTCATGAATTCTTAAGCTTTAATGCTTTGCATGTTTTCTAATTTCATGAAAATGCTGAAAGATTTCAAAACCATCCTAATCTCTATAGAAATACTTCTGCAAGTTTTCAAACTTAACAATAAAGTTACTGTCTATCACATATTTGAAGGAATATGGAAAGAAAACTCCACATAAGATTTAATAATGAAGAAGTATTTTCTCCAATATGAGAAAATATAAAAAACATGTTCGTATTTAAACAGAGTTTTCAATTCGATTAAATATAAACTATTGTAAAAAATTGACGGAATACATTCAAACATATCCTAATATATTATTAGTAAACCGAATGTCGAACCTATCATCTGTAAGTCAAAAAAGTAGGGTTCGACACTGATTTTAAGGTTATATGTAAACAGCCTATTTACAAGTCTTCAATAATAGGGTATAGCCTTTGGTTATATGAAAATAATCATAACTCGAGCTTCATTATTCACTCTTTATTGGTGAGGCTGTCACCGATTCTTAGCCTCCTATGTTTTAGCATAATTTTAGAATATCTTATGTATCTGCACAATTTGGCATATTTGACATTAAAAATACAGATTTGAGCATGATTATGCATTTGTACGGTTCGGTTTAATTGAACATCAGTTTTGAACTATGCATGATATGTTATCGAGATGATGTCATCGGCTTTTCAAATTTTAGATAATGATATTATCCAACATGCTTCTTTGATATATATATTCATATATGAAAGTTATATATATGCTTTAATGAGCAATTGGCTCACTCTTACTTTTATTTTGCTAACCTTTTAGATTAAATGGCTCGGGCTAACTTATGGGTGATCAGATTTGAAAGACAACAGTTTGGTAATTAGATTTCAAATGTTGGAACAGGTTCACATACTATTATTTGGAAAAGAAACAGTAATTTTATGTTATTAGTTTTGTTCAAACCATCAATGTTGTAATTCAAGTAGTGATGTGATGATGCCAACGTTTGAGTTTGATTCGGTGTTCTTTATAATAGTTCGGTTGAGTTATAGTTTTGATTACTCTGATATTAGTAAAGATATTTTTCCTTTTGCATAATTTGAGGTTAAATAATTTGTATTACTCAAAATCCTCATTTAGATTATTTTGATATTGATTGTGGTTTTAGGTAACTTGGATGTGAAGAAAATTCATACACATATATATATATTGTAAAGTTTTGGAGAATATTTGGATCAATTAGATTGGCGCCCAAGCACTGACTGGATTAGAAAAGGAAAAGGAAAAGAAAAATATAATATTAATATTAATATATTAATATAGGAAAGGGGGGAAGGAAGTAGCGTGGCAGAAGCACAGGAAAGGAAAAGAAAAGAAAGAAAGAAAAGAAAGTGAGAGATGAAAGAGAGGAAAAACGAAGGGTTTGTGCATGGGAGAGTGGCACAGCAGAGGAAGGAGGGAGAGAGAGGGAGAGGAGAAGAGGAGAAAAGGAGAGCGGTGTGCGTAGGGTTTTGATGCATTTTGACTTCTGTTTGTAAATTTTACTAATATGTACATATTTTTATACATCCGATCTATTTACTCTAAACATGCATGTTCAGTTTACCAATTGATTTGAGAGTTTTTGGTTCAAGCTTTGTGATTTTGGAGGGTTTTGCTGTTTTCTAGAAACCTAAAAAAAATTATTGGATACTATGTATTTTTATATTTGTATATTTTTATAAAAATGAGCATGAAACTTTGCATGGGCCGTGCATTTTCAAATGCATATACCGAGTTGTGATTACTATATTTGAATTTGTTATTGGATATTCTGGTTAGCTCCCGATGGAAAGATATTTATTATTGGAAATAATCCCTTTCCACCGGTAAGAAATGCTTCGACGTAGTGACTTGCCCATTTGGATATTAAATTGAAATTTATAATATATTCGGACGTTCTAATATATCCGACAACTTGAGGAATTGTACCTAAAACTACGGGTGGCAAAACATGGTGGGCAGCCTTACCTATGAGAGACAGAGTGCATAGGTGGCCTAATGTGCTAACCTTACCTCAAATTAGTCTTTAAATAATCGAAACTCAGATTTGGTGCATGTTTTGTGTTTTTATATTGGATTTGAATATTTGGACTTGGATTTCAGAGTTGGATTTGAGATTCACCAATTTTGCCAACAGGTGAGTTTTGGTATGTTTCGTACAATTGATTTTGATTATATGTTTTAGTTCAGACCATTGGACTATTTGTTGCAATGTTGCTTCAGCTTCTACATATGTGATTGGATCATCTGGCTATTGAATTTTGCCCCGAATCACGAGCTGATCGAATCTTAAATTTGTACTTAAATTGGACTTTAGATTAGACATCTACTTATTGGAATCGGTCTGGATTACTTATGTTTTACTTGTGTGTGTGCGTGTGTGTGTGTTCATAGGAGACCGTTTTTGGATTGGACATTTGTTTGGATTTGATATTTGATTTTAATACGAGACTATCATTGGATTTGAATATTGAATTTTGTTGGATTTGCATATTGGATTTTGTTTTGGATTTGATGATTGGATTTTTGTATCAGCGACTTGGATTTATATCTATTTTCTAATTTGGTATTTATTTCTTGACTCTCCTTCTAATTTATTGAACCTGTTTACTCGTATATGATACTTACTGAGCTCTAAACTCATGTTCTATATTTTATCCCTTTAGAGTATAAGGCTCAAGTGCATTGCGAGAGTATAAATATGTTTTGTCAGCTGTTGGTCCGATTTGGTGAATTTTAGGTCCATTATGGTTTAAATAGTTATTCGATGTGATTCGATTTTGAATTTGGCCAAGTATTGGCCCATGGTTATATTTCGAGAATAGTTGGGATATTATGTTATATACTGATCATGATTATGGTTGAATTGTCGCATCCCTTATAATGATTGTAGAATAAGTCATATTTATATTGTCCGGAATGTTATCTGATGAGATTCTTTGCAGGTTTTGAATTGTCGGATTTTATATATTTGGTTTGTCACACCCAAATCTTAGAACTTAACGTTATTTATTGAATTTATTTAGGATTTTAAATTTTATAAATTGATGGGTCCTGGAACCCTAGGCCCAAAATCGCAGACGCAGGCCCAAAGAGTCACGTAAGAAGGCTGGCTCAAAAAGCCTACAAGCCCGATCAAATCCAAATGGCTAACTTGTTTCCAAGCGCCTGGCAAACCCAGACGGACACTGAGATTCGTTTGAGGACGAGGACCACCAGAATAGCCAAAATGACTCAGGCGCCAGCTCAGACAGCTTGCGCGGCGCATGCTGCCACGAGCGACCAACGACTCCTAACACGCCGTACCTGCAGGCCATGCGCCTCTGAGCGCTGCATCTGTAGACTGTGACAGGTGTCCCTGCCACAGCCGCATTCACAGTAGTGGCGATGGTGGCAGACAACCCTGACACGCCAGCGCCACGTGTCGTCTCCCTTACGGCATCACGTTCCTTATAAATACCCTACTTCAGCAACTGAAAAAGGACTCTTGATTCTGTATTCAACCATTCGCACTCGAGCAAGAACCCTCCAGAGAAAAAAACAAAGGCAAAGAGAGGAGAGAAAAGAGAGAAGTTTATCTTCCTTACGCTGTAATACCCTAAGAACGTGAAAGTTTCCCAGGCGTCCATTGTATCTTCTCTTCACCATAGTGAGATTTCTCGGACTGCTCGTCCACTGCCGTGGTTTTTCACCCCTCGTCAGATTAAGGGGTTTTCCACGTAAACAGACGCGTTCTCCCACTGTCCCCGTACTTTTCTCTCTCTATTCGAGTTCTACTTATTTTGTATTGCTCCAATCTGCCCGTCCGCGCGCTTAAAAAGCCGCTCGCACTCAATCTAACGTACGGCTAGATTAACGGGACGCAACATAAATAATAATTAATTAGACCTGTTAAGTTCCGAATCGTGACATAATTATCAATGTTGAAGCCACTTTTAGGTATGGTGTTTGGATCATATGATTTAAATTATTATTTTATTTTGGTTTGTTTAATGATATTTGATTGATATGTTCGCATCTCGATATATATTTTGGATTTTTGGTTGGTAAAATAAATAATTAAATTTTAAGTGTTAAGGATTAAAATCTGATTTAATTTAATTATGAGTTAAAAAAATAATATAATCAATTTTGGGGATCAAGGACGTGACAAAGCTAACACGGGAGAAATAAGATAGAGAGATGGCAATGTAAAATCCTCAGGGAAAGGGGATGTGTCACTGGCAAAGATACAGAGATAAAATAGGTACGGTGAAGAGAGAGATTCCCCGTTCACTCCATTCCCAACTGACATGGCAGGGAACAAAAGGCTCGAGGAGAGAACAGATAACCACCCAACTCATTCCATTTCCTGATATTTGACAGGGAACAAAGAGTGCCATGCTCTGCTCCCTCACATCTTCAAAAATCTCTCAAAAATGATTATGTTAGTCCTCAAGATCTCTTGCTTCTCCCATGGTTCCCTCCATCCAAAAGGATGTTGGACCTTCAAAAATGTTGGATTTTGGTTACTTCATTGTCGGTGCCACAATAAATAAAGGGTCATTCAAGTGACAAAAGATATTGAAAGGTTGTGCGCTATTTGTACAAGAGTTGGTCAATGATCGATTGAAGATCAATAGAGTGGTGCATGACAGGTGCCTGATTTATGTCTGTGCTCCAATTCCAAATTAGGGGTCGGCTGAGATGCGCCTGAGGGGGCAGTAGTGCGCCTATTTTAAGGCAATCCAAAAATCATTTTTCACACAAAAAGTGCCGCACAGAGAAATAAAAGAGAAAAATGAGAAGAGAAAGAGATTCGGTATCGGGTTAAGGTCCGATTCGAGTTTCGTTCTTTTCCAAGGTCGGGCATGTTGTTCTAGAGTGGATTTTTAAAACGTATTTCATTTATTTGCTCTTATTTCGCTAAGGTTGGGTACATTGTTCTAGAGTGAATTTTTAGAATATATTTTGTTTGGTTGCTCTTATTTCTCGCTGTACTTTTTCTTGTTGATTGTTGGTGTGTTGAGGGGATTGTAATCAATCATTCTTTACTCGAGATTATAGTTAAGGGCTTTTGGCTGAAGGTTATTTGTAACCGACACTATTATTATAGTGGATGTGCTTGAAATTTGTCACGTGGCTTTTCTCTTGGTTGAAAAAGAATTTTCATGTTAAAAACGTTATCATTATTGTATTTTTTATACTCATGAGTTTGTTGGTTGACATTTGACAGGGAGTTCGGATTTTGTTCCGCTGCCCCGAGTTGTGTGTGTCCGGGTCAAATCCGGACAAGAAGCTCTGCCACCTCTAACTCCACCTACCACCACCGGAGTGCCACCACCTTCATCCAAACAATCACCAGAAACTGCTCAACATATTCAATGTCGAAACTACTCGGAACAATGCTCACAAAGCATGATTCAAACCATCGTAAAAACAATATGACAACATCAAATGTGTCAACAACCGTAGCTGACGATCAACATGGTCATATTGAAGCTTATATGTTGAGCCCGTTACACCATGACAGGCGCAATAATTAATTTTCAAATGTTTATTCGTCAAATCTGCAGTATTCAGCAAATGGATAAAACTGTCAACTTCTTGTCGCAATATTTGGTTTGCGGTTATCTGCACATCAAGAGAGCAAAGGGAAGAATGGTGCGATAACAAACCCAGTGGAAAACCCTAATTCGCCAATCATTCAACCCTGTCCAGTAATATAACATTAACGACCACTGGTTCCGGGATTCCAGACTCTTAATAAATTAAAAATCAAAAAGACAAATTCCTATATTTTGCGAGTTTCCGAGAGCCAAAACGATCCACATTACGGAAATCTATCATTACAACGAGCCAGAAATCAGAAACGCAAAACGGATGAAATAGTGTGAGAAAGTGATTCACCTCAGGCCGAGTGTTGACTTTTTAACTGTAGAACTCAGCGATTGAGGATGAACAGTTGGTGATCGATATGGTCTACACATTTGCGCTGAGATTTGGCGGAGAACTAAAAATGAGGAGGAAATATCATCTACACATTTTGCAGCAGCAATGGAAGAACGGAAGTGACGCAAACCTCCCTCCCTCCACTGAACCGAGTACCTGAGACGGCAAAACTAAATCAATATCACAGGACGCCGTCAGAGTTTAGTGCTTCTCGACTAAATTTTTTAAATTTGTTATTAAATTTTTTAATTTATTATTAATTTATATGGTTGTGATAGAGTTGAATTTTGTAATCTTGTTGTTCATTAAACAAAAACTTTTAACAGATAAAATTTAAATTTTATAAAATTATTCAAATAGTTATTTTATAGTTATTTTATTATTTAACAAAATATATAATAAATATTAATATTTTGAATTTATAAAAAATATTACATATAATTTACTTACATTTTTTTAATCTCAATCATTAAATTTTAATTTAATAATAAATATTAAAAATATACACTATATATTTCTTTTTAAACTGATAGGTACAACAATCTATGAGTCAGCTCATAACCCAACTTGTTGAAGGAAGAGGGGCTCAGACAACGACGATCTAATTAAAAACCCTCTAGACTTAAGATCCATAATGTAAGACAGTTGATCCAAACGGTTCGACCTAAAATGATCCAACAATAAATGGGCATTTATAGATAATCAATAGACTATTTTTGCAGTTATAACACCAAATTCAATGATCAAAAATTGTATCAATCCAACAGATAAATGCAGGCATCGGTTAGAAGCGTTACACGCTTAATAATTATCCAAATATTAAATGTAGACGATAATCACATGAGTAATGCTTCTTATAATTACAGATGTCATAACGCCCAATAAAGATCAAACCGATACTCATACTATAAAACACTATTTCCTCTATAGGAAAAGGAAAACTAGACTAAAATAATATTCAAACAATCAAGCTACTCAGATGCATGAGTGTATCTCTTCAAAAGCTACTCTCCCAGTGAATGTAATATATTAAAGCCGCTCACTCTTTCGAGTGCAACCATGAAGACTAATCTATCACTATGTATTCAATCCCTGGACACTTACATTCTCGCATTCTTATCCTTCTATTATTATTTTCAACATATAAAAATTACTGATTTAAATGTCGAAAGATTTATTAAGGATAAAGTTTCATATTCCTGTTACATATTACTTATTGATTGTGGTGTGTAGGATTCAAATTTAGAATAATGAAAGCCAGAACGTTCCCAATCAAACTCTTAAATAAATCGGTTCCCTAATTCGTTCAATAATTTAGATCTTGAGATGCATCAAAAAATTTATATAACCCTTAGTTCTGAATTTTTTCAGCCATTAACCAAAATTTTATGTATCATATTTGATTTGATAAAAGCAAATTTCACGGAAATTTTGGGTATTTTATACTTCTTATCAATATATTATTTTTTATTTTTTTACTTTTTGTAATGACTTACCAGTATAATTTTTTTTATTATTACAAACTCATTACTTATATATCTATTTTATTAATTATTATATAATTAATTTTGTTATTCTTAAATATAAATAGTATTTTTTGCCTATAATATATATTACATGTCATGTGAATATAATTAAAGTATATACTTACTAAAATACCCAAAATATATAATTTATTATAATAAAAATATGACATATTTTTTTTGTCCGTCATTATTATAAATTTATTACACATTTTGCTTTTTCGCTTCTTTTTTTTAAATTCAGTGCTCAAAAAAATCTACCGATATATAAAAGTGAAATTAAAATCGATTTTAAACTTCGATAAAAGTCAACCCGGACATTAAAATTTAAAATATTTTATCCCTTTTTTGGACACCCACCCCTAGGTTGGGCGAATAAAACATAATAATATTCCATTAAATAATAAAAAATAAAATATTACACTCATACACCCCTACTTGATGCGTCATAAATTCGAATCATCGATGGATTAGGGTGTTGTGGGGCTTTCGGGTCGAACTAAAGTGAGTCTCTATTTTTGTTCTCATTGATTTGAATCCTACACACCATAATTTAAAAACGAGATGTCAGAAGGTTAGCAAAACTTGCTACCTGGTATATCCTCTGACGTTCAAGTCAATAATCTTTCTCAAAAAATGAAAGATACCAAAATAAAAGTAGGCGAGTGATGATGTAAGGAAGACGTTTTTTTTTGTTTAACTCGGATATTACACTTGTCGTAAAGCAGTTTTTTTAGTGGTCCACTCATGGAAAGCAGCTTTAGTGTCGTGGAGGCGAAAATTATGAGGGGATTCTTAGGAAGCTCAGCAAACAGAGAGAGAGCTCTAGAGAGCAGCGTTTGAGGGCTTGTTTGATTAGGTATGCTAGTATTGATGTGTGTATACCTTTGGAGTTTGTCCTAAAGGTTTCTTATAATTTTCAGGCTTTCTCGGTCCTACTTAGATGGTAAGGTCGGCCACTAGCTGCTTCACACAGATCTGGTGGGTTGGCATAAGAATTATGAGTTTTTATTTAGGCAACCATAATTAGATGAAGGGGATTCCTTCATTTCCTGTGAGAGATATTACACGCGACAGATATTGCAGCGAATATTGGAATGATACGCTAAGTTAATAGTTGTCATTCTTGAAAATATCACGATTTGGGACAATATTTGTGACTCTGGCTAGCTAAAGCAAATGTTATTCGGTGTACGGGAACGACGATATTGGCCGTTAAGATTCGGGAGTGGATGGCTTGGTCCATCTGGCTAGCTCAAGCGCTACTCTGGCCAACGAAAGTATTAACCTGCCTTAAGGCATGCGGGTCGGATATTTTTTGGGTAGGTCGCCAAGTCCGTGGATATTTGTACTGAGCTGGCCCATTTATTTTGTCCCATCACCATTATACTTTGTACTTATAAGACAAAAATTATATATATATATATATCAAGAAATTCACTAAATATTAACACTATATGTAAATCTTATGGTGTAAATTACAATATAACTTGATATAAATTAGAGTTTTTTTTGGATGAAACACAAATTTCATAATTTGTGTTTATTTTGTTTAATTCAAACTAGACGAAAATACAATACATAGAATACCTACAATAAAAATAATATAATACTTAATCGTGTAATTTTAATAATAAATATCAACAACAACTAAAATAATTTAATTATTGAGCATATAAAACTTAAGTATATTATATAGTAGAGATAAAATTATATATCTTTATTTACTTTTAAACTTTATAACATAAAAAATTGTATAAAGTAGAAAAGATAAAATACGAGCCATTATTTAGCTTTAGGGGCATTAATATTAACATAATTTGATGAGAGTATTTATATTAAACTATCCCAAAAGAACTCCGAATAAAAAAAAAAAAGTCTTATATTAGTTAGTCTATGTGCAAATTTGAGCGCCCCAATCTAAAATATAGCTTAATTGAGGACTTAGATTTACTCAGAGCAAAAAGTAAAAAAATAAATAAATAAATTTATAATAAGAATATTGATATTTTAATTTTTATATTTTTATTATTTTTATTTTGAATAGAAAGTTATAATTTAAATTTAAAATAAATTATTATAATTAATTTTTAATTATTTTAAAAACAATTAAATTATATTAATTAATTAATTATTATATGATTTAGTGGTATCCCAATCCATTGAACGTCTCCAGAATCTTCCTTGCTCGCTGTTCGTGGATTCCTCAGACATTGAAGCATGGCGATCAAATGAATAAGTGGTGCGAACTCGATCCAGCGACCAGCAAAGGAGGGAGCTCGAATGTTGAGCTGAATTTGTCAACGTACGATCGATCACACAGCAACAAAAATACCATTTGGGGCCGATTCGTAGGTCAGGAAGTCAAAAAATAGAGAGAGAAGAGAAAAATAGCAAAAGAAATTACATCGTGAGAAAGGATTTGTTGGGATTTGATTTAAATATACATAATTCGGCACAATGAAACAAAATCTAAATTTTTATCACACATCAACCACCAAACTCATGAGGATAAGAAATATAATGATACACAACGTTTTTAACATCAAAATTTTTTCCACCAAAGAAAAAATTACGAATAAATTTTGAATAAATTTACTATAATAATAATAGTGTCGGTTATAAACAACTCATTTTAAAATTCTTTCACTCAATCTCAAGTGAGTAATGGTTGAATACAATCTCCTCAATGCACTTAACAACTCATAAGAGAAATATAACAAGAGATAAGAACAATCAAATGAAATACGCTCAAAAAACCCAATCTATAACAACGTACCCAATTTTGACAAAGAACGGAACCCATATCAAATCTCAATCGGATATCAAACTTTTTCTCTTTCTTTCTTTTTCTCTTCTCTCTCTGTGCGACGCTCACTGTGTGAGAAATTGACTTTGGAATACTTTAGTGACGCATTAGGCACATTTTTATATTGTAAGTCACGCTCGAGTGCCTGTCAGGCACGCTTCGAGTAGGGGTGCCACTGGGAACAGTGCATTGGGTGTACACCTTCTGGAATCAGTGCTTCGGGAGCTCCATGGGCACCATTGCTTTCGACACTTCAGATCTCATCACGCACACTTTGTGCGTGCGAACACTATAATTCTCGTATGAATATTGTACGATTTTTTAATAACTATCTATTTGTTATAACACCCATAAAAGAGTGACCAAAATTTAATAAACTTTCTCTCACGACCTTGTGGGGAACCCTTCGCTTTTATCAACGACCATCATCACTCGCTCTTGGTAATTTCCCCTCCAATAGAATTACAACGTCTACCTTCCCAAGTTTGAATGATATTCTCATCCGCTTCGCCGAACTTAAAGTATTCCTCCTCCCTTTTAACTTCTCCTTGGTGGTAGAATCATTTTTTCTTACACTCCTCCCGCCCTCCTCTCCCTACCACCTTGACTAATACCCTAATTGGTCACTTTGGCGTTATCCTTGATAACTAAAACCTTCATCAAATACCAACTCGATTGTTTACTTCCCTTTTACTATAATTTAGGCACCTTTGGTGAGTTTCTGTTGGCTTTTTACAAATGCCATGTAAAAGTCTTCTTCATCGAACTTCTTGGTTGAAATCACACTTAACCATAAATTCGAGATAGGTTGCACACTCTTCAACATGAGTTTCGTCCTGTTACTTGTTCGCAAGCCAACATCTCTGATCTAACAACTCTCAACAAACCATCATTACCCATCTTCAATAATCCATAATCCTCAGGCAAATAGGTGGTAAAGAGGGACTTTCTTGATGTCGCATTGTGTGAGGAATCGCTATCCATCATCCAATTCATCTCCAGGCTCGAAAAGCTCGTGTGTCTTCCCCATGTGGACAACAAAAAGGTCTCTGTAAGAAGCAATATAAACTCAATCATTTTCGTCATGATCTCACATCTCTTAACGCTTGCCTCCGCTCCCCTTCTCCTACTTCCTCTTGGAGCAATCTTGCATCATATGATAATTCTTGTTATAATGGAAGTATTCTATATCTTAAAATTTGGACCGACCGTTACTTCTCTTTAATTTACTACCCTGATCCCTCGATCTTCCATATCCTCGACCACTAGTGGATACTAAAAGTCTTGACTCCTCTGAAATCTCAATACTTCCCCGCCACTTTGTCTCATTCATAAGTAAAGAAACGATGACCTTATTTAAGTACTTTTCAAAATTCCTCTATTCTTATAAACAAAAGCCATAAAACATTTTTTTCACATGCAACTTCGTTGTCAAAGATTTAGACTTATACCGACTCTTAAGTTTTGTCTAGACCTTCAATGGATCCAACAAGTCAATGATTTTTTGAAGAGTGTTATCTGCGATATGTAACTTGATAGTTTAATTAATAAGATCCCTCATATATTGTTACTCTTCATCTTTCATCTTCTCCGACTTATCCTATTTATTCCAAATGTTTTTATTGTTTTTTTAAGTCAATATATTCTTTACCATTTTCTTGTCAAAGAATAAAATTATTTTACTCATTAAATTACTCAACATAGAATGACAAGCTCCTGAACGTCGATACTATCAAATTATTGTCTCACAACCTACACTCTAATACTGCTTGTTGGGATTCAATTTAGACACACACAAGCCAATGTAGTGAAACAAAACATGAATCCCCGTTATACGTCAACCGACAAGCTTATAAATACAATAAATATAATACTATACAATACTTTTAACATGAAAAATCCTTTTCAGTTAAGAAAAAATCATTAAATAAAATCCAAATAAATCTATTATAATAGTATCTATTATAAATAACTCCCACCAAAATTTTTTCGCTAAACAATTTGGAAGCAAAAATGGTAAGCAGAGCTTTGACTTGGAAAGAGAGGTAACAAAATTAGGGAGATGGAGGGGGAGAGAGAGGGAGAGAAATGAAAGCAAGATTGTCGAAGAGGAACACACTGTTTGGATATAGGTCACTTTCGTATGAGTTTATATCCGATTGTCTGATCGATAGGTTTGGTTGAATATACATGGGTGTAATATTGAGGCAAAATATTGTTGTATTCATCGTTGTGGCCTGATGATAAAATAATTGATCGGAGTGATGCTTGGTCGGAGTGACACTTAGCCGGAATGGTGATAATTGGTCGAGTGACACTTTGCCAAAGTGGTGATAATTAACAGGAGTAACACTTGGCCGGAGTGGTAATAATTAGTCAGAGTAAAATACTTGACCAAGTGAAGTATTGACCGGAGTGGTGCCGTCAGGCCAAAGTGAAAAGGCTAGTTCTATCCATACTAATGCAAGGTCGGTCGAGGGTACTGATGACTAAGGGCAGCCTATCTAGAAAGCTAGTTATCTGTAAAGTCCCGTGCTGACAGTTGACTTTGTAAAATAAATAATTGATTTTGTAGAGCAGATTAAATACAAAGTTTACGATTGGAAGGCGACTTGGCAAAATGGGTGACAGGCTTTACAGGGCATGCCACCAACTTGCAAAGCAGGCACCGCCCGATGAAGGAGACCCATCTACATTTATATATGTACATAGTTACGATTTGAAAATTGTAAGAAATTGAATATATAAGGAGTGGCTCTCTTGTTCCTGTATTCTATTCTTCGAGGGTTTCTATAACTAAGGGTTTTTATAATCAAAATTTTACACGGTAAAATTTTTATAGATTAAATACCCCATGATATTCTCCTCTTATTTAGAAGAAGATTTTTACATAAAAATTATATGCATTGTTTTTTCCTCTCCTTGTTATGTGTGGTTACTATCATCATTTCTTCTCATAATTTCACCATCCAAGTGCCCATTTTTCCCAACACACACCGCTGGCCGAGAAATATTTCCAATCATTCCGCAACCCTAATTTTTAATTTGATTTTAGGGGATTTGATTCGAGTCATTGGATTAACCAAGTTATTATTGGATACTTACAATTGAGAACATATTTAATGCAATGGCCAATACCTCCCACCAATTTCTGAACCAAGCTTTTCATAGCCACTTTTCATCCACCATTGTTAATAAAATTGAACTAAAAAGTCATCGGTAATAACATATCAAAGCATGGAAGCCAAAAGGCTTGAGTGTTGATCTATTCGACGAGGTTGAAAATGGCCAATGGGAACAAAGCAGGAAGAATATTCTATTGGGAAGTCACTCCTGTGTGGAAGTCCAGCTAACCGGATGACTCGGACGGAGCACGTGAATCTTACGTGCTACTGTGGTTTGCGGACCTGTGCGCCGAAGAGTCCGCAGATTATACATAGGATAAGTAGAAGGAATTTCGGTCAATATAATTGACCAAAAATATTTGGATGGGTAATAATGATCGGTCAACATGTTGATCGGTCGAAAGCATAAGTTGTCTAACATTGTTGAAGGATCCCAGAATGACAACAGACCAGTCACGAGGAGAGGACAGTCTGATATTTCGGATCTCATTTGAATTATTTTAATATTAATTGTGATTTTTGGGTATTTCGAACGTGGTGAAAATAATTTAAAATATCATAAAAATTTTCGGGAATGATCGGAGGTGCGGAGCGGGGACCGGTGTGTGCCCGTAATGTTGTCCGGAGGCCGAGTTGGAATTAATACTAAAGGAAAGTTATATATATATATATATATATATATAATATAATATAATAGTAAAAAGAAAAAGAAAAACAAAAGAAAAAGAAGGGGAGAAAAGTGTCGGGAAGAGAGAAGAGAGAGGGGAGAAGGGGATTTAGGGTTTCGCTGCGCGAAGAAGAAGAAGGAGAAGGGAGGAAGCGGCGGCGGCGACGTAGAAAATCGGCGGCGATGGTGGTCAGCAGTGGCACGGTGCAGGCGACGGTGGCGTGGGCTGAGGCGATTGTGGGTACGCGGAGGAGATCGACGGCGAGAAGTTGCACAAGGAGAGAGGTGGCCGTGTAACGGCGTTGGTGTCACGAACCCGAACTAAGCAGGTCAATTTAAATAATTAATTATAATTTCTAAAATCTAAAATCCCAATAAATTTTAAAACCAATAATACCAAGTTCCAAAATTCGGGTGTGACAAAGCGAAATATACACTCGACAAATTTAAAATCATCACAGGACCTCATCGAACAATAGTCCGAGCAAAATAAATACGACTTTTTACAATCATCGTAAGGGAGGTAATAATCCGACCAAAAATCAAAATCAAACATAAACAAATATTCGATTATTCCCAACATATAACAATAAGCCTATATCCGATTAATTCCATAATCCAAATGCATCAAATATCAATGCAAACCATAATAAATGAAACTCACCAACTCTGGACGAATATCGACCGATCATATCCAACTCATCTTTGCATCCGAACCTTCTACTCGAAGGGACAAAACAGAAAAATGAGCCTAATGCCCGGCCAAAGTGTTATATTTAGTCAAAAGAAGTCCAATAAATCGGAGAGAATGTCAAATGGGTGAAAAATCCAATCAAATTCCAAGATAAATCCAAATCGATAAAAAAACGAATCCAACCGAAATCCAAGATCCAAATTTGAATTCAATGGTAGTCTCGTACTCAAATCAAATATCCAAGTCCAAACAAATGTCCAAATTTCCAAAATAGTCCTCGTCGGGACGTATATATATATATATAAATATATATATAACAAAAACATAGGTGATCCGACCAATTCCAAAACCGATGTCGATTGGAATCCAAATCCGAGTCCGATTCCAAATCCAAATCCAACGATCGAAACTGTGATCGAGGCGAATCCGATAGCCGGATGCCGAGTCCAAATCCAATTCCGAGTCCAAGTCCAAATCCAATGCCCGATCAGCTTATAATCTGAGGCAGAATTCCGATAGCCGGATGATCCAATAGCATGTGCAGAAGCCGAAGCAGCACCGCGACAGATATTCCAAAGGTTCGGATCAAATCATATAATCAAAATCATTTGTACGAGACATACCAAGCCCAATTATAGGCAAAATCGGCGAAACTCAAATCCAAGTCCAAAAATCCATATCTAAATCAAAGTCCAATTCCAATCAATGCAAAAATACAAATTATGCACCAAATTTGGGTTCTCATTATTTAAAGACTAGCTTGAGGAAGGGTTACACATAATCCCGGTAACCTTAGGCCAAAATCTATGTATTGTATACCCATAGATAAGGTTGCTCACTATGTTTTGCCACCCGCGGCTTTGGGTGCATTCCTCAAGTTTGTCAGATATATTAGGACGTCCGAATATATTCTAAGGTCAAATCAAATCATCCAAATGGGAAGGGTCACTACTCAAAGCCTTTCCTGCCGGCGGAAAGGGATTTCCAAATAACAAATAATCTCCCCGTCGGAGAATCAAATAATCCAAATCCAAATATAGTGACCACAACCCGACGTGCATGTGAAAATGCACGGCAATGCAAATTTCGTGTATATTTTCAAGTCAGAATCTTGATATAAATATACATCGAGTCCAATAAATTATTCAGAGCTTTGGAAAAATATCAAATTCTCCAAAATCATAAAACCCAAATCAACAATCCCCAAAACATCCAATGAATTACACATGATGTCTGAATAAATAATTGGCATATAAAAATACATGCATGTTAGTAAAAATCCAAACAAGATCCAAAATATATCGGAATTGAAATTGCACCAAAGAGGGGTTTACGAATCTTGCCTGGACCTCATACTTTGCGAGATCACGAAGAAAGGATGTCCCGAAGTGCCCGAAACGGCCCTTTCTCTCTCCGGCCGTCGCCTTTGCCGCACCACCCCGCGCTCCCCTTTCTGCGCAGCTCTGCTGCTGAAGCCGCCGCCACCACGGCCGACGCCGGTCACGGCGAACCACCATCGGTCACCGTCGTCACCGCCCAACCGTCCTCTCCGAGAGCCATTCTCTCTCTCCCCTTCGCGATTTCTCTTGGCGTCGGACGGGCCTCTGCCCGGCCGCCGCCGGCTGCTCCCCGCCGCCGATCGACCACCGCACCTCCTCACATCGCCGCGCCGGCCTCCTCCTCGCCTCACCCGGCCACCGTCGACGCTGTTCACTGCGACGCCGCCGCCGTCTTCCTCTTCCTCGTGCGATTTCCGTTCGCAACACCACCGACCAAATCACCGCACCCACCGAGGACCACCACCGGCGCCGCCGACCACCACCGGCACCGTGCCGTCCTCGCCGCACGCCGCCGTCGCCACCGACGGCCGTCTGCCTCCTCTCTCTTCTTCCTCCACCGCCAGCCAAAACCCTAACCTCCTCTCTCCTTCCGATTTCTCTCTCCCCGATTTCCTTATCTCCAACTTTTCTCTTTTTTTTTTTTTTTCCTTCATCCTTATCCAACTTTTCCTTTTACATATATATATATATTTCCAATTATATATATATAATAATATTATTATATATATATATATATATAATATATATATATATATTCCATTTTAATTTTCTTTTATTCCAAAATCCGAATCGATATTCGGGCGACCACACGGGCGCACCCCGGGCGCCAGCCCAACCGATACAAATATCCTCCAAAGATTTTTCAATATTTAATAAATTTTATCACGTCCAATTTGCCCAAAATTATAATTAATATTAAATTAATCCGAACAAAGATCCGGGATATTACAGTTGGCGCCGGCTGGGTGGTGCTGAGGAGGTCGATGACGGCCATGTGAGGCTGTGTGGTGGTGGATTGGTGGCAGAGGAGAGGCGCTGGTGTATGTTGCAGTGACCGGGAGAAATCGAACGCGGAGGAGATGAGCGAGGAGAGGAGCCGCAAGAGAGGACGGCGGTCGACAAGGCAGCGACGATGGCGGTGGTCGGAAGCCCGACGATCGGTGGTTCGCAGCGGCAGGACCGGCCGCAGCAGCTGGGCAGAGGCAACTGTGTCGCAAAGAGGAGAAAGGGGAGGGCATGCGCACGGTGCGTGGGCGTGGAGAGAGAAAGGCTCGATTGAGTGCTTGGGACATCATTTCTTCAGATCTGCAGAGTATGATATTAAGGCAAGTATCCTCTAGCCCTATTCTTGGTCTGATTTAATTTTCGATATATTTTGACTACTGTGGGAGATTTTACTAACATGCATGTATTTTTAAATACTCTCAATTTATCAATTGTGTACATGCATGTATATTTTAACAGTTGTGCGGCGGTTTTGTACTGGTATTTGTGATTTGGAGGAATTTTGGACACCCGGACGATATATATGTACATTTGTATATTCGTATATTGTGGAACCATGAACCAGGCCTTGCACTAACCATGCATGCTGCCGGTGGTGGGATCACTACGGGACCATGGTGGTCCGAGACCCTAGGGGTCGATTTGTGATCCGAGACATTGGCTATTTGTGGCGCCGCTCTCGACGGGGAGGCTGTCCCGACGGGGACGTATATGATTGGCTACTTCCGCCGCAAGTAAGATTGAGGCTACTTCCGCTGTAAGGAATATATTTGTAGCTGACCTGCCCCACTGTGTATTTAATTGAGAACCATCGTAAGGAATTGACGGAAAACTAATATATTCGGACGTCCTAATATATAACTAAAATTTGAGGTTGCACCCAAAGCCGTGGGTGGTAAAACATAGTGAGCAAGTTCCTAATCTATGGGAGACAGAGTACATTGATGGCCTTGAGCTCATCGGCCTAATTCGTAGCCGATATAGCCGTGGTTACCGGACGATGGTAACCCTTCCTCAAGTTGGTATCATTGATCTTTGGTTCTCCGATTTCTTGCATACTTTGTATTTTTGCACGTATTTGGGTGTCTTGTGATTTGAGCTCGTGATTTGGCCGTGGATGGGCGATAGGAATGTCTCGTGCGTCTTGATGTAATAAACTTCGGGCGTGTTTTGATTTATGTTTTAGTTCGACGATTTTCTCTTGATTTCTGATTATGAGTTTTAGATCCGGACGACGGTATGTGTCCCCACGTGGATGTGGTAACAGTTGCGGCGTATGTGACCTCGGATCATATGATATGATATCGTCTATGAGATTTTACCGGATCGTGGTTTATATGATTTTATCCGGAGGGACGACGAGTTATTACTTTACGACGATTTAGTACGAGACATCTCCTCGATTTTCAAAGTGATTTCACGGACATGGTGTTTTATTTTACGTGATTGCTATGCGATATCCACCTTGATTTATGTGTACCGTTTTATACGATTCTTGATACTTGCTGAGCTCTAGGCTCACGTTTTCATGTTTTATCCCTTCAGACTAGTGGCATGGATAGCTTGCAGGAGCTCAGACGTGATCAGGCTCGGATATTCCTTCTAGCGAGTAGAGATGTTATATTTGGTATATTTCTGGTCTCGAGGATATGTTATGATTATTTTTTATGGCCGGATGGTGGCCTTGATCATTGTATGTAGAATATTGGAGTTATTGCATTATGTGGATGAGTTGTTGTAAATTTGGATACCTCCCTTGCGATCATGGTTAGCAGGTTGTGTATTATGTTTGTCCGGATTTTTATCCGATGAGATCTTGTGCGGGTTTTATTTATATTTGATCCTGCATGTGCATGATTGTCACACCCGGGTTGGGTTATTATGGTTGATGGAAATATATATTATTGATTTTATTTTGACCTGCGAATGTTGTGTTCCCGGGCCGTGACACAGTCAACGGGTGTTGACCGGCCTTGTGAAGCACACGAACGGAGGTTGTTGGCCGTCCACTAGGGAATTTAGAAGGATGCCAACTCATAAGATTTTTTTAGCATACATGATCTCAGAAATCGTTATTTTTGAATGAAATATATTCATATTGTTGGTAAGGATAGATTTTTATTAGGAGAATAGAATATTCTTTAGATTTGCTCCATATATGCGTCTATATTGGTAGAAAGAAGATGCACTTGGTGGAAATTTTTTTGTGTTTGAAAAACAGAGAGAGTGAAAAAGTAGTAAAGAAAGAGAGAGAATTGTGAGCGAAAACAAAGAGAATATCTTTGTATTGCTTGTATTATATTCTTTGGTTCTTTCTTTCTCTTGTGCCTATATAATCTTGGGAAGATTGTTCGCAATCTCATATAGTAAAATTCGTTCCGTGGACTGAATGTCCCATAATTTTTTTCTTATTTGATAAGGGTTTTTTATATAAAAAAATTATGTGTTCATCATCATCTTCCTCATTTCCTTTACTATGTCTATTTGTGATGATAGTCGAATGCCATCTACCCCAATAAGTAGTATCAGAGAGGTTGAGAACTCTATCTAAATGTTGCATCGTCTTCGAAGAATTTACTATTTAGTGTGGAGCAGTTTAACGGACAGGGCAACTTCATCCTCTGGTAAGAGAGGGTGAATAATATCCTAACCAGAGAAGGAACAGTGAAAGCGCTGAAGAAGAAGGAAGAGAAGTCAGAAAGCTTGATGGAGAAGGAATGACAAGATAAAAGAGACATTACAAACTGCACTATTAAATTATACCTGGCGGACAACACGTTCTAAGAGGTCCTTGGCCTGACTAATTGGACCGAGGTTCGGAAGAAGTTTGAGAGCCGATATAAGTCCAAATCCTTGACAACTAGGTTACACGTAAAAAAACAATTCCATGGCTTGAGGTTATCGGAAGGAGAAAGTTTTGAAAAATACTTGGACGAGTTCAACAGGATACTGATATAGATGTCCGTCCTTGATGAGGAAATTAAGAAGGAGAATAAGGCATTGATACTGCTGGTCTCTCTGCCAACCTCCTATGACCACAACGTCACAATCTTATTGTTTGAAAAGGATACGCTGAAATTGGACGAGGTTATTGCTTCCTTTCTCATGAATGAGTCAAGGTGGTCACAAGAGACCTCAATGTCTTTTCATTCTGAGGTACTTGTGATCGAGTCCAGGAAAAAAAGTAGAGGACGCAGTCAAAAGCTTAAAAAAAAGGCCGTAACAAATCTCCATCAAAATATTAAAACTTTGAGTGCCATCACTGTGGTAAGAAGGGCTATATCAAGAAGTAATGTTTTAAGTAGAAGCGTGAATACGCGGAGAAAAAGAAAGGAGAAAAGCGATGAGGTGAGGAGAAGTCCTCGGTCTCAGTGGTCACAGGAGGCGATCTCCTGTTGACGTGTGAAGAAAACGTGGCAAACCTAACGGACGAGAAGTCCAGCTGGATGGTTGATTCCGGTGCCTCTTTGCATGCCACGTCTATAAAAGAATTATTCGTATCCTATATTCCAGGAAATTTTGGAGTGATAATGATGGGCAATGAAGGAACATTTCAAATTATTAGTAGAGGTGACATTATACTAGTTCCCAATAATGGGATGAAATTATTGTTAAAGGATATCCGACATGTCCCTGACATCCGGCTTAATATCATCTCTGCTGGTCGGTTAGATGATAAAGGTTATTATAATATCTTCTGTGAATGTGAGTAAAAATTAACCAGAGGATCTCTGATTGTGGCAAGAGGAAAAAAGTGATCCGGCCTGTACATAATGAAGGCATCCGCAATGGTTGGAGAAGTGAATGTTACAATCAGTAAAGAATTTGAGGACTTGCGGCACAGGAGATTGGGTCACATGAGTGAACGTGGATTGTGTCATCTGGTTAGGAAGGGCCTTATCTCCGGAATAAACGAGAACGGACTGATGACGTATCCTCATTGTTTGGCCGGTAAGTAAAGGAGAGTCTCATTCCATGGAAACTCGTCCTCTATGAAGGCGGATATACTTGCTCTCATCCACACAGATGTGTGTGGACCATTCAAGGAGAAATCGTTTGGTGGAACCCAATACTTTATTTCTTTTATTAACGATTATTCCAGAAGTTGTGGGTTTACCCACTGATGACCAAGGACTAAGTCTTTGGTACATTTGAGTAGTTTCATGTTTTGGTGGAGTGTCAGACAAGGAAAAAACTGAAAGCCGCTCGAAGTGATAATGACAGTGAGTATATTGGAACCTTTGATACCTATTGTCGGTCATATAGTATTAGACATCAGAAAACACCACCAAAGATGTTATAGTTGAACGGAGTGACTGAACGGATGAACCGCATACTTCTGGATAGAGTACGATATATGCTTTCTAAAGCTAAGCTTTCTGCCATCTTTTTGGGCGAAACATTGAAGATGGTGGCCTATGTCATCAAAAGGTCACCCATTAAACTCTTGAAGGGTGAAGAGCCAGAGAAGATATAGTCGGGTAAGGAGTCATCCTATAACCATCTACGGGTGTTTAGATTCAAAGCCTTTATTCATATTCCAAATGATAAAAGGACTAAGTTGGAGTCAAAGATGATGCAATACGTCTTTCTGTGCTATGGAGAAGATGAACTAGGCTACAGACTCTGTGACCCAACTGAAAAGAAACTTATCCAGTCAAGAGATATAGTCTTTATTGATGATGAAACGATTGAAGATATCGGTAAGAAGATCAAGTCTGATGTTGACTGGATAAACAAAGTAAGTATTGAAGTTGTTCGTCCAGTTTCCCTGGAGGGCGAGAACAATGGTTCCGAAGTGGGTGAGAACAATGGTGAGGCGGTTACGGCACCTGCTGAAGACCAGGATGAAGTCATTCCTCAACCGGCCGAGGATATTCTTGTTAGACAATCCTCACAAAATAGACGGTCGTCCGTCCGTCTGTCACCTAATGAGTATATTATGCTCACTGATACCGGTGAGTTTGAGACTTATGAAGAGGCTATGGAGGACGAGAGTAATGAGAAATGGCTGAAAGCCATAAAGGATAAAATGAGTTTTCTCCATGAAAATCACATATTTGATTTAGCCAACTTTCTAATGGGAAGAGAGTTTTAAAGAACAAGTGGGTCTTTCGACTGAAGACGTTTGAAGACATTACGCAGCCGAGATATAAGGCGCGGCCAGTGGTAAAAAGTTTTAGTCAACGGAAGGGAGTTGATTTTGATGAGATTTTTGCTCCAATTGTAAAGACGTCCTTCATAAGGGTTGTATTAGGCTTGATAGCCGCCCGAAATCTGGCAGTGAAGCAGGTGGATATCCAGACGACCTTTCCCATGATGAACTAAAAGAAAAAATTTATATGGGATAGCCGGAAGGGTTTAAAGTTAAGAGAAAGGAGCGACTCGTCTGTCGTCTAAGAAAGATCTGTATGGGTTGAAATAGGCTCTAAGACAGTGGTACAAGAAGTTTGAGTCAGGCATGGTCAATCAAGGGTTCCAGCGGACTACTTGTGATCAATGTATATTCACACAGAGGTTTTTCGAAGATGATTTTGTTATCCTTTTTTTGTACGTGGATAACATGTTGATTGTTGGAGGAAATTATATTCGGATAAAGAAGTTGAATGAGCAACTTGGACAATCTTTTGCCATGAAAGACCTCGAACCGGCGACGCAGATTATTAGTGTTAGAATTATCTGTGAGCGGAAGGCAGGGAGACTATGGTTATACCAAAAAAGTTACATTGAGAAGGTGCTCCAATACTTTAATGTGGACAAGTCCAAGCCTATCAGTACTCCACTAGCAAACCACCACAAACTGAGCAGTTGCTAATATTCGTCCTCGGATGAAGAGAAAGTATACATGAGAGGCATTCCCTATTTCTCAATTATGAGAAGCCCGATGTATTCCCTGGTATGTATAAGGCCAGACATAGCATATTTTGTGGGCACAATCAGTCAATTTTTACCAAATCCAGGAAAGGAGTATTGGTCCATGGTCAAGTAGATCATGAGATACATCCGAGAAACTTTTGAGTAGTATTTGTGTCTTGAAAGTGACGAGTCTCAATTGGTGGGCTACTCGAATGCTGATATGGCCAGAGACATTGATAATCGTAAGTTTACCTTAGGATATTTGATAAAGTTTGATGAAGGTGTAGTTTCTTGACAGTCCAAACTGTAGAAGTGCGTCGTCCTTTTTATTACTGAGACCGAATACATTGTCGTGACAGAAATTTATAAAGAGATGTTGTGGATGAAAAAGTTTATTCAAGAATTGGGTCTCAGACAGGACAAGTATGAGGTATTTTGCGATAGTCAGAATGATATACATTTCTACAAGAACTCCTCATTCCATTCTATATCGAAGCACATTAATGTACGATATCATTGGGTGAGACGTGCTTGAAACCGGTCTACTGTCACTGGAGAAGGTTGGCACTGAAGAAAATGGAGCGGATATGATGACCAAGATTCTACTGAAAGGGAAAAATGAAACTTGCTGTAAGCTAGTTGGGTTGATAGATTTGACTTTTCAACGGTCATGAGGAAAAATTTGTTGGAGGTCACTCCCGTGTGAAAGTCCTGATGACGAGAGAACTCGGACGGAGCACGTGGATCTTGCGTGCTACGGTGGTGCGAACATGTGCGCTGAAGAGTCCGTAGACTATGCACAGGATAAGTAGAAGGAATTCCGATTAATATAGTTGATTGAAAATTTTTAAACGGGCAACAATGATTGATCAACATATTGACTGGTTGAAAGTATAAGTTTCCAATATTGCTGAAGGATCCCAGAATGATAGCAAACCGATCATGTGGAGAGGACAGTCAACAAGGCATTGACCCGCCTTGTGAAGCACACAGACGGAGGTCTGTTGGCCGTCCACCAGAGAATTTAGAAGGATGCTAATTCAGAAAATTTTATGAATATGTATGATCTCAGAAACCGTTATTTTTGGATAGAACATATTTATAATGTTGGTAAGGATAAATTTTTATCGGAAGAATAGAATATTTTTCAAATTTGCTCTATATATGCGTCTGTATTGATAGAAAGAAGATGTACTTGGTGAAAATTTTTTTGTGCATGAAAAACAGAGAAAGTAAAAAAGCAGTGAAGAAAGAGAGAGAATTGTTTGTGAAAATAAAGAGAGTATCTTTGTATTGCTTGTATTCTATTTTTCGGTTCTTTCTTTTTCTTGTGCTTATCTAATCTTGGAAAGATTGTTTTCAATCTCATATAGTGAAATTGATTTCGTGGATTGAATGTCCAGTGACTCTTTCCTTACTTAATAAGAATTTTTCACGTAAAAAATTTACGTATTTATCTTTTTCTTCCTTATTTTTTTTATAGTGCCTATTTGTGATTGTAGTCGAACGTGTCTGTTTATGATGATACTCGGACGCTATCTACCCTAGCATATTCAAACATAGAAGTTAACGAAGAGAAGAAAACACCTGCTGAAGAATTTCACAGGACTCAGCCATTTCTCCTGCCGGTGCTCCACCGGTAACCGGAGTCAAGAGCCAAAAGAGTTTCAATCGGCAGCTTATTGGCCGGAATTTCCTCTTCCAGCTCAAGCATCACAATCGAAGCCATGAACATTCTCGATCGACTTCCAGTAAAAGGGAATCACGGGCATCAAGAAAAGCGGGATTCTCAGGGGAGGAGCTTGCAGAAGATGCTGCCATGCCGCAGGCTTCTGAGGTCCAATGCCAAACATCACATCAATGCCAGCAGCCTGAGCAGAGAAAAAGGTCGGGCAGATCAGCTCTTATGCACGGCAGGTCACGGGTAGCTTGGGCAACGTCCCAGATGAAACTAAAGAGATCTCCTGAAGATCTTGGTGTACTGTTGTACTTCCCAAGTCACCCTCTTCACAAATTTTGCCTCATAATAATTACGAAAGTTTGATTTATTTTTAAAAATTATTTTTAAAATATTTTATACAATAAAATATATTATTTATATAAGAAGTGGAAAATGGGTCAACTTATGTTGCCTACTTTATAGAGACCCACAATTTATATTTTAAATTATTAAAAAAATTACAAGTATAAAATTTATAAATTTGATAATTTATTAGAAGTTAAAATTTTTATATTAGCAAAAAGTTAAATAAAATATTATTTTTAATTTTATATCAGTTAAATTATTGATCAAATTAAACATATTTATGTCATCAATCATACATGATATTAAAATTTGTAAATGTTATGAAATTAAAACATAGGTCTATTTTAATTTTTTGTGTAGGGATTTAACAATTTTTTTACATAACCAAAAAAATAATAATATTAAATTAAATTTTAAATGTAATGACAACTTTAAAATAATATAAATTATGACCAAAAGGATAAATCCATTTTTTAAAAAATTAGATTGCAATAACTAACAAAAGGGACAATAGACAGCACCAACGATGGTCGAGTGGGTAGGTCGAGTGGGTAGGGGTGGCTAGAGGTGGTCCGGTGGCGGTGGGTGTCTAGGGTTCCGGTGGAAAGGTAGGGTTTAAATGAATATGACTATTAATTAGTAATTTTTTTATCCATTGATAAATAAATTTATTATCCTTATGATGTTAATTATTTTAGCTTTTTTGATAATAAAAATTTTATTTTTGATTACTTAATTGTACATAAAAATATTTTTTTATTAATAAAGAAAACGTAAATGAGGTTGACTGATAGATTTTTAAGGGCATAAATTGAGTTTGCTAATATATTAGGCAAATGTCAAAATTAATTTGGCATATAAAACTCCTATAAACACACAGTTTTTATTACACGGAAAATTTATAAAAATATTAAATTACTTCATATTTATTTTATACATCTTATATTATATGAGCAGTATTACTTATACACTCAATTATATATTTAATTTATTAAAATAATTATTTTTAATATAAAAAATAGAGAATAAAAAGATTAAAAATTAAAATATAATAAAATCTATAGTATTCTTTTTATTGGGTTTTGATTATTTTTTTATAAGTGTCACAATAAACGAATAGTTATTGAAATGTCATTCGATATTTATAATGTTCGTGCGTGTGAAGTGCTAAAAGTAGTAAGCATGTGCCCAGGATATGTTTAAGGAGCGCTTGAGGCGCTGATTCTAAAAGGTGCACGCTCGAGGCTCGCAAAGGCACTTTTCCTAGTGGTGCCTGCGCTTAAAATGCGCCCAACGATCGCTTAAACACAGCTCACATGATACGATTTTAGAGTATTATGAAATCATATCTCACGAAAAGAATACCGTACAAAGAGAGAGAAAAGAAAAATAAAGAAGAGAAAGAGATTCGACATTCAATTAAAATTCAATTTGAGTTTTATTATTTATCGAGGTTGAATACATCATTTTAGATTGAATTTTTGGAGTATATTTCGTTTCTTATTTCTCATTGTACTTTTTTTGTCTGTTATCGGAGTGTGTTAAGTAAGTTATAATCAACCATTTTTTACTTGAAATTATAATAAATAAATTTCAGATAAAATTATTTATAACTAATATTATTATTATAGTAAATTTATTAAAATTTATCTCATAATTTTTTTTGATTTGATAAAAAATTTAGATTTTAATTTTATATCATATAAAAGCTATTGTGTAACTCGAAACTCATGACCAAGTGATGACAATGATGACTTCATATGTCATCGGTAACATGAAATTTCATTTCTCAGTGAAAATCCATGGCACCAATCTTCACTCTGTGAATTCAATGTCAATCAGTGATCTTAGACGTAATGCATTTCACAGTCTGTCATCAGACTTCGATCATACAAATTCTTACAAAACAATTCCAAAGAGAATTCACAACTTCAATAAGAACCAAGCTTCCATAGATAGAGTGCATGTAAGATGTCAACTTAACAGAGATTTGCAGAGGACATGACCAGACACATAAAATACTAGATAGATTATTTTTATTATTTCAACTGTTACATAATAAAACTATCTTAATATTATGAATTTAGTTGAAAGCTAAACAACAAAGTCTATAAAAACATGATGGATTTAATGTTATATTACCTACCATTATCGTTGTATCAAAGCTCTGGTCCGATGGTAAAACTACAGGTAACATGAGAATGGATAAAAGAAAGCCATGCAAAAATCTCACACCATAGGTTCAAAAAGGCATGTAGGAGTCTTTTTCATATTAAATCAAAATCTCTATGTCATACTATAATAATCATAAAAGTGACAGAGAAAACTAATAAGGATAACAAAATGAGAGTTTTTTTTAATGGCAGATGCGTCTTGCGCAATCAACTGAAAAACGCTGGGACATAAGAAGTCTGGATTGCACTCTATCAAAATCACGCTGGCTTCCATTCTTGCCGATAGCAGCCGACATCAAGCAGCCCGAGGAATAGCCCTACAAATCAGGGACTTCTTCATCTCCATAGACAGCCTGAGGCATTCGCTCAAGTCCACGCTTTCATCGGAAGCAACCCACTTGAAATTCTGCAGCAGTTGAGCAAGCCACAGCTGTGCAGTCACCAACCCCAGAGCTTTCCCGGGGCAAACCCGCCTTCCCGAACCGAATGGTGCCAGCCGAAGGTCTGAGCCCATGATGGCCACTTCCTCCACCAGGAACCGCTCTGGCCTGAACTCGTTCGGATCGGGCCACACCTCCTCGTCGTGGGATATGGCCCACATGTTGACCATGGCAGTTGTGCCGGCAGGGACAAAGTGATGGCCCACTTGGGTGTCGTGGATGGCGAGCCGAGCCCACGAGAGAAGGGGCCCAGGAGGGTGCATGCGTAGGGTTTCAACGATGATTGCTTTAAGGTAGGGAAGATTTTGCAGGTCAGAATCAGACACAAGGTTAGTGGTCCCAACAGCAATGTCAACTTCAGATTGAGCTTTGGCTTGGATTTCAGGGTGTAAAACCATTCTCGCTAGTGCCCACTCAATGAGGATGGCCACCGTGTCTGTCCCCCTAAAGATCATCTCCTGCCAACGGAAAGAAAAATTCCTAATTTCGGTTCGTCTCCCACAAACCAGAGGAAAGCCGCCACAAAATGAAATTCTCATGAAGATATTAACAAAACAAGCAAAATTATACGCAACTCTTGGGTTTTAGATCGATAACATGTATGCATTCTTACCTTGCTAAGTTTTTTGGATATTTGAAAACTTCAGTCACGAATCTCAACATTTTTGCACGTTGTTTTCAATATTTTGTCGTTGTAGTTTTCATTACTTAAAAACCTCATCATCAAATCTTAACATTTTGAACAAATAGCTATAGTTTGAGGTATGAGGAAGAACACCAAAGATAACCACAGCACCAAGTCAATAAACAGAACAGAAAGGCAAAGGCTAACTATATAAAACAGACGATATCATAAGAAGATAAGAGAGCGAGTTGGAGAAGAACAATAGAATCAATGCATGCCCGTTGAATTACTGAATCGTTTTATCAATTTAGAGGTATATGCCATAAATGAAGAAACAGACGCATCAACCTATTCAGACTCAGAAACAGCAAAAGCTAAAGAATAAGTCAAATGATACATGTGAGGGGAAATAGCTGAAATAGAAAATACCCAGAGAACAGCAATCATATCAGAGTCTGCAAGCTTGTTCTCTCCTTCCAAATCAAGCAGCACGTCAACAAAGTCCTTAGAGCTGCTATCATCATCACCAGAGCCACCATTAATACGCAAAACACCACCGCCACCGCCACCATTCTCAATCCTCTTCACCCTGTGCTCCTGTAAGATCTTACCCACAAAGACATTCACTCTCTCGGCCAAACTTTTGCACCTTTTTCTAACTCCTTGCAGATCCAACCACCCCAGGAGAGGAAAATGGTCACTCCAGTTAAACATCCCAAGCAGCTCATAACCGTCATTAACCAAACCCTCAACTTCTCCACCTTCTTCTCTCTGCTCATAATATCTCCTCCCAAAAACGCTCATCATCATACTATTCAACGACCCAAAACGCAGCACTTTTCTAACCTCAACCTCCCCATCCCTACGCATCAAATCAGCAATCTCATTCACCATACACTGCCCGATTACGCGCCGAGAATCCCCTAATCGAGCGATCCTCCGAGGACTGAATAAACTAGTAGCACAGATCCTCCTCAGGTTCCTCCAGTACTCGCCGAAAGGGGCGAAACCCATTGCTCTATGGAACAAGAGCCCATACGCCGACTCCTTAATAGGACGATCGGCAAACGCGGAGCTGTTAAGAATCTCTCTCGCGGTGTCGGGTCGACTTGAGATAATAAAACGGGTGAACCCGACAGAGAACGCCATTAACGGAAGCGCATTGAAGCTCCGAGAGAACTTAGCCAGGACCCTGTGAGTTACAGGCCCGGTGAAAGACAACAGTAGGCCAAGGAATGGAAGGCCTGACGGTCCGGGAGTATGTTGGCTATGGATTCGGGGTTTCGCAAGGGACCAAGCGAGGCCAGCTGGAGCGAGAAGGACAGCAACGGCGCATAGAAAGAGGAAGAGAGAGAGCAAGCAAGGGAGAAGGATAACAGCTGGAAGAGAGAAAGACAGGAAGCTATATTCTGCAGGACGCATTATTACTCTTATGGGCCGGGTAGGTCAGTGCTCCGACGCAGGAGTTGCAGGCAGGAATTGGGGAGAGAGAAAAGTCGAGGGAGGTTGGGGACGAGATTACCACTGTAATGTGGTAGGTGGGTCAGTGCTGCGACGCAGAAGTTGCAGAGAGGAAGTATGGGGAGAGAGAGGGAGGGAGAGAGAAAGAGGTCGAGAGGAAGGAGGGAAGAGGAGTGGCAAAGAGGGTGGGGGAGAAGAGAAGGAAAAGGGTGTGAGAAGGCGGTTATATAGTCGTTGAAGAGGACGTTTGACAAACTTGTTATAATTACCATTTAATCCTCTTCATTTTTTACCGCCAGTGGTTATCTCTTGGTCTTTTCGGTGCGCACTTACTGTGGTTGTTTTAATCACTAGCTCCGCAGTTACTGCGGGTTAAAAACGTAAAAAAACCTTACTGTGAAATTGCCTTCTCCTCCTGCCCATTAGAAATCGGTTTTGAAATTCCAAGAGTTTCTTTATTATTAACTCACTAAAAATCGTCGTCTATTAAAAAAATCATATAATTATTCAAAATATCATGCATTTATGTTATTTTAATTAATTATAGAAAATTGTTGAGAAATTATTTTTTCTTAGGGAGTTTTTTTAAAAATATATATATTTAAATTATATCGATATATAATTTATAAATAAATTTTCTTACCATATAATATAATATTATATTAAAATAATAAATTATTAATACATATTAGGCACGTGTCATTATAAAAAAACAAAGATGTACAAATAAACTGAGTTGTCAATGTCTGGGGCTTGGGCCGCACAAACATCCTCTTCCCACTCAACCCTAAGCTTTTCGAATATTTCTTTAATGAGAAAAACTTTCAATATATTAATAAATTTTTATAATTTAATAATACTATTAAATATTAAGAAAATATAAAATTTTAAAAATATGAGCATAATTTAATTAATTGTTGATAAATATAATAATGATATATTATTTTATAATTCGTTGATAATAGTAAATAACATAACACTCTTTAATATATTATATATATTTTAAATAAATTACTTAATTCTTTGGCAAATTACATTAATTCTTAGTTATATAAATTATATAAATTACATAACTCCACACATTTGAATCATAAATCAAATCAACCCAAAATATTTTTCCTATTCCGAACTTTTAATTTTAGTGTTTGTTTTATTTAATATAACACAATTTGTGTAATAGTCCACCTACTTCCATAGGAAAAATTAATATGTATTATCAAAATTTAAAACTTCTCTATTCTATTCATATATTTTATATATATTATCAACTTTATTTTATTATATATTTTATTTTAAATTAAAAATAATTGAAATTAAACTCATTTTAATCATTTCTTAATATAATTATGATTCCAAAAATTACTTAAAGTACAAAAGCATTGAAAAATGTTATATTTTGCCCTCATAATTCCAATTATAAGAACTTTTTATGACAACTTGTATGCCTAGTACCATGATAATATATCAAAATATATCACACCTATCTCATAATTATAGCCATTTAATTTAATATTAAGATAAATCTCTTCTTTATAAGTCAAAATATCTGTTATAAACACATATTTTTTGTTTTATTGTTAAATATATAAAGACCAGCTTGAGGCATACTCGAGCAAAGAAGTTATTCATCGAGCAATGGGAACGATGGCTAACTCACGTATGACAAGCACACGCATGTATTTAACACAATGTTGACGCATTTTAAGGCCGCACATGTAGAGCTTCCTACCCAATGCCATCAAAGGCAATGCTTGATGCACATACAATCAATGCTCGCGCATGAACTAATATTATTGCTCACATTTAATGCATGCATGATAAATATTTAAATGTTTTACGTGAATTTTTAGGATATTTATTGTGATATTTTGTATATCATTTCAGCTACCAACTCAAGAAAAAAATATAGTGAAGAAGAAAAAAAGATTTTCGCAAATTAATTGGATTTTAAATCTTGTTCTGATTATCATAATTTTAAAGTACGCTATTCTATTTGTAATTTTTAACATTTTAGCATTGGTTTTTCTTTTAATTTTCATCTGTTATTGTATATGCCATAATTTACCAACATTTTGGTTAAATCAAATGAGATATTAATGTTTGTGTAGTTGTATTCACATTCATAGTGGGTTTTATATATACTTAAGGTCCATTAGTTTTACCATTTTATTTATAAGAAATTTTTACGTAAAATTTATGTATTTTGACCAACTTATTGTTATTATTATTATTATTGTAATTGTATAAATTTTTTATTTTGACTCATAATGAATTTAATCAATGGGCTCGATATTTTGATCAAATTAGAGATCTATTTTTGACTCTTTTAAAGAAGCTTAGCTTGTTTCAAATTTAATATTTATTAAAATAAAATCTTTATCGTTAAAAATATGATATGACTCTAAGAATCATAAAAACATGAGTCAATCCTATAACAAGTTTGGGAAAAAATCCCTTGTGAAAGGAGCGAGCAAAATACAACAAAACCACTTCCATGTTCCTGCCATAGCAACACAGACACTTGCCTTCTTAAAAAATTAAAAAAAAAACCTTCATATTCTGCAAGAAATAATAAGAAATCAAACTGCTTCACCTGGCTACAGGGAAATGTAGGCATATGTACCTTTTTTTTGTTGCCGAAGATGCTTTAGATTGGTAGATTGTTTATTGCGTAGCTCCATCAAGCATTGAGTCATGGATATTTATCTTCTTATAACCATATTTGGAGGAATAATTAGCTAATACAAACGTATATATAATACAAGAAAGGCACCATCTCATGACATCAATGGACCGCACAAAACTTCTATGAGGGGGTTGAGAGAGAGAGCTTCAAAGAGGCCTCATTTCAAGGGAAAAGGGCACATCAATAAATACAGTGTTGAGTTTTTTAACCACTCTGTTATGGGTGTCCTAATAAATAGAAGGTCATTAGAGGATCGCGCAGAGTTCGTGCAAGGATTGAAGTATTTGCGCGAGCGGCTAGGAGGTAAGGGTCAAGTCGGGCACTCGAGACTCGCTTGAGCGGCAAATAGGCAAAAATTTTAAAAGGTGGGCACTTGAGCAGCGCCTGAGACACACCTCAGGGGCAAATTCCAATACATGTGCACTTGATCAACGCCCAATTGGCGCTTGAGCGTCGATTCCATAGGCTTGGCACTCGACGGGTTTGGAATCGGTGCTTGACGGGTGCTTGAGTGTTCCCGGATTTATAAAATTGTGCAAACACAATTTTAGAATTTGTTCCAAGGATTTCCAAAATATTTTTCCATAAGAGGCGCTACACAGTAAAAGAGGAGAGAAGAAAAGAGAAGTGGAAGAGGTTCGAAGTCCGGTTGATATGCGATTTGAATTCCGTTCTTCACCAAAGTAGAATACGTCATTTTGGAGATAATTTTTGGAAACATATTTTCATTTGGTTGCTTTTTTTTTTATTATATTTCTCTTGTGGGTTGCTGAGTGTATTAAAAGAAGGTTATATTCAACCATTTTTCACTTGGGTTCGGAGTGAAGGGATTTCGAAAGGGGTTTTTATAACCGACACTATTTATAGTGGATTTGTTCGGAATTTGTACTGTGATTTTTTCTTGGTTAGAAAGGGTTTTAAACGTTAAAAATCGTTGTGCACTGTTTGTTTTTTGTGCTCACAAATTTGGTGGCAAATGGTTGACGGGAGATTCGAGTTTATTTCCGTTGTACCAGGTCGAGTGTATCTAGGTGTTAAACCCCAACACACAGGACAGGGGTGTGCAACAAGAAAAAGAAGAATGATGGCCATAACTTGTGAGGAAATGGCTAATCCGGATTAGTGTAATAGGAAAGAATTCAGAATTGAGACGAGAAGTTTTGGGAGAATTCAGAATGGAGGGGAAGAGATAGAAAGCAGAGGAAGTAGGGCGAACAGGAGAGGACACAGAATATAGAAGAAAGAGTTCAGTAAGAGGAACAACAACATTCATTTTACATCTCCCATTAACTGATACAGTTCCTTATGACAGCTACTGCTTGGCTGTTTCCCTACTAACACACAAACAAATTTCTTTTAACTAACAAACAACTCTCTACAACTAGCTAATCATTTAAATTGCTACCTGGTTTGCTCCTTGCATAATATTTTGTTGATTGGTTTCAATTATATGATGTTTTACTGAGCCGTGTTACTGTCTTGCAGGTGTACTTCATGACAATATCCTTCCCTACAGTTTTTCCTCGTCCTCAAGAGAAAAATTCAAGAAACAGAGCTTTCATGAAGGCTTCATTCTCCCAAGTAGCATCTTCTTATTGTAGACTTGTCCAATGAATCAACAATTGCTTTACCTGCTTCCATTTCCTTTATATTATCAGAGTTTTTAAAATTTGAAAAGGCCTAACCTCAACTTCCTGAATATTATCCATGGTAAGCAGTTGTGTGAACACATTACTAGTCCTGCCAATCTTTTCCTTCAATAAAAATATATTTGAAAAACATGATGGATCTTCAAATTTGCGAATAACTACAGATTATACGCAACCTCCCCTATCTTTGCCATTATTTTATAAGGGCCATAAGATTTGGCTGAGTGCTTCAAGTTTTTTCTTGAAGCAATAGAAGTTTGTCTAGATGGTTGGAACTTTACGTACACCATGGTATCAACTTCAAAGCTGCATTCTGGTCTGTTCATACTGGCGTATTTCTTCATCTGTTCTGTGCGGCCACCGATTGCTCTTTCAAGAAATTAGTCATTTGCTTCCTTTCCAAGATTAGCTCAACCACAAAATGGTATATCCTCTCCATATTGCAGTTGTGGAGGAGAAATCCATATAGAACTTGAAAATGAGACATATTAATGGCTTGGTGATAGGTGGCATTATACCACAATTTAGTTAAAGCTAACCATTTACACCACTGATTCGCATTTTTAGCCACCATGCATCTCAAATATGTTTTTAAACACTGATTAACTCTATCTGCCAAATTATTTGTGGGTGATAAGATTTACTCATGTAGAGCCAGGTTGCCATACTATTTATCAATAATTTTCAAAATAGTCCCGTGGGCACTTTATCTTTATATGATGTTATACTAATAGGGACATCATGGAGTTTGACCATTTGATTTAAAAATAATTCAACAACTTCACTTACTATAAGAAGGTATAGTAATGGTAAAAAATGGTCATATTCATTAATATATCTATCACTATCAGTATTCTATGCTTCCCATTTGACTTTGGCGATCATTTAATGAAATCCATTATTACTTGACTCCAGAGTCTGACGGAATAGGCTGCGGTAGTAATAGATTCGGATAAGCTTTCGTCTATGTAATACCTCAAATTTTATTTAATTTATTTTGGATATATTTATTATTTTCGGTAATTTGGATATGATAAAAATTAAATAAATATATATATATTGTGAAAATTTGAAGGATATTCAGATCAATTAGGTTGGCGCCCGAGACGCGCTTGTGCCAGTACCCGAGTATTGTTTGAATTATAAAAGAAGGAAAAAGAAAAAGGAGAAAAGAAGAAATAAAAGGGGACATCGTGTGGCAGAAGTAGTAGAGGAGGAGAGGAAAGGGAAAAAAGAAAGAAACAAAAAGAAAGAGAGGAAAGGCACTGCGAAGCATCGAGGGAGAGGAAGAAGAAGGAGGAGAGAAGGAGAGAGAGGAGAAGAGAGGAAGAGAGAGAGAAGAAGGAAGAAGGAAGCTGGGCATGGGTGAAGGTAGAGTAGCGCAGAGGAGAGGTGTGCTGTAGGAGAGAGAAAGAGGAGAGAAAGAAGGGCGCATAGGAAAGAGGAGAAAGAAAGTGGAGATCGAAACTTTCAAAATATCATTTTGTCAGATCTACTCGGTATAAGGTCGAGGTAAGTATCCGTAAGCCATATCTTTGGTCTATTTTAGCATCTAATCTATTTTGACTACTGTTTGAAGATTTTACTTACATGTATTTATTTTTATATACATTATTTGTTTATTATTTACATGCATGTCTAATTTATAGGTTGTTCGGTGATTATGTATGGGTTTTGTATTTTTGGAGGGTTCTATTATTTTTATAGAAGCTCGAAAAATATCAGGAGTATATATGTTTATGTATCAATATGTTTACACAGAAAGGGGCATGAATCAAACCGTACATCGGTACATATGCACGCTATCGGGGTATGAGATCGTTACTTTGTGGTACCGTGGTAGTCTAAAGCCCCCTGATGGGTCAATATGTGTGTGGGACCATGGTGGTCTAAGGCCCTCGGGTGGGTCGATATATAATCCAATGATATGAGATGATCGAGAGTTACACGCTAAAAATATAGTCAGAATCTAATGATATGAGAAGATCGAAAGTTACAAATTTAAAATGTAGTCAGTTAAGAGTTGTAGGCATAAAATATAGTCGGGATCCAATAACATGAGATGGCCGAGAGTTACAAGTTTAAAATGCAGCCAGGCCGAGAGTTGTAGGCTTAAAATAAAGTCGGGATCCAATAATATGAGATGATTGAGAGTTACAAATCTAAAATGTAGTTAGGTTGAGAGTTATAGGCTTAAAATATAGTCAGAATCCAATGATGTGAGATGGCTGAGAGTTGCAAGCCTAAAATGTAGTCAAAATTTGATGATATGAGATGCTCAAGAGTTACAGGTATAAAATGTAGCAGTGATTATGCATATAAGATACGGACCTTGTTATTTGTTTTATACGATTTGTTATGTAACGTCTTTCTACATATGATTTATATGTGCTGTTTTATACATGTATATGATGATACTTGTTGAATTTTAGGTTCACATTTTCTATTTTATTTCTTTAGAGTAAAGGGTTTGGATATATTGTAGGAGTTGGTCAAGATCCAACACAACATCGTATTTCCTGGTGAGTATTTATTTGTTGAAATAGATAGTTTCGGCTATATTTCAATTCTTTTGGATTGGATCTATATTGAAATGTATTTTGGTTATTAAAGATTGGCTGAGTGAAGGCCTTTAGACTGTATATTAAGAATTGTTGAATATGTTGTATACGTAGATGAGTTTTTATTATTTGAATATTTTCCTTAAGATTATTTGGAGTAGGTCATGATTGTGTTATCGGGATGGTTATTCGATGAGGTCTTGTGATGAGTTTTTGGTTTGTCTGTTTATGATTAATTGATGTTAAAATTTTTATATCATACCCAATTTTGGATTTAATTATTTATTATTTGGGATTTAAATATTTATAAATTTGACTTATTGGATGTGAGTTCGTGACACACCCTTGCTTTTTTTTCTTTTTTTTGGTAAATAAGAAAAATTGCATTAAAAAAGAAAAAAATATATAACTTATGATTTATCTCCAAGTGTTGTTCCGATTTGGAGTGATTTTTTTCCTTTGACATACTTCACATGAAAAAAAGACCAACTCTTCTATTTGTTGAAAAAGGCTTTGGTTAAAAGAAGAATCGTTGTGCTCTTATATAAGTACCTATAACACTTGAATAATTTCTGGAACTCAATTCATGAGTTGCTAATAAGAGCTTCTGTCTCAGGTCAATAGAATTACCAATATACCATCTTCCTTTATACGTCAAAACACCTTTAGAGACAATAAACTACGGATAAGATTCTAGATTGATCCATAATACAACCATTATCTCGTGAATCCATGGATCATTCTCATAATTATGTTCTATTTCTAGCTTCAAAATGGGTAAAACTATTAATATAGCATCACAGGTGAGTTTATTATCTCCCAATCTTCTTATTAAAGTATCAACCACCATGTTCTCTTTAACCTTATTGTGTTGAGGATTACTCCTGTGTGGAAGTCTTTGTGATCGAAGGATTTGGACGGAGCACGTGTGTGTGCTAAAAGGAAGAAATTTCGGTCATCTATGTTAACTGAAACCTTCTGAACGGTTAACTCTGTCGGTCAATATGTTGATCGAAAAAAGTCTTGAGACAATTGACTCTGCTGAGGAAGGAGGATGGACAACTTTGATTGATCAGCGGTGTGGTTGACCAACTGAATATGAAAGGTTCGAATGACTGTCATACCCCAAAAGGTGTACAGTTGACCTACCCGATTGAGTAGTTTGTAGACGTTATTCTTGGGACTCCAAAGGCTGATCGGTCTGTAGGAGTAGACATGCGCCGCCTGCTGCAGGACAGGACGTGCATATGCAGACCTTGAAAGTTGAACACTAACCACCAAGTTGAGCTATGATGAGGGACATGTGTATATATGCATGTATATACATATCAAGTAAAAAAGAGGATACCGGATCAGTAGAGAAGAGTGTGTGAAAAAAAACAGAGGAAAGAAAGTGACAAGAAAGAGAGCTGTGAGTAAAAACGAAGTTTGAGGGCTTTGTTTACTTTTACTTTGTTCTTATTTTCACCTCCTGTAATTTGTTCACATACTTAGTGATTCTTTTTGGACTCATCTTGATTTTTTCCTTAGTTCTAAAAGATTTTCTACATAAAATATTTGGTATTTATTTCTCTTCTCTTACCTCTATTTCACAGTACTTGTATTCTTTTATTAGTTAGTTGCCCATTCCGACCAACAGAAAGGGATTATTCTTGTATCCTTATCAGTAGGTCGCCCGTTGTCCGTCAACAAGTGGTATCAGAGAGAGGTTGACAATTCCGTCTGAATGACGTCGTCATCTTTAAAGAACTTGCCATTCAGTATAGAACAATTTAATGGATAGGACAACTTTATCATCTGGTAGGAGAGGGTGAAGAACATCTTGATTAGAGAAAAGATAATAAAAGCATTGAAGAAGAAAGATAAGCCGGAAAGCCTATCAGTGGATGACTGGCAAGGTAAACGAGATCTTGCCAATTACACTATCAAATTATGTCTAGCGGACACACGCTTCAGGAGGTCCTTGGCTTGACAGATCTGGCGGAGGTGTGGGAGAAGCTGGAGAGTCAATATAAGTCAAAATACTTGACAACCAGGCTACATATAAAAAAACAGTTTTATGGTCTGCGGTTATCAGAAGGTGGCAGCTTTGAAAAGCATTTGGACGAATTTAATCGGATCATAACACAGATATCCGCCTTTGATGAGATAATCAAGGAGGAGGACAAAGCATTGGTGCTGCTGGCCTCTCTGCCAGCTTCTTATGATCATATTATCACTACGTTACTGTTTGAAAAAGATACTCTCAAATTGGATGAGGTCATCGCTTCTTTACTAATGAATGAGTTAAGGCGGTCAGAAGGGGCCCCAACGTCTTTTCATAGTGAAATACTTGTGACCGAGTTTAGGGGACGGAGTAGAGAACGAAACCAAAAACCTGGAGAGAAAGGACACAGCAAATCTACTTTAAGGTATCAAAACCTTGAGTGCCATCATTGTAGCAAAAAATCCCACATTAAGAAGCAGTACTTCAAGTGGAAGCGTGAGAATACGGAAAAAGAGAAAGAAAAAAAGGGACGAGGTGAGGACAAGTCGTCTATCTCAGTGGTCACAGGAAGTGATCTCTTGTTGACATGTGAAGAGAACGTGGCAAACCTGAAGGACGAGGAGTCCGGCTGGGTGATTGATTCTGGTGCCACCTTGCACGTTACATCAAGAAAGGGATTGTTCACATCCTACACTCCAGAAAATTTTGGAGTGATAAGGATGGGTAATAAAGGAACATCCCAAATTATTGGTAAGAGTGACGTTGTACTGGTTACCACTAATGGGACAAAGTTAATGTTAAAAGATGTTTGACATGTTTCTGATATCAGGTTCAATATCATCTTAGCTGGTCGGCTGGATTATGAAGGTTATTGTAATACCTTTTATGAAGGTGAGTGGAAAGTTACCAGAGGATCTCTGGTAATGGCAAAAGGGAAAAGGTACTTCGGCCTGTACATCATGAAGGCGTTCGCAACGGCCGGAGACGTAAATACTGCAATTAGCAAGGAAATCGAGAATTTATGGCACAGGAGGTTGGGCCACATGAGTGAACGCGGACTACATCATTTGACCAAGAAGGACCTTATTGCCGGAGTAAAGGAGGATGGACTAAGGACCTGTCCTCACTGCTTGGCCCGCAAATAAAGAAAAGTCTCATTTCATGGGGACTTATCCGCTCCAAAAGTAAAACTGCTTGATCTCATCCACACAGATGTGTGTGAACCATTCAAAGAAAAGTTATTTGGTGGAACTCAATATTTCGTTTCTTTCATTGATGATTGTTCTAGAAAATTATAGGTCTATCCATTGAAAATCAAAGATCAGGTCCTCGGTTTATTTGAGCAATTTTATACCCTTGTTGAGCGACAGACGGGGAAGAAAATGAAGGCCGTCCGAAACGACAATGGCGGTGAATACATAGAGCCCTTTGATACCTATTGCCGGTCACTTGGTATTAGATATCAGAAAATACCTCCAAAGATGCCACAATTGAACGGAGTAGCTGAGCGGATGAACTGCACACTTCTAGAAAGAGTACGGTGTATGCTTTCTAAAGTTGAGCTTCTCGGACACTTTTGGGCTAAAGTATTGAAGACGGCGGGCTACATTATAAATAGGTCGCCAAGTAAACCCTTGAAGGGTGAAGTGTCTGAGAAACTATGGACAAACAAAGAGCCATCTTATGATCATCTGCGGATGTTTGAATGTAAAGCCGTTGTCTATATCCCAAGAGATGAAAGGACAAAGTTGGAGCCAAAGACAATGCAGTGCATCTTTCTGGGTTATGAAAAAGATGAGTTGGGGTATAGATTTTATGATCCAGTTGGAAGAAGACTTATCTGATCAATAGATGTAACCTTCGTCGAAGATAAAACGATCAAGGATATTGGCAGAAAAGTCACGTGTGATGGCAAACAGACGGACAAAGTAAGTGTTGAAGTTATCTGTCCTGTATCTTTGGAAGACGAGAACAATGGTCCTGAGACATGCATTAGTGCCTCGAGTGCGAACCTTTAGAATCGGTCCCTCGGGCATCCATCGGGCTCGGTGCTACTACTTTTGGCGCTTCTAGCATTGGTCCCACGCACAAATGTTAAAATCCATGCACCTCTACTAACCTTCGACCGACCATTAATTAATATTCACATGAATATCGTGTGACCTTCCGATAACTATGAATTTGTTACGACATCCATAAAAAGTAACCAAAATCTAATAAAAATTTTTCTTCCATTGCCAAGCTTATGACTGTTAAATATTTGCTATCAATTGTTGCAACTAAGGGGTGGTTTTTGCTGTTAACTTTTTCTTCAAAGAGATTTGGACAATCAAATTCATGTGATTAAACCTCCTCAGTATAACAAAGATGCCCCTCACCAAGTGTGTAAGCTGCTCATGAGTGTGTACGGTTTGAAACAAGTTTTAAGACAATGATATTCAAAATTTTTAGCTTCTCTTATCAATTTTAGTTTCAAACTATCAAAAGTCAAAAGAATGTTATAGTCCTTTTACCTTAAAAATATATAAATCCTTCATTGCTCTACTAGTTTACGTATTATATTTTTTTCGGTTCATTTCTACTATTAATCTATAATTTATTTATAACTTATTTTTTATATAGATAAGGCTATAAAATTTTAAAAAAATTAAAAATTAAAATAAATCCTACACATCATGAGAAAATTATAGATAAATTATAGGTAAGTACAATAAAAGGCATAACTTAAAAATATTTACTATTTAGATAAATAAATCATGAACCATTTTTTGATATAAATTAGTCAAGCTAGTTCGACCAAAAGTAGAGCCGTAACTAAACTAATTTGATAGATTATAATTTTTATAAAGTGACGAAAATTAGAGATGCACTACTATTTTATATATTAATTTTTTTAAAAATAGTTCTTAATATAAATAAAAAATATTTAAGCTATTTTGTAATTCATAAACAATATAAAAACTAAGCTCAGGCATTATTATTATTATTTTTTCATTCTATGAGGTATGTTGTAACATATCTTTTTTCATATTTACTGACTTACATACTTCATCTTATGAATTTTATTTTTGATAATAATCAAATAAATTTAAATTTTTATTACTAATCTCATTTTAAATAATATTATTAATCAATTATATTTTTATATTTTAAATAAATTATATAAATACAGTTAGTGTGTTCAAATCCTGGTCAAGTTGGGTTCTTTTTTATAGGGATAGACACAGTACCAAAATAATTTTTGATACTGCGTAATAATACAGTCATTTGCCCAATTCTATCGCGACTGCAACATTTACAACACCATAGACTCTCTATTCAACATCAAAACTACTATCCTTCAAAATTAAAATGGCAATAGAAATAAAATAAATTAAAAAAATAATAATAATTATCAGAAAATACAATAAGTTAAAATTAATGAAATAGCCCATGTTAAATTATGGGCTTAATAATGGGATTCTTATTTTTTTTATAAAACCTAGCCCGTCTATTTGGGCTCACAATGGGAGCGGTGGCATGGGCCTGGGATATCACTGTATGGGCGAGTTAATAGGCCCAGTAATTTGACACCTCATCATTCGAATTTGCAAATTAATTATTAAAGTTATCAATATATATATATATATTGATTCCATTTTAATATTATTTTTACTATTTTTCATATATTTTTGTTATTTTTTTAATTCTATTCAGCACAAAAGCGTATCCAAATTTGATGTGTTCTTGGATCCGATATATTATACGGATTAGGAAATTAATAATTATCAGATAGGTTCGACACGGGTTCGATCTCTGTACGTTCCTAATTTGGATCCTATACAATACAACAAATATAAAGTCAAAAGATTTACGGAATTCACTCTCCGGTATATCATTCGATATTTAAATTAGTAATCTTTTTTTGAGAAAAAAAAATGATGTAAAATAAAAATACTTTTAAAAATAAATTTATAATTTGTGCTTATTAAAAAACATCTTAATGAGTGTAAGAGAGAATGCATTCAAAGCGACTTACGATTATCTTTCATTAACTTTTTCTTATTTGAGTATCATCCCTTTTTTCTGTTGGAAATGAGATATTTATATAGAAATAAGTGACGGATGACTTTTTTTTACCAATAATTTAAGAAATCGTCTGAAAAAATATGAAGATATCATTCGGCCAATGGTTCCTAATTGTTAATCAAATCCGTTGAATCATATAAGATATGGGATCTGTCTATTTTGGTCGGTTAAAATCGGTTCTTTTTTTATTTATGAGGTAAATTATCCAAATAAGACTGATGGAGTCACATACCGACTTTGAGTTATAGGGGCTGATTGGGTATCTATTTTATTATAAGTCAAATACTTTGATAAATTTTTCTTGAACCGTTATCAATTATACCAATCAAAATTATTACATAAAAACTAAAAAATCAACCTTTAAATGAATCTTTATACTTTTAAAATTATTTAGAGGAAAATACATATAAAAAAATATTGGGTTATGGATTACTTTCTTGTCGGCCCATATCCATTTGATGTGTCATGCGGGCCTCAACATGAAAATGGATTAGTTTGACTTAAAAATTTTTTATAAGATTAAATTACTACTAAATTAATAGTTTTTAAAAATATGATAATAATTATAAAAAATACATTATTAAAAATAGTTTTATTATATATATATATTTCAAAATAACCCATCTAAATCGTTGTTTCTCAACGGACAAATTGGTCAAAATTTGTATTCTTGTTGCATAGTAGCCTAACAATCTAATAAATTGTGGAAATTACGGATATGACCATTTTGACCCAATTCAAACGAAAAATTAGGGTTAGGGTTACAAAAAATCGTAATGTTATTTCTTATTAAACTTTTGCTTTATATTTTGTACTGATTATAACTTGTAGTCTCATTATTCTAAGTTATAAAAAAAATTAATAAATATTTTAAAATCACATATTTTAAGAAAATTTTTTTAAAAAAAGCCATAAAAATCCATCTCTTTCCCATGGGTTTTCGTCTATTATTTTGCTTAGATTAGTCTTCCCGAGTGATAATGAGATCATACCAAAATATTTTGAATAAAATGTCAAGTGGTCAATAAAAGAGGGGGAGTATTGGACCAATCAACTGCCTCCAAGTGGCGCATACTATATTTATTTGATTATATATATATATATATTTATCGCGTGATGGAATCTGGGTTCACGACGGATTAAGGAGCCATTTGAGTTTTCCTCAGTGAGTCAAACAAAGCTGATCCGGTTTTTATTTTAAATTGTCTGGATCTTCTGTACTACAACTAAAAATAAGAGAATTAGAGGACAGATGGGACTTACTTTTCGATATATTCTCCGACGCTCAAATTTGTAATTTTTTTTTGAAATAGAAAGATACAAAGACAAGAAATGCATGTGATGATGTATGTGAATAGAGATGACGTCTGTGTTGAAGGTTGCGCTCAACAATAAACGGCTTTGAAATGTCGATGAGCTTGGTGGGAGCGGCTTGAAAGGAGGCGAAGCGCTCGAAAGAGAGCTTCCTCGAACTGTTGTCAGCTGGGTATCTGAATATCACTGAAAGTCTTATTGTCGTGATGACCAGACTGAAATCTGGACTTGACTTATATTTGGCAATCTATTTAGGTGTCTTTCCCCCTCCTCTTAAGCCTCTCCTGCTCTAAAATATATAATGTTGACAGGTAATTTTAACATTTTCAACTACCTATGAAATCGCCCTAAATAGAAAAAATTGGTTAGCAGTACGTTGTTTTTCTCTGTTCAAGCCGATTATGGTTGGTTATAATGGGAGTGGGCCATGGGTTATTATTCGGAAGATTCCCATTTCATCTAGTTTTTTAAACTCGTCTATAAGCCTTTTTTTTAGGACGATCCATTTACGGCAGCACCTATTAATATATAAAATAATTGGTTAATGTTAAGAAATAATATTCAAATTATTTATGAGTCTATCATGTCAACGTTGCAAAGGATTGACTAATCATTTGTACTTTACGTGCCTTCTTTCATATTTTTTTATGAGCTTAGACTAATTTGAATATGAAAATTTCTCCTTAGATTTGATTTGAAATTTTGTTTTTTTCTGTCTGCAGTCGTTATCCACTAGAGAGCATGATTTTGAGTCAAAATATTATAAATTTTTGGGTTTTAATTGATTTCAAGTTGACTATTTTAAATTTTATAATTATTCAACTTGACCGATTGATATGCTTATTTTTTTATTTTTAAAATAAAGGGAGGCATGAGGCTACATCCAACTGCCTTGGCATTTGAGATTGTACTGTATTTTTTTTTTTTTTTTGTATCTTTATTTTATTTTGTATTTGAAGGGGTGTATTTATTTATTTTTCTCATTATTAGGTTTATATATATATAATTATTGAAGATGTTTACTGTTTAAATAGTCGTAATATGAATTTTTTTTTTTGAAAAAAAATTAGGACCGTAATTAAATTAATTTAACCAATTAGATGATTTTTTATGAGTTTTACATTTCAATGCATTTATTTATTTTTTATATTATTAGCTGTAAATTAATGTTATTATTTAATATATTAACTCTTTGGATAACAAAACTATTAACCCTTTTTTGATAAATATTATAATTATTATCAAACTTATTTGACTAATTAAATGATTTAACAATTAATTGGTTAGTTGCTTTGATTACAATTGTTAATTGATTTTTAAACATTATCACAACTTCACTAAAATTATAAATACATAACATATAAAATTCCTTTTAAAACACAGTCATAATATCTTAATGTATAAATATTATTTTAAATAATAACTAGTAATTATTTTTCATCAATATAAATTTATTGCAACTATAAATTCTTGTATTTCTTTATCAAGCAAAATAAAATATGCGCATAATTAATCAGATAACTCATACTTCCATATGCATAATTCGTAATTAATCTTAATAAGATTATATAAATTTATTGAGCAAATTATATATAAAAATAATAAAATAAAATGTCTATATCAAATTTTTAATTTTTATATATATCTAAATAATGTTCAAATTAATTTAAAATTAATGATTAAAATCAAACTAAAACTCAAAAATATTATTTTGTTGCGACCTAAAACCTAACCGAACAACTCAATTGTACAATGTTTTGATTCAATTTCCAGAATGCCGGTTCATCGACATTTTTTTTAACACTCTTAATTTATTTGTGCCTTCTATTTTATTATTTTAAGAGCTTATTATATAATTTAGAATATGAATCGAAATTTCTCCACCTATTATATTAAGATTTGAAATTTTTATTTCTATACTACAAACTAATAGTCGTTATCCACTAGAGAGACAATTATTTTTGGTTCCATTTCTATTAGGAAAATAAAAATTATAAATTAAATTTTTTTATATATCAAAGCTTGTTTGGAGTCGGGTTTGGATTTTTATGAATATTTCTATCAAAAATACATATTTACAATAATATATATTTTTTATATTAAAAAATAAATATATATAATAGTTGGATCAGTTAATTACATAATTAAAATTGCTAAATAAAAACACAAAAATAGGAATATCCCAAATAAGGACAGAATTATTTATTCTATTTTTTGATTTCTTGATTTGATTTGATTTAGATTATTGACTTATCCCTTTTTATATACTTTAGTTAGTATTATTGAATTTTTTTTTTCTTTTCAAATAAAGGGAGGCATTTGAATTTTACTTTTAAATAAATGAAATAAAATGAGTCAGTATGTTCACTTTGTGTGAAATCTACTTTTTTTTTGTGGAATATGATAGGCTTTATTTTATTTAACAACCGTCTAATTGGTGTATTTGTTTAAGGGTGTATTTATTTACTTAATGAGTGCTTTTCTCAAACATTGATATCAAAATAAAATATCTTAGTATTTTTAGGGTGAGATCTGAAAATATTTTCAACACTAAGGTGCCACATAGAGATAAAATGAAGAAATGATAGATAAAAAAGACTTTTGATATCTAATTGAAATCTGACTTAAATTCTATTTTATATCAAGTTTAAATATGTTATTCTAATTTTGATTATAGGATATACAACTAATTGGTTACTTTAATTAAAGGTGTGTCGAGGGTATTGTATTCGAACATTATTAACTCAATTAGATGAATTTTTATGAGTTTATTTATAACATTACTTTTTTATGCATATTTATTTTTTTCAATATTTTTTCATTGATAATGGATTTCTAAGTTAAATATTATTGTATAGTTTTGCGTATTTAAACATATATTTACTCTCTAAAAGGATAAAAATTCAAAAGTGACAATATTAACCCTTTTGTATATTCAATATTATAATTATTATCATCTCGGCAAAACAAAAGCATGTGCAATCTTAATCTGTGCATGTGTGTGAAACTAACCGAGAAAATTAATAAATATATATAAATGCCAAATAAGCATTTGTAAATTCAAATTAATTGGTTGGTTGTATCAACCGTTGCTTTGATTATGAATGCAATTGTTAATTGATTTTTAAACATTATCAAAACTTCACTAAAATTATAAATACATAACATATAAAATTCCTTTTAAAACACTGTCATAATATCTAGCAATGTATAAATATTATTTTAAATAATAATTAGTAATTATTTTTATAATAAGTGAGCGTTACGCAAAGATTTCAATATGGTTGAAATTTGATCGCCATTCGCAATGGACTCATCTTAATGGATGAATGCCACGTTGTATAACTCCACTAGGCCCACGGTAAGTATTGGACCCAAGAGGAGGGTGTTCAGCAATAAAGCGGCGCAAGTAATCTTCAAGGCACCGGTTTATCAATGGTAGGAGCAAAATAAAGATAAAATGTGCTCATAAAAATTAATCAAAATTTTTTTGCTGTCAGAAATTGGAAAATCATTTTTGTCCACTACCACCATAATGACCGATTTCAGGGAGGCAAGTGAGTGATGAAATCCATTGAGAGAGACTCCGAAATTTTCCTTGAAAACAGTGGCCTCATGGTCGGCCCATCATCTTTGGACATTTCAAATTCAATGTGGATTCCATCCTTGTGGTACTTGATTGGCCCACAAATTAAGATATGATTGTTGAAAAGACTTATTCATCTGGAGTACCCTGTATCTTTTTGAAATTTAGCCGCCGATTGTTGCATATAAAATTTTTGAAAGACTAACAATAAATGACTTGTTCGAAATTAAAAATACATATATATAAACCCCAAAAGTTTTGATATTTTTACGGATGTTGAAATAGTCAAATCATTAAAACTTGTAGTTTTGGATAGAGCTTGAAAAACAGTCATCCTATATCCTTTTGAAAATTATATTTTTGGTGAAAAATTACACTAGAAGGCATCCTTCCGTAAGAGGTGTCAAATCAAAATAAATATATTAAAAATGTAGCGACGGTCGAGTAGGCCGTGTTGGATGGCCAAGATCTTGAAAGGAGAAATAGCCACACCTTGCTTAGAGTTAATGGCCCAAATAAGAAAGAGAAGTGCGCCTGAACTACATGACGAGGATTTGCAATATTAAAATAATATTCCCATTGACCATCAATAATTTCGCAAAATTTAGTCGCGGACATCATGATTTGGATGTCATCAAATCATATCCGGCTCTTAAATCGAGTCACCACAGGCCCAAAGAGTTCAATTCATCAATCGGGAATAAATATACCCACGTAACGTTTTTTGACTACTAAAACTGCATCCCTCTTGGAGCATTTCTTGGCTTTTGCCTTTCTTAACGGTAGGGCTTCACGTTGATGGGTTTTGTGTTAGGTTTTAATTGATCTCAGTAATGGGAAGGAGGTAAGCCATGGGCGGGGGCAAATATATTGGCAAAGGTGGAGAGGAGGAGAGAGCGGATGGTGAGGGGTGTACATTTAATGGTAAATGAGTCGTTATTTGATGAAGAATCAATTGACTACAAATTTCAATATCCTAAAAAACTCATCCATAATGCCTTGTAATCGAACAATACATGGCCATTAAATATTATACCCCAAATTATTAAGAAGTGAGGTATAATATAAATAAGTTTTGGATATCTTTATTTTTCCCACCGTAACATTATAATTTTAGTCATGTTTTTGGTGATTATAGTGGAAAATTTATTATGATGGCTTGGCGGCCGAGACATAGCCTTGCAAATGTAGTGTAGAAGGAACACAATGCCCCTCCGGAGCATTGAGATGTTAGGAGTGATGGTATATCTTACAGGATCCGTAATGGCTTCTTTAATTGTTTGAATCATATCCATGAGTATAATGAGGAGGTCGACAAATGGCACTGGAGTGAAACGCTCATCGCAATTTAATCCACGTTTTTTAGATAACTATTTTTTGGAGGAAAAATTGATTTGGGTGGAACTCCATGATTTATTATTTTGGAGGATGTGGTCATGGAGGGTTGTCCGGCTCGTGTCAATCTTCTCCTCTACAGCCAACCCAATGGCCTCGTAAGATATTTTTGATCATTCAATTGTTTGGAGGTTCATGATGGTGAGACCATTTGATAGGGTTTCCATAAACCTAGTAAAAGATTCAAGGTTGGTGTAGGTAGAGTTAGTTCTAAGGCGAAAATAAGTTGATCATCCAATGATAATCAAGGTAACTCAAGAAGGTGGCGATGGTCGACTTTTGTCTGGAGAGTTCCGTGTTCCAAAATCGGAACATCTAGAAACATTATTTTAAGAACAATGGAATTTCAATTTTATGTAAGTGGACGGAAACGAGTGATTAAAAATGTGGTGTTAGAGATTGAGTCCCGAAATGATAATGATGGTCGTGGTTGGGCTTGATAGAGATAATTTTGCGCTCAGAAATTTACATTAAATCTCCTTCAACTCCTCTTTAAGTTCTTTCAAAGCCCGGCATGGGGTCCAAATTTGTTTTTGTTACAAAAATCAATGGATCACCGAACAATTTCAGCAGAGAGAGAAGATATGGGGTAAGGGAGAAGGAAGAGTAAAAGGGAAAAGGGAAAGTAATAATCAAATAAAATAGATTGTATATTCAAACTTTAAATATATATATATAAAATCAATATAATAGTCTGGAAAATAGAAGTATGTGCAATCTCAAGTAACATGTGTGTGAAACTCTTTAGAATATATGAGAAATATATATAAATGCCAAGTCAACAATTCAAATGTAAATTCAAATATAAATTCAAATGTAATATACAAATCGGCCGGGTGATTGTATTATAAATATAAAATCTATTTTTTAATTAGTTTATTTCTTATATATTTTAAAAACGGGGTTTTTATTTCTAATATGCCAATTGTGTATGTTTTCATTGAATCTCAACAGACACATATTCATTGATGTTAATTGAAAGAATGTGACAGATTAACGTTTTTGCAATTAACTAGCAACCGGGTTGTTAAAGCATAAAATTAGGCAGCACATTTCCATAGGGGGTAACACGGCTAACAAAACAGAAAGAACAAAATTTGCCATGCCAGATCGGGTCTAGAGTAGCCAGTCGTTGCTCATTAAATTTGGGGTGCATACGGGGAGTTGTGATCGCTGACAACTCGTGAACCTCAAAATTCAGACCCAACTACGGGACAACATTTATATATATCATTACTTGGTGATGATCTTTTGCATTCCAAAACAGTTGGATTGCAATTGATTTTCTGCAAATTCAAAATAATTTTGTCATTTTTTTTAGTAAAAAACTGAATAAATAACCTACCAAAAATAAAGAAATAAAAAAGAGTCCATGCATGCAATATTAATTAATTTTAAGATAAGAAGAAGTAAATATATCTTTATTGATATTTATTCTCAATGCATATTGCTGAGTGTTATCTTGTATGAAAAAGTGATTTTAAAAGTGCATTGCTTTTGGTTGCTTGTCTAAACCTTTTTTTGTCTCTCCCCAATTTAAATAAAAAGTATAATATAAATGAGAAAAAAAATTATAGGATTATATGGTACAATTCAATAATTGTCCAATTTCAATTTTGCCATGCTTTTGAATCAACTCGAAAACTTCTTGAATCCACATATATTGCAAAATTGAAATCAAAAATTAATTTTGTCGTAGTGAGATATTATTAAAAATCATAAATTCCTAAAATCTTGAAGAAAAACAGCCATTCTCCTCATTATGTTTTTATTCTTCCAACTATTTCAACATATATTTTGTGCCATTAAAATTTTGGGGCTGTCAAATTGCTATTGGGTTTATGAGTCTACATTGTGTTATAAAAATTTATTTTGTATAAAACGATATTGATGAATCCGGATTGATAAGGGTGAGCACCAAGCAATAATGATCTTTCTCCACAAGGCGCTTCAGAAGAAGAAGATTAGTGACAAGGGGGACAAAGTCTTATTTCAGTTTGTTATATTGAGATCACTTTACTCTTTTTTTCAGATAATGTTCTTGTAATCGAAAGAAAGTAAATTTAATATTTTTAATTATAATTATTTAGTATTGGGGTTTATTCGCTTAATATTAAATGAAGCCCGTTAAAATATTTTTAAATAAATTTTGTCTGGCAATTATTTTTATTTTTTCTAAAAAAAATAATATAATTATTAATTAATTTTGAAGTAGCCCTCCAATAATTATAAACCCATTTAAGATAAATATTAAATTAATCATCTTTTTTTTTATTTTATCTATTGAGACGATAGGCTACTTAAAAAATACGTACTTTTCAAAATCATTTGTCATTGGATTTCAATCTACCACTATAATGGCCCATAACATATTTTCCCTCCGACACTGTCATAATATTTTAAAAAATTAAAAATAATAAAAAATAATAATTATTATTTTTTAATCAAATACAAAAATATATATATAAAAATAAAAAATAATATTAAATTTTTTTTAATATATATATATATACAGCTATTAAATTTTTAAATTCAACAACTACGGAAGCTTCGAAGGGGCCGCGACGTTACAGCCCCCCAGGATTTGTCGGCCCATCACTTTTCAAATTCAATTTGTATTGATCCTTCTTGATTGGCCCACAATGCGTTGGAAACCATTGGATCTTTTTCAAATCTAACAATCCACATTAATTTTAAAATACATATATATAATTTTTTAATATTTTTTACGTGTTGAAATAGTCAAATCATTAAAACCCTTGAAAAACAATCATCATATCCTTTTAAATATATTTTTTTAAAAAATTAAATATTAACTGTCAAATCAAAATCAATATATTAAAAATGTACTACGCCTACATTCTTTACTACATGACGAGGATTAATATTAAAATAATATCATTGACCATCAATAATGCAAAATTTACGCGGCCATCATGATTTGGACCAAAATCATATGGTCATAATTGACAAATATACCCACGTAACGTGTGCACCGGAGCAGGCTGTCCTACTATCAATTAATCAAAGTGTCAACACTTTAGACGAGTATGTATTCAACGTTATTTGATGATCAATTGACTACAAATTTCAATATCCTAAATTTTTGCCATGATTAAATATATACGATTTTATTTGTATAATATAAATGATTATATTTTTATTTTAAACTTATAAATTTTATATTATAATAAAAAAAAATTATCCTTGTATTATTATTTATATCTTATTTTCAGTATTATTATGAATCAAAATCCTCAATATATATAATATAATTAATCATTCATCGATTTTTTTATAATTATTTATTAAAATTTGATGTAAGATTTATTATTTTATCAAGTCATTAGTCAACCCAATCTTTAATGTTTTTTATCATTCAATTGTTTGGTCGGTCGATAGAACATTTGTCCACAGACCTAGTAAAAATTCAAGATCTATAAGTTATTAGCTCGAAAATAATTGTCCAGATAATCAATTAACTCAACTCGATACGAAATTGATTCCAAAATCGACCTAGAAAAATATTTTGCCAACCGACTGAACGATCGAGTGATTAAAAATATTGGAGATTGGGTTGACTAATGACCCAATAAGATAATAAATCTTACATTAAATCTTGATGAATTGTAACAAAAAATCAATGGATGATCAATTATATTAAAGTAAAGTAATAATAATCAAATAAATATTTAATATTAAATATTGAACAGTTATAAAATCAATATAATAGTTGGAGACCAAGTAATATAACTCTTTAGATAACAGTTGTGCCAATTTTGAACAGGCAAGTTGGTTGGCGTTTAGGTTATAAATATAAAATCTATTTTTTATCTTTCAATATCTTTAAAAAAATTTTTAATTTGAATATTATAAGCTAAAATAAGTTTCCTTCTTTTATCTAAACTTTAGGCCACAAAATTTGAATAAGAAGATCCGAACGATCGATTTAGTGCCAATTGGATACCAATCCAACCCTCGAGCACACATCAACACATATATATCATTACTCGAATGTGAGAACCAGTTGGATTGCAATTCAACAAATATTTATTTTTGTTAAAAAAATGAATAAATAATCTACCAAAAATAAAGAAATAAAAAAGAATCAATGCATGCGTGCATGCAACATTAATTGTTTTAGATAAAGACGGCTTTATATTCTATTCTCAAGCATATTGCTAGTGTTATCCTTATTAGAAAAATTCACAATAATTAAATAAAAAAATATAATATAAATGAGAAAAAAATTATAGGATTATATGGTACAATTCATGACCAATTTCGATTTTGTCACACGAAGAATCCACGTATATGCAAAATTGAAATCAAAATTAATTTTGAGATATTATTAAAAGTCATAATTAAAATTAAAAATTATGCTACCGATTCTTCCACTATCAACTATTTGGTGCACTACATATGTCTCAATTTAGTTACAATATTGATGGGATTGATAAGGGTGGCAATAATGATGATGGGGCTTCATAATTAGTGACAAGCGGGACAGAGTCTAAGTGTTATTTGAGATCACTGTTTTTTTAAAAAGAAATTAAATTTAATGTTTTTTAATTATAATTATTTAGTTAATATTAAAAAGTCAAAATATTTTAAATAAATTAACTATTTTATTTTTTAAAAAAATAATATAATTATTTAACTAATATTAAATAATTATAATTTAAAAAACTAAATTAATCACCTTTTACCTTCAATTATTTTTAGTATCAAAAAAAATTGTTTTGAAAACTTTTATTAAAAAATTATCATTGCAAAAACATTTTAATAAAAGACAACTATTTTTAAAATTAAAAACACATCTCACAGCATAAATAGCTGCTAATTAATTATTTTAAAAAATTTGGCCCCTTTAAAATAATTCAAAACTTCTTTTAGGAAGGTTCTCAAATTTATATGAAGCAGTTGTGGGCATTTGCTTCACAAGGGACAACCGACATTAATGAACCCTCCTTTGGGCCAACCTCCATTGCAGGCGCATGAAGACCTAAAATGTGGAGACTTTACTGTCTTTGTATGGCTAAACCTACTCAACTTTAAGCCTATAAATGAAGTTGTATTTCTTTTGTGAATGTATTTAAATTTTGATAAGAATATTATAATTTGAACTTCATTCAAAAATATTAAACTCGAATTTTGGTAGATTTTTAATTTTTTAACTATCATAATATTTATAGAATTGACATTTAATTTAAAATTCAATAACTTTTTAATTGTCCCAATCAGGATATTAAAAATTAACAGTATTGAAAATATCCATGTGCCTATTAGTACTAGTATCTGTGCTGCCATGGTTGGGACGTAACCAATGAATCATAGCTGCCGATTAATTATTTTAAAAACACATCCCCACTAAAATAATTCAAAACTTGCTTACCCTATATATATATATTTATAGATATATATATCAAAACTGCTGCCCTGCCTCTTCTCACTCTTCCCTCTCTTTACTATCTTTATTTTTCATTCTTTATCATCTTTAATAAATATTAGATTGGCAAATCTTAACTTCAGGTCAAATACTAATTAAAGCCTAATTTACTTGGAATTTAAATCATAATTAGGTTGATCAAAAAAATTATAATTTATACAATTATAAATTTATAGTAGAATTGTATAATTTTTTTAGATAATTAATATTGAATCATCAATAACTTTTGATAGATTATGTTTGACCTATTTTTTTCATCATATTATATTTTTTTAAAAATTATATTTTTAATGATGATACTACTGCATTAAACAGTATATTAATGGATTATTAAAGAACTAATACTATTCCAAACAAGTACCTCATTATATTAGTATTGATAGATTATTTATTAATCCCATTTATACTGCAATATTAATATCAATTCTGATAATATAAATCCTGTTAGTATAATTTTATTTATTTTAAAATTTAATTTTCAACACGTTTATGACTAAGTTCCAAAGCAATCAGTGGAGAACCACCTCCTTATAAATCACCCAACATTATTGTTCATGGCCATAACAATATTTTATCCTAAATGAGATAACAACGATACTATGGCCTCTAGACTCTCCCATCTTTGCACCCTCCTCTTCACCATCCTCTTCTTGTTCTCTCCTGCTCCTATCGCCGCCACTTCTAGCTCGAGAGCTGCCTCGCGAGACACCATTTGCAGCGGCACTCCCCACCCGGCCTTTTGCCGATCTCTCCTACCAAATAACAGCTCCGGAACTATCCACGATTATGCCCGGTTCTGCGTAACCCAATCCATATCCACAGCTAATAACTTTCTGTCCATGGTAAACCAGCACATGAAATCTCAATCGCAGTATTCTCAATCCACCGTCTACGCCCTCGAAGATTGCCAATTCCTCGCCGCCATTAACATCGATTTCTTGTTGACGACGACGACGAGCATCAACTCGACGGAATCTCTGTCCACTTCAGAAGCCGATGGCGTGCTGAGTTTCCTCAGTGCCGCCATAACCAATTTACAAACTTGCTTAGATGGCCTTCAATATTGGCCCTTATCCTCCGTCATTGCAAACGATCTTTCTCCCTACTTCTCAAACGGGACGATGCTTTACAGCGTCTCTCTAGCACTCGTTACAAGCGGTTGGGCCTCCGACACGAGCCATGGACGGCAGCTGACAGGAGAAGAAGCCATTTTCTTCAACGGAAAAGCTAGAAGATTTCTTCCGTGGCCTTCGGAGATTCTGAATCGCGATAGAAACAGCCTTTCCAAACACACTAAAAGAAGGATGCTTCAGCTTGACGGGCACGACGTTGAGGTGAATGACTCTGTGGTTGTAAATCCCGATGGAACTGGGAACTTTACGACGATCGGTGATGCAGTTGCAGCGGCGCCGAACGGCACCAAAGCAGGCAGCGGATTCTTCCTCATCTTCGTGGTGGCTGGTGTCTATCAAGAGTACGTTTCCATTCCAAAGCAGAAGAAGTATTTGATGATGGTGGGAGAAGGCATAAACCAGACTGTAATTACTGGAAATCGCAACGTGGTTGATGGGTGGACAACGTTTAATTCTGCAACTTTCGGTAAATAAAATTCTCTCATTGTGCTGTTTGATCCTAACTGAAACAGCGGCTGAGCCTTGCCAGAATCGCGCATCCATTTTGACTCGATTTTTCAAACCGTTGACTATAAATTTAAAATTTTAGATATTTTATATTTTTAAAAATTATATATATATATATTTGAAAGCTAAGTTTAAAAAAATAGGGAAAAAAATACAAGGGCAACCTTTGGCTAAAAAAATTTTCTCATTGGGCTTTATCTCACCCGATGATCAACCTCGTTGGCCCAGTTTTTAAAGATTAGTGGATATAAATTTACTAATCTATGTATTTTTATAAAAAAGATTTAAAAATAAAAAAAATATTTAAGCTATTTAATTTAATTCTGGAACTTAAAAACCAAGGTAAAGGGGATTGAGGGGGGCTGCAACGCCCCTTTGATTCCCTCTTGGCTGTCGGATGGAAAATTTGATGGCTAATTTTTTTTAAAAAAAATAATTACAAAAAATAAAAAAAATAGTAATCGTTTTTTTAAATCGAATATAAAAAAAATTATCAAAATAAAAAAAAATAATATTAATATGTATTTTTTAATATATATATAGTTGGCTGTCGAATTTTCCATCCGGCTGCCAAGAGGAAGTCGGAGGGGCTACAATGCCCTGCCCGCGTTGTAGCCCCCCTCATTTCGGTAAAGGAACTGTATCTTAAAGGTAAGATATAGTCTTCAAACTTTGTGTTATTATATAAGTCATCTAAATTCTTTTTTTTATTTTACCTTTTATTAATATTATTCTAAATTATATTTTCATGACAAATATAAGTTTTTTTTCTTTAAAAATAGAATTACAGATGGATTATATGTTAGTTGTGAGTGTATTAAAGCATATAATTTTAATCTATCTGAAATAATACTGTTAAATTAAATAGTTAAACAATGATTTTTGTACAAAAATAGATTCAATTAGTGGTGGCATTGGCTTTAAAATTTGGGGTCATTTTCACTTAAAGTTACATGTTGGAATTGGTCAGAGTTCTAGTGCTATATACCATAGAACCTAGAGCATAGACACAAAATTCCCAATACGTAGCCTGCTTTGACACTACTTGGAACTTCATTTATGCAAGCTCGAATAAAAGATTACTCAAATATATAAAATTATTATTTGACTTTCTTAAGCTTTTCAATTAAGTAGTTGGCACCTCCATTTAGTTGCACATTGCTTTTGACAAAGTATTTAACTTTTCGTACGAGATGAGATTGAAAGGATTGCATCTTTTTTAGAAATAGATCCCTCTATTTATTAATCTAAATCGTGTATTTTTAAAAAGATCATTTTGTTTAATTATTTTAAAATAATTAATTTTTAGTTTTTTTAATAATATTGAAATAAAAGGGTTTATTTTTAAATAAATGGTTAAATTCAGAAATGGAGAGGTTATTGCCCTTTTTAATGGTGGAATTTGAAGCGAACACAATATATCCTTATTATATTAGGACCTCGATCATTTGATGGAGTTATAGTAAGACTGTAGTCTCCTACTACAGTACAACCGAGATGATACAAGTCGGTCGGGTGTTGCAGAAGAAGGGGGAGGGAAGAACGAGCAGTGAGTAGGACGAGACAAGACAGAGAGAAAAAAGAAGGTTCGAGAGAGAGATAGAGAGAAAGACGTGAGGTTAGAGTAACTGAAATATCTTTTTCTTGCACATCATAGATTTGGAGTATTTACACCCTCATCAACCTAACAGACTTCATGTGATAGGGTAATAGATTTCAACTTATTAAATTAACAACACAATATTTAATATTTAACATCATAATATTTAACTACTCAGTATATTAACTAAATGAAAGAATATTTAAGTCTAATCGTATAATTTTAGTGGCCGCTGAGTCGGCCGGGTGCTATGTCTCAAAACTGTAAGATGCCGGGAGCCGTCCGAGGACCCGTTGTGTAAACTCGCAACAGAATTCATGGATTTAAACTACTTCATAATCAAACCTAAGTTTTAGGTCATAACGTTCACCTGCTCTTCCTTTCCGTTAAGCTCAATTTCGTTTGTTGACACGACTACCTTTGCGAAAATTTGCAGCTGTGGTTGCTGAAGGATTTCTTGCAGTGAACATGACGTTTCGTAACACAGCGGGAGCGATTAAACAGCAAGCTGTAGCAGTCCGAAATGGAGCTGACCTCTCCACGTTTTACAGATGCAGCTTTGAAGGCTATCAAGACACCTTATACACGCACTCTCTCCGGCAATTCTACAGAGAATGCGACATCTACGGCACCGTGGACTTCATCTTCGGCAACGCCGCGGTTGTCTTTCAGGACTGCAACATCAACCCGAGGCAACCGCTGCAAGGCCAGTTCAATTCCATCACCGCACAAGGCAGAACTGACCCGAATCAGAACACCGGTACTTCCATCCACAACTGCAGCATTACCGCCGCCGATGACCTGGCTTCGAGCAACTTCACCGTCGAAACATACCTCGGGCGGCCATGGAAGAATTACTCGAGAACGGTGTACATGCAATCCTTCATGGGTGACCTGATCAATCCTGCCGGATGGCATGAATGGTCTGGGACCTTTGCGCTGAGTACTTTGTACTATGCCGAGTACGATAACTCCGGGCCCGGTTCGAATACTACCGATAGGGTTACGTGGCCCGGGTACCATGTCATTAATGCGACTGATGCTGCAAACTTTACGGTGTCGAATTTCATCGCCGGTGATTTCTGGTTGCCGGCAACCGGAGTGCCTTATGTTGGAGGTCTTCTGTGAGATTTCATCGTGACACCACAATGAGATTTCATCTATTTTTCCTATTACTATCATGAAGAAGATATGTATCTGCACTTCCAATTAAATTATTGCTTTGGGTGAAATGAAATAAGTGGTAAACCAGTTTGGATCCCTGGGACCCATCAAATTGAAGGTGGCGCAACCCCTCAACAAGGATAAATGTAAGGTTTATTCATATATATTGAATACTATCTAAATCTGAAAGTTTAAATGACAAATGTGTATTGTTTTCTTAACACCACTTTATTGTTTATTATTTATTCTGTGCAATATTTTATATTACAAAAACTTGTTAGGGGAAAAGCTAGAATGACTTATAAAGAATTTTGACCAATTATTTGGGAAACTTTTTAGGGTAAAAAATAATTTATAATTTTTCCTGTCGATTAGAAGGTGCCAGTGGAAGAAGGAAAGGAGTCACCCACATGGGCAGCTCCTTCCTGATGCTGCTAGCCATGGTGGTAGACAAGAAGGCCAGTATCAAGCTCACTCGGCTCGACTTCGAGCCTGGCCATGGCCTCCCACAAGTTTCTAGAACCATATGCTTAGCAGCCTCTGGTCGAAGCTTGTCAGTTCTAGAGATGCAAATGCCCTCTTTATTAAGGTTGCTTCGTCGCTGGAATTATGGGTGATAAAAAGAAAACTAAAACCCAAAAATTAATCTTTATCTATGATCAAGTTTTATCTGCTTTGATCGATTTTGGATTTAAATTCACATAAAACTTAAAATTATTAAGTGGGTTTACATATGCAAGTATATGCAAAAATATAGTATAAGAGTAATACTATTTATATATTTAGTTTGACACTAATTTGTATCAGAATTATTATTTTTAGTGTAAATAGAAAAAGAGAAAGTAAATATTAAAATAGAGTAAGATCTGCACCTTTTTGACAATCTTGATATGTATAGATATTTAACTAAATATATAAATAATATTTTTCACAGTATAAGTATTAGCCTAATCGTAATATTATATTTTTTTCAAAAAATTATAATATTTAATTAATATTTACGTATATTTTAAAGATGGCTATATATTATTTGATAATTAGGGTTAGTCTACCCTCATCTTGTTTTCTTTTGACGGGGGAGACCGCCATGAAAAATACAGGCACAAGTCATACCACAATCTTAAAAAATATTGGTATTTTAGAAGGGCTTTTACAGTGCTTTGAAGTAATAATATGCAAATCCATCAGAGTCAGAGAGTCTACTTTTCTAATAAGATTGTTTCAATATTGATCAAACGTTATATTATTTATTATTATAAAAAAATATAATTTATTTTTTATTTATTATTAAAAATATTAATCTTATTTATTTAATATTAATTAAATAATTATAATTAAAAATAAATAAATTAGACCCTCTTCTGGTTGGGTTGAATTTCCAAATTCCTTACACAAACATTCTTTTTAGACAATTGCAAGAGTTATCGTACTAATAAGTGAAAAATGGGCATGCCTAAACTTAAAATACCCTAAATAAAATTATATTTCTAAATATGTAAAATAATAACAATAATAATTACACAGTTGAATTATTGGATTGCTTTTCAAAAAATCAAACTACTAGTAAGGATGTAATTACAAATCAAAAATATTAACTTTTTACTGTCGAAATACTCAATATTTAAACCATTTTAGTAAATTTTCTCTTTTTTCCTTGATTTCATAGTTTTTTATTTCTCTCAACTTCAGTCTTCTTTGTTTTTTATCAAAGTTATCCAGAAATTGGGGTTATCATTGATAATTTTTCAGTCTCCCAACACAGTAACCTCGCCGTCTTTCCACTAGCTACTACGTCGGGAGGACTCATCATAGCGGTCTAAGAGTAAGATATGGGACGCTGCAATGCGACTACCGTATGATATATATATATTGTCAAATGACAACTGTCAAAGATAAATTTAATAGTACCCATCATTTGTTATTTAAAAAATAAAAATATAGTTCAATTAAAAATGAATAAGGGGTATTGTTAGATTTACATCCGACGGCTATCATATTGCGTTAACTGTCATATGATGTCTAAAAGTCTTCAATCAGATAGCAAATACTGTAGTAAGTTATAACAACATGCATAGAGAGGTCTCACGTTTACTATTTTTCGTTTTCATAAAGTTTTTTTGATTAACAATAACAATATTAACGACAATATTTTGTATCATACTGTATACAACCAGCTCTATAAATTTTTTTTATCATTTAACTCAATTTAATATAATATTATCTTAGTAATTTTAAATGATTAATTCATTTTGTTGATATGATAGCTTAAATTATAAACGATATCATGTCGTTGACAATTCACATAGTAGGAAACAAACGGTCATAGTCTCTTTAACTTCTCCCTCTGACATTAAAATACATATATACATACATAGACACATGCATGATGTTTATGTATGCATATACGTATATGTATACGTATATCAAGGGATGTGATTGAAGCTTCTTCATAAGTTGGACGCTTTAAAGAGGTGGTGGAAGGCTCCTGATTCCAACATCTCTCGCCTTTTCATGCTCATCCGCTGATTTTCGTTCAACTCGACATCGACATCTAATTTGAAATTAAAACACCATTAGATATGACAACCATATACTATAACGTATTTAAAACCCCATGTAACTATATTTATAATGTCATGCCACTGTATTATTATACGTGACAAATTTTGTAAAAAAAAAAAACATGTTTAAGAAAAAAATACTACTTATATCACACATTTATAACATTTTAATATCTATTTTTTACATTTAATATTAAATTTAAAGCTTATATAGTAATTTTCCTCTCCTAATATTGAAGGAGCTCGCTACTCCGGGCTCCATCACTTAAAAAGATGGATACTTCTTCTTTGTTTTTTTTTTTAATTACATTATTTAATTTTAAATAAATAGTTATAATTTAACTAATTTTAAAAATTAAAAATTAATTATTAAATTATAACTATTTATCTAAAAATAAACGGTTCATATTAAAAAAATAGTCTCTAGCTTTTCAAGAAATAGTGCATCTTAATTCCCCCCATGGAGTTGATGTACTATTAAATAAAATAGTTAAAAGGGTTTCATAAAATGACAAGAAAATATTTATCCTTCACATTTGTTATCTTTTATCTTCACATTGAGATCCGGGTATTTCTTGAATATTTTTTAAATATACTTGTTAAATAGTGTAAAATTATTAATGAGACAGTAAAAAGTAAGAATGCAATAAGAATATATTAAAAACAAAACTATTATTAAATTTGACTAGATGTATAAAGATATAAAAAATTATGTCCTTATTTTTAACTTAATTATGCTTATAAAGTTTGAAGACAGATCGGCTTGAAATAGATCTTAATAAATATTTATAAACTAATTTATAAAACCTTCCTCAAATGATAAAATCAAATTGTTACTAAAAAATTAGAATTAAAAATTATATATTCTTTTGTTTTTAATTAATATTTTATTTACAATGTATCCAAAGAGAACATGGAGGTTTTATTTATAACTATACTATTGATGGGTTCGATGACTTTATGTGTAATGTTTTGATTTTTAAATATAGTAATTAAAATTATATAATCAAGATTTGGACGATTTGGTGTATTTTGACGAAATAAAATAAATTGACGAAATAAAATAAAATGACCGGTATGCCTTTTGAAAAAAATAACCGGTATGAATGAAGGGAAAAATGATCGGTATGGATTTGCACAAAATAACTGGTATGCATTTTTGGAAAAATGATTGGTATAAATAAAAGGTAAAATGATCGATATGGATTTGCATAAAATAGCCAGTTTGGATAATATGATTGATATGGGTGAAATTACTAAAATGGCCAACTGACCAGAGTAGAAAGATGACAAAATGAAAGAATTGTCGGTTAAGAGAGTTGACCAAAATAGATTGAGAAGCAAAAAAATGTTGACCGGATTATAAGAGTTGACAAGATTGGCTTATGGGCCAGTTTTGATCTGAGGCCGGAATAGCCAATCCGAAGTAGGTGAACTACTCCAACTTGCTCCCACTTGCTTGAACGATCTGAAACCTTTTAGAAAAAGGGATATGAGAAAAATATTGGTAGTAGGTGACCTGTCCCACCTATTCTTACCAACCCCTTTGTCTATAAATATTAAATGTGGGGGTAAAAGACCAGGGTAGAGAAAAAATTGAGAAAGGGTACAAAGGAGACGAATGAGAAAATGAACAAGAACTCACGATCGATTAAGGAATTAGTATAAAAAGGTTAAGGCAAGTATACCCAATGTTTTTGATAAATTCATATTTAAAGTCTGTTAAGTAATATTATTTTCATACTCTCTCTCTATTATGTATCTATATGAAGTATGATAAGGTAATTACTTTCGTTTATAGGTACTTTGGTGGATTTCTGCTCACTCTTCTTCTGTTTTCTAACTTTCAGACGAAGTTGAGTTTATGCCGGACGAAAAAGAATAAGATCAGACAGGCTAACTAAGAAGAAAAAGTTTATCCGGACCGCCTGTAGCGTTAAAGATCAACCTTGATGTATTTGGGGACAAGTTGGAATCTTTTGTAAAATGATTTGTTATGAAAATATAAAGGATATTTAGATACTTCCGCTAACGTTTTATGGTTTAAGAAATTTTAATTCCTAGTGGCATCTCATATGTATCTGGCTGACCGACTTAGTTTTCTGGTCGGTCAAGATAATGTTGACCAAGAACCTTGGTCTGCCAACTTGGGGCTAACTTAAGAAGTTTGGCCATTGATCCTGTACATAAACAAAAGAGAAAAGAAAAAGCAAAAAAAGAAAATACAAGTATGAAACTTTAAGTATTTTTTTATATATAAGTATGCCTTTGTAGAAAGTTTGTGGTCCCGTGTATTATGTATGTATCTATGTATGGTCATTGACGGCGGTCATAGGGATTTATAACCCGTTCCGTCACAAATGATATTAGAGAAAAGAGATACCTTAGGCTTTGATTTGAATTAATGCGAAAACTTATGATAGATTAAGATTGATCGAATGAGTAGATGAAAGCATAGGACAAATAAGTTAATCTGGTTATACTTGGTTATTCTAGTTCGGACAAATTGATTAGCACTAAACAAGACCACGACATTGTATATAGAAAATGTTGGATTCTAGTTACTGCTTAGGCCAAATTATAATCTGACCGAGTTGTTTTTGTTTAAGGAGTTGAAAGGTTAGCTGAAAGAATGGAAGATTGTAGAATTTGGAAATCTATGGGCCTGTAACCCTGGGTTATAAGGTTTGATTTGGGATATTAAAGTAGAAAATTTTGATTTGAAATTTGCTTTGAGGTTAGTGGTTCTGGGATGATTGAATTGCCACTAGTCGAGTTTGTTTGGGATAATGACTATCAGTCAAACATCTGAATGGTGCCTTTTTAGGCTTATTATAAGTAAATAATTGATTAAATATCCGGGTGGATGGATATGGCACCAGGAGGACAATCGTAACGTCCCCGGCGCATCCGCATGTAAATATTGTCCGCTTTGGCCCGGGAGAATTTCGCGGCTTTTCCAAGCCTACAGGCCGCAGCCTCGGAGAGTTTCGCGGCATCTCTAAGCCTACAGGTCTAACGGTTTTGTTCCTGACAGACGGCCTAAGCTGCCCCCAAAACGCGTCTACAAGGAGGGAGGTGTCCATGCCCTTATAAGGACACTTCGTTCCCCTCCCCCAATCCAATGTGGGACCTTACAACAATTCTGTTTGGGCTCCTACGGTTATATAAAGGAAGATCGATTTTGGGCAAGATATAGAGAGTCCTTCGAATGATTATGTAGGAATGGTTGATCTGATCAATATTAAGGTCAATGTTAAATTGAGCTTGAGAAAATAAAGAAAGTGTTAAGGTCTTTAGTTGCCCAGATGAAGTTTAGCCCATTGTCCATAAGTTTGAGTATGAGACAAGCCGATGGTGGGCTTTTTAGTATTACACTCTATCTTTTGGGAAGTTTTGGAGGAACAGAATAAATTCTGATGATGTTAGCCCCAGATGGGTAAATCATTGTCTAATAAAATTATATATTTTGGTGTCCGATTTGAGTCTGTCTTTATGAATGATTAACTAATCTAATTTTTATTTGAAGTACCGGACTTTGATGAGATATTAGGAATATTTGGATGGCAAGTTGCCACAACATTGAAGATGATATTAGATAAGAGTATCTTGACTTGCAATTGGGATTGTGAATTTTGAGTATGAAGAAGAGTCGCAAAAGAGGTGATGGAATTAATATCACTGAGTTATATGATGATGATGTGTACAAAGTTTAGATGACATGTTAGACCATACCTAAAAGTCATTATGTGGCTATAAAAAAGTTATTAAAAGAAGATTAGCCTGTCTCATCTTCTGACCGGCAAAAAGGAATACTGTTGTGCCAAAATTGACACTAATCTTGAGGGTGAATTAAAATATTAGGAATATAAATCAAATGTTGAGGATCGAAGTGATTCAAGAGGAATATCCTTAATTGTTGAATATTAAGATTCGTTAAATTTTGAGGACGAAATTTCAATAAGTGAGAGAGAATTATAATATTTTAATTTTTAAATATAGTAATTAAGGTCATATAACCAATATTTAGTTTAATAAATTTATGAGAGAAATATTAAGAAGTCATCATGATCAAGAAATTATCTGCTAAGAACAAAAATAATAGACGGGTGGAATCAATAGTAGACCAGCAAAATTAATTGTTGACTGGAATTAGCAAAGTTAACCTGCCAAAATCGTTGACCGGATTGGTATTGTTGACCGACTGAATTAAAATGTTGACCGTCTAGAAATTGTTGACCGTCTAGCACCATTTGCCCAGTATAGCAAAATGGTCAATCATCTAAAATGCTCGGAATATTGCATGATGCCGGAATGGTGCATTTGGTCGGAATGCACAATTTGCCTGGTATGGTGCAAAATGCCGGAATGGAGCATTTGGCCTGAATGGTTCATATTGGGCAATTTGGTGTATTTTGCTGAAATGATGCAAATTAACGAAATGGAGTAAAATAACCGATATGCATTATGGAGAAAATGACAGGTATAAATGAAAGGTAAAATTATCGGTGTGGATTTACAAAAAATGACCGGTATGCATTTTTAGATAAATGACCATTATGAATGAAGGGTAAAATGACCGGTATGGATTTTTATAAAATGACTAGTTTGGATAACCTGATCGGTATGGGCGAAATTACTGGAATGGCCAATTGATCGGAGTAAAAAGATGACAAAATGAAATAATTACCGATCAAGAGAGTTGATCAGAATAGATTGAGAAGCAGGTAAATGTTGACAGGATTGACTTATTGGTCAGTTTTATCTGAGGCCGGAATAGCCAATCCGGAGTAGGTGAACTACTCTAACTTGCTCCCACCTACTCGAACAATCAGAAACTTTTTAAAAAAAGAGATGTTAGAAAAATATCTGTAGTAGGTGACCTGCTCCATCTACTCTTACCAACCCCATTGTCTATAAATACTGAATGTGGGGATAAAGGACCAGGGTTGAGAGAAAATGGAGAAAGGGTACAAAGGAGACGAAGGAGAAAAGGAAGGGAAAACTCAAGGTCGATTGAGTAGGAAATTAGCATAAAAGGCTATGGGAGGTATAACCTACGTTTTTGATAAATTTATGTTTAAAGTCTATTAAGTAATATTATTTTCATACTCTCTCTCTATTATGTTTCTACATGAAGTATGATAAGGTAATTATTTTTTGTATGTTGCCATTATTTATGAATCTATCATTGAAGAACTTCGATTATTTACATTAAGGAAGAATTTCAGTTATTTGTATATAAAAAAAGTCCGGCTAGTTGCATGTCTAAAGAAGTCCGATAATTACATGACTAAAGAAGTCCGGCATTTGCAAGTTTTAAGAAGTCCGGTTATTTGCTTATTTGCATGAACTCGGGTTAGATGCATCAATGAAGAACTTCGGTTACATGGATCATAAAAGAATTGCGGTCTTTTGCATGTTTAAGAATTTCGGACTTCTATGCATTGTGAACTTCGGACGATGCTCTTTAAACTTTGAATTTCCAAAAGATCATGATTTACAAAAATGGATTTTGACAGTCAAGAGTTATAGGCCTTAAATGCAGCGGTTATAGTTGGCTAAGAGTTACGGACCTTAAATATAACAGTTATGGTTGGTCAAGAGTTACGAACCTTAAATGTAGCTGTTTTGGACTGCCGAGAGCTGCAGGCCTTAAATGTAACAATTTTGGATGGTCGAGAGTTGCAGGTCTTAAATGTAGCGGTCATGGTTAGTCAAGAGTTACGAACCTTAAATGTAACGATTATGGTTGGTCAAGAACTACAGACTTAAATGTAGCGGTTTTGGACGGCCGAGAGCTGCAGGCCTTAAATATAGCGGTTATGGTTCGTCGAGAGATATAGAGATTAACTTGAACTGTTATGGTTGGTCAAGAGTTATGGACCTTCAATGTTGCGGTTATGGTTGGTCAAGAGCTACGAACCTTCAATGTAGCGGATTTTCAGCATTTAGTCTTGAATCTGCATTTGATCCCCAAATACATATATGTATGTATGTATGTATATGTATATGTATATGTATATATATATATATGTGTATGTAAGTACATGTATATGCTTTTCGTTTATGGATACCTTATTATGCTTCTACTCACTCATCTTTTGTTTTCTAACTTTCAGACAAAGATAAGTTTATATCGGACGAAAAAGAGAAGAATCGGACAACCTAGCTAAGAAGGAAATGTTGATTCGGACGCCTGTAGTAGTAAAAGATCAACCTTGATGTATTTGGGGACAAGTTGAAATCTTTTCTAAAATGATTCTATTATGAAAATATAAATGATATTTAGATGTTTTTGTTAACATTTTATGGTTTGAGAAATTTCGGTTCCTAGTGACATTTCATAAGTATTTGGCCGACCGACCTAATTTTTTGGTCGGTCAAGATAAGATTGACCAAGAATTTTGGCCGGCTAATTTGGGGGCCAACTTAAGAAGTTTGGCCATTGATCCTCTGCGTAAACAAAAGAGAAAAGAAAAGGCGAAGATAGATAATAAAAGTATGAAACTTTACGGTTTTTTTATATATAATTATGCTTTTGTAGAAATTGTATGGTCCTGAATATTTTGTACATATGTATGTATGATCATTGACGGCGATTATCGGGATTTATGATCCGTTCCGTTATATTATGAGTCGACCTTGGATCCAACCCGCCAGCAAACACACTTGGAGAGTTAAAGCCTCATGAGATCCAATGAGGCTCGAGGCCTAGAAGGCATCAATGTGGGCCCAATCAGCAGCCTAGTGCATGATTGGTCGGTAGAGACAGACATCGAGCATGACTAGCAGACAATCCCATGTGCCCCAACTGATCGCAACACACGAAACCCTCCAGTTCAGTGACCAAAATCCTGGATAGGGTAGCACACCTATGCAGGGGACGTTTACCATTACCACTCAAGACAGCTTAAAAATTATTTTCGAAATATCGTCTAAGATTGTAAATCTCACCAAAATGGCAACAACAACTTAGCGAATTTCCTCCAAAAGAAACTTCCATAACGGAAACTTTTAGAATCCCATCGAGGAAGGAAAGAATTTGCCCAACCGGTCTTGATTGCTATAATCTGCCCCTGCAATCCTCAAGACAGCTTATCAAATTTACGTGAACAGTTGTCACCAATTATGAAACCCAATGAAGGTTAAACCAACTCCAAAAGCTATAAACACCCCTATATCCCAACAGGAAGGGGAAAGGGGGAGAAAACCACTTTAAGCAATCAAGCTGAAAAGTAGCCAAAGTCATATCCATCTAAGGATCTCACGGCCATAGCAACTTACCCGCGAGCCAAAAGCAAAGAGAGAGAAGGAAAAGAAGAGAAAAGGAGCATACAGACAGAAGATTCATGAGATATACCCACCCTTTTCTCATCTCCTATGAGTCCTTATTCTCCTGCTCCAACTGATGGTTGTGCAAGCCTCCTGCTGGCTCCGAATCCTCGCACTGTAATACTGGCGAAGGTGACTTATAAAGCGTGGCACAGATAGTCCCACTGGGTGCGATGAGCGTCCCTCTCCTTCTCATCAACGCCCAGGGATCTTTAGCCTATCCGGTCAACCACCTGTCTACGAATGCATTCATTAACCAGCCACTCTTCAATGAGTGCAGAATTCTCTCTCTTTAATAAGTTGCCGCTTGGTCTATCGCATTTAATAAGAACCCAATCCTTTATCTTACAAAGCCGCCCTTAGTCGGGCTTGCTCAACAAAAGCTCAACCCTCCGTCTCTCCAGTAAACTACCCTCAAATGAGCACACCCATAAGAGTTTAGTTCTTCATCTCTTAAAGTCGTCCCCTGGTCCGACGCACTCAATAGGAACTCAACCCTTAGTCTCTCTAGTAGGCCGCCTATTGGTCGGGCATACCCATAGGAGCTCAATCTTTTATTTTTTAAAGATGCCCATTGACGGGGGAATACTTAATAGGAGCTCAACCCTCCGTCATTCTAGTAAGCCGCCCCTCGGACGGGCGCACCGACAAGAGCTCAATTCTCTATCTCTCAAAGCTACCCCGTGATCGAGCACACTCAGCAGGAGCTCAACCCTTCATCTCTTTAGTAAGCCGCCACTCGATTAGTCGTACCCACGGGAACTCAATCCTCCATTTCTCAAAACCACCTATTGGCCGGACGCACTTATCAGGAACTCAACCCTCCATCTCTTTGTAAGCCGCCTTTCGGTCGAGTGCACCTGCGGGAACCCAATCCTTCCCCTCTTAAAACCGTCCTCTGACCAGGTACAATAAGTGGAACTCAATCCTCTATTTTTAAGCCGCCCTTCAATTAAACGCATTCATCAAAACTCAACTCTCCATCTCTAAATGGCCACTCGATCAGGCACACATATCGGAGCCTAACCTTCCATTTTCACTAATCTTAGATACGCTATTCTTAAAATTAAAAAGAATACTTTATCGGTATTACTTCTTTTCTTTCATCTTGTATTCATTTTTGTTCAGGTTTATTAATTATAAGATATTATATCTTTGTGTTTATTAGTTTTTATAACCGAACTTATTATATAATAAACATATTTTATGGTTTACTATAGTAAACATTCTTGAAATTGAAAACATATTTCAAATATATCATTATATAATTTTTTTCTCTCATTCTAAAAATAATTTTTTATATAAAATTATCGACAACATGATGGTAGCAGAGAGGTTGGCAGTGGTAGATGAAATATTTTTTGTGATCAAGAAATAAGGTTATTTCATATTAATTTATTAACAAAATTAATTCCAACATAATTTTTAAAATATTTAAATTTATATTTAAACATAAAATATTAATTATCTACTCTAATCTTATTTTATTTTATTAAAAATACAATTATTAAAATTTTATTATTTTCAATACAATAATAAAATAATAGAAAACAAAAAGTCATTCAACCACCACGGATTGAGAGGGCATCCTTCTCCCCTGTGGAGAAGGACCGTTCTTCTCTTAATCTGGGCCGTCGGATATAAAATCCGACAGTTACGTGTTTTGGATGATTAAATTTAAAATCGAATGGCCCATGTTATATTATCCATTCAAAATGTGTGGGCCGTCGGATTTTACATCCGACGGTTCAGATGAAGAGAAGGACGGCCCTTCTCCACAAGAAAGAAGGACGCCCGGATCGTTCAACCACCTTCTTCTCGCTCTTCCTTCCGTCTGGACAATTTGCATGATGTTCTGATAGCCTATTGAGGTGTGAAAGATTTAGTCTATTTTTAAGAAAATAATTCTTTAAAAAAATTAAAGAAAAATATTAAATTCATTCTATGTTTATTTGGAAAATACATTTCACTGATTTGTTAAAAAATTAGAAATACTCTGAAAATATTTTATAATTTTTACTTGTTATGAAAATATAGATTTTTATATTTTTTTTTCTAATTTAGCACACATATATTCTACTCTCTTATAAATTTATGATGACAAAATAAATGACTTGTAGCTGTAAACACATAATTATTGTAAATAATAATGTAAAATTTAATTTAATTTATCAATTGAATAATTAAGAAATCCTCATTTTAAATGAAATGTGTATCATTAATTTTTTGTTTAGTTTATTGAAATAAAATAATATAAAATATAATAATAATTTTTAAATAGTTAGATAATATAATAATAATTTTTAAAATTAATATTTTATTATTTAATTAGTTATTTAAAATAAATAAAATTAAATTAAAAAGTAATTTTTAATATTTAATATACTATTCTAATAAGAAAAATAATCAAAATATAAGCATAATTGGCCCTTTTATTTTTATCAAAAACAATAATATTCTAATGCGTATTAAAATTTTCAAGTAGAGTTTATCAAAGTTGAATTACCCTATCAATTTGAAATTTTATAAAATTTATGTCTGATGAGTATAGTTATTAACGACCTAATAGGTAAGTTCGTTGAAGGATTCGACCTATAATAAAATAGAGACTCAATCAATTAATATAACCAAAAATCAATATGTAAGCTCGCCGATTCTATCCAGGCAATTTACTTCTTAAATGAAGGTATAATCGACTCCAACCGATCAAAATATATTGCTCCCATCTTTTATTTGGTTCAACAGATTTAGTTGCTAGTTAGGAACTGCGGCTGAATGAGATCTCTTTATTTTTCCGAATAGTTTATTAAGCGATTGGAATGAAAAGTCAACTTGTCTCTTATTTATATATAAACCCTCCTTCCCAACGGGAGAGAAGGACACTCAAACAAAGAAAAACTAATAAAAAATAATTTTAAGACGCTTTAAGCGCACACACTCTCTAACTCATTAAAACGCTTTTAAATAAACGCACATCACAAAATCATTTTTACAAGTATTCTCATTTTATATCTTCTCTTTTTTTTTTAAAGAAATATTATTAATTTAAACGTCGAAAAATGTATCAAAAAGTAAGTCTCGTCAATATTTTAACCGTATATTTGTTGTATTATACAAAATCTTGATTAAAAGCAGATGAAGATCGGACCTACGTCGAACTTATCGGATAATTTTTAATTCTCTAATTCTTATAACAATTCGAATTTGATGACGTATCTATACCGTTAATGACAAATTAAAAATCAAATTAAATTTACTGCTATCTAAAATATTAAAAATATGGAAAATTTTCCCAAATCTAACGCCACTGCGTTGCTCATATTGTGAATTTTAGAAGAACAGCAACACCAGAATAACTATTCGATTCAGTCAGACGACGATACGCACCTTTGCCAAAGATTGTTCGAAAATTAAAGGTGCTGCACTTTCGGAGCATACAGAGGCCGGTTTCCGGACGAGGTCCGGCGATGGTGTCGTCCCAAAGCTTCTCCAATAGACACATCGCGTGTTTGAGAAGAAGCTTCGTAGGTTAATAGCGCAACCGCTTGCGCTCCGATATCTGCAACGGAAAGCAAGCAAAGACGAGAGTGATGACTGATATTTATTGGAAGATGACGTTAAAGCTCGAACAATTTTTCTTGAGGGAAATGCATCCGTGGCCGTTGATCTCGATGTAGTCCGCATCTGATCAAAAGGCGATTATAGCGAGCAAAAGTCGACGTTATCGGTGCGTAGGGTGGGGAAAAACTGCAAACGAGACATTTTGCATTTTGCAGATAATGGTCCATTATCTGTTAAAAAAAATAGGACATATTTTTTTAAAATTTAAATTATTTATTTTTAAATAATTAATTATAATTTAATTATTTTTTAAAAAATAAAAAATAATTTAAATTAATTATTAAATTGTATTTATTTATTTTAAAATAAATATTTAAAATATTTAAAAAATAACCTCCATCTCGTCAACATGAAGGCCCCCTCCTCCTTATGCATTTTGCAGCACCAAAATCAGTCAATGGCCCTCTTAATGTGTGGAATCGGAGGAGCACCATCTACTCTAAAAAGTGAAAGAATTATTTTTTAATAAATAATTATAATTTAATTATTTTTAATAAATAAAAAATAATTATAATTAATTATTTTTTAAAAATATAATTAAATTATAATTATTTATTTAAAAAATTATTAAAATAAAGAGAATAAATCTTTCTATCATTTTAAAAGATAAAGCACCTTTCAATCTTTTAATGTGTGGGGGCCATTAAGGCTCCATTTTATTTATCAAAAAACATTTGACAAATAAAAATATAATATTTTTTCTTTTGACATATACAAAAATTATAAATTATTATATAAATTGACCAGTAGCATTAAATATTTATTATTAATAACTACAATAATATTTTTATTAGGTTGTAATATTTCACAATTAAAAAAATATTTAAATTTAAAAATAATTAACTTTTAATATGATCATATTCTGAATTTAACTATGGATTATGGACACAGTTAGTTGGTGACTAACAACAAGATTAGGGTCATTTATGACTAGCAACTGTGATCTGTAATTAGTGAGACAAGATTGGGCTGATCCATCTAGCAACTTATGGTCGGCCCGAGACGTCGGCAGGCGGTGATCAACGAGGAGTAGGGACGTCAATAACCAATGACAAACAGTGTTATTTAGCGACGGAGAACCTAAGTTAAGATGTGTTGGTTGGCAAATTATAATAGTAGCCAAAGACGTCACCACTTAACGATTAGTGGCTAAGATGAAAATGTCGTTAGTTAAAAATTAACGGTGGATGTTCAACGTTATTGCCCGAGAGAGATCAACGTGGCCTCCAACAATCAATGGCAACAATCCGAACCATCTTCGGTCCGTAGCTTGTAGCGGGTTGGAGCATCATGGGTTGCATTGATATCGCATTCACATGAAGGTTTTGGTAATGGTTGTTGACTGTGATTATTAAGTTGTGTGATAAATTTTAAAAATTAAACTTTATGTTTTGAAAAGAGTAAATTGCTTTACAAATTTTTTTTTTTCAGTAAAATATTTTTGATTGATTGATTATATATATATATATATCAAAAAAATGTGAAATGTTTTTTTGATGCTCTCCAAATACCGAAAAATAAAAATAATGTTTCCCACAAATAAGCAAAATTTTACATAATTTTTATAAAAATATAATAATAGCTTGTTGTTAATATAAATATTTTAACATTTTAAAAATTTTAAACGTATATATATATATTTCATATATTTTACCAAATAAATATAAGCTGTTAAAATTTTAAATATGTAATACTTCTACTTTAAAGGGATGATCCCACCTGTTGCGTCCTTGGATCCCTACGCGGAGTGGGATGAGGATTCGATTTGTAACACCAAAGATTCACTTGTGCAAGAGACGGAGAGATAGTACATGGACCAAAAAGGGCGAGAGGATGAGAACTATGGCTATTTAAGGGGACGAGGATCAGCACACAAATATTTTTACGTGGAAACCTTTTCATAAATGAGATGGAAAACCATGGAATTGGCACATTGTGGAAGTGATCTAAGTAGTCCATCGGGTCAGAACTTCCGTCATACTCATTCAGGTTGGGCATTTTGAACTTTGTTGGAAGCGGCCTCGCCCTGATCTTCGCCGTAAACGAAGATCTACGGAAGTTGGCAATTCCTCACTCGTTGTCGCCAAAAACTCGACGGAATACTCTATCGAGTTTTTCCTCCACCTGAGGCGCGGCAGCCATCTTCTTATCATTGAGGAAAGTCCTCAACTCGTAGGGGTTTTGTGATGCCGGCTATCCTGGTCGGCTCCTTGTCCTCGGTGGGGCTTCCTCAGCACAGGCTGTGTCCTGAAAGGGGTGTTCTTGACTGTTATCGACACGGTGTGAATTTTGTCTCTCAGGACTCTCCTCCTGTACCCGCGGTCCCAAACACCCTTAGAGGAGCGGGGGCACTCGACTGCTCGAGGCGACTTGCATTTGTAGGTCCTCGGGCTGAGTGGCGTGCTTGCCGGCATGCTTCTTTCCCATTCCTGTTCTCTGAGACGTTGCGGACAGGGAGGCTCTTGATGGCGCTCTCCTCAACCTTTCATTCATCGTGGTATAAAGGTCTTGCACGACTTGGGTCTTGTCATCCATCCTTATGGCCGTTGCTCGCACGTAGAGGTTAGGGTGGTCCTCTATCCTGTCACAGGGCACAGGGCCATTGTCTCTTGGGCAGGCCTCTCGCGCAAGAGTACTAGCCTATCCTCAGATATTCACCATTTTATGTATCGGATTGAGTGTTTGAAAGGGAATGCTAGACTCTTCGTCGATTTCCCGCAGATGGCGCCAAATGTTGTATCCTTGAATCCCTTGTACGAGTGGAACGAGGATCTGATTTGCAACACTAAAGATTTTGTTGTGGCAAAAACTAAAGAGGACGGAACTAAGAAGATGAACTATTTATTTGAGGGACAAGGATCAGCACACAAATATTTTTACGTGGAAGCCTTCTCGTGAATGAGATAAAAAAATCACAGGACTTTAGCCTGAGAATTTTCACTATGTCATTCTTGAATACAGATGTTTACAAAACACGCTTAGGCATGTCAGGTCAAGGGTCTCGTGTTTGAAAACTCAAAGAGTTATTCTCACAACACAAGTCCTAAACTGCTTTCTTTAATTTTTTTCTCTATGTTGATAGGTAACAAGAGTTAATGCGGGGATTTAATGTTCTGATCCTTTATTTGGTAAATAGTTAAGGTATTTATAATAGTTGAGTTTTCTCGTGAGCTTCGTTTATGTGGCGCCGGTTTGTGAGTCCCGCCACCAACTCTACGAGTCCCTCTTGTCCAATCAAAAGAGGTTGCTTGCACCGCCGATTCCTGTAATGCTTGTTCTACTAGTCACGTGTTGTGCAGACCATCATTTCCTTCCCAACCTAACTGACCATCCACCTAATACCTCCCATGTGCTCCCTGCAAGCTAGACAATGTCTGAGATTCATCATGGGCCCGCAGCCCATTGTAATTCTCAGGCCCACTGCATCCCGTAGACCTGTTCACACACCTAAGCTTTTTGAACCCTCTTAGCTCCTGGACCCATTTCCATTGTGGTGGATTTTTAACTTGGGCATTGGGTATCCACACCCAACACTACCCAAAGTGCATAGATTCCCCATATCCCAAAATCAATAATTCCCATATTTAATATAGAATGAAAATAAAAAAGAATGCAATTATTGAATATAAAATTTAAGATATTAACAAAAAAAAGTAATTAAAAATAAAATTTAAATGAGATGTAAATCAAATTTAAATAAAAAAATTTATATTTGATAAGCTAAACATGGTCAAACAAGATCCAATAATCCGAGCCAAGAGCTTTTACCGTTCCCTTATATTAGCCAAACGAGGTAAATTTAAACTGATCAACAGATATTTTTTATTTTTTATATATTATTTTAAAAATTTGCATTTATATAAAATATCTTAAAAATATATAATATTTTAAAATTTATAGTATTTATAAAAAGATATTACATAATTAAATATTTTAATAAAAAATATTTATAATAAAAATATAATTTATCAAAATAAATTTTCAAACTTAATATTTATTTTAAATAAAAAATATATATTTTTAAAAATTATAATCTGAGTTAAAAATTATAATCTGAGTTAGGCAAAATTAAACATTTTCTCATGTGACTATGCTAGGCCCAAAAAATAAATTAATCATATTTTTATTCCTATATCCATCAATAATACTTATATATCTTAATCAAATATTACAGGTTTAATTACTAATGTGTGGACAAATATTATTAAAATATTACACCTTTTCAAATGCTGTGACAATGCCCCAAAGACCCAGCTCTCAAGAGTTAATATTGACTGAGACAATACCGTACGGGACTAGACCACAAATTTCATAGCGAAGACAATGAAATAAATAGACCTATCAGCCTCTGCGATGACAAATTAAATGATAAAATTCTTTAAAATATATATAAATAAAAGCATCATAAAGGGGGAAAAAATCAAGATCGTGCAAAAAGTTGATGTGATAATACGGCAGTTGAGTAGGGTGGGGAAATGGGGGGTGGGGGGCGGAAGTTATTTTTTTATTTTGATTTTATAATTTTATTTTAAATTTTAATTTTCTTAATTTTTTTTTCATTTTTAAATATAATTTTCTTTCTGCAAATAAAAAAATGACTATATAAAAATCTTAAAAGAGTTATCTGAGTAGATAAAAAACCAGCCCAAGGGTGGTTTAGAGTAACTTCACACCAGCATCTCTCAAAGAATCAATAACAGCTTTCACCTTACCATGATACTTCTGCTCCCTCTTGAGGAAAACAGAGACGGCAGGGATGTTCTTCACCAACAGCCGCTCTCCCAGCACCTTGCCGATCAATGCGGCGGCCGCCACATCCCGGGTGATTCCCAGGCTCGGCCTCAACGCCTTCTCCTGTGAGCTCGCTGAAGCAGCCACTGTCGCACTAGGAGAGTGGATCACTTGAGCATGCACGAACTTGTTTGTGAAATGCATTTTCAGCACGTAGGGTTTTAGAAATTCAGTAACTCTGAGTGGCCTCAAGGGCGGCGGGATCACCATCTCTGCCTTCAAAGAATTCACCCATCAATCATTTTGTACAAAAAACAGAAAAACACCATAAACAAGACAGCCCAAAGCACGAAACTTCAGCTATTTGTAGGGTTCAAGGAAGGGTCAGAAAACTTTAGTGGGGCTCTTGTCCACAATCTTACCTCGAATTATGTAAAATATCGTTTTCGCGACTTGAAACTTGTAACAACAAATTGAAACAGACCGAAGGGAAGAAGATGACAGGATGCAAGTGAACCACGATGCCACCATGCGCTGACGAATAACAGTGATAAGGATTGATTGAATATAAGCACAATTGCAGGTAAATATTAAACAAGCAAACAGAGAAGGATCCGAGGATTCTAATTGAAAACCACCAAAGAAGATTCAAAGTCCCTTAATAGTTTGTTTAGATATGAGAAAATATTTTTAAAAAAAGTATAGTTTTGAAAAATAGTTTCCAGTAAAAAGTAAAATTCCACAGTAATGAATAGCTGTACTAGTAATTTTTCATATAATTATTTACACATCCAAACAATGAAATATTTTCCCCCCAGGCTTTTTTTCATTTCTTACATATTTTCGATGCGGTCATTGCAGTTCACGGCCCAGATTGGCGAAAATAAATGGCAATCCAACCTTAGGAGACAGCTATTTACGGCAAATACATTGAAGAAAACTATATAATATAAAATTGAAGCACACTTACATGGGTATCTGCGTGGTTTAGCCAAGTAAAGGAGGAGGAAAGGTGAAAAGCAAACTGGGGTTAACTGAAATGGTCCAAGGACTACCAACGTTGAAAACTGCTCTCTCTGTCTAGATCTATGGTGAAGTGATTTCCTCCATCCATCTCTCTCTCTCTCTCTCTCTCTCTCTAGACTTGTGAGACTTCTAAAAAGTATGAACACTAATATAGGATAGAGACCAATGCAACACAACACTGATAGGCCAAACAAGGACACAACATGCTGAATGTACTTTAACAAAAATAATAATTTATTATTTTTTAAATTGATGAACAATACTATTTTATATAAATTGATAATGCACATGCATATTTCTTGTGTTTGCTCTCCAAAAAATTTCAAAAGAAAATATGTATCTGAACCAATATAAATAAACTATATTATAATATTTTTAACAAGCTAGTACATAATAATATTAATAATATGACTTAACAAATTAAGACAAAATCTAATATAATAAACTTTTTACACATCATTCAACATCTATATTTCAATTTTACCACTTTACACTTTATAATTGTCAAAAAAACTAAGTATAGACAAAAATTCAAAATGAAAACACACCCAAAACAAGTCTCAAAAGAGTCCAAATTTGTCGGAACTTTTTTTAAAAAAATTAAAAAGCTGGACATGTGTCGTAAGGGTGTTGGTGTTTGATAAGTGCCGGACACTAACACTTTACCTCGGAACAGCGTATGTATTTCCTAAACCCATTGACCCAACACAGACTTCCCCCCAGGTAACTGTTTTCAATCTGCTCAATTGAATAGCTCTAGAAGTTAGAAAGATCTACCGGAGAATGCACATATTTTCTTGAAAAGTTTGCGTAGGATTGATCTGCAATGAAAGCAAGAAGGAACTCTAATATTGTGGGCTACAGCTGTGTTGTAAAAATCGCATTTACAGAGAGGATTAGATTATTTACCAAAATTTGACATAGAGAGGATCATCCACAGGTATTATCATCAGTATTGTGAATACGGCAAACAAATTCGTAAGAATTCGGGAGATTAGCAACAATAGAATAATAATTGCACTACAAAATATTCAAATTTATGGGAAAAATCCTAAGTTCTAAGAAGTGCGCTCGGCCGGAGAACGATTCTAAAACGGAGGGCTGAGCTCCAAGAAATGCGCGCGGCTGGGGAGCGATTTTGGTACGGTGGGCTGAGCTCCAGGGAGTGCACTTGGCGGGGGAGCAACTTCAAGACGGAGGACTGAACTCCAGAGGGGGCGCTCGGCAAGGGAGCGGCTTTAAGACGAAGAACTGAGTTCTAGGGAATACGCTCAGCAGGGGAGCGGCTTTAAGATGGGAGAGTGAGTTCTTGGGCTGGAGCAAGAAGAAAATTCTCCTCAGTAGGTCTCCCTGAGACTGAGAAAAGATGCGTTGCTTGTCCGTTACCCTTCATTTTGAAGATGCTGGCCACGGAAGGCTTCCTCGCTAGATTCCTCTCTTTTCCTTTCCATTTTTTTCCCCTTTGAAAAAAGGTCCTCTTCCCTTTGAGAAGAGAGGCATTTGTAGCCTGTGCACTAGCTATGTGCACTAGCTAGCTGCCAGTAGGGTGATGATGCTTCGGCCACTCTCTGGCTATCTGCAGAATCTACCTTCTCCTTTTTCGTCGTGCGGCACTTCTTGACCGCTGCGGCGTGACAGATTGATCATCACGCTGGCTCACTTGCTAAATAGGGGTCACCGGTGGACTCTGTTGGGCCACACTATTGGGACAGCCCAAAGGGCAGCCACTCAGGCCCATACTCTACAGAGTGGTCCTTGGGCCAGGTTGCCTGGATTTTTTGGGCCGCATGAACCTTTTGTCGGGCCACCGCTGCTACTTCCAAGAGGGCCTGCTATGTGGGCCTGTCCTACGTCAGCCCATGTGTTACCAGACCCATCAAGAGGTTTCATTAGGAGGAGATTGACAGCTACGAATAATGTTTTTGAAATCTATCAAAACCTTAATACAAATGCTTCATATATAGCATAACTAATAAGCCCAAAAATAAAACAAATTCACAAAATTAACCTCCATTCATAATTCACATCAAGACACTACTAGTTTTTCGACAAAAGTGGCCCACGTTTCTTAATTTTGGGATAAGCTCCACCCACTTCCTCCTCATGGTAACCACCAAGACAATTTGATAAAAATTATCTATATATTAAGAGTCGTGCTTGATTTGGTCCCTAGATCTAATACTCTAATTGTACACCATCACTGAGAGGTATTAAGATTTAGAATATCCAATCAAGTGGGTAATTTTGTAAAAATTCGAGTAACTTGCAGAAATTTCAATGGAGAGAGATTAATAACGATCCTTAATAACAATCTTCTAACCTGTCATAACTTTTACTCTAGAGCCAACAAAACACAATGGTAAGCCTAAAGCCAAGCAAGTAAATAAATCAATAAAAGAATGGAACACAATAAAACATTTCGAATAATAATAACATAATAATTACATAAGATAACTCAATAATTATCCAAAATTCAACATACCGTGTTCACGACTCAAAGGCCACATGACAACAAATCATTAGAGATGCAAATTGGATTCCACCGAATCCGAGTATCAACCACGGTATAGGTTCCTTCGAACCCTTAATAAAAGAAGTTCCAATTATGTACGATGTCACGAAAGTCTACTCGGACCTTATCCAACACTGTGAACCCTTACTCCACACACCACGCATGGTCAGCAACCTCGAGGTTCCAAAGTGGCTTACAAATTTGACAAGCGAATTCGATGGCTTCATGATACTTCAGTCAGCCGTAGTGAAATACCGTACTCCAATCACACACACAACATTCTCGCTATCCCATCTGGACATCTTTACATATTCTCAATCCTCCCGATCCACGTCCCTCAACAAAATATCCATATCATTAACAAGTCAAACCCAAAGACTACCTCGATACGAGTATCCACCGATATCCCACAAAACTCGCCACAGGATTATAAACGCCCATCCAAATACCTCAACCTCCGCAGGCGGATTCAAGATTTTGGAAATGTAGACTATATCAAGGTTCCGTAATCTCCCATTCAACTCGATACCTTAGTATTTTCATACTCTCTCCTTAACTTAACCATTGAGTACCAATAAAATGTACGCATGCCAACAAAGTTAATGCAAAGAATAATTTATCAAAATTAATCAATGAGATACATAAATAATCACTTAAGCGACTCTTATTATTATAAACAGGCCAAACTTATCCATGCACACAATATAAACACATACTAGCAGCACATACACACACATGCGAACCCATATATATATATATATATATTCATCCAACACACACTGCCACGCGGCAGTACATACACCCACTGCGCACAGTGCACACACTCACCCACACCTGCACGCAGCAAAACACATATATTTACACATATATATATATATATATATATATAAATATTTACATATACATCCACATATACGTATATACGTACACCCGATTCCAAATCCCTCACAGTGCCAACAGCCAGAAACCCAACGAAGCCCAGTTTTCCTGACTTTTCCATAATTCCACCTTTACCACGATTCGCACATAAATCCCACACATAACCCGATTTCCAACAGCATCGGTGGAATTAAAAAGAGTGAGAGCGGCTTCGTAATAAAGAAAGATTGATTGCGGAGCAATAGAAATGTTGCTTGCAAAATAGGAAAATTACTTGCAAACGAGAGAGGAGTTTTACTTGCCTGATTGAATAGAAGTGTAGCACAGCTAGGGTTTGCAGCACAAACTAATGACGGTTGCGGCTCAAGCAGATGATGACAACGGCAACTAACGGCGAACGTCAGCAGCACACCTCCGGACCCAGAATGGCGACTGCGACGGATTCCACTGTAGCAATCAGCTAGGGTTTGCGATGATGGCTCTGGCACCAATTAACGACGGCAACACTTCCTCCGGCTTCAGCTTGCAACGGCGAACACGACTCCAAACAACAGCGACTCTGGCACAGGAAGCTTTGTCTGCAGAGGCTCGGACGACCAACACCACTACCGCACGCCTCTATTTATACACCACTACCAAGGGAGACTTAGAAAATGGCCGAGAAACCAAATCGCCTTCGGATTTGGTAACGGGTGTGAAACGGTTGAGTGCGGCGTCGGTTGGAGTTAGAGGGAGATGAAACGGATGGGAAGGAGAGGGACGGAGAGAGCGAAGCAGAAGCCTTTGGAAGAGTAGGGTTAGAGAAGAGGAAAAGGGGAAACGAACGATAGGAAAAGAGAGTGGGACGAAAAGGAGAAAGGGAAAGTGGAAAAAAGAATCAAGAAGGAGAGGCATATTTATTTTTATCATTATTATTTGTTATTAATTCGTTTTAGCATTTATTATTATTTAAATATCTATTATTAATAATAATCTTTATTAATATCAAAATATAATATTATTTATCACTAAATTAACTCTATAACTCGAGCTGAAACACCGGAATTTTATAGGTTGATTGCCGATAGTCCGGGCATTCTCTCGAACAAGTGGTTCCATATCTTGTCCACTTTTTCCTCTATTCGTGGCGTGGAACCACATCTCTTCGCATCGACGGAGTCTCTGAGCTCAGAGAGTCGGCATGGGAGCTTGTCCACTTTTTCCTCTATCTTTTCCACTGCGTTCCTATCCGAGTGCACCACAACACCAGGGAGTATGCTCGGCAGGAGGGCGGCTTTGAAATAGGGGACTGAGCTCTTGGGCTGGAGCAACAAGGAAATCCTTCTTAGCAGGTCGCCCCGAGACTAAGAAAATATGCCTCGCTTGTCCTTTACCCTTCATTTCAAAGTTCTGGCCACCAAAGGCTTCCTCGCTGATTCCTCCTTTCCTTTCCATTTTTTTCCCCATTGAAAACAGGTCCTCTTCCCTGAGAAGAGAGGCATTGGCCCGTGCACTAGCCAGCCGGTAGGTAATGTCGACCTCGCGACTTACTGGTCCTGCAGAATCTACCTTCTTCTTTTTTTCGTCATGCGGCACTTTTTCAAGTGGCCAGATCGTCAGACCAGCCGCAGCAGCGGGACAGATTGATCGTCACTTGGGCCCACTTGCTACAAATAGGGGCCGGGTGGACTCTATTGGGCCAGCCCGGCGGGCCAGCCAGGCCCATACTCTGCCGAGCGGTCCTTCAGCCAGGTTGCCTGGATTTTTGGACCACATGGGCCCTTTTGTCAGGCTGCTGTCATAAGCTGCTTTCAGGAGGGCCTACTATGTGAGCCCGTCCTAGGTCAGCCCATGAGTTACCAGACCCATCAAGAGGTTTCATTAGAAGGAGATTGACAGCTACGAATAATGTTTTGAAATCTACCAAAACCTTAATACAAATGCTTCATTTATAGCATAACTAATAAGCCCAAAAATATACCAAATTCATAAAATTAACCTCCATTTATAATTCACATCAAGACACTACAGGTTTTTCAACAGAAGTGGCCCACATTTCTAAATTTTGGCATAAGCTCCACCTACTTCCTCCCTGGTAACCACCAAGATAATTCGATGAAAATTATCTATATATTGGAGAGTGGTGCTTGATTGGTCCTGCAAATGTAATACTCTAATTATACACTCATCACTGAGAGGTATTAAGGTTTGGAAGATCCAATCGCTGGGTAATTTTTTGTAAAATCTTAGTAACTTGCAGAAATTTCAATGGAGAGAGGTTAATAACGATCCTTAATTTTATTTCCACAATCGATCTTCATGTGACCTTTTTTAAACATGGAATATCATTTTTGTCTAACAGGCATACCATGAACTTTTCGTAACAGATCTTTAAATGGATGGGTCATACCAAACGAAGTTCGTCATCATGCTTAACAAAAATAAATGACAAGAACTAAGGCGTGGTAGAGGATTAACAGGAATGGGGGCGATTAACTGTTGCTGAGTGCATACATTAGGTGTAGACTCCACCATTGTAGATTTTGATATTCTCTTCAATTAGAAGAGCTTTTACAATGAATTACTTTCCTATTGAATCTTGATAGAAATTCTACCCAACATCTTAGACTTCAGAACAATCAAATATTAAAACTGCATAATTCTATAGACTCTTTCTTAATTCTAGTGAATTTAGAACAAATGCTCCATCAAAAAAGGACAACTTTTACGGATTATAGAGGTTCAGTGCTTTCCACTTGACCCATTCTAGACAACCTAGGTTTTACCATTCAATTCAGATGTAATTTCAAAAAGAAAAGACACCAAATTGAAGGAATGGTAGGCACTAGATACATTGTTTGATTGGTTGGATAGTTAATCATCTTGATTTATCTCTACAACAAAAGATAAAGGTATAAAACAATCATTGGCTTTGATAAAACTACATAAGTAGCATAGTTTTAAATATCTAACCGATCCGCAGGCCCCATTCAACTCGACATATTAAATATTGCTTTTCATACTTCTCCCTCAACTTAACCATCGAGACTAATAAAATGCATACATGCCAACAAAAACGCATCAATAATTTATCGAAATTCAACAATGAGATACATAAATAATCGCTTAAGCAACTCTTATTCTTATAAACGGGCCAAACTTACCCATGCATACAATATAAACGCATACTACCAGCACATATATATATATATATATATATACACACACGAGCCCATATATATATAAATATATATATATATATGTATATTCTGCCAACAAACATTGCCACACAACACACTGCCACGCGGCAGTACACACACCACCCACTGCGCACAGTGCACACACTCACCCACACCTGCACGCAGCAATACACCTATATTGCCATATAGATATATATGTAAATATTTAGATATACATCCACATATACGTATATACATACACTCGATTCCAAATCCCTCACAGCGCCAACGGCCAGAAACCCAACGAAGCCCTGTTTTCCTGACTTTTCCAAAATTCCACCTTTACCACGATTTCCACATAAATCCCACACATAGCCCGATTTCCAACAGCATCGGTGGAATTAAAGAGAGTGAAAGAGCAGCTTCATAATAAAGAAAGACCGATTGCGGAGCAATAGAAATGTTACTTGCAAAATAGGAAGATTACTTGCAAACGAGAGAGGAGTTTTACTTGCCTGATTGAATAGAAGTGTAGCACAGCTAGGGTTTGCAGCACAAACTAATGACGGCTGCGGCTCAAGCTGACGATGGCAACGGCAACTAACGGCGAACGTCAGCAGCACACCTCCGACCCACAATGGCGATCATGACGGATTCCACTGTAGCAATCAGCTAGGTTTGCGATGATGGCTCTGGCACCACTAACGACGGCGACACTTCCTCCGGCTTCAGCTTGCAACGGCAAACACGACTCCAGACAACAGCAACTCTTTGCATAGGAAGTTTTGTCTGCAGAGGATCGGACGACCAACACCACTACCGCACGCCTCTATTTATACACCACTACCAAGGTCGACTTAGTAATGGCTGAGAAACCAAATCGCCTTCAGATTTGGTAAAGGTGTGAAAACGGTTGAGTGCGGCGTTTGGTTGGAGTAAGAGGGAGATGAAACAGATGGGAAGGAGAGGGACGGAGAGAGAGAGAGAGAAGCCTTGGGAAGAGTAGGGTTAGAGAAGGGGAAAAGGGGAAACGGACGATAGGAAAAGATTGAGGGACGAAACGGGGAAAGGGAAAGTGGAAAGCAGAATCGAGAAGGAGAGGCATATTTATTTTTATTATTTTTATTTGTCATTAATACGTTTTAGCTTTTATTATTGTTTAAATATCTATTATTAATAATAATCGTTATTAATATCAAAATATAATATTATTTATCATTAAATTAACTCGATAACCCGAGCTGAAACACCGAAATATTACAGGTTGATTGCCGATAGTCCGTGCTTCCTCTTAAACATGTGGTTCTATATTTTGTCCACTTTTTTCTCTATCCGTGGCGTGGAACAACATCTCTTCGCATTGACGAAGTCTCTGAGCTCGGAGTAATCCAGCGAGCCGGCATGGGAGCTTGTCCACTTTTTCCTCTATCTTGTCCACTGTGTTCCTATCCGAGTGCACCACAACTCCAAAGAATACGCTCAGTAGGAGAGCGGCTTTGAGATAAAAGACTGAGCTCTTAAAATGGAGCAACAAGGAAATCCTTCTCAGTAGGTCACCCTGAGACTGAGAAAATATGCCTCGCTTGTCCTTTACCCTTCATTTCAAAGTTCTGGCCACCAAAGGCTTCCTCGCTGGATTCCTCCCTTTTCCTTTCCATTTTTTTCCCCATTGAAAACAGGTCCTCTTCCCTTTGAGAAGAGAGGCATTGGTAGCCTGTGCACTAGCCAGCCGCCGGTAGGGTAATGTCGATTCCGCGACTTACTGGCGTCCTGCAGAATCTACCTTCTTCTTTTTCGTCATGCGGCACTTTTTCAAGTGGCCAGATCGTGTCAGACTAGCCGCCGCAGCGTGACAGATTGATCGTCACTTGGGCCCACTTGCTAAATAGGGGTTGCCGGGTGGACTCTATTGGGCCAGCCCGAAGGGCGGCCAGCCAGGCCCATACTCTGCCGAGCGGTCCTTCAGCCAGGTTGCCTGGATTTTTTGGACCACATGGGCCCTTTGTCAGGCTGCTGCCGCTGCTGCTTTCAGGAGGGCCTACTATGTGAGCCCGTCCTAGGTCAGCCCATGAGTTACCAGACCCATCAAGAGGTTTCATTAGAAGGAGATTGACAGCTACGAATAATGTTTTGAAATCTCTACCAAAACCTTAATACAAATGCTTCATTTATAGCATAACTAATAAGCCCAAAATACCAAATTCATAAATTAACCTCCATTATAATTCACATCAAGACACTACAGGTTTTTCAGCAGAGTGGCCCACATTTCTTAATTTTGGCATAAGCTCCACCCACTTCCTCCTCATGGTAACCACCAAGATAATTCGATGAAAATTATCTATATATTGAGAGTGGTGCTTGATTGGTCCTAAATGTAATACTCTAATTATACACCATCGAGAGGTATTAAGGTTTGGAAGGTCCAATCAGCGGGTAATTTTAGTAAAAATTCGAGTAACTGCAGAAATTTCAATGGAGAGAGGTTAATAACGATCCTTTAATTTTATTTACTGTCGTCTTCCTTAGCTGACCTTTTTTTAAACATGGAATATCGATTTTTGTCTACTCGAGCATACCATGAACTTTTGAGCAGGATCTTTAAATGGATGGGTCATACCAAGCGAGTTCGTGTCACAGTTAACAAAAATAAATGACAAGAACTAAGGCGTGGTAGAGGATTAACAGGAATGGGGGGCGATTAACTGTTGCTGAGTGCATACATTAGGTGTAGACTCCACCATTGTAGATTCTTGATATTCTCTTCAATTAGAAGAGCTTTTTACAATGAATTACTTTCCTATTGAATCTTGATAGAAATTCTACCCAACATCTTAGACTTCAGAACAATCAAATATTAAAACTGCATAATTCTATAGACTCTTTCTTAATTCTAGTGAATTTAGAACAAATGCTCCATCAAAAAAGGACAACTTTTACGGATTATAGAGGTTCAGTGCTTTCCACTTGACCCATTCTAGACAACCTAGGTTTTACCATTCAATTCAGATGTAATTTCAAAAAGAAAAGACACCAAATTGAAGGAATGGTAGGCACTAGATACATTGTTTGATTGGTTGGATAGTTAATCATCTTGATTTATCTCTAATAACAAAAGATAAAGGTATAAAACAATCATTGGCTTGATAAAACTATGATAAGTAGCATAGTTTTAAATATCTAACCGATCCGTAGCGTCCCATTCAACTCGATATATTAGTGTTTTAAATCTCTCTCTCGAGCAGCAGTTGATGCCGATAAAATAATACGTAAAAACAAAGTTAATCACGAAGAATAATTTATCGAAATTCAACAATGAGATACATAAATAATCGCTTAAGCAACTCTTATTCATATAAACAGGCCAAACTTACCCATGCATACAATATAAACGCATACTACCAGCACATATATATATATATATATATATACACACAATTATATATATAAATATATATATATATGTATATTCTGCCAACAAACATTTGCCACACAACACACTGCCACGCGGCAGTACACCACCCACTGCGCACAGTGCACACACTCACCCACACCTGCACGCAGCAATACACCTATATTGCCATATAGATATATATGTAAATATTTAGATATACATCCACATATACGTATATACATACACTCGATTCCAAATCCCTCACAGCGCCAACGACGAAACCCAACGAAGCCCTGTTTTCCTGACTTTTCCAAAATTCCACCTTTTACCACGATTTCCACATAAATCCCACATAGCCCCGATTTCCAACAGCATCGGTGGAATTAAAGAAGTGAAAGAGCAGCTTCATAATAAAGAAAGACCGATTGCGGAGCAAATGTTACTTGCAAATAGGAAGATTACTTGCAAACGAGAGAGTTTTACTTGCCTGATTGAATAGAGAAGTGTAGCACAGCTAGGGTTTGCAGCACAAACTAATGACGGCTGCGGCTCAAGCTGACGATGGCAACGGCAACTAACGGCGAACGTCAGCAGCACACCTCCGGACCCACAATGGCGACTGCGACGGATTCCACTGTAGCAATCAGCTAGGGTTTGCGATGATGGCTCTGGCACCAATTAACGACGGCGACACTTCCTCCGGCTTCAGCTTGCAACGGCAAACACGACTCCAGACAACAGCAACTCTTGCATAGGAAGTTTTGTCTGCAGAGGATCGGACGACCAACACCACTACCGCACGCCTCTATTTATACACCACTACCAAGGTCGACTTAGTAAATGGCTGAGAAACCAAATCGCCTTCAGATTTGGTAAAGGGTGTGAAACGGTTGAGTGCGGCGTCGGTTGGAGTAAGAGGGAGATGAAACAGATGGGAAGGAGAGAGGACAGAGAGAGAGAAAGCCTTGGGAAGAGTAGGGTTAGAGAAGGGAAAAGGGGAAACGGACGATAGGAAAAAGATTGAGGGACGAAACGGGGGAAAGGAAAGTGGAAAGCAGAATCGAGAAGGAGAGGCATATTTATTTTTATTATTTTTATTTGTCATTAGCCGTTTTAGCTTTTATTATTGTTTAAATATCTGTTATTAATAATAATCGTTATTAATATCAAAATATTATTATTTATCATTAAAATACTTCGATAACGATAAACGAAATATTCAAGAGGTTGATTGCGATAGTCAAGTGCTTCCTCTTAAACATGTGGTTCTATATTTTGTCCACTTTTTTCTCTATCCGTGGCGTGGAACAACATCTCTTCGCATTAGCCAGAGTCTCTGAGCTCGGGTAATCAGCGAGCCGACATGGGGCTTGTCCACTTTTTCCTCTATCTTGTCCATGTTTCCTATCCGAGTGCACCACAAGCTCGAATACGCTCAGTAGGAGAGCGGCTTTGAGATAAAAGGCGAGCTCTTAAAATGGAGCAACAGGAAATCCTTCTCAGTAGGTCACCCTGAGACTGAGAAAATGTGCCTCCTTGTCCTTTACCCTTCATTTCAAAGTTCTGGCCACCAAAGGCTTCCTCGTTGGATTCCTCCCTTTTCCTTTCCATTTGTTTCCCCATGGAAAACAACTCCTCCTCCCTTTGAGAAGAGAGGCATTTGTAGCCTGTGCACTAGCTAGCTGCCGGGTAATGTCGATTCCGCGACTCTCTGGCGTCCCACAGAATCTACCTTCTTCATCTTCATCACGCGGCACTTTTTCAAGTGGCCAGATAGTGTCAGACTAGCCGCCGCAACGTGACAGATTGATCATCACTTGGGCTCACTTGCTAAATAGGGGTCGCTGGGTGGACTCTATTGGGCCAGCCCGAAGGGCGACCAGCCAGGCCCATACTCTCACCAGGGTCCTTGACTAGGTTGCCTTGATTTTTTTGGACCACATGGGCCGCTTTGTCGGGCCGCTGCTTGGCTGCTTTTAGGAGAACCTGCTATGTGGGCCCTGTCTAAACCACTAACGGCGACGTCCCGGCCACACCTCCAGGACCCATTGGCGGCTATGACAGAGATTTCTTGTCCAATAGGCCCAGGGTTTGCGATGATGGCTCGGCACCACTTAACGGCAGCGACACTTCCGCCGGCTTAAGCTTGCGGCCGGCAAACCGCGACTCGGACAACAGCGACCTTTGCATAGGAAGTTTTTGTGCAGAGGATCGGACGACCAACACCACTACCGCACGCCTCTATTTATACACCACTACCAAAGTCGACTTAGTAAATGGCTGAGAAACCAAATCGCCTTGGTTTGGTAAACGGGTGTGAAGCGGTTGAGTGCGGCGTCGGTTGGAGTAAGAGGAGATAAAGCAGATGGGAAGAGTGATGCAATCTCCATGTTGTCATGGCGTTGATGATGAAAAGAGAGCGCCGGAAGGAGAGTCTGCGAGGAGGGAGGCTGGAATTTATCTTTGGGACGGAGGAAAAAGAGGGGAATAGGGAGAGGGAAGGGAGAGAAAGAGCAGGGAGGGGAGAAGGCGAGAGAGAGAGAGAATTAGAATATTGATTTCTTACCTTCATCGTAACCGTGCCAATGTTATAGGAACGAAAAATTAGGAAAAGCGGGAAGCGGGGAAATTCTTCCCGGGGGCCGTAGCTAATTCACTGGCTAAACAGCCGAGCAGACACAAGCCCGAGGCGAGGTCTTGCATGAGCGAAGCGGAAGCGAGGCAGGATTCTCAAACAAACCAAACAATCAATGAGAAAATGAAAAGAAAATAATTAAAGTTAAGTAATATTGCCTCCCTTCAAAACAACATTGTCCTCAAGGTTGATCGAAGAGGAAAGTCAGAAGCGCACTGCTTTTCAAGGAGGTATTAGAAATATCAATTTGAACGAGGCATTTCCTGAGATGAAAATGGCAGACAAGGCTGTGCTAGCTCAATCTTCCCGACACCGGTAGGACCCGCAGACATGAAGCTTGCTAGCTCGGGCAGTGACCGGCCGATACCCTCGGTGCCACTTCAACGGTTTGCGGTTTAGGAAAAAGTGCTTGGATCCAAAGCATTCCCATACCCAATCCAATGTTATTCCCATGGATATAGCTTTCAATCAAGCAGCAAGCTTCCAGCGCCCGGGTTTTGAGCAGGCGGGCTTCCTCTGATTAAGCGTAGGTATGTGCAGAAAAGCAGGCCTCTGCATCAGTACCTTGATCATCGAGTAGGGATAACACTCACCAAACTAAGGCGCGTGAACAAATCCTTTTTCCATGTCTCATTTTTAACCACCTCGTTGACCACTTTCACTTCACGCCCATTCTCTAACATGACATCATCATCAAGCTATCACGAGCCGGTATGAAGTCGGTTGATTTAGTCGGGAGAAAAGAGTATGATCGGCCGCGGATGACTCACTCTTTTGCATTATCGAGTATTTGACATTTGATAAACTTATCATCAAGGACTTACATGAATCAACTCTTTCCACACGGACTTATCGAGGGAAAGGTCCACTCTAAAACCTTGTCAAAACCCTTTCCCCTCATTCATACCATATTTGTTTTTTCGCGGACAAAGGAGGAATAAAATGGTGTTGTCAATTTAGCAAGGCGAGTTGATTGGTTCTCAATATGCGAAGCCATTTTTTTGACTTGGTCTCCACTTCCATCTCGATTGTGTGGCGCATCATCAAATCGTGACTTTCCCAGACTCCATCTGGATCGCCTTTGAACTCTTCCCCTTAGTCACATTGGCGGATTCAACCACTCCCATCCTCTGAGCGGTGGAAGTCCCTCGAGATCCCATTCACGTTATCATTTCCCTGTCGGAGAGGAAAATCACCCAAGCCTCTCAAGCAGAGGCGACCCTCGAGTATCACCCTTGGCTTCATACGACACAAGCATTTTGGCCGTGGGCTCTATTGGCTTTACAAGAACATGGGATTGTCGACATGAAAATTTACAATTATCGTGGTTTCCATCAAGTGAAATTTTCTTTGTGTTTCATGCATCGTGAGGAATGTGATTGGCTAAATCATGCACATCATAAGCGGCCGGCCAGTTTAAGCTTCTTTCCATACGGGCCGTTATCCATATTGATCGGGGAGCCTTGAGCATGAAGTTATGCTTCCTCTTTGCGGGGGTGGCTTTACTATAGTGGCTAATCTCATCAGACCACTAAATTCCTTGAGGCAAGTGAGGTGGGTACCAGTATAATTGCATCTCTGTTGTTCTAAAGAACATCTAGGCAAGCAAGTTTCTCGGTTGCTTCATCGTCTGCGACATTTCACCTCAAGTGAGCCTGCAGAAATGCACACATTAGGACTTAAGGTCACTTCAAGCTCGGCAAGCGACTCTAAGTCAGTTGATTCTTACTTTCAAGTGGCCCCGACTCTCTAACCTTGGTATCATGCGGATTCGGTTCTGCCCGTTGCCCTCGAAGGATGGCGGTTTCTTGCTCTCAATGTTAGACACTTGCAATTCTGTATTTGCACCCCATAGGAGTGAGGTTTGTTGGCATCCTCGGTGATCTGCGGGTCCATAACCTCACCATCACGGAAAGCATGATTCTCTTTCCTTGCCCTCAATGGGCTAGAACCTCGAAACCCCTCGAAGTCTTGAGGTTGGGTCTTAGCTTGAAGGTGTCTTTGCATGGTATTCCCAGTCGGGTGGTGGCAATTCTCAAGTGCAGAGTTTAACTCGGATGTTAACATCATGCTCGAGCATTGCGATTCCTTAGACCAAACATCGATTGCACGAGGTTACGGATCCAAGAAACTTGATTCCATGTTTCACCTCACCCCCATCCCCCATTCCTTAAATATCATCATTATCTAATGAAAAGAGTACGAGGTACCTTTGTCAGAGCTCTTGTTGCTTTGTCCCGAGTCTCCACCGGTTGCGCAAGGACCACGGCCTCCCGAGAAGACATCTGGTTGGGCCGGTGGTCTAGGGAGTGTAATTTTCCTCACATGTTAGCTTACACAATTTGGAACAGCAACTAGGCTTTTAGCCTCTCGAAAAACACTTCCTACATTTGTAAGAGATGCCTCTTAATTTGGTCGAGGATTGGATGCTTAAATTTCCATTCAAAATCGGGGGAATATTTTTGTGTCGATTCCCGAGATAGTAACCCTTTAGAGATGGTGGTATATTGCTCTTCAAATCTCTCTCTCCCTACTATCTGCTGCTTGTGATACAACCCTCGGGTACTTGTTTGCTCCCTCGGCGGTTGGAAGATTTTGCGGGCGTATTCGATTATGATGCATAGACGGCATCATCTCGGTAACACAAAGGCATCTCGGCGGAGCGACAGTAGCTCGACAAAAGCGAAGAGCGTGCGGCGTGCGAGAATCTCGGCGAGTTAGCCGCGAAGTGAAATTTAATTTACATGCATGTGAAAATAACAAGGAATTTCTGGGAAGGAGATATGAACACCGGTCGCCGTGCAATGCAGTGCGTCTGGGCCTTCCTTGATTGCAATAGGAAGGAATCTCGGTTTGATCTGATCGAGCCTCGGTCTGGGCTACAGTTTAGCAGAGGTGGAATGAGCAGAAATGGGCGGGACAGCGCGACATATAAGCCATTGCCAATTCTTTCCATACGGCGTGGAGTTCGTTCCGCAAAGTCAGTAGCTCTTCTCAGCGTTGGAAGAACGAGAGAATCACGGACGAGAGGTGCTTGGCAGGAATCGATTCTTTCAGCTGTTGCGCCTCATCATCTCCCACGAGATACCAGGCCCGACAATTTCTTAGCCAAATCAATACTACCATAGTCGCCCATGAGGTATAAGTGGCCAAAATTTGTTACGAGGTGGAAAGCCAGAAGAATATGAAATAAGGCGGATGGAAGCATGACCGATTTTAGCATTGCTCGTGACACGTGTGTGTAAAATGGTTTCTCGATTCGAGTCAGAGTCGGCAAAGGCTCAGTGATGGAGGCTCGAAGCCCTTCAGTTGTGGGAGTGTGTGGCTTAGCACTTTGGGACTCAGAGGCTTCAGTCGAAGGTGGGAAGAATGAAACCAGGCATGGAAACCACGGTGGTTCTGGTGGCGTTGAAATTGAAGAGGAAGTTACGGTCGACAGGATTAAGCAGTCGATACAAGAGCGTCGACTTTGTGTGGAGGTAGAAACGGAGGAAGCGATTCGGGCGATTCGAGCATCAGGTGATTGTACGGACGCATTGCCCGAAGTAAGGATAGTTTGAGAAAAATTGGCAAAGGTGGAAATCGAAATTGGTGATGAAGTTGAAGGCAACGAGAAACTTGTAGTTGAAATGTGTTCGGGAATGAGAAGCGCGAAATGGCGATTTGAGGACCGGTGGTGGTTGTGCGGAACCGGTGATGGAGGAGGCGGAAAGCGGGGCGATGGGAAGCCATCGTAGAAGCTACAAGAAGCGAAGGGGTTCTTGGCGTCTAGTGTCTTGCACGAGGCGGTGGATGGAGGCTGCGGAGTTCGCCATGGATGAGCGGAGATTTGTGCGGAGTCGACCAAATTTGTTCGGTTTGTGAAACTGCCCGGTGGACATGCGGGCACCAAATCGGTGGTATTTCATGGAGAGCCTTCATTTCGTTGGACCGGTGCGGCGACAGACCTCTCGGCGCTTCGAGCTTGTGCTTGATCTCCTCTGCATTTCTCTCAATGAAAGCACCATTTGATGCAATCTCCATGTTGTGATCGGGCGTTGATGATGAAGAACGCAGCGGAAGGGAGATCTGCGGAGGAGGGAGAGTGGAGATTTGTGCTGGGAACGGAGGGGAAAGAGGGGAATAGGGAGAGGGAAGAGGGAGAAGAAAGAGCAGGAGAGGGAAGAAGGCGTGAGAGAGAATTAAAGAATATTGATTTCTTACCTTCATCATGCCCGTGCCAACAATATATACGGAAGCGGAAAATTAGGAAGCGAAAGCGAGGGAAATTCTTCACGAGGGCCATAACTAATTCCTTGCCCAACAACGGAGAGAGGATTTACAAACCCGGAGCGAGGGTCTTATATGACGGGGAACCGGGGGCGAGCGAGGATTCTACAGGAAAGCAAACCAAACAACAAGAGAAAATGAAAAAGAAAATAATTAAAGGTTCGTAGCAAGGAGGGGGCGTAGAGAGCGAGAGAGAAGCCTTGGGAAGAGTAGGGTTAGAGAAGGGAAACGGGGGAAACAGACGATAGGAAAAGAGTGAGGGATGAAGAAGCGAAGAAAGTGGAAAGAAGAATCGAGAAGGAGGCATATTTATTTTTATTATTATTATTTGTTATTAATACGTTTTAGCATTTATTATTATTTAAATATCTATTATTAATAATAATCTTTATTAATATCAAAATATAACATTATTATCACTAAATTAACTCGATAACCCGAACTGAAACACCGGAAGGTTACAGGTTGATTCGTGATAGTCCGGACTTCCTCTTGAACACGTGGTTCCATATCTTATCCTTTTAATATTATCCATGGCAGAACCACATCTCTTCGCATTGACAAAGTCTACCCGAGGCTGGAGTCGTCAGTCGGCATGGGAGCTTGTCACTTTTTCCTCTATCTTGTCCCTTTGATTTCCTATCCGGGTGCACCACAACTCAGGGGGTATGCTCGGCGGAGAGGCGGCTTTGAGATGGGAGACTGAGGTCTTGGGCAGGAGAAACAAGGAAATCCTTCTCAGCGGTCGCCCCGAGACTAAGAAAATATGCCTCGCTTGTCCTTTACCCTTCATTTCAAAGTTCTGGCCACCAAAGGCTTCCTCGCTGGATTCCACCCTTTTCCTTTCCATTTTTTCCCCATTGAAAACAGGTCCTCTTCCCTTTGAGAAGAGAGGCATTTGTAGCCATGCACTAGCTAGCTACCAGTAGGGTAATGTCGATTCTGCGACTCTCTGGCGTCCTGCAGAATCTACCTTCTTCTTTTTAGTCATGCGGCACTTTTTCAAGTGGCCAGATCATGTCAGACTAGTTGCCACAGCGTGACAGATTGGTCGTCACTTGGACTCACTTGCTAAATAGGGGTCGCCAAGTGGACTCTATTGGGCCAACCCAAAGGGCGGCCAGCTAGGCCCATACTCTGCTGAGTAGTCCTTCCGCCAGGTTGCGTGGATTTTTTGGACCACATGGGCCCTTTGTCGGGCCGCCGCCACTGCTGCTTTCAGGAGGGCCTGCTATGTGGGCTTGTCCAGCCCATGGGTTACCGGTTAGAAGTTTCAATAGGGAGGAGATTGACAGCTACGAATAATGTTTTTGAAATCAACCAAAACCTTAATACAAATGCTTCATATATACTTCATAACTAATAAGCCCAAAAATATACCAAATTCATAAAATTAACCTTCATTCATAATTCACATCAAGACACTACTGGTTTTTCAACAGAAGTGGCCCACGTTTCTTAATTTTGGGGTAAGCTCCACCCACTTCCTCCTCATGGTAACCACCAAGATAATCTGATGAAAATTATTTATATATTGAGAGTGGTGCTTGATTTGGTCCCTAAATGTAATACTCTAATTGTACACCATCACTGAGAGGTATTAAGGTTTGGAAGATCCAATCAAGTGGGTAATTTTGTAAAAATTAGAGTAACTTGCAGAAATTTCAATGGAGAGAGGTTAACAACGATCCTTAATTTTATTTCCACAATCGATCTTCATGTGACCTTTTTTTAAACATGGAATATCGGTTTTTTTCTAACGGGCATACCATGAACTTTTCAGAATAGATCCTTAAATGGATGGGTGATACCAAACGAATTTGTGTCACACTTAACAAAAATAAATGACAAGAACTAAGGCGTGGTAGAGTTATAACAGGAATGGGGGGCTAATAACTGTTGCTGAGTGCATACATTAGGTGTAGACTGCACCATTGTAGATTCTTGATATTCTCTTCAATTAGAAGAGCTGTTTACAATGAATTACTTTCCCATTGCATCTTGATAGAAATTCTACCCTACATCTTACACTTCAGAACTATCAAATATTAAAACTGCATAATTCTATAGACTCTTTCTTAATTCTAGTGAATTTAGAACAAATGCTCCATCAAAACAGGACCACTTTTGCAGATTATAGAGGTTCAGTGTTTTCCACTTGACCCATTCTAGACAACCTAGGTTTTACCATTCAATTCAGATGTAATTTCAAAAAGAAAAGACACCAAATTGAAGGAATGGAAGGCACTAGATACATTGTTTGATTGGTTGGATAGTTAATCATCTTGATTCATCTCTAATAACAAAAGATAAAGGTATAAAACAATCATTGGCTTGATAAAACTATGATAAGTAGCATAGTTTTAAATATCTAACCGATCATCAAACCAGGCAAAGGACCCGGTCAACAATGTCTATCGTAGAACAGCATGAATAAAAGTAGTAAACTAATTTACTATTATCATCAATAACACAAGAAAAATCCACTAAACAAACCATTGAATCTATAAAACCACATAAAAGATAAAAACTAGATAGGGTGCAAAGTAATGTTATACAAAGAAATGTACACACGAAAATGCAGCCATTTATATAGTATTTTTCAACGGAAGTAATAGGAGTAGTGGATGTAGTTAGCTGCTATCATTATATCTGTGCATGTTACTGTTCTGTGCTTGCTTAGGCATACAGACTACAATGATAACTGTTATCATTATCAGGAAGACACATTAACTTGTGCACCACGTGATTTATCTCTAGTGCCACAAGCTTATGTGCCTTGTTGGAAGTGTCAACCATTTCGTTGTAATACAATCTTGTTAATTTAATTGTTTTACATTACATAAGGGTAATGTAATGGAATGCAATGTAAAGCACAAAAAAAACGAAATTTCTGTCTAGTCACAGCCATATATCTTTTTTTTCTCATTGGAACAAAAACAATCTGAAATGATAAACCAAGAACTGAATATCAATTGCGAATTACCGAGAATGCAAAATCTACAGAATATCTATGTTCTTTTCACACACACACACAAAAGTAATTTTATGAACAAACTAAGATATTATGTGATTACTATTAAGATTAGTAAATAAGTTAACAATAAAATGCTATAGACCTACAATCAAACCGAAAAACGGATTGTAATCACTAGTTAATCACTACAGGTGATTGCTGGACCGACGAAAAGAACGGTGCCCCAATATAGTCAGTCAGTATGCTACAGCAAATGGATTGAACGAACAGTCTTTACCAGTTGTGAAGTAGTAAATCTCATAAAGGTAAATCCGTTCTTAATCAAACAACACTACGCTAAAAATCGAGCAAACAAAGCACGCTAATGGAAAGCACAACAACCCGAACGCAGGAGATGGAGTAGGAAAGACACCTATTTTCTCACTGCAGGGCCACCTACCTCCGCTGGTCACCGCATTTGTGAAGTCGACTTTTCGGGCGTCGATATCTCACAGATCAGGAGGGTTTGTGGATCTTTTTCTTTTCAATCGTTTTCCTCATGTGAGACCCAGCAAGGTCTCCAGCAGTTTTAGGTTCCTAAATTACCCTTCTAAATGTTCTGCTTTGTCAACCAAAATCAGGGCTAAATCGGACTCTCAAATGTTTCAATTGAACCGCTCTGCAGAGTACGGACCTGAGCAGCCACCCTTTGGGCTGGCCCAATAGTGTAGCCCAGCAAAGTCCACCTGGCGATCCCTATTCACCAAGTGAGCCCGTGTGATGATCAATCTGCCACACCGCGGTAGCCAATTTGAAGCGACTTGGCCTCCTGAAAAGGTGCTGAATGCCGAAAAACAAGAAGGTAGCTTCCGCAGGACGCCAAAGAGCCTTTGCTATTACAGCATCTTGATCGAAAAAAATAGTTTGGGAGGCCCAGGCGCCGTGCAGCATTTAAAAATATACCGAATAAGCAACGAAAGGATCGTCGTAGTTTAAACCGTCTGATAATGCTCTCGAAATCTGACGGTCATTCTATGATGGTTGAAACTATACAAACATCGAAAGCCGCAAACCTTTATTCGCCACATCAATTTGTATCAAACATGACAGCAACACCAAATACTTGATAATCAATAATCATTTCTAGATCTACTTAAAATAAATTAGTCGCGCAAGTATCGTTATTTAGCGCATGTTTCTAAAAAATAAAGAGTTAATTCTTCTTTTGAAAATAAGAAAGTATTTCTAAAAATAAGAAAGTATTGGCCCGCTCTCTCAAACTCCACACACTGTATGTCTCTACCCTCAGAGAAAAGTTTTGGTCCTCCCATTGTGTAACCCGTTACTCCACTACAGTAGCCTCAACTACAATTAGCTCATGGGTTTGACACGGTCTCAAGATAAGTGTCTTGGGCTATTTCATTAAATGATTGTGTGCTTCCGAAACCTCCCTCTGCGATCTAAGCATATGCCTCATTTCTATAGATTCGAGTTCATGAGTGTGATTCAATAAAGTTTTTCCCGTCTCCTAACGAGGACACAATCCATCATAACGGGACAAGCTGGCGATGTTCCCATCGTTATTTTGCATTTTCACCCCGTCATTTGTCTTTGTGGACGCATCCCTTCTCTTGAACAACAAAGCGTTCTAGATATAGCTATATTATCAATTTTAGATTTTAACTAAATGCTTTCGCATTGAAAATCCCATTTAGTGCAGACTTATTTCCAATACTCCAGTATCATCCATATCTTCAAAAATCATGCAATTTTTGGACGTTTTTCATCCCATTTTACAACTTCTGGGAGCAAACAAAACAAGAGCAACATTACATTATTAGAAATAGGAGCAATACATATACAATATATATAAATTTATATATGTATATACATATGTATATACAACGCACATGGTAACACACACGCGGTATAGTACATACCTAATTTACATTTATACATATATGAATATATACATATACACACCCGACTTATTTATATAAATATATGTATGTACATACATATACATATAAATATATATTCATTTATACATATGTACATACTCACACCTACCATTTACAAGTTTTCGTATCCGATAATCACATCCGAACAGAGTAATAAACTCCGTCGTTATACGATTTCTCTTCCGACCCAAATAATCGGTGCCCGCAGAATTTTAAGCAACAAATCGCTAAGTTTTAACAATAATAAAGTACATTTACAGCCAATTTCAAGGAATGGAAAAGATTGCTTACCTGATTTGCAACGATGAACAGTGACGGCAGCTCTAAATAGTGACGATGGACAATAGAGACACAAATAACAGCCACGGCAGCAGTAACTCTCTCTCTCTCTCAGGGGACGACAACGGCTATGGCAATAGTAGCGAATTTGTAATGCCGCTGACAAAATGAAGGGCGAGAAGGAAGTGGCGGAAACGAAAAAAATGGAGACGACGAACAAGCTCGAGGTTTTATTTCGTCTAACAAAACCGCGTGCTGGCCTATTTTCATCGGTTACATGTAAATCCTCCTTTTTTCCAAAATTTTCTTTTTCTATTTTATATAATGGAAACGGATGCCGTTGGATAAATCGGGCCTCCGTGGAGAAATGCCCGATCAATTATCGTGCAGCCCACCTCGCCCTTGCCAACACGTTGACCAATGCCTGCGCTGATGATGGTCGGTCATCGGCCCGGATTATTACCATATTAATAATTAAAAATTTCTATAATCGATCAATTTGTCTAATAATTAAAATTTTTTTCAAACCCCCGAATCAAGAATGTTATAATAAAAATTATTTCTCCTCGCCCGAGACAACGACTAAGGCGGCCACCGGTTACGGAGCCAGCAGGGGATCCTATGTCGTCAATATGGACGACTAGATTACACTTAATCGATTAAAATTGATCATTTAAATTTATAATAATTTTTTTTAATTTATAATATAAATAAATTTAAACAATTAATTTTAGTCAAACGTATAATTTGATAGTTCAAATTTACGAAGTTGGATCCCATTTACCCATAAATTTGGTTTGGAGCAAGCAGCTTCTTCCGAAAAAGTCAGGGAACAAGGGGCCCTGCCCCGCCACGGAATGGGGGCCGTTGGATTTCATCCAACGGCCCCCGTCACAGTATTTCTTTTTTTTTTCAAATGTCATGCTCAACCGGGAACTTTGAGCCGCGGGGCGGGTCCTTCATCTCTGGGAGAGTCATCTGGAGTCGTTTCCGCCTCCGGGGCCCACTGTGAGGACTAGACTTTGTTTCTCTTTTTGTATCATTGTGTTGTATTTTGTGGAATAAAAAAATCCTTGACTTTTATCACTGGCGCCTCTTTCTCTCTTAACTTCTTTTTGTTTTTGATCCAAGTTTTGTTATGACCTCGGGCCGGCCTGACCTCGGTCATGATCGAGTTTTTGTAATGACCTCGGGTTGGACGGCGCCGAGGGCCGGCCTGGGGCCGTTCGGTCCTGATCGAGTTTTGTAATGACCTCGGGGCGGCCTGCAGGGCCCAGCTCGGTCTGTCGAGTTTTTGTAATGACCTCGAGGCGCCTCTGGGACCGCTTCAGTCACAATAGAGTTTCTTGTGTGGAGCGGCAGTTTCGCTGTTTTCCGGCCCAGGTGGCGTTCAGTCGAAGCGAAGCTTACCGTCTTGGATGCGTGGCTTGCCGCTCTCCTCGAAGGATAGCAGAGACTAACGGCCCTTCCCGAATTTGGTGAAACTTGTTCTTCTATTTATTTTCTCGTGGCCAGCTTCTTAATACGAATCCCAGGCTTCGAGCAGTCGCGCCTTCACCTTAGCATTTGTAATAGCGGGCCACCGTTGTTGGTGGGTTACCCTGGAAATCACACTTTGGTCGCGGACTTCCTCGGCGTCCGAGGCTTTCTAGGAGCCTTTGGGCACGTTGCTCAGATTCTTGGTAAAAACACCAGGATTCCATGTTTCACCTCACCCCATCTTCATGCGACCTTGAAGGAGTGAGGGCAATTCATGTACCCTGAAACCTGAACAATTCTAAGGTTTTAGCGATGTAGATACGTGCGATTTGTCACTTCCCACGTCAGGGGGTGCGCCAGATATTATTACTGGGTTGATCCTCGAGCTTCGCTTGATGTTTTCGGTGAGCGCGTTCGTTGTTGGTCGCGTCGCTCGGGCACTCCAAATCTCACCGATTCGCGTTTTTGACCACGCCTCCCGGGAAGACATCGGGAACTTCCTGGTCCTGGGCGGGGAATGGCAGAGATGTCGTCCCAGCAAGCCCGGCGGCCGTAGGATTGTAGTCAGTTGTGTGGGGCGATGGCTCGTTTGCTATTTGACAAACTCTCGCATTTGCGTGCGAAATCCATGCGTCATATTTCATAGTTGGCATCAGCTTGAATTTTTCCTCACGGAATCCGCAATTAGAGATACCTCTAGGCTCGGCTTTAGCACCTCGATAAAACACTCTTCTTTATCTTCTTGGCCTCGTTCGGGTTCTCGGGTAGCGAGCCATCGAGAGATAGCCTCTTCATCACCTCCCGCTTCTTCAATCTTCCGGATCGAGGACCTTGGATCCCCCTAGCGTCTTGTTCAAATTTCCATTCAAACGATCATGTCCTTGACCTTTGATATTTTTGTTGTTGACGCCGAGAAGCTCCCGGCGTGCACGATTGATGACCCTCGGAGAGGTGGTCTGGCAAGCATTCCTTGGCGGTAGTCGATGCGGGGCCTCGTACTCCGACGTTGTTTGTGGTAGGAATCCCGGCGTCAAATCTCTCCATCTCCCTACTACTGCTCGCTGACCGATACAACCCTCGTGCAAGGTACTTGTTGCCTCCCTCGGCGGTTGGAAGATTTTGCGGGCGAAGAAAGTCCATGGCCTTAGTCCTTAAGCGGTCTCGATGCAAACTCCCAACGATGGCCCACTTGCATCATCTCGGGTTTTAAAACAGCAAAGGACTATTACCTTGTCTTTAGTATGGCACGAGTTTCCTCGCGGAGCAGAGACTAATGCCAAGGCCGCCCCTTCTCCGTCGAGGATACAAAAGTCTTCTTTGGCGTGTTCACGGAGTTCTTCCTTACTCTTACATTCTCGTACCCGGCAGGAGTGTCTTTGTGTCGGATGCAGAATCTTCGCCTGTAGAGATAAACTAATAGGGGCGGACTCGGTAGCTCTTGAGTCCAAGCTTCCTTCTCAATCATTCCATCGAAAATGCGAGGATTTTGTTCTTCTTAGCGCTTTGAACAAGGGAGGTGCTTCGGCCCGGTGCTAGGAAGGAGATATTGCCGTAACTTTGTACCTCCTTCACCGTTTGTGGAGACCCGCGTCGCCGTCTTTTACGGGATTTCTTATAAATTCCTCGGTGTCGATGGCAAAATTTTCCGGGGCTGCAAAGCGTGCACTGCGGGGTTGCAATGGAGTTGAGCATGGAAGGTCTCGGTTTGATCCACCAGCGTGATCGGCCTTAAAGAGGAGCATGTCTCAGTATACCTCACGCGTTCTACCATCGGTCCTTGAACATCTTATTAGCAGTTGATAAGTTGCTCTGCGTTCTGAGACCAGTTACCTTATAGGAATGAGCTCATTTTGGAAATGGGTTCGGGACGAGCGCAGAAGGCATATAAGCCATTGCCAATTCTTTTTCGTACGTTGACGGCAATCACGTGCGAGACTTCTCGTTCCGAGCGTCCGGGGTTTGTGACTTCCTCGCGGATGGCCACCAATTCTCGGATGGAATAGTTTCTCTTCTCAGCGTTGGAAGATGACCTCGGTGAGAGAATCAGGAGTTTTCTTGACGACGAGTTAGTGCGCCTCACAGTGAGCTCCCTAGGAATCGATTCTTTCAGCTGTTGCGCTACTTGCATCAGGCGAAGTCTCACGTCCCGTGCAGGCCGGTCTCAAGAGATCTCTACCCGCACGGCCCGACAATTTCTTAGCCGGCCAAATCAGTATCGCGTTATGAAGCTACCTTTCGTCTGCATATAGGTTCCCGAGGTTACCTCAGTGGATGATACCTGTGCGGGCCTTGTCGTTGTCCGGCCCATAAAGTGGCCCTTGGGCGCTTTCATTTGATTCTTCTTAAGTCCCTAATTTGAAGAAGGCGTCGAGATACGACAAATTGCGAGGCTTCCGTTATCAGCTAATCTCGTTTCATTTGGTAGTCGTTGCTCCATCGAAAGCGAGTGCGGTTCCTGGCTTCAGGTCGGAGTGAGGAGAAGTTACATGTTTAAGTCCCCTGTGCTAAAGCGAAATAACATCGTCTTCACTTCGAGGCCCGTTCTTGGTCTGCCCGACTGGCTGAGTCCACGATCGTCTCCCCCGGCCCAGTGAGTCAGAGATCATCGACCGCGACCCCTTGTTACTCGATTTACACGGGGGTTACGGCATTCGCCGTCCTCGAGACCACGAGGCACGTCACGGCCTTTGAAGGAAGCGGTAGAAGGTGTGCACTCTCGGATGAGCTCCTCGATCTCGCTCTGCGGTCTATGATCTCAGGTGCTATGGCCACGCCGAGGCCGGTGGAAGTCCGCAATCACCGATTGGTCCCCACCGCTTGGGTTCTTATTGCCAGGCCCACTTAGCTTTTTCTCCACGGATACGCATGAGGGCGTTGGTGCGGGAGTCTAGTGAATAGAAAAGCACGGAGCGAGGGGCTTCTTTGATGAACCCACCTTCCTCAGTTTGCTCGGGAAAACCCTCAATATGGTGAAGGGTGAAAAACCACGGTGGTGGACGTGCGCGTCAGAAATCTCACTATGAAGAAGAGGAAATACAATGAATGGAAGCACGGGAAACTTAGCATCCTCGGAGGTGATGATTACAACTTAAGAAATATAACTTCTCTTTCTCTCTTCTCTCGAGAATTTTTACTAGAGTCTCAAGGTTAGAAAGATCTTAACTCTGAAAACTAAAAGGTCCTCCTTCAAAATTGAAGTTGGGTATTTATAGTGAACGTAATGCCGTAAAGAAGACAAAGACACGTGGCGCTGCACGTCGGGGTTGTCACCACCATCGCCACATTTGTGGATGCGGCCAGACCATTGAGGGACACTGTTATGAAAATGTGAAAAGGCTGCCAGATCTGGCGTCAGAGGCGCATGGCCTGCAGTACGGCGTGTCGGGAGAGTCGAGCACGCATGCCGGTGGTGGCATGCTCGGATCTCACTTTATTTTGGTCTTCATGATGGTCCCTTCGCCTTAAAGGGATCTCAGTGTCTTAGTCCCCTCAGGCGGCTTGAGCCAGTCGGAAACGAGCTGCCACCATTGTTCGAATTTGGCCGGGTTCATGGGCCTTTTTGGCCAGCCTTTTATACGACTTTTTGGGCTCTTTACAAAAGGGATCTTTATGATTTTGGGCCTGGAGTTAGGACCCATCAAATACATATAATACATATATATATATATATATATATATATATATAATATAAATATGTGTCATTTTATGTAATTGATCATAATTAAAAACTAAATTTGATATATGATTTGTTGTTATATAGTATAAATTTATGTTTCTAACAAATTAATGTTGATTAAATAATAAATATGTGTACCATATATAAATCATATATAGATTTGTTTTATTTTATATAATAGATTATAATTAAAAATTAAATTTGGTATATATTTTGCTATTATATATGGTACATAAGTTTTTATGACTTTGGACGATTTTAAAACAGATTATTATAAAATAAGTTTAATTAGTTAATTTATTATAAATTAATATATTTAGTTTATTTATAAAGTAATTTATCAATTATTAACTTTTATTATATGTATACTAATTAAAAATGTATAAATAATTATTAATAAATATTAACTTGTTAAAATATTTATAATTTTTATAAAAATTATATTAATAATTATATTTTTACGTTTGAATAGTTTATATTAATTAAATAACTTTTATAAAAATATTAACTTAAATAAAAATATTAAAAAATATAAATAAATTTGGTTATAAATTGAATTAAAATTTTAGTATTTATTAAATACACATAATTATATATTACAAACTTATAAAAAATATTTTTATAGTTATATATTTTTAAAATATTATTATATAAGTAAGATTTAAAAAATGGTAAAAAGGCTTTACATTATAACCAGCTAAAAATTTTTTAAAAAATCTTCTTGATGTTTTTCAAATTTTTAAAATTTAAGTTTAAAATTAAAAAATATTAAAAAATTTTGTTTTTCAGTTTTTTAAATAGAAAATAACAAATTTAAACACATTTTTTTATTTTTTAAATTTAAAAACAGTATTAATTTTTCACTTCCTGAATAGCTTCGGCATATTTCTTTTTATATCACCTCCCAAAAAAAATCAATTAGCCACTAAAACAAAATAAACAAATACTAACAAAAATAAGAACATTCTTCCAACAGAAAAAAGAAAATAAAATAAATAATGGAAAATTACAATTTTGCCCCTTCAGAATTTCTGCAGTCCCTATTTGCCCTCAAGAGATGGAGAATATACACCCCTTTTTGCATGTTGGACAAGTGAGATGTGAGAACAATTAATATGGCAATGCCTTGGTGAAAATATCAACTATTTGAAGCTTGGTATTCACCTGGGCAGTTTTGATTTTTTTTTCTTTACATTTTATATTTTACCTTTGATTAAATGATAATCTAATTTAATATATTTAATTCATTTGTAAAATATTAGGCTTGCTGTAATATCAGAAGTATCCTAACTGTCACAAAATAATAGTGCCGAATAACGACGTATAATTTAAAACTCTACAAAAATAAAGATAATTATAACACGATATTCTGTTTCAGTAAAAAATAATATTCTGTTTTAGAAGAATATCTCGATGATACGAGATATTTTTTAAAAAATATACAATAACCAGTAACATATTTATAGATATATGGACAAGAGGCTGAATTAAAAATCACCGAAGGTATTAAGTCTCAATAACGAGAATGCAACAAATGATAGTTCTTGCCCATTCAGATATCTCAAAGTGTACTATGTCGCATTCAAATGGATGATAGTCGACTTTTCCATATATTGACTCAAAATTTGAACAACTTAGCTTATATGTAGCAGTGTAATGGTGAGATCTAACAGTCAACCAATTGATCTTTTGAAAACATTAGTATCAGTTGGGAATAGTCCTCCTTCCTTACTCATTTATAGATTTTGATCCATTAGAAGCTTGTTAAGCTTGGTTTCAAGTGTCTTTGAATCTGCCATATGTTAAAAAGCATATTTTTGTTGACATATGAATGCCTTTTGAAGATCTTTCTACCTCTATTTTTAGGAAATACTTCAAGAATTAAGGTCTTTAATTTTAATTTTATCATTGCAAAAATGTTTTATGGTGTAAATTGATTTAACACAGATACTAGCTACAATAATATTATCCAAATGAATTAATACTGTCGTGAAATACTCATCATCATGTTTAGTAATATATATATATATATGATTTGCATGAGATTGTGTGTATCCAAAAGCAATGAGGGCAATAGAAAATTTTAAATACTATTATTTAGAGGCTTGTTTGAGTTCACAAGTATTTTTAGAAAGCTTACAGACTTGATATGATTTTCTCTTCTTATATTCAAGGGCCATTTTATATAAATTTTCTCATCAAAATTTTCATGTAAAAAGACATTGTTAATACCAAATTAATAAAAATGTCAAATTTTGGCTACCGTAATAATAAATAAGTATCGAAAGGTAACAAATTTAGCAATAGGTAAAAAAATTTCATGATAATATATTCCTTCTTATTGAGTATACACCTTTGAAACCGATTGAGTTTTTTATCTCTCAATACTGACATTACTTTGATATTTGTTTTTATATATATACCTACAAATGATTGCTTCTTTTACGGGTTGATCAGTGATAACCCAAATATCACTGATCTCTAACAGTAACAGCCTTGCACCAATTTGGATTTCCAACAGCTTGAAAATTAGTGTTTGGATCATTTAAGGTAGAAATAGATAAAGAAAAGGCTCAAAAATTTGGATCTCAACCCCATAGATCAGTGATAGCCCATTGCTTGAAAGAGTTGATGCCAAAGGAAAAGGTTTACCTGGAGGAGGATCATCATTCTTGTACAGCTGATTGGTATTTTAACTGAGGTGAATTTGTTGACCATGGAAGTCTATCAGATGTTTAGGAGCCTTTCTGATTCTGGTGCATTTCGTTTGGTGTCAACAGTTTGTAGTAAAGCTTGAAGAGAAGGCACACAAAAAATGCTCATGAGGCCAACAGTTTCTTTAGAAGAGGAGTGGGTGTCCTGTTTATTATGTGCAAAGCTGTCAGAATACAATCATTTAAAAAATTTAAAGAAATTTTAACTTAAAATCTTATTACACTAGCTATATTTAAAAAATGTTGATAATTTTGTTCAATAATTCCATTTTATTGGAGGGTTTTCACACAATTATTTTAGTAAACTATTCATTTGTTGTCAAAGAAGTCTGTCATTTGAAATCCAACTATGTTACCACTTCTTAAGATTTTTATTTTTATTTCAAATTGAATTTTGGCCAAATTATAAAAAGATTTCAAGTGAGACTTAATTTTAGATTTATTTTTATGAAAATAAGTCAACGTATTTCTAATAAATATCATCAGTAATGGTTAAAAAAATGCTTCAATCCATCTTAGGCCTCAACCAAAATGTTCCAAAAATATCACAATGTTTGAGATAAAAAATAGTAGCAGTTTCATGTTGTCTAAGAGGGAAAGATACTTTGTGTAATATGTTGGTGTCAGAATGACTGGCCGGACCACAAACACGCAGTCACACACACACGGAGAAGGGAAGGAAGGAAGAAAAGAAGAAGAGTAGACACCAGATATTTTACGTGAAAAATCCTTCTAAAATAAGAAAAAAATTATGGAATACCAAGTCCACAAATAAATAATTAAGTATGAGATTTAATTACACAAACCACAATAGGCGAAAATGAAGAACATAGTACGAACAACACTTTCTATGTTTTTCTCTTACAGCTCTCTTTTCTTCCACTCATCCTCTTTTCTATCTTATACAAAAGTTTTATATCCACACACTTTCTAAGTATACAAATATATATATATATATATATATCAATGAGTAAAAGGATGGTCAACCACCCTGGCTACATGATAGTTGGTGCTCGACTTCCAAAATCTGCAGCAACAGACGCACGCCCTGTCCTGCAACAGGCGGCACATGCATACTCTGTAAATTTACTCGTTGCCTTCCCATGAATGACGTCTCCTAACTGTCCAATCAGGAAAGTCAACAACTCACCTTTTGAAGATGACAGTCGATCAGCATTTCTATTCTCAACTGATCAATTCCCATTAACGGTCTTTTTTATTTGACCGGTCAACACACTTTGTTGACCGTCTTCTTCACTTAGCCGATCAACGCCCACGTTGACCGATCAAACGTCCTTCTGTAATTTTTTAGTAGATCCGCATGTCTTTGACCGGTCAACATTATGTTAACCGAAATTCATAACTTGCTGGTCGAGAAAGTTTACTGGAATTTTTATCTGCCCAAAATTTTTGGTCAATAAAGTTGACCGAAATTCTTTGAGTATAGTTCGCGGACATTCAGCGAACAAGTCCGCATATCTCAGCACCCCACAAGGTCCTCGTACTCCGTTTGAGTCCTTTGGCTATCTGAACTTTTACACAGGAGTGACTTCCAATAAAGTAATATTGCTATAGGCAAATGGAACATAAATCTTCATTGTCATAATAAATATGACTTTATTTAACATGAAGTTCTTCCGTTAATATTTATGGAGAAGGAATAATATGACTAAACCGATGATGCCAAATATTGAAGGCAGGGAAACTAATGGTAACAAGGGCATTGCCGCAAGAACTAGATTTAAGAAAGTTAGAAAGTATCATAGGAGAGACTTTAATATTCTACAAGTGATATACTTAATTTACCCTTTCTAACTGTTGTTTGAAATGAAAGGTACTAAAATAAAATAAGTGACAAAAAAGTACATAAGACAATAATTAATAGTATTAGCAAGCTTTTTGACTGAAATTAGATAGAAAGAAATGAACGAGGCATGTGGAATATTAATTAACATAATTTTGTTTGTAAGATTTATAGTCCCAATATTCATTGCTGGAGCTTCATTGCCATTGGCCAGTTTAACCGAATAAAATAAGATACATTATTCATTATGGATGTGAATAAAAGGGTATCATAGATCATATGATTTGTAGCTCTCATATCAATTATCCAAGAGGTCATAAAAAATTTTCATTTGTGTATAAAAAGGTTAATAGAATTACTGGTCATTTATGGAGACAAAACTTTCTTGGGTTGGAAGTGGATTGAACTTGATTTACATAGTGCAAAGGGTAGAGGGATCCTTCAACTAGAGTAAGCTCATTAGTTGTTGAAATTGAGCTTAATCAATGCCAACCTATTATCATTTTTTGATTTGTTGTTGACAAATAAGATAGACTGATTCATAGAAGTATTAAATTTTTCTCCTCTGCCATGAAGTTTATGGCATGGGGGATATCCTCTAAGTTTGCAAAACCTCTTAATAAGATGTCTAGACATATTGTGGCACATTTAAAAAAAGACTTTTGCCTTTCCTACCTTAAAATAGCTTTCAAAAATATGGTCATAAATCTAATAGCATGTACGAAATTGATTTTTTTTTTCTCTAATTAAGGAAACGTAGTATGATGATTAACATTTTTTTGATAGTCAATGCTATAGTATCAGTAACAGTGGAAGATATTATTCCATCTTATTTTCTTACTGTTGGATAATAGAGAAAACTTGATTAATAGGAGGAAAGAGATCCAAAAACATATTATCTCATTACTCTCTATCTAACAATACCTTTATTTTTCACATTCACGGTTAGGGATAGAATCATAAATCAAGAGTTCATTTTATGGAGTTTTGAGTTTACCATAATATAAACTTATTAAATCTTATTTCCGAAAGAGTCCAACCTAGGACTTCTTTAACAAGAAAATTCTGGCCTATTTTGATGAGCAAATAGGGCATTTAGCTCTTGCAAGACCTCTATTGTATCATCAATGAACACAAAATTAGATTCAATGTTGTTACTTAAGGAATTTTGTATCTAAGAAACGACCAAATCATTGTATGTTTCCCATGTCTTCATCGAGGACCAACTAGGATAGCGTGTTTTGGTATCGGATCATTGATGAAACTGATTTTATTTTTCACCCTTAAAGCTCTTCACTTGAATCTTAACAGAGTAGAATAGTTGTTGAAGGTCAATAAAACAGTGACAATGATGCTTCTTGAGTTTTCTCAATTATCTAATCTGTAAGGATTTATATAATCATTTAGATTTTGAAATTTGTTATTTGATTTGTGGAACCATTTATGCTTTAGGGTTTGGTGGCTTGATTTGTGGTGGCTTGAAGGGAATCCTCCATAATATACGGTGGTAATAAAGAAAAAAAGTTTATCAGCTCTGTATATTTTGCAAAAATAGTATCAAATTATCTGTTAGATTAATACTGATTAGAGATATATTTTACAAATAATTATTTTAATTTGTATAATTATTTCATAATTGATTATTATTTGCAGAATATGACAATAATAATTAGTCACATTGATATGTTTAAACATTACTATTAGGTAAATTTATTAGATCAATTGGACCATACCAACTTTAATCTTTTAATTGTTAGAACTATGTACATTCAAACGTCTACTTGAGATAGCGAAGGAAAAACAAAATCAGAAGGTTAGAAAAATTCTAATTTCAATTATCTAAGTCCAAGATATTATCTTTAGATGGTCCATTCCAATTATTATTAGTTATTTTATAGTTATTTTTCATTATTTTAATGTCATTTTGAGAGACCCAATGAGGTAAAAACACTGAAATGGCCCAAAAGATGCATGCCCCCCAAATATAGATTTTCGTATTTGTTCATGTATATGTATATCTTATTTCTCCCACCATTTTTTTTTAATTTTTAAAAAATAGAGATAATTTTTTTTATTTTTTTCAAAATATAAATCTTTATTGATTATTTAAAAAATTATAATTAACCAAATATTAAAAAAACTTTGTAAATAATTAAATTTTATTTTAAATTTCATTAGTTGAATTTCAAATCCAAAAAGTTTAGGGTGGTGGAGTCTCATCTCTAAAGCACAACACCTTCATCTCAATTCTTAGACTGTTCAATATAAATCTAATAATTTAAATATTATTTTAATTATTTTAATTTTTAAATAATAATAATCAGGATATTTAATTTATTATTTTAAAATTAATATGACAGAACTATGCCTCAAAATTAAGACACGGCCCACATTCCTATCGAGAACTATTAACCATCGGGTAGGAAGACCAATCATTAGGCTAATCTTAGCCATATCAAAAAAAGTTACACAAATCTAATACTGAAACAGAATTTATATTAATATTAAATTTAGATTTATTATAACATTTACATCTATCTATTTAAATAAATATTTATATTTAAATATAAATATTCAAATTTAAAAGGATATCACGCTAGATTTTTTAGGCACTTTACGAGAAAAATAGTTCAATTTAGACACTTTAAATTTAATCGTCTATTTGTATTTGACCATATCAAATTTCTTCTTTCTCATCTATTCTTTTCTCCTCTTGCTCACACCTTCTAATTGTGCTCTCATTCTTCCTTTGACACCAATTATTCTCATCTCAACTCCAGTTTAGTTCCTTCTTGCACTAATTGTTTTTAAATAAATAAATAAATAAATATATATATATATATCAAAATATTATCAGATGATATAATAAATAAAATTTAACTTTTAAGAGATGAGTTAAAAAATATATTTAATAATATTTAATTTTTTTTAAAAAAATATTACTTAATTAGTATAAAATAGTAGTATAGACAATTTGATATCTCATATTAGTTATAGTAAATGTACAAATTTAAAATAATATTATAAATAGTCTAATTTAAATATTTTAAAGAGATAAAATAATTTGATTATTAAAACTAAAAATTATAATTGCGTTCATTTATAATTTTATTTTACAGTTTATAATATTTTTAAGTATTTTTATTTAAAATTTTATTTTTATATACAAATAACTAAAAGTATAAAATATTTTTAAAATTATAATATTTAGATAAAAATTTTAGTTGATTAAATATTTATATAAAAATTTATTAATTGAATTAAAATATAGTTTATTTAAATAGTTTTTTTTATAAATTTTATATTTATTTAAAATTAAAAATTACATTCATAAAAAATTATTATTAGAGACGAGATGGGTAGCCCTAAAAATTAATTAAGCTTAATATTTTAATATTATTTATTTATAATATTGATATATGTTAAGACTTTATAGGATTTTAGATTTTTCTGAAATTTTGATAGGTCTTCTCCCTCGCAATTACAGATACGTTATGAGAATTGTCCATGCAAGCGACTTTGGCAAAGTTTTGATTTTTTTGTATATATTTTTTTAAATAGAAGCATCAAATTCGATGAAACAACATGGGGCCTTTGTTGATTGATGTATACAGAACGGAAATGAAAGTGCTAATCAGAGTTGAGATGATTGAATCGAATCGGAGGGGATTCTCTGATCGAAGAAGGAAGGGTAGAAGAAGGAACGGCAGACTCCATCACCCACTTTTTTTTTTTTTTTTTTGGGTGTAGTCAATCTCCCTTTTCACGGCCGCTTTCCATTGCTCAAATCGCACCGTTGGCGGTTTTTTCTTTGTTTTTTGTTAACGCAATCCTTGTCGGAGCCCTTTCACCTAGAGTCTGATCCAGAACGGTCGGCGGAATCCGATGGCCCAACGAACAGTACCGATCCTAAAACGTCTCCTTCGTAGCTCGTCATGTCCTTCGCAGCAAAGACCGAACGCCCTCACGTTGTGGTCGAGATCCGTCACCTACATGCCCCGACCAGGGGACGGAGCTCCGAGAGCTGTAACTCTGATTCCGGGCGATGGAATCGGCCCTCTGGTCACCGGCGCCGTCGAGCAAGTGATGGAGGCCATGCATGCGCCAGTATACTTTGAGAAGTGCGAAGTTCACGGAGACATGAAGAAAGTTCCGGAGGAAGTGATCGAGTCCATTCGGAAGAACAAGGTGTGCTTGAAAGGCGGCCTCGAGACGCCGGTCGGCGGCGGCGTGAGTTCGTTAAATGTGCAGTTGAGGAAGGAGCTCGATCTGTACGCTTCGCTCGTCAATTGTTTCAATCTTCCTGGATTGCCTACGAGGCATGAGAGTGTCGATATTGTTGTGATTCGTGAGAATTCGGAGGGGGAGTACTCCGGGCTCGAGCACGAGGTCGTTCCCGGGGTGGTCGAGAGTCTCAAGGTATGGACTAGTGTTTCTGTTGTTTTGTCTTCAATTTTTGGATTATCTTGATTGCATTTTGGTTCGGTTCAGTTATTTCTGGGCATGATGATGGGCATTTTTATACTACTAATTGTTTTATTATCAATATCACTATATCGATTGAACTTTGGTTCAGTCCGATGAAATATGTGCATGATGGTTCCCATTTTTTGTCTACGAACTAATATTAGTCAGGATGCCGTTGGGACATGGATCACTCCTGTATCGGCTCATATCAGATTGGCCGGACGATAAGTTTGGCTAAATATGCATGGGTACAATATTGAGGAGAAGTATTGTTGTATTCACATATAGCCTGATGACAATGATTGGCCAGAGTGAAGAAAATGCCGGAGTGGTAAATTCGCCAGAGTAGTACACTTAGGCTGGAGTGGTGAACAATTAGGCCAATTCGATCCATACTGATGCAAAGGCGGGCCAAGTGCTACTTGTCTGGAAAGTTAGTTATTTACAAAGTCCAGTGTAAGCAGCTAATCTTGCAGAGCAAGTAGTTGGCTTTCCAAGGGTTGGTGCCCGACTTTGTAGAGTAGGTCAACTGTAAAGTTCAGGACAAGAAGGCAATTTTGCAGAGTAGGTAGCAAGCTTTGTAGTGCACGCGACTGTCTTGTAGAGCAGGCGATGCCCGATGCATTTGTATATATATATATATATATATATATATGTTCATAACTTATATTTGAGAAGCGAAGAAGAGAGAGGAAGAAGCAGAAAATATAAGGAGTCACCTTTTTGCTTTTATACTTTGTTCTCTATTTTTCGAGGGTTTCTATAACCAAGAGTTTTTTTTATAACTAAATTTTACATAGTGAAATTTTATAGACTAAATATCCTATGGTTTTCTCCCTCTTATTTAGAAGATGATTTACATGTAAAATTTGTATGTATTGTTCTTCCCTTCTTCTGCTGTGTGTATGATTATTGTTGCCGATTTCTCTTCTCGATTCACGGTTTTGCTGGCACCCGTTTCCTGAGAGATGCTTGATGCTTGTTGTTCAATTAGCAAACCTTGCAAATTGAATGTCTCATGGTCGAGCTTTGGAATTGGAGGAAAAAGAGGTGATTATTATTCCGGTCATATGCTCCATTTTCTGTGGAAAAATAAGCTGGATTCATTTCCAAGACATTCCGTTGCTGAGTATAACAAATCAAAGCCAGAGATGTGTCAAAGTAGCTTACCTGCCAAGCCGACAGGCGAAGGCTTGAAGGATAGAGGGTACAAATTTATGCAAATTGGCTGACTTTGTCTGTGATCATTTAATGGGGATCAGGTGTTACGTACTCGTCTGTACACCCTTCAAATCTGGAGGACCATCGTCGGCACAGTAATCGAACCGGAAGTGACGGATCCCATTTTCTATGTTTATTTCCTTTGGTTGTTTCCCATGCCCCTTGCCCGTTTTGCATTTTCCCGTTCCCCGTTTCTTTCATACCCGTTCCCCTATATATGTAATGTTACGCCGTAATGAGAAAAAAGGAAAAATTAGTTTCGTCTCTCAACTCTCTTTCTCTATCTCTCTCTCTCGATTCTCTCTCTCGTCTGTTCTTCTCTCTCTCTCTCTCGTTCTGTTTTCCTCTTCCCTTCCTTCACCCTAATCCGCCTCCTTCTACCGATTCCTCTGCCAGAACTCCCCTCTCCGGTCACTCCAGTCGACACCGACGATGACTTCGCCAGCCACGATCAAGATGCATGCATCATTTGGTGCTTTCATTGAGACAAAAGCGGAGGCGAACGACGGACGAGCTTTCGCTGCACGCGAAGAGGTTATGGCCGAATGGGCCAGTGCGCTGAAGGATCTCCGACGAGCTACCGACCGATTGGCCACCCAACCTGCCCACTCTTGGCTTCAAAGCCCGGAAGACAAACAACGCTCGTCACGCACCAAAATCAACCAGTCACTCCACTGACTCGAGCGTAACACTGAACGGTCAATGACCTCTTCACCTTCTGTGATTTCTTCTACTTCTCCTCCAACCGTTCTACCAGTCACACCAATTGTTTCGTATCGTCACTCTCACCAACCGGAAATTTCGCCCACTGTGTGTTGTGTACCACCACCAGTTCCTCAAATAATCGTCTCTGCTTTCCCGTCGTCTTCAACTTCCTCACCTTATTCGGCTCCCACCTTCGTTAATTCCTCTGCAATTTCAAACTTACCGTCAGTTGTGGTTCCCACAACTGAAGTGCTTCGAGCCTCCATCACTAAGCCTTTGCCGACTCTGACTTGAATCGAGAAACCAGATCCACATGTGTCACCTGATTTCCAATTCGAAGAGCAAACTATCACCACATCTCGGCAAAAGCTTCCTCCACCACTGCTTCTGAAATCGCGACCGCAGACTCCATACCACTCCTCGACCGACAGGCTTCCCTCGCTGTCGGCTACTTCAGCTTCATTTTCAACTTCGACTGCACCCTCTGATTTCCAAATCGCTAGGCCACAAAGTGTCACAAATCGGCCAAATTACTTTACACCACTCAAGAAATTAAAACCGATAGACCTAGATTGGGAGGATGAAGGTGGTCAGAGTCTCATTCCATTTACAGAAGCGGGCTCCAATGAGGACAAATTTCCAACAGAATCGTTTCCAGAAACAGTTCATCAACCTGTGTTGGACGATGAACACCTGCTACCCTCAACAAAGGGTATTTCTAACACGCGACATTTGAGAGACATTACAAATTCCATGGGTTGTCGGTCAACCAGGGTCCTTCACGACGACTCATGATCACGCCGAACTCTCTCTGGCGTACATCGGCGACGATGCAACTTATCACCCCTTTTCACTTCAAGAATGGAAGAAGCGGAGTGGCATTGAGGATCATGGGCCTCCAACCGGGGGTTCATTTACTGGTGGACCGGGGGCTGATATCAGTGGAATTTCCACTGAGGAGAACCTTCAAGAATCGGTGGAAATGGATGATTTCCAAGGTGCGCTTCCTCCTAACCACAAATCATTGTCAAATCATTGTCTACAAAGCTTGAGGCTTGCAAGGCACCTATTCGATGCAGATGGGCATGTCCAAAGTATGACATCAAGTACCGTGAAGCATTATACCCAGCCAAGAGGATGCCGGATGCCATGGCGAGAAAATTGAGCGAGATCCACATCAGTCTTCCTCATGCCCACCGGTCCGACTTCCAAGTATTTGGTCATGGACATCCAAAGAAGAAAAATACGGGATGCTTGTCCTATTCCAAGAAGGTTTGATGCTATGAAATCAAAGATTGAGAATGGGCGAATGTTTGTCCAATTAGTTTCAGCTACCAATTTTTATTGTAATACTTTTGATCTTTGATGAAAATGTTTATCTACGAGGAATCGGGAGAACTAGAAACAATTTCAACTACTATATGTCTAATAGAGATTGTTTACCTTCAAATATGTGTTGTTCAAAGAATCTTTGGGATGGCCAAAGTTTTGGAGGTTGATGAGGAGAGTGAGATGATGCCCAACGACAATGATTTTCAAAGATGCTTGGTTTAGGGGTACTTGTCTTAGAACTACGTGGAAGCGGATGAAAATTCAATACGATGAAAAGGAGATCGGGATGGGAGGCTGCGGGGGAGCAAACTGCAGGAGCAAACTGCGCAGTCGACCTCTGCTGCTGCATTCTATGTTGTGGAGGCTGACGTGAGGAGTTCCCATGAAACCTCGTGCTTTAGTATCGATTGTCATTTGGTTAAATCATTCCAAATGACAAAGAAATCCACACACCCGATCACAATAATAATGCTCTTGCATTGATAGTTTTGCTTCAAAATGTTCCCAGTTGTATCGATTTTCCCATTGAATTCTCAAATTGTACAAGCTACGGGGTAGTCACAAAGATCGCATGATAATGGGGCTACATACAATCTGTCAGTATATGTTAGCGGGTCATGTCCTGGGGGCAGCATGGTATTTGCTATCAATTGAACGATATACACATTGCTGGAAGTCTATATGCAGAGAGGAACATGGCCCTCCAAAATGGTGGGAGCAGCTACCAACACGATGGGTCATTGTACTACTTTGCTTTACATCATTTCTGTTGTGCCACATGGATCGGGTGAACAGGAGCACTGCAATACTTCCAAAGTCACAAGAGTTCAATTGGAAGAGTGCAATTGTGGGTCTGATTCAAATTTTTTCCTTCTGGAGCTACCTTCTTACTCAAATAGTTGGCAGCTTATGGGCAGACAAAATTGGTGGAAAGCTTGCATTGGGTTTTGGAGTGATTGGGTGGTCAGTGGACGTGAGAACTGGGGATGGCAACGTGCGGGCAGAAGCATCACCTTTGATGCCAGAACTGGGTTCTGTGGATACAGTTTTAGCACCTATTGATGCAAGGATTAATCTGCCCTGTTTGCTTATAATGCGTGTCGTTATGGGGATGGGTGAGGGTATTGCTATGCCTGCTATGAACAACATCGTTTCTAAGTGGATTCCTGTATCTGAAAGAAGCAGAGCCCTTGCCTCGATATACAGTAGCATGTACTTGGGTTCTGTCACAGGATTGGTTTTCTTACCATTTTTACTCTCGCCAGTTTGGATGGCCATCTGTTTTCGGTTCCTTTGAGTCTCTTGGAGGTGCCTGATTTGCCTTGTGGCTAAGTAAAGCATATAGTTTCCCAAATGAAGATTCAGGACTTAGTGGCCATAAAAAAATTTTTATCCTGGAAGGCAGCATCTCAAGGGCACCTGTCATTCTATCAAGAGCACCAGTCTGGGCACTGGAATTCGCCCACTTCTGCCATAATTGGGAAGCATTTATCCTTCTGACAGGGAGGCCTACATATTACAATCCGGTGTTGAAATTCAATCTCATGGAATCCGGTTTAGTCGCTGTTCTACCATGGCTGACCAGGGCACTGTTTGCAAGTATAAGAGGTTGGACGGCAGGCACACGTGTGCCCAGAGGCCTTGCGGTAACATCAGTCAGAAAGATCATGCAATCAATTGAGGTTCTGGGCCCAGTTTTCCTTCTTTCGCTGCTGGGTCAAATGAAGCCACCGGTTTTAGCAGCGTTAAGCCTGCCATGCCGTCAAGGATTAGATGCATTCTCACAGTCTGGGCTATATTCCAATCACCAAGACATTGGGCCGCATTATTCGAGAGTTAAGTCCAAGGCTTTTGGACAACAAGAAGCTGACAGTGGGGAATCTTGGGAGCCTCGTGTGTAGGTAGTTAACAACACCCATCTTAAGTTGATGCATTCAGAGCTAGGGGGCAAAGTTGTGTATGAGGATGTGAACGTTGTTGACACAGCAGCTGATCTTGACTCGGCCGCTCTATCCTTCACGCAAGAACAACGTTGTTGCAGGGATCGAGGGACTTGGACTCAAGTCACTTAACCTTGAGGACAAGGTTAATTTGAAGGGAACGGCAATGTTACGTGACTCGTCTGTACACCCTCCAAATGGAGGACCATCGTCAAAGCCAGATGTCGAACCGGAAGTGACGGATCCCATTTTCTATGTTTATTTCCTTTGGTTGTTTCCCCATGCCCCTTGCCCGTTTTGCATTTTCCGTTCCCGTTTCTTTCGCACCCGTTCCCCGTATATGTAATGTTATGCCGTAATGAGAAAAAAGGAAAAATTAGTTTCGTCTCAACTCTCTCTCTCTCTATCTCTCTCGATTCTCTCTCTCGTCATTCTTCTCTCTCTCTCTCGTTCGTTTTCCTCTTCCCTTCCCTCACCCTAATCCGCCTCCGTCTACCGATTCCTCTGCAGAACTCCCCTCTCCGGTCCTCCAATGACGACCGACGATGACTTCGCCAGCCACGATCAAGATGCATGCATCATCAGGTCTATTCCCTCAATTGCTGAGGCTTGAAGAGAGAGAACTGAGGCTTCAATGATATTATATTCGAAGAAACAAGTACTGAAGAAAGGAGAGTTCTTAAAGGCAAATGACTTCTAAAAATTAGTTGGCAATCTTCACTTGATTGCGAGCGAACTATGCCATCTGTTTATCTGGAAGAAAAATAAGAGCACTGCCACTTAGGAATCATATTAGAGACCTTTGCTCTTTCTGGGACTTCATTTGGCCTCTTGTTTTTCCATCCTTCTACAGTTCTACTCGTGTGCTTTAAATAAGGTGGTCCATTTTTAATTTTTAATTGTTGCAGCTAGAATTGTGTGTCCAAAAGAGATTGGTCTTCTATGAAGACAACCTGAGTTGAAAAGCAATGTATTTGTTTTATTTTATTGGACCAAAAGAGACAGAAAATATGGAGACTGGGTGTTACGTGTTGGGGTCACTCCCTCGTGGCATTTGTGTCCGCGGACTCAAATGAAGCAAAGCACACGGACATTTGGAGTGGTCCGAGAAGCCTGTCATCATTGGACGATGACTTATCAAAGGCATCATGTTCGAGAGATTGCTGAGGATATGGACGAGGACCCTGAAAGCATAGGCGTTGACTCTCTCTCTCCGTAGGCCTGCTGTAGCCGCGTTTTGTAGGTGGGCAGTTCACCCACTCTGATTAGATGTTGAGGCGGCTGCAACTTCCAAGGTGTCAGGCCTGCCATTCTGGCACGCCGGGCGTGCGCCTGTCATGGTAGGCCTAGGAGGCGTGGTCCTACCACCCTAGTGCCAGTAGGGTGGCCGGGTGACCACTAGGTCCCTCGTGTATATAAAGGCTTGTACCCTTACTTGAGGGTAGTAGTGAAGAGTCTTGGAGTGCTTGTGCCGTGTCTTTGAGAGCAGACTTGGAGTGAGCCTTGAGAGAGCTGTGGGCAAGTCTTGTTTGTAAAGATAGAATGAGAAACACTTTTAGAGAGAGATTGTGAGATATACACTTGAGATTGTTTTCTTTTTTGTTTGAACTTGTGTAACTAACATACTTGTAAACAATCCATTCTTTATAGTGTATTCTTTGGTGGTTTTTCCCTTAGTAGAAGAAGGGCTTTCCACGTTAAAATCTCGTGTGCTTTCTCTTGTTTTTCTATCTCTACTTTTGGCCGTCTGTCCGAGAGCTCTGCTCTGTGTTGCTGTCCGAGTGTTTTGTCCACTCGGTCACCGTATCTTACGTTTTTGCGCCAACAAGTGGTATCATAGATTTTGGTTTTTTGAACGGTGATCTTGTTGCTGGCTGCTATGGAGGTTGGAAGCACAATGACTTGCTTAAACGGAACCAATTTTGACACTTGGCAGAGCAAGATGTCAGACTTGCTCTTTGTGAAGTCCATGCATAATCCGTTTTCTCACACAAAAGCCGGGCAAAACGGACGAGAGTGGGCGTTGAGCCACAAGCAGTGTGCGACTATATCCGATTCGTGGGCGACAACGTATACAACCACGTTTGGAGAGAGACGAATGCCAAGGAGCTTTGGGAGAAGCCGCCAAAGCTCTATGCCTCCAAGACCGAAATAACAAACTCTATCACTTGATGAGGTCGATGCAGATTCGAACAAGACGCTTTCATCTGTCGGGAAGGCTACCCGAATGAGTTTCGAGATGCGTGGACAAAAGGCGACCGGCATGGGATCAAATTCGAGGATGAGGTCCTCGGACTCTGGCTTCTAGCAAACCTCCCGGACTCATGGGAGGTTATGAGGATCACCATTGCACAATACACTCCAAACAAGTGGTGACTTTGGAGATAGCTAAAGGAGCTGTGCTGAACGAGGAAGTGAGACAGCGTTCTCAGGGTACGTCCACCTCTCAGCACTCCGAGGTCCTTGTCACCGAATCAAGAGGAAGGAGCTGAGGACGTGGCCCAAAGTTTAAAGACAAAGGGTGGAGTAAGTCACGTTCTCGGTATTAGAACATGGAGTGCCACAATTGTGGCAAAAAGAGCCACATCAAGAAGTTTTGTTATAAGTGGAAGCGTGAAAACGTTGGAAAGGAGAGGGGCGAAAAGAGACGAGGCAAGGAAGAGTCCTCGGTCTCTGTTGTCACAGGAGGTGACCTCTTTTTGGCCTGCGAGTCTGAGGACTCTGTGAGCGTGGCCAAGCAGGCCTCTGATTGGGTGATGGATTCTGGCGCATCCATCCACGTCACCTCCAGGAGAGAGTTGTTCTCCACTTACACTCCTAGTGCCCCGGGAGTGTTGAGGATGGGCAACATGGAGACGTCCGAGATCATTAGACGTGGCGACGTCTCCTTAATGACAAGCAGTGGAGCCCGACTGATTTTGAGGGACGTCCGACACGTCCCCGATATTCGTATGAATATCATTTCAGTAGGACGGCTTGATGATGAAGGTTACTGCAGCGTCTTTTGTGACGGCAGTTTCAAGTTGACAAAGGGCTCCATGGTGGTTGCCCGAGGAGCAAAGGCCTCAGGCCTTTAAGCATTGAAAGCCCAGGCCGAGGTGGCAGAGGTGAATGTCACAAGATGTGTGGAGTCCTCGGGCCTGTGGCACAAAAGGCTCAGACACATAAGTGAGTGGGGCATGAGTCATCTCGCCAAGAAGGTTCTCTTCCCAAAAATGGATGGAGACAAGTCGAGGACTTGCCCTCACTGCATAGCGGGAAAGCAATGGAGAGTCTCCTTTCAAGGAGACGTATCTTCCAGGAGGTCCGAGGTCCTAGAGCTCGTCCACACGGATGTGTGTGGTCCCCTCCCGGAAAAGTCATTTGGAGGAGCACAATACTTTGTCTCCTTCATTGACGATTGCTCGAAGAAGTTGTGGGTGTTCCCGTTGAAGATCAAGGATCAGGTTGCGGGAACCTTTGAGCAGTTTAATGTCCTCGTTGAGCGTGAGACCGCGAGGAGGTTGAAGGACGTCCGGAGCGACAACGGCAGAGAATACATTGGGACGTTTGATGCCTATTGCAGAGCTCGCGGCATCAGACATCAGATAACTCCACCAAAGATGCCACAGTTGAATGGCGTGGCCGAGAGGATGAATCGCACCCTGTTGGAAAAGGTCAGGTGCATGTTGTCCGAGGCCAGGCTTCCGGGATCTTTTTGGGCCCCGGCCTTGAAAGCGGCCGCCCACGTGATCAACCAGTTGCCCAGTAAGCCTCTGGACGGGGAAGTTCCGGAGAAGATCTGGACCGGGAAGGAGCCAGCGTATAGCCATCTTCGGACATTTGGCTGCAAGGCCTTTGTTCATGTTCCGAGAGATGAGAGGAGCAAGTTAGTGCCAAAGACAAAGCAATGTGCTTTCTGAGCTATGATGATGACAAACTTGGGTATAGATTCTATGACCCAAAGGAAAGGAAGCTGGTCTGGTCCCGAGATGTAGTCTTCGTTGAGGAAGAGACCATCGAGGACATTGGGAAAGAAAAGAAGTCTCATCCCAGCACTTCCCGGACAGACAGAGTTGATGCTGATGCTGTCTGTCCAGTACCTCTTGAGTCCGATGTCGGTGGATCAAGAGTGGCTGGCAACCATGATGAGGCGGTTCCAGCACCTCAGGAGGATCAAGTTGAAGATCTGGCCCCTCAACAGGCCGAGGTGGCCCCTCTGAGACGGTCGTCCAGGGAGAGACGTCCTTCCGTCCGACTTTCAGCAAGTGAGTACGTCTCCTCATTAATACTGGAGAACCTGAAGGTTTTAACGAGGCCATGTGAGTGCTCAGAAGGATAAATGGTTTGAGGCCATGAAGGAAGAAATGACCTCTCTTTATGAAAACCATACCTTTGAGCTGGCTAAGCTGCCCAAGGGGAAGAAGGCCCTGAAAAACAAGTGGGTCTTCCGGTTGAAGACGACCGAGGACGGAAACAAGCCAAGACACAAGGCACGGCTTGTGGTGAAGGACTTTGGTCAACGCAAGAGTATTGACTTTGATGAAATTTTCGCACCCGTTGTGAAAATGTCATCGGTCCGTGTGGTGCTCGGACTGGCAGCGGCTTTGGATCTAGAGATAGAGCAACTGGACGTCCGTACAGCTTTTCTCTATGGAGATCTTGAGGAAGAGATCTACATGGAACAACCAGATGGTTTTGAAGTCAAGGGGAAGAAAGGATTGGTCTGTCGTTTGAAGAAGAGCTTGTACGGGCTGAAGCAAGCTCTGAGACAGTGATACCGGAAGTTTGAGTCTGTCATGGTCGGACGTGGATACCATAAGACTATTTCCGACTACTGTGTCTTTGTTCAAAGATTCTTGGAAAATGACTTTGTCATTCTCCTCCTTTATGTGGACGACATACGTCTTGGTTGTCGGACGGAAACGCTGATTCAATGAGCCGAAAGAGCAATCAGGCGATCTTTAAATGTTTCATAAAGACCTCGGACCGCGAAGCGGTCTGGGGATCGGGATATTTCGCGGCCGAGGGGATAAGAAGCTCTGGCTGTCCCAAGAAAGCTATGTTAAAAAGGTGCTTCAATGGTTCAACATAGAAAGCTTCAAGCCTGTCAGTACCCCTTTGCTGAACCATTTTAGGTCGAGTAGCGGCAGTGTCCATCCTCGGACACCGAGAAGGCACGTATGAGTAAGATTCCTTACTCCTCGGCCGTTGGTAGCTTGATGTCGTGGCCGGACATTGCTGTCTGCGGTTGGCACTCAGAGCCGATTTCTCTTAAACCTAGGGATGGAGTATTGGTTTGAAGTAAAGTGGATTTTCAGATATCTCCGTGGGACCTCCAAGATGTGTTTGCAGTTTGGAGGAGAGAAGCCTCAGCTGATTGGGTACATGGACGTAGACATGGCTGGGGACGTTGATTCTCGGAAATTAACGTCCGGATACTTGGTGAAATTTGCAGGAGGGGCGGTTTCCTGGCAGTCCAAGTTGCAGAAGTGCGTCGCTCTCTCGACTACGGAAGTAGAGTTCATTGCCGTGATCGAGGCCTGCAAGGAAATGTTGTGGATGAAAAGATTCGTCCAATAGTTGGGTCTAAGGTAAGAGACGTACGAGGTCCTCTGTGATAGCCAAAGTGCCATTTACTTGTGTAAAAACTCCTCATTCCATTCGAGGTCATAGCACATTGACATGCGTTATCATTGGGTGAAAGATGTTTTTGATGATGGGCAGCTATCAATTGGAAAGGTCCACTCAGATGACAATGGCTCGGACATGTTGACTAAAGTTTTGCTGAAGGGAAAGTTGGAAGCTTGTTGTGATATTACCGGTCTAACTAACTTCACTTTCACTCTCGTGAGAGGGGAAGTTTGTTGGGGTCACTCCCTTGTGGCATTTGTGTCCGCGGACTCAATGGAAGCAAAGCACGCCGACATTTGGAGTGGTTCGAGAAGCCTTGTCATCATTGGACAAAGACTTATCAAAGGCGTCATGTTCGAGAGGTTGGCCGAGGACATGGACGAGGATCCCGAAAGCGTGGCGTTGACTCTCTCTCCGTAGGCCTCGCTTTTGTAGCCGCTGTAGGTGGGCGCTTCACCCACTCCCGGATGTTGAGACGGTTTGCAACTTCCAAGATGTCGCCTCGCCATTCTGCACGCGCCGGGCGCGCTGTTATGGCGAGCCTAGAGGCGCGGTCCTGCCACCCTAGTGCCAGTAAGGTGGCCGGGTGACCACTAGGCCCCTTGTGTATATAAAGGCTTATACCCTTACTTGAGGGTAGTAGTGAAGAGTCTTGGAGTGCTTGTACCGTGTCTTTGAGAGCAGACTTGGAGTGAGCCTTAAGAGAGCTGTGGGCAAGCCTTGTTTGTAAAGATAGAATGAGAAACACTTTTAGAGAGAGATTGTGAAATATACACTTGAGAATGTTGTCTTTTTTGTTTGAACTTGTGTAGCTAACATACTTGTAAACAATCCATTCTTTATAGTGTATTCTTTGGTGGTTTTTCCTTTAGTAGAAGAAGGGTTTTACACGTTAAAATCTCGTGTGCTTTCTCTCGTTTTTCTATCTCTACTTTTGGCCGTCCGTCCGAGAGCTCTGCTCTGTGTTGCTGTCTGAGTGTTTTGTCCACTTGATCACCGTATCTTCCGTTTTTGCGCCAACATTACGGGCCTCCTTAATCCTAGCCCATCAGCGACGGGCCTCAGTGATTCCAGCCCACTGCTCCACTAGCTCCAACAGAGTCAGGCTCACCTGCCGATCGGCTAACGTCGCGACGGAGTGCCCGTCCAACCCAACCACCCCTAAAATTCCGGGATTACATCTAATACACCATACTACATTGTTCGATTAAACTGGTTATACCAGCTTTCTGTTAATTTGTTGGTATATTCTGTTTTTATATTTTTTCTTTATTTTCCATAACAGTTTTCTCACATTACGGGCTTATTATAAATATGCATTGCTACTACAAGTAAAAGACAAACAGTATATTCGAGCTTCTCCAAATTTTCCGCCTACGTCCCACTCTCTTCTCTCTCTCTGTCCCTCTCACTGCTCCCTTTCCCCTCATATCTCATGAGCTTCCCCTTTCAAATTTCTCTTCTACTTCCAATCCCGTAGTTCATTTGTGCAGCAAGCCACACGCATCACCGAGAAGAAGAATTGAAGGAAAAAATAGTTGAGATGTCCTACCATGGATGCAGACTGCCAGGCATTGCCCCTCGGATTCATGTTATCTCAAGTCAAGCAAAGACGATCTGCCTCTCGAGTTGAGTCTTTTCGTAAAGGTTCCCATAAATGAACTACCGGCAATGCAAATGCTGCTTTGAGTTTTGTGTAATGGACATCAATAAAATTTGAAAACTGTTGGGATTTGGGTCACTCCCTTGTGGGAAGCGCGTGCGATGATATGGCCCTGAGTGGAATTTCCGGAGTGGCACACAAGGCTGGAGTGGTTTCACTTGGCCAAAATGGAAGAAGGTTGGTGTGGCTTCATTTGGCCGGAGTAGAAATTTCCTGTTGCAAAAATCCGGAGTCGAACTTCCAGATAACTTCTCAAAGCCGGAGAGATAAAATTTGCCAGAGTGAGTTTGGTAGCAGAGCTAAGCAGGTGGACAAATCTGACATGCACCGAAAATCACCTGCAAAGTCAGTGCATGCAGTAGAACAGATAGTTAACTTTCCAGAATTTATAGCCGACTTTACAGAGTAGGTCAATTGTAAAGTTCAGGGCATAAAGGCAACTTTGCATGGTAGGTGGCAGGCTTTACAGTGCACGTGATTGTTTTGCGGAGTAGGTGCCACCCGGTACATTTGCGTATATATATATGTACATTGCTGCATTGTAAGAAAAACACAAAAAAAACAAAGGAGTAGTGCTTACTCTTGTTCTCTCTTCTTCGGGAGGCTTGTATAGTTAGGGTTTTTGTAATAAAAAATTTTATAGTGAAATTATTTGTAGACTAAGTGTTCCGTAATTTTTTTCTCTTATTCAGAAGAAGGTTTTTCACGTAAAATTATGTGTTTCAATTCTCTCCTATTTCCTTGTTGTGTCTGTGTGTTTTTATCATCTTGGTCCTCACGGTTTCCTTAACCGACCGGCATTCTCTTCCCCTACAAAAGCTTCACACAGGTAACCGAGAAACTTGTGCTGAGATTAGTCAATAATGCAATAGAGATTCAAGACTTCAGCCCTAGACTTCTTGGTAGATGTCACAGCTCATAGAAGAGAAGCGGAAATAAGTATGGAGATAGATCAAGTGTCAGAGAGTGATACAACTTTAGAATTGTATTAGTTGTTCTAATTGGTGTTTGGTGGAGATGGCCATGAGCTTTTAGGTGTGTCAGTGCCAGGAAATAAAGATATCTATCTTTATTCTTTAACAATGTTATCAAGTTTAGGCTATATAAAGGCCAATAGATCTTCATGGTATCATAGAGTTGACGATTAGCAGTCTACCTGATCTTGGTTTTCACTTCTGACAAGTGGCAGTTTTCTGATCATCCAACAATCGATTTTCTTTTCTTGAATTTTCCTTAGACTTTCTGGAAAATATCTTCCATATATTCTTTGCTGAATTTCAAACTATTGTTGATGCTGCTGAGTTGCTTGTGCTGTTCATCATGGAATGAAAACAGAGTAAAAGAAACTAGAATTTCTTGAGGACTTCAATTAAAGCCTAAGTAGGTTCAAGGAGACCATGGCCAAAGAAACATTCAATCAGCCATAAATGACAATTCTATATCTTACTTCCTTTACTAAATTGACATTACATTAGAAGAAGTGCACTGGCTTTGAAGCAAATTTATGAAAAACTTTGCAAGTTCCCATAAATTTGAAAGAGACGTTAGATATAAAGATATTGTTATTGTAAATCTCATCACATTATGTTAATGTGATTAGGATTTTTAGATATAATATGTTTGAAAGTAAATTTTTTGAATTGATGTTATCTAGTTCAATCTATATAAAGATTTTTTGTCTTCATTGCATGTATCTAGCCATCTCTATGAATTTGTTTTTCATACTTTACACTCAGTGGTTTTTTTTTTTTGTTTTTTTTTGATGGAGGTGGTGTGATCGTAGTGGATAGGTGGTTTTAGTTGTGGTGGATGGTGATTGAGGAAGAATTGAATGGGATTTGAAATAAGAGCCTATCGATCACTATGGGTATGGGAGACTTAGTGCATGTGCTTCCCACATCCAAGGGTATTTGTATGCAGTTTTATCCCAACCATACAAAAAGTCTATTTTCAGAGTTTGAACACATAATCTCTGGGTAACAATGGAAAACTTATTACCTCCCGGTTAGAATAGAGTAACCTTAGCTTTACGACAAGGCTCATCCTCGAGTTCCCACAAGGAATTTGAAAACAAAAGGCGGTTGATAATGTTGGGTTTGGTCACTCTCTTGTGGGTAATTCAACAAACAAAACGCTTACTAAGATCGCATGGGCTTGTGTGAAGTTCAAGCATCAGAAAACAAGCGCAGAAATGACCAAAGTGACCGATTTGCCAGAGTGGGCAGATGTCGAAGTGACCATTTGTCGGAGTAGTCAAATCTCTGAGTGAAAAAATTCGGAATATTCGCGTGTGCGACAAACGACCAGAAGAGCAGCAATAATGCTGCTCTTGAGCCGACAGGTTGGAAAGCAGGATGTCAATCGTCCGGGCAGCAAGAAGGATGGCCGGCCAGAGAGTAGAATGGCTAACCAGTTGACGGGGTAGCAAGGAGGCTGGCCGGTTGAGAGAAGAAATCGGCCAGAAAGGCCGGCCGACCAAGTTATGATGAGGCCAATGTTGAAGGGCGATCAGGCAATGCCAATTTAAAGAAGTCGACTTGTCAGAGCTAGTTGATTTTTTTATAGAGTGGCCACCAAGCTCTGAGGAGTAGGTGGCAGGTTTTTTTTCAGAGTAGACAGTTGATTTTTAGAGTTGGTAAGCTGACTTTACAGAGCATGCGCCTTCTGGGGAAGCGCAGGAATTGGTAAAATCACAGAAAATGACAAAGTTGATGTGATAAATCATCTACAAGATCAGGCTAGATGAGCAGATGAGATTTGAAGCTGGCGTCATTATAAAGCGCACCAAGCGCTTCAGAAGAAGTAGCGGCTGTAATAGCAGTGGAATGTGGAAGGAGGGTGAAACGGAGCAAAGTACAGAAAAGAGCTCTCGTCGTTTGCCGTCTGTCGCCACACTTGTAAAATCATTTAGTGGAGAGCACCATCAGTGAGAGGAATGAGAGAAGAAAAACAGAGAGATAAGAGGGAAGGAGGGTTTCCTTACTCCAGAGATTGTTTTTCTTATACTGTCTCGGGTGGATTGCTGATATTCTGTCTCTGGGTTATTTATAACCGATTTTATATAGTGGAAATTTATTCGGAGTTTATCCCGTGACTTTTCCCTTGATTGAAAAAGGTTTTCTACGTTAAAAATCGTTGTAGAAATTTGTGTTCCTTATGCTCACATTTTTGGTGGCTAACGGCCGACCGGGGGTGTTCCGGTTTTTCCGCTGCGACTGGGTTGTGTGTGAATTCGGGTGTTGAACCCCAACAGATAATGTCTTCAAGGAGGAGCTGGATCATCAAAATGCATCGTTGGGCGCACTTTGAAAACATAGGGCTAGCTTGAATGTGCTTTATATAATGTTGGGAGAGGTGAGCTGGAACGTTTGTCTTGAGTAGTTCATGAAAGAAAGCTCACGGAAGTTTGAGCCAATTTTCTCAATAATGTCATGCTGTAACTCAATAATAGATTTTTAGAGTTTTTGCAAGTCTGTCTTGAAGAGAAAACTCGACTCAACTTATTTACAATTCTACTCATTCTTTTCTTGGGCCCTATAAAGTCCTCCCTCATGAGAAATTGGTTCAGGAAACTAAGCCACTGCTACTTCAAACGACTGACCTTAGTCCCTTGATTAGCTGCAAGATTTGGTTGTCCTGGAATTTAAGCCTTGTGTACTTGTGATCTGACCTACTTATGATGCCAGATTTTTTTGCTCTTGCTGGGTATTAAAAATAAAAATGTTTCTGCATAAGTTTCTTCTGATGAAAAGGGACCCCTTTTCTTATTGAACTTATGGTGATTTTTTTATGATGTCACATAGTTGGGGATATATATATATTTTTTCCATCTGACTTCACCTCATGGCTAGGTGATAACGAAGTTTTGTTCGGAGCGTATTGCAAAATATGCCTTTGAGTACAGTTATCTCAACAATAGAAAGAAAGTGACAGCTGTACACAAAGCAAACATAATGAAGCTTGCAGATGGTCTTTTCTTAGAATCTTGTCGAGAAGTGGCAACCAAGTATCCTGGAATTAAGTACAGTGAGATTATTGTGGACAACTGCTGCATGCAACTTGTATCAAAACCTGAACAGTTTGATGTCATGGTATGCAAATCATCTATCAACTTACTCATAATTTGTATTTTTATTGATGCTTGCTTGTTCACTGGTTGATGCCAGATGTCAGATAATGTCTTTGAATCTTTTAGTTCATTATATGTATGCATGTATGTATTTGTGATGTAATTTTCTCTGTTCCTTATTCTCTTTGTTCAAGCCTATGTTATTTCTTCATGTGCTAAGGAATGCCATCTGCTTAAGATGTGTGTTTGGGACAAGATTTGGAGTTCTTGTGGTGAAAATGATGTGCGTAAAAAATAAGGCATATTTTACCAAAAGAAAGCGTATGGGAATCAATAAAATTCTTTTATTATGAGAAAGAAAAATGGCATGTGGGAGTGTTCCGATGACTTGAACAGCTGTTTTGGTTGTTCCAGTGAAGTATTGAAGATATTATGAGTGGTAAAATTATGAATTCAAGCAGGTTCATGCGTGAGTAGTCAATGATGAGAAATTTCATGAATCTTTTGGCTTTGATTGTAGAAGATTTTCTGGACACATTTGATGATGTCTCTTTTCCACTAGACATAAAAAGTTGGATAAAATGAAAATGGTTTGAGTTTACTGTGAACAACTTTATCCAGTCAACATTATTGCAGTACTTTAAAAAGTGAGTTTCTTTCTAAAATCTCTCATAAAAATCCAGCCAAATTGTTTGTCCATAAACAGAGTGAATGCTATAACTTTCCCAACTTGTGCAACCAAACTTTTAGATTTCAGTGTTATTTAATGCTCATCTAAATCATGGTTCATAGAATCTTGATTTTGACTGATTTGAAGAATATTTTCTTGGGCTTGCTCAGAATCTGCACACCGGGGTTCGTTTCAGCAGCCAGTTCCTCTTGGACACTGAAACCATTTCGAGAAAGGAACCTGAACCTTGAGTTTGAAATCATGTGGCTTTGTGTATTCATTTAAACATTTGAAATCATGTGGCTTTGTGTGTGCATTTAAACATCTGATTAAATAGTGATCGCTAGGGGATTCCTTTTAAGCTCTTAAAGCTTGAAGTTGGCTGTTAAATAGAACAAAACTATGGAACTGCAAAGTAATTAGTTAATGGTGAATCACATGTATATATTCTTCAAAACTGGACGATGATATTGTATTCATATGCTTAATGACTGGAAGATATGCGAACACGTTAAATGGACGACTGACAGATTCTCCGACACGATGAATTTGCATTTTCTTTGACTATTCTACTCTCTTTACTCTTCCCCAGAACAACTGAATTAAGTAATGAGGCATCCTAGAAGTATCATGTCTCTGTAATATTATCTGTAATGTTCAGAGCGTCTCTACTTTTGCATATGTTCGTAAGTACTTGATGTGTATATATGTTAGTAAGTTCTTGTTGTCTATGAAGAATTATTACACTAGTGTTGATATTTCACAGGTTTACAAAATCGATTTTGTTTTCTTTTTCCATTTTTTTTTGGAGGGTTGGATGTTGTAGGTTTAGCTGTAACAGTTGGGGTGGTTAGTTTAGTGTGTATGATGAATCACCTTAAAAATATTTCTATCTCATAAAACTACTTGGCATTTGACAGTTTTACTACCTAATATAATACTCTAATTAAATAATTTTACCAGCATAAGGAGAAGGGAAACAGATTCTGTGCTAATTCAGATTGGTGAATGCTTGCAGGTGACACCCAACCTTTATGGAAATCTTGTGGCAAACACAGCTGCAGGTATAGCTGGTGGCACTGGAGTTATGCCTGGAGGTAGAATCTGTTCTCTATTTATCCTTTTGTGCCCTAAAGAGTAGTTCTTGACTAGCCTTCACAAATCTTTGATAAATGACTTGAACTACTGCTAACTATGTGATTATTATGACTGAATATTAAATTTCAATTTCGCCAATCCAATCAGACAGAGCAATGACTTACAAAAGTTATTTTAAGTCCATGTAAATGAATATATATTGATATTTGAGTTTGTGTTTTGTAATTTGTCTCTTCAAATGAGAAAGCCTATGTTATGACAGGCTGTTGTTCTTGTACCCATTGTGCTACTGGGCTAGTAATTTTTTCACATTTATAACCTCTTACCTATATTTAAAACATAGGTTAAATAAAGTTCTTGTGAGGAAAAATAAGTTACTTGCAGTTAGAGAAAAAAAAATAAAGTTGTAGATCTAAAAAAAACTTATAGATGTAATGAAAAATTATTTAAAATCGCTTCTATATCGGATGATAGTGTACTAAATCGAGTAGATTGACAAAAATTAGATTCATATAACCGATCCAAATTAATAGGACTGAATGTTTGTTGTTGCTGTATTTCTTTCTTCCCCTTTGTAATCATTTGGTGTCTCTAAATACTGTTTAGTTCTAAATGCAAGATTGATCATTTTGACATAAGATTGATCATTCTGTGAAAAAGAAATAAGTTGTCAAAAAAAAAAAAAGTGAGTTTTTACGATAACATACTTTACATAATTAAAGGAAGGTAAAAAAAGAGAAAGAATGGGGTTTTGGTTTTTTTTTATAACTAATTAGTTTCAATTTTATTGACTTATATTAAAAACCTAATTTGTCTGAAAATTACAATGTAGCTTAATGAGTCCCAAACGTGTCGAAGCATATTTGAGTTGAAAACAATATCAAAATTGATGCGTCCTTGAGTCCGAATTCTCATGCGGATTAGGGAGTTTTTGGATTCTTTGGCTGCGTCGGATGATGAACGGGTCTGGTCTTTGTGTGTCTTATCTTGGGTCCTGCGCACCACAAATTACAAACAGATGGTTAGAGGACAGCAGGATGTTTTCCCACCGTAAATATTTCGACGCTCAAATTAGAAATCTTTCCTAGGGAACGGAAAGATACATGCGTAGAAGTAAACGTAATGGGAAATGTAGGGATGTTGGAATGCAAGGAGTGCGTGGAATGCTTGGAGGAGGCTTGCGCTCCCTTTCTTGCACTGCAAGGAGTGGCTCGCTATCGTTGCCGTATTGTGGCGGTGGTTCGAAGGAAGAGAGCTGGTTCTTTCTCCTCATTTCTTTGAGCGCTGGGTACTAGGATCAAGTTTTTGATCTCAAGTCACTGCTTAGACCTTTTTTCGAAGTGGGATCCTGAGCCTCCCTTCTCTATTGATGGAGAAGATATTTGTAAGCTACATGAGGGAGGCTTTTGGGCGTCGGGATCTCTGACAAGTGGCTTGTCGGGATTCGCCGGCCACTGAGTACTAGCGGTGACCAATGGTGTCAGTTATCGCATTGTGGTGGCGTACAGACCATCATCTGGCGTGGCCGGCACAGGCTTGTTGGACTCCGTTTGGATTGATTGAGTGTCTGCTAGAGTGGCGTGTGTTGCAATTTGCCAGGGTTGACCTTATCTCTTATTGGTTGGCATTCCCTGAGCCGGTACCTCCTGTGCTGGTAGTCTGCGTCCGCTTCTATAGGGGTGCGGGTGAAGCTGATTGGGTGTGTGTCAGTGGCGCTCAGAGGGCCTCGCTCCCGAATCTTTTAGGGTGCCACGCTGGGCTGGGCCGATCTACTGGTCAGGCTCATCTTCTCTGGGTTGGGCTTCATTGGTTCCAGCCTAGATTCATGTTGGACCCATCAAAAATATTATAACTCGTGTCAAAGAGTATATCCAACATCAATACGTTAGCCCCGAAGAAGTGCCGCTGCTTCATAGGATGGAAATATAAATTCAGATTTTCAATAAATATCAGGTACTTGAGATTTTGTAGTTTCAAATTGAGATTAATCCCTGGGGCAATAGTAAAATTGCTTTGCTATAACTTTGAGCTCACAGATCTGAATAACAAAAACAATCTTTGACTGAGGTTTCATGAATCTGATCGTCCCGAAGCTCATGGAATGAATGTCTTAGCTGCGTTTTTTTTTTTTACCTCGGGATTCACCATCGATTGGCATTTGCGTCTGCAGGAAATGTGGGGGCTGATTGTTAGAGCAAAACGCGCGGAAGGCCGAGCGGACACAACGCTCGGACAGAAACAGAGAGCAAAGGCTCTCGGACGGGCGAGAGAGGTAGAGAGAAATATGAGAGGGAACACACGAGTTTAACGTGGAAAATCCTTCTATAAGTAAGGGAAAAACCACGAAAGAATACACTAAAAAAGGATTGTTTACAAGTGTTAGCTACACAAGCTCAAATTAAAGAAAAACAATCTCAAGTGTACAACTTTCTCTCACTAAGTGATTCTCTCATAAATTTCACAAAGTGGTTGCTCACAAAGGCACACACCACAACTCACCAACCTCTCACACACATTAAATGATCTCCACACACATATATATACATGTAAATAAATATATATATATTCACTAGCCTAGGAGGCTACCCAGCCACCCTAGTGCCAAGGTGGCATGTGGCATGTTGCTTGCCAGCGACGCTGGCAGCCCGCAACGCCTTGGAAGTCATGGCCGCCACCAACTTCCAATCAGCCGCAACAGAGCTCTGCTCGCATTTATTGCCGCCGATCATTAATGAGAGAATAAGTCAACGCACGCGTGGATGGAGTCCTTCGTCCAAGTCCTCTCGGCATGACGCTCAAACAAAGTCCTCGGGCCCATTCTCCAATGGAGTCCGCGACATAAGCTACTCGGGAGTGACCCCCAACAAATTTCCTCACGACCGAGTGAGTAAAGTCAGATTAGACCAAAGAAATGTCACAACAAGTTTCTAACTTTCCATTGGCAAAGTTTTTTGTCAACATATCTCGACCCATTATCGTCCGAGCGGACTTTCCAATTGATAGCTCAGTCCATCATTAAAAACATCTCTCACCCAATGATATCGCACGCCAACGTGCTTTGACCGATAATGGAATGAGGAGTTCTTACACAAGTAAATGACACTCGACTATCACAAAGGATCTCGACGCCTCTTTGCCTTAGACCCACCTTGACGAACCTCTTCATCCATAGCATTTCCTTGCAGCCCTGGTCACGGCAATGAACTCGCCGCTCGTGGTCGAGAGCGACGACTTCAGAATTTGACCGCCAGAGACCGCCTCCCGCAAATTCTCACCAAGTATCCTGACGCTGATTTCCTAGAATCAACGCCCCCGCCATATCTCTCACCGTACGCAATTAATCGAGGCTTCTCTTCTCCAAACATCAAACCCACCTTTGGAGGTCTCGCGAAATATCTCAAGATCCACTTCACCGCAGTACTCAATGCTCCATCCTCGGGGTTTGAGAGAAGTCCGCCACAAGTGCCAACAAAGATGAGCAATGTCCGCCACGCACACACGGCCACAGACATAAGATCGCCAACGCCGAGAAGTAAGAAGCCTTACTCATACGCTGCTTCTCTCGTGTCCGAGGACGGACACCGCCGCTTACTCACCAAATGGTCACAATGGGTGCCGATGTGCTTGGACCTTCCATATCAATCTTTTGAAGCACATTTTCAATATAACCTCCTCGGGACAGCCAAAGCTTCTTGCCCTCCCTTGGCCGCGAAATCCCGATTCCTGTAATCTGCTTTCGCAGACCGAGGTCTTTCATGGCGAAAGATCTGTCCTCAGCTTGCTTCTTCACTTCCATAATCCGAGCACTATTCTCGTCCGACAACCAAGATGTCGTCCCACATAAAGGAGAAGGATAACGAAATCGTTGTCCGAGAACTTCTTCACAAAGACACAAAGGTCCGAGGAGGTCTTATGGTAACCTTGCTTGACCATAACGCACTCGAACTTCCTTTACCCTGCTCTCGAGCTTGTTTCTGCCCATACAAGCTCTTTCTTCAAACGACAAACAAGTCCCTCCTTTCCTTTGACTTCAAAACTGTCGTCAAGTTGCTCAATGTAGATCTTTTCCTCTAGATTCCATGGAGAAAAGTCATCCTGACATCCAGCTTGCTCAATCTCTAGGTCCAACGCACTGCCACCCAGCACTAAACGGACCGAGGACATCTTCACAACGGCGCAAAAATCTCATCAAAATCAACACCCTTTCGCCGACTAAAACTCACCACAAGTCGCGGCTCAGGTCTGGGGCGCCGGTCCCTGCTACCTTTCAAAGCGGAAGACCCATTTGTTCTTCGTAGCTTTCTTCCTTAGGCAATTCCGCCAATCAAACGTATGGTTCTCATGAAGGGAAGTCATTTCTTCCTTCATGGCTTCAAACCATTTATCCTTCTCTTTGCAAGCCATGGCCTCTTCAAGTCCTCTCGGTTCTCCAAAGATCGGGCGGAGGAGGACAAACTCACTGTCAGAGATGGACGGACGGACGCCTCACTGGGACGACCGTCTCACTGGGCTACCTCACCCCGCTGAGGTACCACATCTTCAACTCCGATCCCGAGGCGCCACTCGCCCGATCCTCGGGTTGGCAAGCTACCCTTGATCCGAGGACATCGACATAAGAGGCACAGATTGATGGACTTTCAATCTCAATCAAGTCCGTCCGGGAGGTACCGAAAGAGACTTCACATCTTTCCTAACGCCCTCTATGGTCTCGCCTCAACGAAGACCACGCCGCGAACGAACTGCAGCTTTTTGTTTTGGGGTCATAAAGCTTGTACCCAAATTCTTCCTCACCATAGCCCGTAAAACACATTGTAGTGTCTTTGGCTCCAAATTGGTCCTCTCATCTCTAACATGGACAAAGGCCTCGTACCCAAAAGTCCGCAGATGATCAGAGGCCGGTTCTTTCCGGCCCAAATCAGCTCAGAACTTCCCCAGAGGCTTTTATCAAGCGAGCGGTTAATAACATGGGCGGCCGTCCCTCAAGGCCTCGGCCCAAAAAGATCCTCGGCAGCCTCTTGCCTCGAAAGATGCACCTAACCCTTTCCATGAGAGTGCGGTTCATCCTCTCGCCACCCGCTCAACCGGGGGCGCCTTTGTGGAGTTCTTCGATGTTTGATGCCATGGGCTCTGCAATAGGCATCAAAACCGCCCAATGTACTCGCCGCCGTTGTCGCCTCCCTTCGCTTTTAGTCTCCTCCTGCTTCCCGCCAACAAGGACGAGAACCTGAAAAGTTTCCGCGACTGGGTCCTCGGGTCTTCAAAGGGAACACCCACAGCCTTCTCGAGCAATCGCTCTGAAGGTCACAGAAGTACTGCACCTCCAAAAGACTTCTCCGGAGAGGGCCACACACGTCTGTGGTGTACAAGCCCAAGATCTCTTGACTTCTGAAGTTACGTCTCCTGGGAGAAGGAGACTCTTCTTTGTTTCCCTACCATGCAAAGGAGGGCACGCCCTAGGCATGTCTCCATCCACCTCGGGGATGAGACCCTTCCCGCCAAGTGACCCATGCCACGCCACTCATGTGTCCGAGCCTCTTGTGCCAAAGATCCGAGGACTCGCACTCCTCGTGGCGTTCACCTCAGCCTACTTCACCTCGAGCTTTCAAAATATAAAGGCCAAGATGCCTTAGTTCCTGGGAATGACTCATGGAGCACTTAGTCATTTTTATACATCGGCCACTAGAAACGCCGCGTAACCTTCATCATCCAAATAACCGAGATGATGTTCACTTAATGTCGGGACGTAAAGGGACGCCCTTCAAAGTCGCCTGGCCTCAAGATTCATCACCAACGTGATGTCTCCACGTCCGATGAACTCGACTGACCGCTATCGCCTATTCTCGCACTCCCGGGCACAAGGAGCATAAGTGGAGAACAGCTTATCTCCCGGAGGTAACGAATCAAGCGCCAGAAGTCCACTACCCAATCCGAGGACCGTTCTCGCTACAAATGCATTAAGTCCTCGGGGGACCACAAGTTAAGAGGAGATCCTCTCCTGCCACAACAGACCGAGGACTCTTCCGCCTGCCTCTTTTCGCCTTCCGCTCCTCCAATGGGTCTCACGCCTCCATTTGTAGCAAAACTTTTGATGTGGCCCTTCTCGCCACAATGATGGCACTCCATCTCTTGCACCGAGAACGTGACTTACTCCGCCCTTTGTCTTCGGGGGACTGGGGCCACGTCCTCGACTTCTTCCCCGATTCCGTGACAAGACCTCGGTCGCCGAGAGGTAGACGACTCGAGAAAGCCGATTTCTTCATTCAAGACAGCTCCTTTACCATCTCCAAAGTGTCACCACACCGTCTCGAGCCGTGTTGGCGATCGTGACCTCATGGTTTCCCATGAGTCCTGGAGGGTTGCTAGAGCCAAAATCCTAGCACTTCGCCCTCGAACTTAATGCCCATACTGCTGAGCCGGTCCACGATCCCTCAAACTCGCTTAAGTGGTCGGCAATGTAAGATCCGCCCTCGTATCGGATATGGACCAACCGCATCAAATGATAAATTTTATTGTTACTGATTTGGAGGCAAAGAGCTTCTCCAAATTCTCCCCAAAGGGCTTTTGGCATTTGTCTCCCTACAAACATGGTTGTACACGTGCTTCGTCCATAAACCACCTGGATGAACCCGCACACCTGCTTGGCTCCAACGCCTGCACCTCATCTGCGCTGCCGACGGTTTTTCTAAGGCGAAGACCGATCGCATGTACTTGACGAAAAGCAAGTCGACATTTTGCTCGCCGCCATGTCAAAGTTTGAACCGCTCAAACAAACCATCTTGGCCGCCAAACCTCCATTTCCATAACAAGCAAAGATCACTGCAAACAACCTTGTCTCCGATACAACTTGTTAGAGCAAAACGCTATGAAGGCCGAAAGGACACAACGCTTCTGACAAAATGAGAGCAAAGGCTCTTTGACGGGCTTAGAGAGGTAGAGAGAAATATGAGAGGGAACACACGAGTTTAACGTGGAAAACCCTTCAAAGTAAGGAAAACCACCACGTTAATACACTAAAAAGCGAGTGTTTACAAGTGTTAGCTACACAAGCTCAAACTAAAGAAAAACAATCTCAAGTACAGCTCTCACTAAGTGATTTTCATAAATTTCACAAAGTGGTTGCTCACAAAGGCAACACACCACAACTCACCAACCTCTTACACACATTAAATGATCTCCACACATATATATATACATGTAAATAAATATATATATATTCACCACCAGAGGCTACCCACCCACCCTAGCGCCTGTGGTGGCAAGGCATGCGGGGGCAGCCCGCAACGCCTTGGAAGTCAGGCCGCCACCAACTTCCAATCAGCCGCAATAAGAGCCTGGCCCGTCCGCATTTATCACGCTGTAGATCATTAATGAGAGAATAAGTCAACGCACGCTGTGGATGGAGTCCTTCGTCCCAAGTCCTCTCGGCCATGACGCCTCAAACAAAGTCCTCGCCCATTCTCCGATGGAGTCCGCGGACATAAGCTACTCGGGAGTGACCCCAACACTGATCACGCAGTGTTCGAGCAAGGCGCTTCTGCAGGAAACGTGGGAAGCGAGGAAATAGTAGCGCAAAACAAAGCAAACCCGGTGGCTCTTCTCCTTTCATCTGCTATGATGCTAAGACATCTCAAGTTTCCTTCTTTTGCCGATCGACTGGAGACTGCCGTGAAGTGGGTGATATCAGAGGGAAAGTATCGGACGAAGGACCTCGGTGGCGGCAGCACCACCCAACAGGTTGTTGACTCCGTCATTGCCGCCCTAGATTGAGGGGATTCACCTTTCTTCCACACAGCTTGTCGTGTCCACATTTTTTTCTCTGAATATTTTGCCAGTGTCAAGGTGGCCGCGGTGGCGGTGGTTTTGATTGACGACTTTTTACTTCATTTTTTAATAATGATTCTGGACAAAGATAAAAAGGTCATGTGTGAGATTGTCATAAACAAGTTGGAGATGAATTTTCGTCAGGTTTTTATCTATTCATTTAGTTCCAGATGATACTAATTAAACAAAATGACCAGTAAAAACATTATATTTAATGATCTGATGAACAGATGATGATTTGAAATAATTTTAGAAGCATAACAGGAAAAATCCCTCAATTTTTCTCTTTTTTTTTTTTCTAATTTCTTTATTTAAATAATATTTTAAAAAGACTCGGATAATATTTAACTATGCCAATGGAAAAAATGCGTTTAAATGTTAAGAGAAAAGCTTTTATGAAACTGTCCCGGCACACATATGCATGTATTAGATGCAGTGATTTTGCATACCCGGCACATAGGCACCCTTGATGTGCATTTTAGGTCTACATATTATGTCTACCATTGTATGTGTATCTTTTAGGTATATGTCAAGCATCTATCAGTATCACCAAAATCGGGATTCACCCGAGCAAACTTTTGCATGAACATTGAGTGAAATTTCTTACTTGCATCAAAGTTTAAAATTAACATGTACACTGGATATAAGACTTATAAAGAATACATAAACTTATAATTACGATGAGATTTTTTACTATCCCACTTATATGATATGATAAGGTTGTTAATATTAAGGGACGCATCGCAACCCCTACGATGCCCGTACGGGCTGTTGGATTTAAAATCCGACGGCCTGTACAATATATAAAAAAAATATTTTTTTTGTTATCATTATTTTTTTAAAGAAAAAATAGGGGCCATCAGATTTGAAATCCAACAGCTCCTATTATCATTGCAGCGTATGCGTTACAGCCCTCCTGTTCTCTAATTGTTGTGGATTTTTTCCTTATCTATTTATTTTATTTATAATTTCTGCAACACCGTTGTATTAAATTATATTCCAGTGGAACGATTGTAGCCGTACAAAGGAGGTGGCCAGCCAATGCGAACGGCTATCCAAAGTCAAGGTGTGCACATCTCGTGTTATTTTTGTTGGAAGATGTATACAATCTCCCGGTGCCAACGATATAACACGATAGATGAAAATTTTGAAATATTTAAATTTAAGTTGGTTAGATCTATAAATTTAATAAGATAAACTCTTTGAATTCCTTATTGTTTATACTAATTTAAATATATTAATAAGTATTAATTTGACAAATTGAAAATGGCATTGGGCATATCAAATGACTATGATTAGTTTAAAAGGCATCTTAATATATAAAAGTCTTTTATGTATGGGTTTGAAGAAAGTTTAAATCATTTTAAAGTGTCTACTTAGTAATTAAAGATTTTTTTTATAAAAAAATTATTAAAAAAAAAAAGAATTCAAAAATTGTTTTTGAATTTCTCTATTTAAAAAACTCAGAAAATAATAAAATATTATTTTAAAAAACTATAAATTACAAAGTAAAAAATTTATCAGCTTCTTAAATCTGACTTATATATTTTATTAATTTGTTATTATGAAAGTAATATTTTTAAAATTTGTAATGTAAATGTATGCAAAATTTTAAATAATATTTTTTTTATATAAAAATTAAAATGTTGATTAGGTTTTTTGTATTTTAATCTCTTCATTTAAATTATTTGTAAATTATATATATGATGCTTATCAAAAATTTAAACTATTGTATAAATTATAGAGTTAGACAAAACCTTTGGTTGATCCAAAGGCAACCGGTCAGGTCTTTATAGTTGCAAATCTTAGTTCTATACATCACAAGAACTTAACAAGTGGTAAGAGATATACGCGACATGTTCTTTAGTACATTTTCTAACATTCAAATCAATAATCTTTTACAGGGGAATCAAAACATGTGGGACGGAAGAGAAAAGAGAATGAGTGTTGAAAGGATTAGAAGGGCTATACCCTGCCTGAGTATACTCGCAGTAAGTGCTTATGTGTCAAAGCATATCTTATCCCATTTTTAGTTGGGGATCTGTATTTGTAGCCTAAACTCTAATTAGTGCGTCTGTCTAAAACGGGTGTATGTTATTAAAGATATTACGCTGCATTGATTGTGAGTTGTTACAATGGTTGTGTAACTGTATCTTGTGATGGTTCAGCAACAGCTTAGTCATAAATATTTGACATTTATTAGGCCATTACTATATGTTCAAATGTGGCTAACCAATATGTAATCATTTTTCAAGATTTTATATCTTGTTAATTACTTTATTGAGTTAATAATTGTCTCAATCTTTAATATTTTCTGCTATTTAATCATTTGATCGGTTGGCTTAGCCCTCAATTCTTATCTTCGGGTTGTCAACCTCTGAATTTTGTATTCTAGTTGGATCGAATAGGTTATATTTAGATCGTACCCAATACTATAAAATATTAAATCACTTGAATTATATGTTTACACTTTAGAAAATAAAAGCTATATTGACCAACATGAAACGCTAAAAATGCAGTCATTTTATAAGTATTTAGATATAATGATAATATTTATGTTACTATCTTGTATGTCTTACAACTTGAAAGACATAATATTATTAATTTGATAAAAAAATCAAGCAAATTATATTATAATAATTTAAAAGATTAATGCTACTAAAAAATAGTGTTATCAATATCTATTTTTAAACCATTAATAATAAAATATATTTGTTAGACTCAATTCATTAATTTCTTAAACATACAATTAAGTTCGAGTTCTAACTCATTAGCTTGATAAGCTAGTTTAAATTGAACTCACAGTTCTTTTATAATAATAATAATAATTGGTCTAGCATTTAAAATACCTAGTATAACACAAAAATATATAGACAAATTTAATTTATATACTAGATTATTATTAAGATTTATTTCAAAGACACAATATAACATTATGCGGTACATAGAGTCTTTTGTGACTTTTGGTATCTAAAATCGATTTATCGTAAATTGAGTTCGATAAGACTGGATCCGACTTCGAACGGATTCGGTTTCTTCTCCTGATGGTTTGAACCGCCCCGCTCACCGAGTACGATCTTGCACACCACTAAACAAACGAGAGGTCACAGACCCAAGGGATGTAATCCCACCGATAACACTCCGACGCTCGAAGCCAAGAATCACCTTCAATGGAAGGAACCGGGGTAAGAGAAAGCGATGAAAGGGAGGTAAGGAGGTCTTGCCTCCGCATGTCGAGCGCGCAAGTCCTTTCTCGACCGAAGGTGGGAAGGCAGAGAACGTGTGTGGACCCGTCCCGCTGCCTCGAATCGAGTGTGTTTTAGAGTTTGGTCAGCTGGAACTGGAGCTTGTTTCTCGTAGCACTAGGGTTTCCCATCTCTCAATCTCACCGGAAGAAAAGTCTCGTAGAGCGTGAGTCGTGGTTTCAATGGAAGCTGCCAATGTGAGCATTCAAGAGAGCGTGTCCTGGATGTCGGATCTGTGGGCCTCTTTATGGCAAAGATGGTGATCTTCCTTCTTTTTTGAAGGAATCATCCCCATTGTGATCTCAGGGCCGGCCTTCCTTCCGGGAGGCCGGCGCTCGCCGCCTGCACCGTGGTGGATTGTTTTTCGAGGCGGGGCCAACCACTTTCCAAGCTAACTTCCTTCCTTACCGTTGAGGTTCCTTGGTCGGCAAGGAGTTGAAAGGATCCGCGATTCCTTATTTAAGGGCGCTAATCTTGGCCGATATTCCCTTTAAGACCGTGGAATATCCTTAAGATCGGTCAAGCCATATGATCAATGGTTTAAACGGCCAGCCTATCGCTCGCTTTTCTTTTGGGCCCAATGTGCAGAGAGGACGGCCAACGCCAGGGGCTGGGACTGGCTCATACAGTGTTGGCCGCCTCTCATGGAAGGCGCTCCGTTGACTCCATTTGGGCTATGGGCCTGGTGAGTCGGCCATTATCGTAGAAGGGCCTCGTTTGGGCCTGGGCAGATATGCTGAAGTAGACGGCCAACATCTCAGGTTGACTGTCACCTGTCGCCGCCTTCGTGGGAACGGGAGTGGGCAAGGCGGCAATCATGGGGTCAGGCCTGCATGGAATAGGCCCGATTAGTGTCTGAAGCTTCTGGCGCCTAAAACCTGGGCAACGCCCGGGCTGACAGTTTTCAGGAGTTTGTACTTGCCCTGATTGGCAACGCTGATGCCACTGCCTCGAGCCTTCTCTAGCCTTCTGTTTAATCCTCTTATCGCCCAAAAACGCTGATCGACCTTAATGCCTGGCTGACCTTTCATCGGCCACCATTATCGCAAGGTACATCAAGTTTCGATCAATGAATTCATTTATATAATTATACTAATTAAAATCTATGAATCGATCTATTCAATTAATAATTTTAATATTATGTCAAATAATTAATAATTTACTAATAAATATCAATAACATTAACTTATTAAAATATTTATATTTTAACATAAAAATAAATATATTTTTTAAAATACTATGAAAATTTAAAAAAATGGAAACAAAAAAAATATTTCCGACTAAACTGATAATGCCAAAAAGTCTAACAAATAGAATTGATATGGGATTGTGCGGTCAGCCTGCAATCCTTGAGGCTATTGCAAGGCAAGATAGAAAAGGGTGGAGCCCCTTGTGCATTTGTTAAAATCTAAGGCTGGCGTCCACGTTGATCCTTAAGAAATAATCGGTCATTTTTTTAATACTTATATATCATTTATTAATAATCACCAACATTCGTTAATAAAATTTATTTACCCAAAAATAATATTATATATTGCCGTTATGTTTTGATTCATTATTTATTATTAGCTAATAATACTTCGAGCTATCACTATTAGACATCATGTCATCTGCCATTAATTACTAATTGACGTATGATACCTTAAGCTGTCACCATTAGTAACCCTTTATTAATATTTTCAAACCCATCACAAATCATTAGACAAGATCTGGAACCGTGTGTTTCAAGAGAAGGAGAGCGCCATCGACCTGGACCGATCTCCTTTCACTGCGGAGATCCTAAGCCGTCCACTGTCATCAAAGTTCAAAATGCCGTCCCGTTGACTTATATGATGGGGGCAAAGATCCGGCTGACCACTTGATCACTTCCGCACTCCATCTGAAGCTTATAAGGGTTAGAAGACTCCGCCGATGTGCCGTTTCCCGCCTCACCCCGAAGGAGACGCCAAACTGGGTTCCACCACCTCCTCTTCGTGTACCATCTGCAGCCTCGTGAGCTTACGCACTCTTCCCGGCTCAAGACGCTTCTGAGCCGACGAGAAGAGAAATGGGCCATGGCATCTCTCCCACATAAAGCGTAAAACCGGGAGAGAACCCACGGCGCTTTCTTGATCGCCTGTGGCGAGGGTCAAGGATCTCCAGATCACGTAAGAGATGAAGCCGGGAGGCCATCTCTGCACTTACATATGGTGACTTTTTCAAGCACCTCGCCCACAAAAATCCACAGCACCTTCCGCGAGGCGTAATCCATCACAAGGGCCTACGCTGCAGCAGAAGAGGCCAACGAGGCAAAACGTCCAAAGCGGGCGGATCAGCCTCAGCCGTTCCCTGGTGAAGGGAAGAGAAAGTATAGCGGCGAAGAACACTCCCGCCAGAAGCAACGCCAGATTGGGCCCCCAGAACGCAGAGATTATGGGCCCACCAGTTTCACACCTCTGACAGATACGCGCGCAAACGTCCTCATGCAGATCCGTGGAGAAAAGTTCCTGAAGTGGCCCAAACCGCTGAAGAAAGACTCTGAAAATTAGTCAAAGTATTGCGACTTTCATCGCTCTGCTGGCCATTCAACTGAGGACTGCAAGACACTGCAAAGGGAGATCGAGGACCCGATCCTGCAGAGGCCACCTCACGAAGTTTGTTAGAAGCCCCGATGTAACTCATGAGCGGGCCGATGAAGAGGGGCAGAGCAGACTCCACCTCCAAAACAGACTTATGGGTGGGTGGTTAACATGGTCACCACCCAACTCGCTAAGAACCCGCGAACAAAGCAGGAGCAAGAGATCGAGGAAGAAGCAACAGATAGTAGACAATACTATTAGTTCAAAGATAGTGACTCAAATCATGTAATGTCCCCCATGCCGACCCCCTTGTTATATTAGCACTGCTTTAGATGGCGCTTCGCACTACCAAATTAACGAGTCTTTATCGATAACGGAAGTTTCAAAGATTTGCTTTACTGGATGCCTTCTTTGGTTAGGCCTAAAAAGAATCAACTAAAATCGGCCAATGCCCGCTATACGGCCTGACAACGAACTGCTCCGGCCCAAGGGACTATTAATCGAAGTTACCTTTAGGACGTATCCAAAGACAAAGAAGTCGCACACTTACCTTTCTCGGTGGTCGACCTACCCTCAAGATAAACGCTATACATCAAGGCAGACTCCGCCCGGGCGGCATTCGAGGCATATATCTCGATTCCGCACCTCAAAATGAAGTTTCCAACACCCTACGGTGTTGGGAGGTGCTAGGCGACAAATAATCGGATGGACATGCTACATGTCCCAGACACTCGGAGCGAACACCGGCACGGTGGGAGAACTCACCACCGAGATGAGACCACCCCTCAGCCTAGCGCAGCTTGGTGAAGTCATAGATCTCGTCCTACTAAATTCAAGGAATCAAAAAGTGTGTGCAGATCGCGCTCACTCACCGGCACATCACGCATAGAACTGGATTGCGCTTCGCAACGGAACGCCGATATATTCACATGGACTCCTGCAGACATGCCCGGGATTTTGGCTGAGGTGATGTTCCACGAGCTGGGCCTTGATCCTGACAGGAAGCCGGTTAGGCAAAAACGAAGAAATCATTCCGTTGAGAAACTGATCGCCATCCGAGAGGAGGTGAAAAAGCTACTTGACGCTGGGTTTATTAGAGAAGTCCAGTACCCAGATTGGCTTTCAAATGTCATCTTGGTTAAAAAGAGTAACGAAAAATGGCAAATGTGCGTCGATTTTACCGACGTCAACAAGGCCTGCCCGAAAGACAGTTTTTCCTTGACCAGGATTGATCTATTGGTTGACTCCACGGCTGGACATGAGCTACTCAGCTTCATGGACGCCTATTCGGATTACAACCAGATTCGAATGAGTCCTGAGGACGAGGAGCATGCATCGTTCATGACAGACCAGGGCACCTATTGCTACAAGGTGATGCCCTTCGGACTAAAAAACGCTGGAGAAACTTACCAGCGACTAGTCAACAAGATGTTCGAAAAACAGATTGGTCGCAACATGGAGGTCTACGTCGACGACATGCTAGTCAAGAGTAGAGTTATTGGCGACCACATACGTGACCTGAAAGAGTCATTTGGGGTGCTTCGCCAGCACCAAATGAAACTGAATCCAGCCAAGTGCGTCTTCGGGGTAGCTTCCGGGAAGTTCTTGGGTTTCATCGTCTCCCAACGGGGGATCGAAGCAAACCCAGAAAAGATTAAGGCCCTCGCTGACATGGCTCCCCCATGGAATGTTAAAAACGTCCAGCGATTGACTGGGCGGCTGGCAGCTTTGTCCCGCTTCCTCGCAAAGTCTGGTGACAAGTACCAACCCTTCTTTAAAGCCCTGAGAGGAACAAAATCTAACGGATTCCAGTGGATTTGCTAATCTAGACAGATGACCTTCAATGAGTCGATGCAAGATCTCTGGCCACCCACTATCAAGTAGCGCCACCCAAAGACGGAGAGGAGTCAGACATTTACCTAGAAGATTTAAGTGGCCCTCACCCCATCCTTATGCGCCTGTGAACTGATACCCAAAGAGCGGTCTACTATATGAGTAAAACATTGACCGGCCCAGAAACGCACTATTCACGCGCTAAAAAAATGGCCCTAGCACTTATCTTTGCTGCGCGAAAATTGAGGCCATACTTTCAAAGATCGCATAGTGGTCCTCCATCGACTCAAACACCAAAGGCATACCCGTAAAACCGTCGCTTTCGGACGACCAAAGTGGGCTATCAATCGGGTGAGTTCGACATCGAATTTAAGCCCAGATCAAAAGTTATAAAAGCACAAGCCTCGCTGACTCCATCATTGAGACCACGACCCCAATTCAAGAGGAACAGCCCGAAAACATAGAACAAACGACATGAAGTCCTGTAATGGACACTCCACTTGGACTGGGATCGTCCACTGACAATGGCAAAATGAGCAGTGGGTGGTCCTTACGACTTCGATGGATTCGAGATCAAGTATTCCCTAAAACTTGACTTCCCGACGACCAACAATGTCAGCGAGCACGAAGCTCGCTTAGCCGGCCCTACGATTAGCAAAGGAGTGCTCGCCAAGAGGTCAAGCGTTTACAAAACATTTCAACTAATCGTTAACCAGCACCTCTGGCTTTGAGGCAAACAACCATTACTTGGCCAAGTACTTGGTTAAGGCAAAGCAGCCATCCAGGCTTCAAACCGACCCGATTCACGTTCGAACCGAGAACTGAAGGCAGGTTAGCTGGCAGAGCTCACCGCCGAAAACCGAGAACAAAAGATTCAAGGGACATGCTGAGATCCCGAATGCTCCTAAAGATAGAGAAACAGAGGCAATGTAGATTTCTAAGACGGAAAACTAGATGACGCCCCTATCTTAGATATTCGGGCTGACTGATCACTCCTTAGGACGCCAAAAAAGCCAAACGAATTAAAAAGACATCCGGGCCGGGTACACGAGTCGATGGGCTACCGACGCCGCGGTATACTCAACATCAGATTCCGCCGTCTATCTCCCGAGGAGGCCGACTACGTACCGGGCGAAATTCACCTCGGGATCTCGTGGATCACACGTAGCGGAAAAATTTGGCCTTCAAGATCACGTGATGGCTATTATCGGCCCTCGATGAAGAAGGACGCGCTGAGTTTGTAAAGAAATGTGAAAGCTGCCACTTCACACGAACCTTCACCACTCACCGTCCGTTGACCAAATCACTTCAGTTCGCGTGGCCCTTCACGCAATGGGGGCTTGATATTCTCGGCCCATTTTTCATTGCTATGAGGCAAGGAAGTTCATCATCGTGGGGCATCACTACTTCACCAAGTGGGTTTTAGGCAATTCCATGGGGAAAATCACGAACACAATGCGCTAGAATTTCTTCGCTGGCCGAGCATTGTTCGCAGTTTCGCGCCCCAGAAGTCGAGTGATGACAACGGGACCCACCTTTGGGGGAAACGCTTGAGCAAGTATTGCGCCAGCCTTGGCATCAAGCTGGTCCACACTTCGGGCATACCCTGTGCCAACGGACAGTGGAGGTCACAAATCGTACGCTACTCCACGGTTAAAGACTAAGCCGAGGATGCCGGGACTCTGGGCCGACGAGCTCCCTTCCGCTTCTGGGGTCTTATCGAACAACCCCCGCGGAACTAACGCAGCGAGACCCCATTCAGCCTCTCGTTACGGATCAAGCAAAGAATTCCCGCCAAATCGGGCCTAAGTCTCTCGTGGTGGAGTCTTTCACCCACAGACTAACTCCGAAAAAATTAGGGAGCATTTAGACCTGCTAGAGGAAGCCCGCAATGCTGCCAGAATAGGACAACAGCGTAGCAACATCGAGTTGTCCGGTACTACAATAAAAAGGTAAAAGCCCGGCAGTTCGACGTTGGGGACTTGGTCCTACGAGGCATCGAGGCCACAGGCAAGCTGGCCGGCCGCAGCAAGTTTTCTCTCAACTGGGAGGGACCTTTCCTTGTCTCCGCCGTCCTGCGAAACGGAGCATACAAATTTCAAAACCAGAACGAAAGTTGGTCCCGCGAACGTGGAACGCAATCCACCTCAAACGTTACTTCCAATAAGGAACCCAGGTACGCACTCACCCACTTGTGTGCATTTATTCGCATGCTAGTTTTAATTTGGCAAAATAAGAGGTTTACTTAGTATATAGGGCCCTAGTCATTGTGTGCATACATATAAATCAAGCGTTTGCCTCGCAGGTTTACCCGACCTAGATCGCTTCTAAGTCGGGAGGGTCTTCACCTCTCAAACCCCGGTCATCCAGTGGCCCAGAAGGGGTCCAAAACCCGGTCATCCAGGGCCCATGAGCGGGCCTCAAACCCGGTCATCCAGTGGCCCATAAGTGGTCTAAAACCCCGATCATCCAGTGGCCCATGAGTGGTCTCAAACCCCTGGTCATCCAGGGCCCATAAGCGGTCTAAAACCCCGATCATCCAGTGGCCCATGAGTGGTCCGAAACCTGGTCATCCAAGTGGCTCGTAAGCGGCCTAAACCTCGGCCATCCGAGCGGCCCAATAGCGGCCGGGATTAAACCTTGGTCATCCAAGTGGCCCGAGAGCGGTCCAAAAATCTTAGGGGGCAAGTATGGCACACACGATGACCTCCCTCTCTGGGAGCAGCAACGCTACCAACGACGGGCCGGCCGGAAAACATTTCTTCTCCAACATCAAGCTGCCCAAGTCATCACTTGTACGGCACCACCGGGTCAAGTTAACACAACCACCTACCCAAATTTTTTAAGGATCTTATTCCTTAGGTGGCTAGCCACCAGTTGGTCACCCACAAAATAACCCTCTCAACAAAAGGGTAGCGTGATCGAACAAAATGACGAGAACGCTTTTTCTCCGACGCGACCGCCTGTTTCCACACTGACAAGACCGCAAGGTCAAATTAACGCAACCACCGCCAAGCCTAGAGACTTAGCTCCTTAGGCAACCAAGAACGGCTGCCGCCAAACCAGTTAGGCCGCCTAATGCAATGATTCACACAAACACAAAAAGCAATAAAGACAATGGACACAAAATTGAAAAGAATTTCCATTTTATTGCTAAAAAAGTGAGGTATAATTTACATAAGTCCCAAAAGTATAAAAGGCTATAAAGGCGGCGGACCACCCTGGCTGTCTCGGGGCTCTCCCACCAAGTCTTCCTTACGTTGTGCTGCACGGTTACTTTGATTAATAAGCTCAATTGGGAAGTCAGGATCGATTAACCGTGCAACGCGCCGTCTAATGTTGAGCCCCTCCAACAGCCGGGCATGCAGTGCACCTCCGATCTCATTGAGGCTAATCCGAGTGGTCAACTCGTTCTCTAAGACTGTGGCTCTATCTGCAAGATGCTTATTGCTCGCCTTAAGTCGATCTTCCTCCACCTTTAAGCGAGCGACATCGGCCTTCAACTCAGCGTTCTCTGCCTCCATGCCCGCCATGACAGCCTCAAGAGCAGCGGTCTGCTCACGGAGCTCCCCTCCTGAGGCGGCCAGCTTGGCCTCCAGCCAGGCGATCTCAGCCTCCCGATCCGCAATGATGCGATCACGTTACTCCACTTCCCGGGAGACAGTTGAGATCAACCTTCTTGACTACACAAGGAAGAAAGAAATACAAACACAAGGAAGAAAGAAATACAAGGGAGCCGTTACAGAAATCATACCTCATAAGTCTTCCTCAAGGGCCTCACGGGCCTGGACTCTAGGCTTGGCCCAGCTGGCGGTGGACCGATTGGCGGTGGACCAGGAGATGACGAACCAGGAGCATCCTCTCGCGCTAAGCTCGCCGTTGTCTCATCCAAAATGCGGTCCAAAAACTCATCATCATCAACAACAGCGACGGGATCCTCTCTCGCAGCTTCCGGAGCAGCCGCAGCAGGCCTCTTCCCCTTGGCTGCCTCTGGAGCGATTGCTGGAGGATCAGCCATCGTCGACGGCTCCACGATAAAAACTGTGAGCCCTCAGCCATATCGCGAGCCGGCTCCTCCGCAGACTCCATCCAGGCAGCGCCTGGGACCACCCTCGTCGCAGGCTGGGCCAGGATGACTCCTCCGACCTCCACCAACCTGTCTTCAATAAACCTACCAGCTCTAGCGGTGCTGCCGGATCCGCCGTAGATCCCGGCAGCCATGTAATCAAAGTGCGACGAAGATGAGGAAGGCGTCCCAGTTGCCCTCTCAGAAAACTCCTCCTCCGTGCGCCTTGGGCGGATGATCACGCCCCTTGATTCCTCAAAATTCATCATCCTAACCGAAGGGTGTGGCTTCTGAGCCGGTGATGGCGGCCCCCAGTTGACCTTCTTGGACTCCGCCCGGGAGACCAAGAAGTCCCTCTTAAACTCATTAGGATTGGCTCGAATGGCCTTGGTTAGCCATGCGTACGCGGCGCAGTCCGCCGTAGACGGCGTACCAATGTACACCTCAGGAATCTCGCCCCAGCTCTTGGCAAGAGGCCATTTCTCCGCCACCTTCACGAAGAAGAACCGATTTTTCCAATTCTTCAACGAATCGTGGATGGCCGTGCTAATTTTTATTTCGGTACGGGGAGTGAGTGATATCCACTCACTCCCAGGCTTCAATTTGAACACAACCCTAACGCCGGTCATCCTAAACTTCTTGCCAAGTTTTCAAAAAAAAATACACAAAGTGCATAGATACCTCACGGCGTTGGCGTGAAGCTGGGCAATGGGTACTCACAAAGCCTTCATAATTGATTCCAGCTCCTCCGGCAGTGGCAGGCGAAGGCCTCTCCTCAGATGGGCCTCGTAGACGGTAATGTACCCCTCTGGTGGGGCGAAGGCTTTGTCATCCTTGTCCAGAACCCTCCAGGCAGTCTCCTTTGGAATATTAAACTCGACGTACAATGCCTTTATGTCATTCTCTCTCAAAACGGACGAGAAATCTGTCACAGAAGCCATAATCGAGCAAAAGCTAGGGTTCGTTAGAAAGGTATGTCTGAGAAACGAGAAGGAAGAAGACGACAGGCTGAAGGCGCAAATGATTTCAAAAATACGGAAGGAAAACTTAAGCGCTAAGTGTGAAACCCCTCATTAATGACGCCGTCAGTCCTGCCACGTGTCACCTCCCTACTTGACCCTGCAAAAGGACGAATCTCTGACGCATTAATGGCCAGGATCTCCGCCAAACTAACGCGTACGCGTGTCGCTTTTTGCTCGTAAACCGCCAAAGGTCAAGCGTAAAAACGCTTCGGAATCGCCAAGACGATCAACAATTCCTCGAGCTCGAATCACCAAGACGGTCAACAATTTTGTGCTCCGGAATCGACCAGATTTGACAACAATTCTCGAGTCTTAATCGACCAGACGGCCAATAATTCCGTGTTCAAATCACCAAGACGGTCAACAATTCCGGTCAAACTCTCCCTTACGCTTTTCATGAATTTTCACGAGATCCTCAAAGCAAGAAAAGGCATCCCATCATGAACATATTGGAGGCCAGACTTCTGGCCACCAGCATGGGTGGCTAGTGATGGGTATACTAGAAATTGGCTAGACTCAAAAAAGTCAACAAAGGTCCAAGACGGCGGTCAACACATTGACGACCTAATTGGAAAACGGCCCAAAAGCTGAAAAGCCTGTGGATTTGCCAACGCTGGGGCTGACCGGTCCGGCGGCCTTCATTAGCAAAGGTCAACTCAAACGCTGACTGGCCCGCCTTATGCGCATTGGGCTCAAAGATGCTTTACTACAATAATGGGCCTGGTCCACTCAGTCCCACGGCCCATTAAAGTGCTAACGCCCTCCACGAGGGCGGCCAACACCCACATTGCCGGCCAACTCCGACGCTGGGCGTCTCACTGCCCGCAGACGTCACGCTCGAAGCCTTTCAACAAAGAATGGCCCGACCCGCTTAGGCCCACAAATCATCAAAAGGCCAAAGAATGGCTTTCCAAGGATATTTCACGATCTCAACCTCCACCAAAAAGAATATTGGCAATATCGCACTTCCCATATAAGGAAGGTGCCAAATTCTCTCCAAATCTTTGCCCTGAAGCTTCCAATCTGAAACATGCATGGAAGGAAAGCGACGGTTTGAAAAAGTTGTATGCCGCCTCACAAGGAAACAATCACGATCACTTAGTAATCGGACCGCTCTAAGGCAAGCCACCATAAATCAAGAAGGCAATCACTCTTCCAAAGAAGGAGGATCGCCCTCTCAAATACAAAAGAGGCCATCAATCATCATTCAAGGCACGCTCATCGACGCACGCTATCTTCAACGCCTCAATCATCCTTCCAATTGCATGCTTTCAGAACTCAACCTACACGCCTCGCAACACAACAAGTGCTCTAAGAGATCCCCTCCTCGCGCCAATATTCTCCACAAGCCCTAAGGCAACAAGCGTGTCCTCACGGCCGCATCGCTTTTCCACCATCCATTCAAGAAGACCTCATGTCTCTCTTACATCTGGATCAAACACTCACTCTGTCTCTCTCTTTTTCTCTCAATTTCAGTTTCTTCCTTTTGAAGACTGTTTGACTGACTTGAGCGTCGGAGTAGTTTCGGTGGGACAACTTCCTGCCGAACACGCTGACCTCCTGTTCTGTTTAGTGGTGTGTAGAATCCAACTCAGGGAACGGAGCCGGAGCCGAGACAAGAGGATCATCCGAATCTGTTCGAAGTTCGGATTCAGAGACGCATTATTATTATTATTATTTTTTGTTAGTGTTATTATTATTATATATATTATATGTATTATTTTATTTTATTTCCTACTAAAATGACCCAAGGATTACTACACAATTTATATTTATAAAATAATTAATCTAAAAAATATCTAAAATGTTACCGAATATGTATATTTAATTTTTTTAATATTTAAATATATAATTTCTTTCAAACAAATTAGGGGGCAACTGTTTAATATTATTTAAAATATATTTTTAATATTTTATTTTAAATAACCATTTTTCCTTCCTCCTTCCCATCCCTCGGTCCCTCCCTGCACCTCCCAATTACCAAACGATCATTTGATTGTTTGAGTATAAAAAAATTTTATAAACTGTACGGAGTACGACTTGTGGGTCATCTATCATGTGGTCTAATAACATTTAACGTATTTAGTCATAATATACATGTTTCAATACTATTTACCACAGATTGTGCTTTGCACGGCATATACAAGCCCATAGTTATAAAATATCATGGAGGCTCATTCCATGAATATGCTTTCTTGTATACTCAAACCTGTATAAGCATTTTTATTCTTAAGTATCCGATCACTTTGCCATCTTTTCTACTATTTGTTCATAACGAACTCAGTATTCCGAGAGATCGCTCTCAACGAGCACTCCACAACCAAAGCAACTCTCCACAAGTGCACCTCCGATCCTCTCTCTCAAATCACTATCTTGCATTCATTTTAGCATATTGTGGTTTTGTCTTCTTTTTCTTGAAAACTGATTACTGATTTCATTATCGAATGATAAATTGGATGATTGTACCATTATTTTTTTATTTCTCATCATCTCATGTTATGCCAGAAAATCTAGAGCAGAAAGATAGGATAAAGACCCAAAAGCAAATAAATTTAAATTGCCTCAAAATTCAAATTTAGACGACGTTTTTTTATTTTCACAAAGGTTTATTTATTGGCAAAAATATTTAAAAAATAAGAAATATTTTTTATGGAAAATATTTTTTAAAATTGTTTTTAATATTCTTTATTAATTTTTTACGAAAAGAAATCCATGTTATAATATTTTTTTAAGGCGTCACTAGTATATAAAAATATAGGTTATTACACATAATAATATTCATAATTATTAATAATAGTAATATTATTGGATATTTGTGGTATTTCAAGATTAAAAAAATAGTTACATTTAATGTTAATTGATATTGTGTAGTTGGGGACATTGATGACAAGGGACCAGTGCCAACGACGGCGACGAGTTGACGATATCGAAAAATGGAGACCGACGATGGCGGCTCAAGGCGTTGCTCGATAATCTATGACGTCAATGGTGGTGGCCCATATGCCATCCGACGGCAGATAGTGGCTGTTCGAGACATCAACGGCCGGTGATCAGCAATGTATTTGAAATATCATAGACCAATAATGGTATTATTTTCGGGTAGTAAATTTTATTAATAGGTATTGATAGTTAATAATTAAGAAAACGGCAAAATTCTGAAAAATAATATCTTGCTTAAAAATAATTTTCTAAAATTTAAGGTTAATTTTTTTTTAATTAGAAAAATATTTTCTACTTACTTATTTTCTATTATTTTTAAATGATAAAAATTACAAAAAAAAAATAACAAAATTATTATTTTAACGAGTAGTTTTTTGATAAATAAACTTTTTTATTCGGTACAGCAGTCTCGGCTTTGGCATCGACGTGAACAACTACACTGCGGCACACTGAACTGCCGCTTGAGCACCGCCGGCGCTAACTCGCGGAAAGCCGAGCGAGATTGACACGAATAATATGTTGATAGGAGAGAGAACCAAGGTACAAGTGATCGGCAATCTTAACGCCGCTGGTGATGGACAACGCCGCCGAGTCATAGAAGTGGAAGGAGGGATTTCCTTCTAGATCAACCGCCACGGCGCCGCCGTCTTTCTGAAGAACGTCAATTAGCCGGCCAGTATGCCTCTCTGCGATTTTCATAATCTTCCGAACCAGACGATATTTCATTAATTTGGACGCGTACGGTGGAAATGACTGCCAATTCATAAGGGAGAGAGTGAATGTCGCTCATTAAACAACAATAATATTATTTGTCAACGATGATAAAAGAAAAATTTTAAAAAGGTTGACATGGGAGGAGGGTATTTTTTAATTAATTAAAAAAATATATTTAATAATTTAATATTTTATTTATTTATATTATTATATTTATATAAAAATAAATTAATAGGTAAATATTTTGATATATTAATATTTAGGACACCTTAGTTGGATAATAATTGCCAAATTATAAAAGAGAAAGTGACGGATGTAAATTTTCTTTGTGGGGTTGGGTGGATTGAGGAGAACGTTTTATATCACAATCTAACCATGTCAAAATATTTAAATAGGCTGTCTTAGTTTAAAAATATTTTTAAAAAATTTAAATTAATTAAATTATAGCCGTTTAATAAAAAATAGATAGTTAATATTGACTTCAGGACTACTATAGCCCCCCTCAATTTGAGATTAGGCTTATTTAAATGTATTATATAAAAAAAAGACAAATGACAATTTAAAATGATAAAAAGAAATTTTAAAAAACATTTCTACTTAAGAATGGTGTTAAAAGATACTATTTATTAATTTTATGATATCTTTAATTATATAATATCTTATATATCAATCCATATTAATAAATCTACATAAAAATAGACAAGTTGATAGGCTTTACGTGTAATCTCTAATATAAACTTATTTTTTATTTATTTTATTGATTATTAGTATGATAAATTAAAAATAATTTACATAAATAAAAGAATAAGTAATGATTTTACCGTAAAAATTGCAATCCAGTAATGTACTTCTCCATCATAATGTACGTTGTCAGGAAATCCAGGCAAATTATCAATAAATCTCTCAATACTTCCATTCCCATCACCGCCTTCCATTCGATACCTTCTGCATCTTTTCCTGCAAAATCCCTAAACCTAAGTTAGCATATAAATCAAAATATTTTATTACATGCACAAGTTCAGAGGGAGAGTCCATCTTAAAAGGACGTCTTATAAGAGGAAGAGCCTCCAAATTTATAAGTCAGAGATTTTACTTCAAATTTTTCGATGTAAGACACGCATCACATTTAATTTACTATTTTCTTATCTTAAAGTCACTTGTTGAGATAATGCAAGGTGGGAATTTGACACTTCATGAACTGCTACTAAGAACCCACTTCGTATTTGCTTGGTTCTTGGCACACAAACGATGTCATGTTGTTTGGAATTGTCGAAATTTCTTATATTATAACAATGTGACGTTGCTATGATAGTATTAATAATTTTTATATTTATTATAAATAGATGATATATCCATTTATTTTTCATTTGGTAAGTAATTAATATGTATAAATGTAAAATATATACAAATAAGGCACACCCAGATGTCACACGAATCAAAAACTAGCCCAAACAAGACAAACACAATCAAGGGCCATCGCAGATGGGTCGAGCCAAACAAAAACCCTAACATGCAAAAATACAAAAGGAGTAATCCAGTGTATACCAAAGGGTGTAATCCGTCAATTTCAGATATATAAATTCTCCACATGAACAATAAGTCTAAGTGACACTTTCAAATAATGGACCAAAACTGGATACCTACCTAAACTGGGTACTGGCAATGAGCACCCATGGGTAGATCTTGTCTCAAATGTAAAGGAGAGTCGATTCAACCATTTTGATTAGGCCACCCATCCACATTTACTTGAAAACAAACTTTATTCATTAAGTGGCAAATAAATTAAACCGAAGATGCGAAGACGAGTTTGAATATACCGGATGATTGATTCCTCTCCTCCCATTTATTAATAGCCTAAAGAATATCTCAATCTCAATCATCAAATAACAATGTGCAAGCACTCCTGCAACGACAGACAACATCCCAATAATCCCTGGAGAACTTGCACCGAAAAAAGAGATGATGATGAGATTTTACCCCAGCAGCACATAGCGGGCAAGATGAGCAGCAGTTCAGAAAATCATGAACCTATCCAAGGTAGTAAGTGTCGCCATGATAGTAAGCCAAGGGATATAAGAGTGCATAGGAATCCTAGAATGCGCCCACATCAGATTGGACCTACGAACATCAAACTCCTTCGTCTAGAATAGGCTAGAAAATCCTCCGAACCGATCCGGAGCAAAAAATACTAGAACAACTGATGCCCAAAATGCCTGATCATCATCGAACACATTAGGCTCATAAGTAGGCATGTGAGTCATTATATCAGGAGATAAGAGAAATTGTGGATATTAGAATAGGCCACCCTTTTCGACTTCTCACACTGAAAGAATCGTTTCAGTCCAAATTGCACAATAAATATTTCACCCTACAATAAATTAGCTAAGAATATATAATCAAATATTCAATACACGTAAAAATATTTATATCTGGGATATTACGAATCGATACGAGCATAAAAAAGTAGTAATAATAATAAAAAGACTTTTTGGTAAGACGAATGAAAACTCGATACCCACAAGTCGAGAAAAAGCCTCCGGGTTTTGATGGCCAGGAAGAAATGCACTACGAAAATCAACTTACAGACGGGTGGTAGAATTTACGCTAACCTAACCGATTTACTACTATCTTATGATCCCTACCAATGAACTCTCGATTTGCCTTGGCGATGAACTGACACCTTCCTATGCTCAGGTTAATTTTCCCTCTCAAGCCACTTGAATTGCGAACTCACCGAATCTCAATGTTTACGCCACCAACGCTCTACGAAGGTTAACCAAAGAGAAGAGAATGTAAATGAGAAAAGAACACTTTGTTAATGGAGCACAATTATTGGAGAGAAGTGTTCTTAAAATGGAGTACACAACCAAAGGATATTCAAGCGAGAAGGCTCATCGCACTTCTTCCAAGGTCCCCAAGTTCAAGATATAAGGCTCTGATATATAGAAGTCCAAAAAATTTAATTTAAAAATTTTCCGTTAGACATAAGAGGGCGCGCCCGATCGAGCGCCCATCGGGCGCTCAGCGAACGCTGGCTAGGGTTCGAGGCAATGAGCCCGCGCCTCTCGAGTGACTATCAGGCGCTCATCGAGCACCTCGCTCGCAAAAACTCGCCTAGCGGGGGCTCATCGAGTGCCGGGTGTGGGAGCTGCTCCTAAATGGCGCCTAGGACGCTGGTCAGCCGCCCTTCTCGAGTCTGGGAAAAAGAACAGAGGAATGCATGAACACTCGAGATTTGACGGTGCCGACCTTCGAGCATGAAACGGATGAAGATTTTCTAGGCCGATATGTTGTCGCAGATACCGAACGATCCGACAAGAGACCAAGTAAATAATCCGACACGGTCACGGAATATGCCAACTAAAAATATCCCTAATAATCTCCCCCTTTGACAATTTCATGACAAAACCTATACAAAAAAACATAAAAAAATATAAGAAAATCAGGGATCAAACACCACCGAAATAGAACCCGTGTACATAAAAATTTATTCCTAAAAAAATAAACATAATAAAATACAATGCACCTTGAGACTAGTGACACAAGATGATAAATTAAAAATATATATAAATTTGAAGTAGCAATCATTGTGCACCAAGAAGCATCTATTCCTGGATGTATACAATTAGTGCAAAAATAAACAAATATAATAGCAAGAGGTAAATACACATAAATATAAAAAGAAAATAAGACGGAACTCCCTAGTAGAAATAGTACATTCTTCCCCATCAATAATAACTTCCCCTTTTCCCTCAAACCACATATTTACTCCCTTTTTGTCACGGATGACAAAAGGGTAATGGAGCTCACTTTTCTTTATCCACAATGTCTTTCCATATTTTATGGCGTTGCTTAAATTTATCACTTGATTATTTAGATGTTGGATGTGAGGAATGAGCTTCCCTATCTTAGAGTTTGGACGTAAAGCTATGGGACAATGGGGACAAATATGGCCCATAATTTCGCATCCATGACATGTTGGAACGAATTTAGCATGGTTGTCAGAAGTGCAAATTGGCTTCTTAGTGTATTTAGGATCAAACTATTTTATACTTGTGAAGTTTTATCGGTCTTGTATATTTGCACTCTTCTTTGAGAAACCTCTAAACGACTGAATAATATAGCTCGGCAAGGTGTTACTTTGTCTTGGTGTGAAAGTGGATCGAACAAATACAGTTCTATATTTAACATTTGCATTTGAGGAATTTTCTAAGTAACCCAACCCGGTTTTATTTCCTCTAATTTTTCCCAACCCAAACATTTGGTCTAATTTTTGGGACCCATTTGAAAATTGTTTCAAATCATTGTGAAAGAATACCAAGATCGATTCAAAATTGTAATTTTTAAGTAAATGAGCTTTTCTGATTCTCAACATCTTGAACTTTTGTATTTAATTCGGATTTTAAAGCTAATTTTTCTTTTTTATTTTTGTCGTTTTGTGGTTGAGTGACATATTCGTTTCTTAATTTGAAGGCATTCTTGAAATAGTTTGTCACAAACATCCCAAAGGTCATATAGATCGATTCTCGATTCATTTTCGAGTCGTGGATAGTTTAAAACTAGCCTCTAAGCGATCATCATTTTCACATATCGAGGTCATAAAGGCTATATGCGGATACAGGCCATCTTCTCAGAGTATTTTTCAGCCTCTTCATTTTCGTCATTACTCAAGGTAACATTAACTTTATAGGTTTTGACCTTGTTGGCATTTAAGGGTTTGAGCATTCAGCACGATAATGACCAAAACCTTTACATTTGTGACATTGAACACTTTGGGTATTTTAACATTTGGATTCTTTAAATTCACAACGGCCTTTCTTATCAGATTTTAGAGTTCGTTGTAAATCTAAATTTGGTAAGTCAGATGAAGATTCACTATTCTTCAAGAATTTCTTAAAATTCTTAACAAATAAGGTAAAATCTTTATCGTTATTTAACTCTCAATGTAGTCGTGATCTCTTTTCCCTAATCTGATTTTAGGCAATTGATTTTCTTCCTTAATCGTGGAAGAGCAGTGCTTTCTTTGGAGGGGACCTACAAATTCTTTGATCTTCATTTTATCAATGTCTTTCCTTTCTTTGATAAATATGACCTTAGGGTCTAAATCATTCAGGAGCGATCTAAAATTTTTCTAACAATTCTATTTTCATGAATTTGTTCTACTAAATTAAACGTCAATTCACAATATCATTTTAATCGAGATAGAATTCATCAAAAGTTTCCTAATATTTCATACGAATTTCTTCTAATCTAATGATTAGCATTTACAATTTTAAATTTTTTGATTAGTTTAGTTCCTTCAGCGAGTAATTTCAAGAATATTCCACGTATCTTTTGATATCTCACACATGTAAATTCATTTAAATTCTTCTCAACAAATGCATAAACAAATATATGATGTAAACCCTTACTATTCAAATTGTATGCTTCAAGTTCATCTTTTGTCCATGAGAACAGAGCTTTCACCATTACCACTTTTCGGGTGAAGTCCATTCCGGTTTGGGTGCTAACCTATACCGGTTTATCTATCGATTTGAGAAAGGCTCTTATCCAACCTTCCAATAGGCATAGTTGCTCTCATCAAAGAAGGGAGGTAAAAGAACGATCCACTCGTATACATCTGTGACGGGGGTGCAAAATCGGTAAGTCTCTCGACTAATTGAAAAGAACTGCTTCGGTCCAAATTGCATAATAAATATTTCGACTACTACAATAAATTAGCGAGTAATATACAATCAAATATTCAATACGTATAAAGAAATATTTGTATCTGACATAACGAATATACGAAAGATAAAAAATAAAACAAGAATAATAATAAAAGACAAGTTTTTGGTGACGAAGGAAAACTCGATACCCACTTGACCAAAAAAACCCTCTCCGGCTTCAACGGCAATGGAAGAAATGCACTACTTAAAATCAACTTACGGACGGGTAATAACGACGTCTAACTTAACCGACTTATCACCATCTCGTGATTCCTAACAAGGAACTCATTGGATTTGCTCGCACAGCAGTAACCTACACCTTCCTGTCTTCACGCCAATCTTCCTCTCGAGCCACTTGAATTGCTGAACTCACTGGATCCTAGTATTTATACCACCAACGTCGCTACGAAGGTTAATCAAGTAGAGAATAGAGTGTAAAATGAGAAAAGAACACTATGTCAATGGAGCACAATCATTAGAGAAAAGTGTTCTTAAAAATGGAGCACACAACCAAAGAATAGTCAAGCGAGAAGGCTCATCACAATTCTTCCAAGGTCTCTAGGTTCAAGATATAAGGTCACAATATATAGAAGTCCCAAAAAAATTCAAATTAAAAAGTGTCTGTTAGACATAAGAAGGCCACGCCGCTCGAGCGCTGGCTAGGATTCAGGGCAATAAGCCTGTGCCGCGATGAGCACCCAGCTCGCAAAAAAGCGCACAGCGGGCGCTCGGGAGATCATCGAACCCCTAGTGTGGGAGCCGTGCCTAGATGGCGCCTAGGGCGCCCATCAGGTGCCCTTCCCGGGTTGTGAGGGAAACAGCGACAGGAAGGCATGAACACTGAGATTTGACGATGACGACCTTCGGGCATGAAACGGATGAAAATCTTCCAGTCTGATATGTTATCACAGATACCGAACAATCCGACAAGAGACCAAGTAAACAACCCGACACAGTTATGGAATATGCCAACTAAAAATATCCCTAATACACACCATCCAAGATAATTAAGAGGTGAATGATTGAAGACATCCGACGGAGGAAACAAAGCTACCTAGAGGGAGTAGCTAGCTAACCCATGATCATTGACCAAAATATGATCCAACATATTGACAGTGCAATTCTTGACTAGCCTAGGTATGGAAATCAGCAAAAAGATCAATTCCCACTGCAGTCAACACGTAACTTAGACCCTCGGGAGACAAAAAATCCAGCAGTAGTTATGGAAATTAACCCAAATAGGAACCCTATTATGCTCCTCCTAATTGAGCACCAAACTGGGCTGCTAGATATTAGTGAAGGTCAACAAACTTGCGAGAGTCCAATGCCCTCCTTCACACACATTTCTCATATTATCCATACCAGAGAATTTGAAAAAAAAAAAGAATTCCCTGGAATCAGAAAACACCTTGATAAGCCCCATTTTCCTCACAACCTCCCAGCGATAGAGTTAACCATCGAAAAAACCACCTTTCTTCCAAGAAAATACCCAAAGGTAGAGCTCCATCTCTTGGCCCCCTATGGCAACTTCCGACGGAAGAACAATTCTCCTCCGATTGCCCTCTCCGATTATGAGCCGACCCAACGACTGTATCAGCCCATCTCTGAGTGACCCGCCTGGTAGCAGGCCCGGGCTCGACCCTCTTCATGCAGGACTTAAAGGAGTCATCCCCAGATAAACCTTTCTCCAAAACAGGAAGAGAAAACCCGAGTTGCAGAAATCACCTTAAATAGCTTCCCTGGAAGACCCCAACAAACCTTGCTTTAAGATCGCCTGAGCGACACTGAAAACCTCAACACTCTTAAAAGTAACGGCTTCCAAATCTAATGAAATTTCCATATTCTTCCCCGACATATTTTCCGGACACCCATCTTGGAATGAGCTTGATAGACCAACAAGATCCCGCAAATGGAAAAGGAAATTGAAAACACAAACGGAACAAGGAGAAGAAACAGATTAAGGAGGGAAAAATAGATGAGCGGGAGGAATGGAGACAGAAGAGCTTGAGAGAGGAATGAAGGAGAGAAGCCGAACCGGCCCTAGCGCCGGCGACGGCTGTCCCACGGCGGAGAGGATAAAGAAGCTGTCATTAATTATGCTATACTCCGACTCGATATTAATTCGTCCAAACATATTCTGTTAATAAAAAGACACCGATCAAAAAGAAAGGCAAAATAAGAATCGTGACTGACAGGGGAGTTTCACAGAAAATGACAGAAGTTTGATCTGGCGAGACTGCAACTCCATTGGAGAAGTAGAGGCGGCGGCGGAGAACTTTGGTTAGTCCGGTGGTCGGATCAAAGCTGAGGAGTCTGCCGTACGGCCTGCTTTCGTAGTAGTCACGAAGGTGGTTTTCTAAGCCGTACTTGGACGAAGCGTCGGTGAAGTAAATCGTCCCGTCTTTTGCGACGTCCACGCCGTCCGTCAGTCCGAATTTTTGGCCCTCAGCTTCGTCACTCAGCAAAATTACTTCTTTGTCCTTTGTAATTTTCAGCAGGCCCTATTCAGCCAAAAAATTAAAAATAAATAAATTAGCTAACATGCACGCCTTTCGCGGCGTTGAATCAGAGAGATCTAGCGGCCTATATTTAAAAATAATAAATAATATATATATATATTTTTTAATAAGGTTAAATATTTAAATAATTATATCATAAAAAATTAAAAAATCATAATATTTATATGGATTTTTAATTTATTAAATCATCAATTCAACAGCTGTTGAAAGAGCACAATTAAGAATTTTGTATTTTTATTATAAAGAAATCATCAAATTTAAGATCAAATATAAAGTAATCGTCAGATTTTGGTATTTTATAATTTTTTTTTATTTTTATTTTTAGTGTCTACTATATATTATAAAATCAAACACTGTCTCTTGTTTTTTTTTTTTTTATACTTCTAAAGTTTTTTTTTTATTTTTACATCATATTTACATTGATATATTACTAAAAATATATTAAATTTAATTTTCTTATAGAATGCAATAAATATTAAAGCAAAAAAGTTGGCCTAAAATTGATAAAAAAAAATGATACTATGTATACGTATTTTTTATATTTTTTTCCAAATGTAAATTGAAAACCAATAAATGAGGTACGAATATAACTCTTATTTTATACAATAATAGCAAGAAAAATAATAAAATATTAGTATAAAATGACCAATTTACTTTTATATAAAAATAATAATAATTTAATATATATTAAAAAGTTTAAATAGACCCAGTCAAAATTAAATAATTTGATTAGTTTGATTTTATTGATCTAAAATTTTAAAAAATTTAATTAATATATATTAGTATTATAAATAAATATGAAAAAAATTAGGCCTAATAATTTTTTAGGGGTAGATATGATTATCGGTAAAAGTAACCTATTACGGCCAATCCGACCCAATTTATAAATTTTTTTTATAAATATTTTTATTTTAAATAAATATTAAATTTAAAAAATTATTTTGATATATTATATCTTCATATAATTAATAACTTATATAAAAATTTTATATTTAAATATATATAGTTAGTATTTCAATCTAGGTATTATAATTTTAAAAAAATTTCACACTTTGAGTTTTTTATATATTTTTAAATTTTTTTAAAAAAATATTTAAAAATAAAAAAATATAACCTAATTTAACAATCACAAATTTTTATTTAACTATACAACTCCAATCTGATTGAATTTGAGGTAACAATAAGTAAAAAAAAATATCTTAAAATATTTATTTTTTTATACTTAGAATTAAAAACTAGGATGAGAAGTTAAATTTTTATTTTTTAAAGGAATTATACTCTTTTTATAATTTTTATTATTTTTTAAATGATTAGATAGTAAAATGGAAAACTAAAAATAAATTATGAATAATTTTTTTTATTTTATCGGCAGTAAAAATAAAGAAAAAAAAAGCGGAGCTCATGGTTGTAATTACTCGGCAAGAGGGATAGGGTAAAAGAGGAAAACCAGTCGTACTTTGACGGCATCGGCGACGATGAGCTCATGATTTTGGTGGTTGAGAGCAAGGCCGAGGGGTCTGCCGCCCGTGTTGACCCATTTCTCCACCGCCGAATCGGACGCCGATTCGTTCACCGTGACTCGATTAATCCAGCCGTCGACACAGCCGGTATACAACACCCCCAGCGAGGGGTCGTAAACTATGTCTTCTGGCAGCCGAAGCTGACCGTCTCCGACAAACTCCGCCTCCTGCATCATGCGCCCGTTCACCCTCCGTGGCTGCGCCACCGCCCCAGCTTTCTGAAAGAACTCGTGCTCAGGAAAAGGAGCCGGGTCAAACGGGTCCAGTCTGTACAGAACCACGCCGACTGCGATTGATATCGGAAGAAGCACCGACAGAAAAAAGCCAATCGGCAAGGAGGAGGAGGCGGAGGAGCTCTTCCTTTCGCCGCCGCTGCTGCTGGTTGCCATAGCTGAGATGGTATCTATCATGAATAACAACGCCAAATGAATTTATTTTTCCGTTTTGGTTAGTCAGATACGGAAACTTGGCCAAATTATTAAGAAGGCTTTCTCTCTCTCTCTCTCTCTCTCTCTCTCTCTTCCTGTTCTTTCAAAAAAAATTTTCAAAAAAAAAAAAAAGCCCATTCCTCCAAATTCGAAAATTTTTAAATTATTTTAGATTTATTATATTGTCAAATTGTATATTAAATAGAACAAAATCCATGACTATTTAATTACATTGTAATAAATTTATTATTGTATCAACTCCTATTTTTATTTTGAAAAAAAAATTGAGTGATTTTTTTTATTTAAAGTTTTGTGAAAAGTACTCCAAATTTTAATTTTTATAAAAAAATGTAAATCACACATTTTAAAAATTTATGTAGCTGAAAGACAAGCACCTGTCCTGCAATATTTGGCCTAGTGGTCCTATTAAAGTGGGTCCTACTATTATATATATATATATATATGTATATAATTAAAAAAATATATAAATAATAATATTTTAAATTTTTATCATATATGAATATTTTAATATTTTATTACAAAAATAAAAAATAATAATAATTTATATATACTTATATTTTTAATATAAAATTTGGACAATTAAATTATCTCTATTTAATATTTTATCGCTCGTCTGTCGTAATGAATGAAGATGCAATGAAGGACTCTTACATCCTTTTACGTGGGTGGACTCATTAGATAGGTTAGTACTTTCCCACACAACCAAATCCGTTTCCTTGGAAAAAAACACTTGTAGTTATTACAATCATTAATATTTTTTTTTATTTAGACACTTCTAAAATTTTTACATAATACAACTTTATATGTTAATGTAAATAAATATAAAGCATATCAAATTATTTAAAATTTTTTAAAAGCATTTAAAAATATTTCATAACATTATTCTTGATACATCTCAGGTTATCGGGTTATGGTACGGATCAGGGAGCCTTCCATTCTTCCGTTGTGGGTCAAATTAGAGCAGGTCCTATCTTTATTATTGTTAACTTGAAACCTGCACACCATAAATTATAAATAGGAGGTCAGAGGACGACGGTAATTACTCTTACCGCAAATCTTCCGACGCTCAAATTAAAAATCTTTTTTCGAGAATAGAAAAATGTTAAGAGGATGCAATGAATGAATATATACATACAGCAGTGGATGGGACGTTTGGATGCGCCAGTTGATAGGCATCTTAAATGTGCACCTAGCAGAGGGCTTAGAGGAACGCTCGCAGGGGGCGGCCTAAAGGAGCACTTGCGGGGCGAGATGACACGGTAATTCTTTCTTCTGCATATCCTCCAAATGCCAAATTAAAAATCTTTTTTCGAGAATGTAAAAATGCTAAAAGGATGCAATGAATGAATAAATACATACAATGGATGGATGGGCGTTTGGATGCGCCATTTGATAGGCGACTTAAATGTGCAGACCTGCAGAGGGCGGCAGAGAACGCTCGCGGGGGCGGCCCTAAAGGAGCGCTTGCGGGGGTAGAGGGGGTGACGGTAATTAACTTTCTTCGCATATCCTCTGACGCTCAAATTAAAAATCTTTTTTCGAGAATAGAAAAATGCTAAGAGGATGCAATGAATAAATAAATACATACAGCGGTGGATGGGGCATTTGGATGCGCTAGTTGATAGGCAGCTTAAATGTGCGCCAGCAGAGTAAGGCGCAGAGGAGGCGCTCGTAGGGGGCGGCCTAAAGGAGCGCTTGCAGGGGGCAACCTAAAGGTGTGCTCGCAGATGGGCGGTTTAGAATTGCACCTGCAAAGGGACGATTTAAAGGAGCGCTCAACAGAGGGGTGGTTTAGATGTGTGCCCACAGTGGGGCAGCTTAGAGGAGAAGGGCTAAATTGTACTAGTGGGTCAACATCCTGATTACCTGAGTAGAGGGTAGGCTCTTGGACAGCAAACTCGCGACTCCGGGACGGAGGGCTCTTGTCTTTGAGATGAAGGGCACATGGCTTTGGGACGGGGTGTTTTTAGTTCTGGGATGGAGGGCTCCTGAGGCGGAGGGCGCTTGGCTTCGAGACAGAAGGCTCCTGGCTTCGAGATAGAGGTCTCGTGGCTCTTGGGACAGAGAGCTCTTAGGACGAAGGGCTCCTGACTTCAGGACGGAGGTTTCATGACTTTGGAATTGAGGGCTCCTGGAACGAAGAACTCTTAGCTCCGGGACGGAGGGCTCGTGATTTCGGGACAAAGTGCTCCTTACTATAGGCTGGAGGGCTCTTGGGATGAAGGGCTCCTGACTCCTAGGACGGAGGGTTCTTAGTTCCGGGATGGAGGGTTCCTGGGACGGAGGGTTCCTGACTCTAAGATGGAGTGCTCCTAGCCCAGGGATGGAGTGCTCTAAGTTCCGGGATGGAAGTCAACTCCTTAATGGAGGGTAGACCTCTTGGAAGGATGGCAAATCCTGGTTGGAGGATAAGCCCCTTTCCTGTGAGTGCCAAGCCACTTGGAGCTCGTGGAACTTCTTAAAGCTTTTAGAGCTTGTCCTTTCAAGTTTGATGATGCCTGGTTATATAGTATGATTCGTAAATGCATTCTTCTTACTTGGACAATGTGAGATATTTTATCTTGGTAAAATTTTATTGGGCTGGAGTTAGATTGTGGGCCTGCTATAGGGCCTGGCCCCTTAGGCTCATGGTTGCTAAATCCATCAATTTTAATAAAGAGTAATAAAATTTTAGAAAAATTTTCAACATGAGAGAGTCCATCATACGTCACATAGAAATTTCATTGGGTGTAGCTGCAATACTCATTTATGGTATGATAGATGACACTTATGGGGAATTTTTTGTGGTTATTTTGTGTCACAAATTCGAACCAAATAGATCAATTTAAATAATTAATTATAATTTTAAAAAATTAAAATTTTAAATAAATACAATAAATAATACTAAATTCGAAATTCGAGTGTAACAAACTAAATACACAATATCCAACAAATAAAAAATCCATACAGGATTTAATTAGACAACTATCCAGATAAAATAATCATAACCTGCTCTATAATTATCATAAGGGAGATAATAATTCAACCAAAATCATAATCAAATGTAATATAATATCCGAACTATTCTCAAAATATAACAATGAGCCTATATCTAACCAATTCTATAATCTAATCACATCAAATATCAATTTAATCCATAATAAAATTAAAACTTACCAAATCAAACGAATAATTAATAAATCACGTCCTAACTCTTACAATACGTCCGAACCTTCTACTCTGAAGGGATAAAACATAAAACGTGGGTCAAGCGCTCAATAAGTATTATATTTAAATAAAAAGAGTCCAATAAATTAGAGAGAATGTTAAATAGATAAACGTCCGTTCAAATCATAAAATAAATCAAAATCAATGATAAAATAAATCCAAGGAAAATCAAAGATCTAAGATTCAAAATTTAATAGTAGTCTCGTATTTAAATCAACTATTTAAATCCAAAATAAATATCGAAATAATAAAATAGTCCTCATCGGGACGTGTATATATATATAAATATATGTAAACAAAATAGAAGTTATTCGGACCAATTCTAATAGGTAAATAGCCAATTTTAAAGTCCAATTCAAGTCCGAGTTCGAGTCTGAGTCCGAGTCCAAATTAAAGGCCCGATCACCTTGTGATTTGGGATAGAATCCGATAGTTGGATGATCCAATAGTATACGTAGAAACCAAAGTAGCATCACAGCAGATAGTTTAAATGTTCAGATCAAAATATACAATCAAAATCATTTAGACGAGACAAATTAAAGGCCTAACTGTGGGCAAAATCGACGAATATTAAATCCAAATTCAAAAATCCATATCTAGATCAAAATCCAATATCAATCAATATAGAAATAAAAATTATGTATCAAATTTAGATTTTTATTATTTAAAAACTAACTTGAAAAAAAGTTACACATAATCCAATAACTTTAGGCCAAATCAAATGTAAATAAGGCCAGTATAAATGGCCACTCATATATTATGTACCCATGATAAGATTGCTCACTATTATTTGTTACCCGCGACTTTGGATGCAATCCTCAAACTTATCAGGTATATTAAAATATCCGAATATTTTATAAGGTCAAATCAAATCATTCAAATGGAAAGGGTTATTACTCAAAATCTTTCATGCCAACGAAAAGGGATTTCCAAATAAAAAATATCTTCCTGTCGAGAGTTGGTCAGAATATCCAATATCTAAATCAAAATATAGTTATCACAACTCGGTATATACACGTGACTGTACGGTATATGCAAAGTTTCATACTAATTTTTATACAAATATGCCGATATAAAAATATACGGTGTCCAATAAATTTTTTAGGCTTCTTGAAAAATAGTAAATCCTCTAAAATCATAAAACTCGGTCCAAAAATATTCAAATCAGCCATTGAGTCATACATACATGTCCAGATTAAATAGATTGAGCAAATAAAATTACATGTATATTAGTAAAAATTTTAAATAGTATCCAAAATAATTGAAATGCTAAATCAGACCAAAGAAGAAGTTTATAGATACTTGACTGTATTCGTAAATCTAAAGAAATGAGGCTCTGAAATACCTGATTTGGGCACTTTCTGTTCTACTGTCGATGGGCCCTTCTCTCTCCTCCTTTCCACTTTCTGCTTCGCGCCTCTACCACTCTCTCTCTCCGTGTTCGCCTTCGACGGTGACGGCTCTGACACGGGTGACAGCAGTGACCAAGGCAACAGCACCAGATGACAACAACAGCGGATGGCGGCGCATGCAATCATCAGTGGCCCATCTCTCTCCGTCACATCTCTTCACAAAAAATACCAAAATTTCAGCCAATTTTCACGTAATACATACATGCAATCCAAAAATCAACATTCACAAAGAGAATAGAAAGATTTACATGCCGTTCGATTTTGGCTTGAGATTTCTCTCTCGACAAACACTGGTAGACAAAATGGAGGGTAATATCACAAAAAGAGTTTTTTTGACTTTCATTTCTGGCGTCAGAACCTCCGATGACGATGGTAGCGGTGACCTGCACTGATCTCCTTCTCTCTCCTCTCTTCTCCCTCTCTTCCTTCTCTCTTCCCCAAACCCTTCTCCAGATTTCTTTTATTTTGTTTGTTTGTTTATTATTATTATTATTATTATTATTATTATTATTATTATTATTATTATTATTCCATTACTTTTATTTTAAAATTCAAATTGATACCTAAGTGTGATGCAGACGGCGCATCTCAAAAGGCAAATTGACTAATCTAAATATTCTACCAAATGTCATAATGTTAAATTAATTTTTACCACGTCCAAATTATCCAAAATCATAATTAATATTAAATTAATTCGAATGAGAATCTAGAATATTATATTCTCCCCGCCTTATAAAAATTTCGTTTACGAAATTTACGCATATCAATTATTACGTCAATTATGGTATAATGAGGACATTCTTCAGAACTTTATTTTTGATCTTTTTAATAAATTTTCTCGATTAAATGATTTTTCCAAATCTGATTTTTAATAAATAGGGATATTTTTTTAAATTTGTAATCTAGATCTCTTAACACTTCTTCAACTGGAAGATTTCTTAAAAGCCCAATGGCCAATAGAAATATTGTATTCCTCTATATCAGAACCTTTCTATTCCAAAAATCGAAACCACTGCTTGAACTTAAAATACTTCTCGTCGATCAAAAGCAACTCCAACCTAACCTGTAGGCCACCTCTCTAATCTGCTGAAAATTTTAAATGCCTCAATAAACCTCTACTTCAAATTGTCATTTGATTTTAAAATTCGAAAATCTTCTTTTCAATAAGCTTCCAGAACATTAAACAATTCTTTTCAAACTTCCAATTGAATTAAAAATCTGATCTCCTACTTCAAGTTTCACATCAAATTTTGTGATCGATAGCCATGAGTCTACACACTTCGCTGCGCCACTCTGATCGATATTCAACCTCACATCAAATCAAAAGTCTCGAAGTAGGAATACCTTACAATCTTCTCATCTCGAAAATGTGCCAACGGCCAATCTCAGGAATAACATCCTGGTAGAAAGCAACAACCAACTTCATTAATTTATCTATCATCTGTCTCAAATCTCGGTAAATAATGAACCATCTTCATCGACTAAACCACCATTAGCAAGCTTATTCTCATCCAAATGACTACCAAAATCATTTGCTGTTTAAGACAGACCCGAAATAAAATCTCGAAAGTTTTTTCTCAGATCTTCCTTTAGACACGAGACACATCTAGTTACGGCTCATGATCAAAATGCTATCAAACTCTCTCTCCACTCTGTTAGGTGGTGAGTCTTTAAAATTTTCGTCAAATTTAGACAACTTCGGCTCAATCACAACTGCAGATGATCTCATCTACTCCTGAACTTCTATTCAATTAGCTTCCGAGCATCCATCCAATTCGCTGAGACTCCAATGAAAAAATTCTTGAAAACATGCCTCTTCTAGAATATGCAATGGGAAAAGCACTTTATACCGTAGGCTCGAGGTTACTAGCTCAATCGCGTCAAACTTCATGATAGCTCATCCAAAAATGGTCTTTATCTCTAATCTTCACAAAAATTTCTCTGGCAGGTAGAAGTTTCGTTCGAAATCTAATCGTGACAGCAAAGAGAGGAAATCCCTCTAACCCGATCTTTCCACTGGCATTCTTGACATAGCACCTCCATGCAAAATCTTTGAGATTACACAGCATCCTGAACTTCCCTTGGATAATGCACCCGATCATACTAAATCCATACATATCTAGATCTTTTTTAAGTACATTACTAAATGCTATCAATCTTTCTGATTCATTAGGGATCAACAAAATCGACGTTGATGATAATCTATCCTTCAATTAAATACTGATTACTTCTATTTTAAGGGTGCCAATGGCACTGCAATCCTCAAGAAACATTCAACAAATCTCCTATCATAACCAATCGTGTAATATCCCGATATTTTAACTCGGATTATATAGTTAGGAATTTAATATAGTAATAAATAAAATGATATATTGATATTAATAAAGATTATTAATAATAATTGGTATTAAATAATAAATAATACATAGGAGTAATAATGATATTAATAAAATTAATAATTATTATTTATAAATAATAGTATTAGTAATGAACAATAATATTAGAAGGTATTATAATAAATTATTAATTAAATATATATAATAATAATAATAGTAAATAAGTAATAATAATAATAATAATAATAATGATAATAATAATAATAATAATAAGGAGAGGGAAAGGAAACAGAGAGAGAGATCTTCGGCTGGTCTTTGCTTCACGTGAATCAGCAACTTTCCAGCCAAACGGTTGGGAAAACCACAATTTATTAGCCGATTTTCTTCTTCCTCTCGGTGTCCAATCTCAGAAATTTGAAAGAAATGGTTGCCGCCGTGAAACCCTAGTCGTCTAGTTGATGCCGTCGCCGTTACCACCGCTAATCACCATCATGAATCCAAGTTGAAGCCGCCACTTCTGCAGTCGAAGTCGCCATCGTTGGTTGGTGTTGCTACCATCGTCGATTTGTGCCACTGCCGTCATTGCTGAAACAAGATCAATAAATCGAGGCAAGTGAAATCCCTCTACTATCATTTCTTCTCTAATTCACAAGTGAATTTCCTTTCCTGACATTTCTCCTCTAATTACAAGTGAATCCCCTTTAATGTCATTCTCCTCTATCTGCAAGTTAATCCTCATTATTCACTTCTTCACTCGTAGCAAGTGATTTTTCTTTTTATTGTCATTTCTCTTCTTGCTTACAAATCTGCTTCTTCTCTCTCTAATCTCACCGATGCTGTTAGAAATCGAATTATGTGAGCGATTTTTGTGAAAATTGTGGTAAAGGTGGAATTGGGGAAAAGTCAAGGAACAGGGCTTTGTGTTCTGGCTGATGGTGTCTATGAGGAAGGAATTTGGAAATTGGGTGATTAAATTGTTGGGTGTGATTTAGGTGTAAATTGGCAAATTTAGATGAATTCGGTAAAATTGGGCCATTGGTGAAGAAATTGAAAATTTTTTTTGAATGATTTACATTAAATTTGGAGAAGAAATTGTGGGTTAACATATTGAAATCATTGTTTGTTATATTTGGAAATCAAATTTTGGGTTCATTTTAATTTGGGTGAAATCGAACATAGTTGGTGAACCGAGTGTTATGCTCTATTTAGGTCATCATATTCAAACACAGAGAGCGGTGATTAATTGAGTAAGCCAATGACATACATGGGCTTGAATGTACTGATGTAAGCATACAACCTTGTATACGTATATATATGTGTATATGGTAGCGTATGTCTGTGGGCGTGTGTCTGTGTTGTGTTCTATGGCAGTAGGTGTGTGTGTGTGAGAGTTTGTGTGTGCTGGCAAAGATGCTGCCTTGTGGGCGTGTGAGGGGGAGTGCAAAAGGTGGGTGCTGTTGCAAGATAATGGGGTGTGCAATTTGAGAGTAAACTGTGAGTAGTGTACTGGCAGTGTGTGTGATGTGTATAACCGCGTGTATGCACGGCTGTGTGAGTAGCTGTGAGCCATGAGTGTGATGTATATATATATATATATTGAAATAGTTAATTGATTCAAGGAAAAATTATTGGTAATTGTTATTTTGACTGAATTTTTGTGAAATTAATCAGGATAATTAAATAAGATGAGAATCGCGGATTGATTTGATAACGATAAAATTGAGGATATTTTGTAACTTTAGAAATGAGATTTGATATGTCTGAAGGGTCGATTATGATCGAGTATAATATAAAATAAATATTTTTCGGTTCTCTTTTGGTACTTTCATCATTTCGTGATAAATTCCTCTGTTTTAATCTCAATGGTGTGAATACGGTCATTGTTAGCACCGAACGACATTTCTATCATTTTATTTGCGATGCCTATTTTGCGTTATATTCGATTGTGTGAGTATTTGGATTATTGACTTCTTACGGCTAAGGTTAAGGAGAGCGTATGAAAACGCTAAGGTATCTAATCGAATAGGAGGTTACGACACCTTAGCGTGGTCTATACTTATCCGATACTGATTTTCGTATTATTGTGATAATGAGGTATACTAATTATTGTAAAGGGATGCTTATAACCATGTGACCATCGTGAAAAATGATATGAAGGATATCATTTCGCAAGGGGTATCACATATGGTATCGGCATGCTACAGATATAACCTCTGGGAGGACTGTAAGGATAGCTAGATATCATGGATAACTTCGTTGCACTTCCCCAACCGTTGGGGGTGTAAATACGTGGCCTTTGGTTCACGATGGTAGAATAAGGTCCAAGAAGATTTATTAAGATATCTCGTCATTGTTGATATCTCATGAGTTTGAGATTTGGTGAAATTTATGAATTATATTTGGTAGAATCCATGTGTTAGATTTTACGATATTCAGATTCAGTAGAATCCATGTTATTTATCGATGTTTAATGTTCAGGTCGTTGACGCTGACATTCGGATCAAGAAACCCTTACATATATCTTGATGTCGGATTCTGAGGGATTTTTGCATATTATTGGCAATCTTGTTATATTTGTCATATAAGGGTCCGAGGATACCTATCTTGCTTTTGATTTGAGTCGTGTTTATGATGTGTTGTGACTTTTCAGATATCGTTAGATTATTATAGAAATGTTGTAACTATTATATTTGAGATATTTATTATTTATTAAGCATTTCTTATTATTATCACTTGTTGGACTTTTCCTTACCCTTATATTTTCTTGGCTCCAAATTGAGTTAATTGTATAATGCGGATCATGGGATCCTACTTTTGCTGCAGGACTTTCAAGTAGAATGATTTGTGTAGAGTAAATATTATTTCTCAGTGGAATACAAACGAGATATGCTACTAATAAAAGTTGAGTAGTTTTCATTCAGGCTGCGGCCCGTGATCCTTAGTAGTTTTTGTTTTGGGATAGTTATATGATGTATTGACAAATTCGATAGTAGTTTAATTTAATTGTATTGTCATTATGGAATATTATGAATGATTTTAAGATTTGAGGTTTCCGCATGAGCGGTCCGAGTTATATTTGATATTTTGGGTTCGGGTCGTCACAAATCGGATCCAAGAAACTTCACAGTCCCACGACTTTAGCCAGTCTTTTTTTACTTGCCACTGCTTCAATCTTTTTCGGATACCCAAATGTCACATTTAGAAACATATGACCTAAAAATAATGCCTTCCCAAAATCTGTAATAGACTCCTCAATCGAATCTCATACTCTCCAAAATTTTTCAAATAAATTAGATCACTGATAAAACCATTACAAACAAAACCACCACAACTGATTTAAATACAATAAAAAATCTAATCGACAATATTCATAAAAAATATTAAATATTGGACAATCCAAAAGCACCATCGAGACTTAGCAATGGCCACATCTTAACCTGAGAGCTATTCTATGCATATCGTCCCACTTAATTCTCAACCAATGGTACCTCAAACACAGCTCAATCTCAGAGAAAACCCAAATTTCTCAGAATGGATAAAAAATTCTCGATCCTTGAGAGTTGATACGTATTCGATTCCCACTGATCCATCTTTCTTCACCAAAGAGCACTAAATTACCCCACGTCAAGACACTTGGCCGAACAAAATCCTTCTCAACAGATTCTACAATTGCTGTCTCAATTTCTTCAGCTTAGACAAAACTACCCCTAGAAAACAAATTTGATCTCCTAATCCAAGAACAATGTAGACCGAACCTCTAGAAAAACGTTTTTAAACTCGTAAATGATCAAAAAGTCTTCAATGGTCATAAAATAACTCCCAAATGTGATCATATACACAAGATAAACTTGACACCTATCTTTTAGTAGATGACTTATATGCAATGCCGAAATCAACTTTTAAGCCTTCTTACTAATTCTTCCTTAGAACTCATAAGACTTATATCTTGAATGAAGAATGGAACAGACTTACCCAAACAGTCTTCCATGACAAAGGATCCAGCTCTAATTTCATGAGCTGTAATTGCAAATGCTTCGCTTGGAACCGTCCATCTCCTATCTGGACGTATGAAATCCGAATGCTTGAAATTCGAACGATCCTTTGACAAATAACATATTTGGCCGCAACTTGAAGTTGCTTCCATTTTTGACAAAGCAAATTTGTCTTACATATTTTTTCCGCTAAACTTATAAGCTGACCTTACAAACTCGAACTTCGGGGAGGAAGACTTTACTCCATTTAACTTTTCTTTAGCTTGTTTTTTGGAGGATAAACGAATCCATCTTTCGAGCTCTGGTTGCAATGCTCTGATTACTGCATGTGACGTTTCTCCCGAAGCTACTCCTACTCGATCAACAAAACCTGGTCTAGCTCTTGCCATGAATCAGGAGACAAAACGGTACCAACTACTTCTAAATTGAATCTTGAAGTCCTCAACTACTATCATGTTTCAACAAATCTTTCAAATTGTTCAACATCTTCCTGAACATTGCTTTAGGAGATTGAACTATGATGATGAAAGATTTGCGGGGACAATTATCCACCTCAGTACAGGGATGAGTGGGAAATGACAACCCTTGAATCTTCCTCTCACTCTAACCATAACTTCAAGCCTTTACACAATCAGTATCTTTACTGCCAATAAAATCAAACTTACACTTTATTGTCATATTTTCTGATAGAGGTTGTCTACCAAAACTCCACAACTTCTCTTATGAAGATAAACGAGTTGACTTGATATGGAAGAATCTTTATTTTCTCAATCGAACATAATGATCACTTCTCGCTTTGCACACGTGCCATCCTTACGCAGAACCATGCTAATATTTTCTGTATCATTCCAATTTTATCGGATGACTCTGAAGAGACATTCCAAGCGATCTTCTCATTCCCCTGTCCCAAGATAAGGCATTGCCATCGGCTCACCTACATCTACTCAACTATCCTTATCACATATCGACCCACATGGGTCTCAAACCACCACTGTCTTACACAAATACTTTTACTCTTATCCTCATCATCCCCAAACCACTCTTTACCTTTCTATCGATAAAAATCTCCTTCTACTTCGTAAGATTTCGGACCAACTAGTTCTATCGCCTACCTCTCTGTCAATCAAAATTTTATTCTACTCCGTGAGATTTTGAACTGGCACCACTCAAGGCCGTTATTCTTCCAAAATTATAAAATCTAATAAAATCTACACATATTTGTAGAAATCAAACAAAATTTTAATTCAATTGCTATATCAAACTATACATTATATCGTTTACACGACTCATTATAATCAGATGATTATCCTTCCAATCTAAACCTAAACTTCTACGATTCAACTTTCTGATTCAAACCCAAGTCTCCACAATTTAAATTTTCTATCATCTGCCAAAGGCAACACTTATCATACCCAAATATTCAACCAATTATTTATCCAAAATTATACAAAGTACCTATCCTTATGACTTTTCTCTAATACCACTTTTGTTACAAATTTGGACAAAGTAAATCAATTTAACTAATTAATTATAATTTTTAAAAATTAAAATATCAAATAAATTTAATAAATAATACTAAATTTTAAATTTTAGATGCGACAAATCAAATACACAAGATCTAATAAATTAAAAATTCATACAAGATCTCATCAGATAACCATCCGAACAAAATAATCATAACCTGCTCTATAATTATCGTAAGGGGTAATAATCCAACTAAAATTATAATCAAATATAATATAATATCTGAACTATTTTTAAAATATAACAATGAGCTTTTATCCGACCAATTTTATAATCGAATCACATTAAATATCAATTTAATCCATAATAAAATTAAAACTTACTAAATCGAATGAATAGCTGACAAATTACGTCCTAACTTCTGTAATGTGTCTGAATCTTCTACTCTGAAAGGATAAAATAAAAAATGTATCAAGCGCTCAACAAGTATCATATTTAAATAAAAGGAATCTAATAAATTAGAAAAAATGTCAAATAGATAAAAGTCTGTTCAAATGACATAATAAATCTAAGTCGCTGATAAAATAAATTTAAGAAAAATTCATGATCCAAGATTCAAAATCTAAAACCCAATGGTAATTTTGTACTCAAATTAAATATTCAAATCTAAAATAAATATCCAAATCATAAAATAGTCCTCATCGGGACGTATATATGTAAATATATATATAAATAAAATAGAAGTGATTTGGATTAATTCCAATAGGTAAATAGCCAATTTCAAAGTCCAATTCAAGTCCAAGTTTGAGTTTGAGTTTGAGTTCGAGTTCGAATTCAAATTCAAGAACCGATCAGCTTGTGATTTAGGGCAGAATCTGATAGTTGGATGATCCAATAGTATGCGCAGAAGCCGAACCAGCGTCATAGTAGATAGTATAAAGGTCCGTATCAAATTATTTAGTTAAAATTATTTGTACGAGACATATTAAAGGCCCAACTGTCGGCAAAATCGGCGAATATTAAATCCATGTCTAAAAATCTATATCCAAATCAAAATTCAATACCAATCAATATAGAAATAAAAATCATACACCAAATTTAGGTTTTGATTATTTAAAAACTAACTCGAGGAAGGGTTACACGTAATTCTGATAATATTAGGCCAAATTAAATGTAAATTAGGCCAGTATGAATGGTCACCCATATACACTGTACCCATGGATAATGTTGCTCACTATTATTTGTCACCTGTAACTTTGGGTGCATCCCTCAAACTTATCAGATATATTAGGATACTCAAGTATATTATAAGATCAAATCAAATCATCCAAATAGGAAGGGCTACTACTCAAAATCTTTCCTTCCAGCGAAAAAAAATTTTCAAATAATAAATATCTCCCCATCGAGAGTTGGCGAGAATGTTCAATATCCAAATCCAAATGTAGTGACTACAATCTGACACATGCGTGTGACTGTACGGCCTATGCAAAGCCAAGCTCCAACAACCATCTGCTTCGTACTTCTAGACTCCATTGACAAGAACTCCATCTCTCTCGCCCTCTTCCCTTTACAACCTTCCTCCACATTGACACTGTCGATCGGCATTCTCCGTATGTCGACTCCAATCAACCTGATCACCACCTCTCTGGGATGGAACGGCTGGGTGACATTTCCCGTCCTGTTCGCTGGCCTCCGTTCTATGTAGAACTACTTATCGGGCCCCGTCGACTTCTGAAAAGTTATAATGTCGCCGGCCTTGAGATTCTTCTCTTTCCGCATCTTGGATCCACCCTTTGGTCAACACGCGGCAAAACAAGATCAACGTGGTTAGGGTTTTTGATTTTGGGGGATTAATCTCAGCTGTTGGATTTTGGGAGAGGAATCCAACGGCCAAAATGCTACGGCATTGGCCTTGCGCCGCATCCCTGGTTCCATCATATCATATACATCTTCCATCCATGCCGAATGGAGAGAGAGAGAGAGGGCACCATGTTGAAGAAGGGGAGCACGCGTAGAGCGGATGGGAAGAGGAGAGAGAGAAAAGGCATGCATGTGCCTGACTTTTTCGGAAGAAGCTTGTTGCTCCAAAACCAAATTTATGGGTAAACAGGATCCAACTTCGTAAATTTGAACTATCAAATTATACGTTTTGTTTAAATTTATTTATATTATAAATTAAAAAAAATTATTATAAATTTAAATGATCAATTTTAATCGATTGTGTAATCTGGTCGTCCATATTGACGACATAGGATCCCCAGCTGGCTCCAGAACCACGGGTGGCCGCCTTAGTCGTTGTCTGGGCGGCGGAGAAATAATTTCTTATTATAACATTTTGATTTGGGGGTCTGAAAAAATTTTAATTATTAGACAAATTGATTGATTATAGAAATATTTTTAATTATTAATATGGTAATAAATAATTGTGGCCGATGACTGACCGTCGTAGCGTAGGCATTGGTTGATGGTCAGCAAGGGCGACAGTGGGCTGCACCGACAATTGACTACAATTCAATGGAGGCCGTTGGATTAAATCCAACGGCATCCATTTCCATCATATAAAAAAGAAAAAGAAAATTTTGAAAAAAGGAGGGCGCACATGCAACCGTTGGATGAAAATGGCATCCAACGGTTGCGGTTTTGTTAGACGAAATAAACTCGAGCTTGTTCGTCAACCCCAATTCTTCGTTCAGTGCCGCTCTCTCTTCCTCTCTTCCCCTTCTCTCCTTCATTTTGCTGAGCGGCGTTGCAGCTGTCACTATTACCATAGCCGTAGCCATTGCCGTCGCTGTTGCCTGAGTGAGAGAGAGAGTTACTGCTGCCGTGGCCGTTATTTGTGTCTCCGTTGTCCATCGTCACTATTTAGAGCTGCCGTCACTGTTCATCGTCGCAAATCAGGTAATCAATCTTTTCCATTCCTTGAAACTGGCTATAAATGTACTTTATTATTGTTAAAACTTAGCGATTTGTTGCTTAAAACTCTGCGGGCACCGATTATTTGGGTCGGAAGAGAAATCGTATAACGACAGAGTTTATCACTCTGTTTGGATGTGATTATCGGATACGGGAAACGTGTAAATGGTAGGTGTGAGTATGTACATATGTATAAATGAATATATATTTATATGTATATGTATAAATATATAAATATATGTATTTATATATATTTATTTATATAAATAAGTCGGGTGTATATATGTATATATTCATATATGTATAAATGTAGCCGTGTATGTACCATACTGCGTGTGTGTATGTTCAGTGTGCAGTGTATATACATATGTATGTATACATATGTATATACATATATAAATTTATATATTGTATATGTATTGCTCCTATTTCTAATAATGTAATGTTGCTCTTGTTTTGTTTGCTCCTGTAGTTGTAAAATGGATGAAAACGGTCCAAAAATTGGCATGATTTTTGAAGATATGGATGATACTTGGGAGTATTGGAAATAGTCTGGTACTCAAATGGAATTTTCAATGCGAAAGAATTTAGTTAGGAAATCTAAAATTGATAATATACTTATATCTAGAACGTTTTGTTATTCAAGAGAAGGGATGCGTCCACAAGACAAGCGACGGGGTGAAAATGCAAAATAACGATGGGAACACGTTGTGGTTGTCCTGTTATGATGGATTGTGTCCTCGTTAGGGAGATGGGAAAAACTTTATTGAATCACACTCATGAACTCGAATCTCTAGAAATGAGGCATATGCTTAGATCGCAGAGGGAGGTTTCGGAAGCACACAATCATTTAATTGAAATAGCCCAAGACATCGGTTTGAGACCGTGTCAAACCCATGAGCTAATTGTAGTTGAGGCTAGTTGTAGGAGTAATGTGGGTTACACAGCGGAGGACCAAAAAACTTTTCTCTGTGGTAGGAGACAACAGTGTGTGGAGTTTGGTGAGGTGGGGCCAATACTTTCTTATTTTTAGAAATACTTTCTTATTTTCAAAAGAAAGAATTGCAGAACTCTTTATTTTTTTTAGTAACATGCAGTTAAATAATGAAGACTATGTGACTAATTTATTTTGGGTAGATCTAGAAATGATTATTGATTATCAAGTATTTGGTGTTGCTGTCATGTTTGATACAATTGATGTGGCGAATAAAGGTTTGCGGCCTTTCGATGTTTGTATAGTTTTCAACCATCATAGAATGACTGTTGTATTTGGAGAGGCATTATTGTGCGATGAAATGGCCGACTCTTTTGTTTGGTTATTTGAGATATTTTTGAAATGTCAGAGCGGACTAGCTCTCCAAACTATTTTCATTGATCAAGATGCTGCAATAGCGAAGGCTCTTTGGCGTCCTGCGGAAGCTACCTTTTCGTTTTTCGACATTCAGCACCTTTTCAGGAGGCCAGGTTGCGTCAAATTGGCTACCGCGGTGTGGCAGATTGATTATCACACGGGCTCACTTGCTGAATAGGGATCGCCAGGTGGACTTTGCTGGGCTACACTATTGGGCCGGCCCAAAGGGTGGCTGCTCAGGTCCGTACTCTACAGAGCGGTTCAATTGGAACATTTGAGAGTCCGATTTAGCCCTGATTTTGGTTGACAAAGCAGAACATTTAGAAGGGTAATTTAGGAACCTAAAAAATCCGTTGGAGACCTTGCTGGTTCTCATTACGAGGAAAACAATTGAAAAAGAAAAAGATCCACAAACCCTCCTGATCTGTGAGATATCGACGCCCACAAAGTCGACTTCACAAATGCGGTGACCAGCGGAGGTAGGTGCCCCTGCAATGAGAAAATAGGTGTCTTTCTTACTCCATCTCCTGCGTTCGGTTTGCTGTGCTTTCCGTTAGCGTGCTTTGTTTGTTCGATTTTTAGCGTAGTGTTGTTTGATTAAGAACGGATTTACCTTTCTGAGATTTACTACTTCACAACTGGTAAAGACTGTTCGTTCAATCCATTTGCTGTAGCATACTGGCTGACTATATTGGGGCACCGTTCTTCTCGTCGGACCAGCAATCACCTGTAGTGATTAACTAGTGATTGCAATCCGTTTTTCGGTTTGATTGTAGGTCTATAGCATTTTACTGTTAACTTATTTACTAATCTTAATAGTAATCACATAATTGCTTAGTTTGTTCATAAAATTACTTGTGTGTGTGTGAAAAGAACAGAGATATTCTGTAGATTTTGCATTCCCAGTAATTCGCAACTGGTATTCAGTTCTTGGTTTATCATTTCAGATTGTTTTTCTTCCAATGAGGAAAAAAAGATATATGGCGGTGACTAGACAGAAATTTCATTTTTTTTGTGCTTTACATTGCATTCCATTACATTACCCTTATGTAATGTAAAACAATTAAATTAACAAGACTGTATTACAACGAAATGGTTGACACTTCCAACAAGGCACATAAGCTTGTGGCACTAGAGATAAATCACGTGGTGCACAAGTTAATGTGTCTTCCTCATAATGATAACAGTTGTCATTGTAGTCTTTATGCCTAAGCAAGCATAGAACAGTAACATACACAAGAATAATGATAGCAGCTAACTACATCCTCTACTCCTATTACTTCCGTTGAAAAATACCATATAAATGACTGCATTTTCGTGTGTACATTTCTTTGTATAACATTACTTTGCACCCTATCTAGTTTTTATCTTTTATGTGGTTTTATAGATTCAATAGTTTGTTTAGTGGATTTTTCTTGTGTTATTGATGATAATAGTAAATTAGTACACTAATTTTATTCATGCCGTTCTACGATAGACACTGTTGACCGGGTCCCTTGCCTGGTTTCATGATCGGTTAGATATTTAAAACTATGCTACTTATCATGGTTTTATCAAGCCAATGATTGTTTTATACATTTATCTTTCGTTATTAGAGATGAATCAAGATGATTAACTATCCAACCAATCAAACAATGTATCTAGTGCCTACCATTCAAGTGGGTAATTTTGTAAAAATTCGAATAACTTGGAGAGATTTCAATGGAGAGAGGTTAATAACGATCCTAAATAACGATCTTCTAACTTGTTATAACTTTTACTCTGGAGCCAACAAAACGCAAGGGTGAGCCTAAAGCTGAGCAAGTACATAAATCAATAAAAGAACGGAACGCAATAAAACATTTCGAATAATAATAGCATAAAAATTACATAAGATAACACAATAATTATCTTAATTTTGGGATAAGCTCCGCCCACTTCGTCCTTATGGTAACCACCAAGATAATTTGATAAAAAATTATCTATATATTGAGAGTCGTGCTTGATTTGATCCCTACATCTAATACTCTAATTGTTCACCATCATTGAAAGGTATTAAGATTTCGAAGATCCAATCAAGTGGGTAATTTTGTAAAAATTCGAGTAACTTGCAGAGATTTTAATGGAGAGAGGTTAATAACGATCCTAAATAACGATCTTCTAACCTGTTATAACTTTTCCTCTGGAGCCAACAAAACGCAAGGGTGAGCCTAAGCCCGAGCAAGTAAATAAATCAATAAAAGAACGGAACGCAATAAAACATTTCGAATAATAATAGCATAATAATTACATAAGATAATTCAATAATTATCTTAATTTTGGGATAAGCTCCACCCACTTCCTCCTCATGGTAACCACCAAGATAATTTGATAAAAAATTATCTTTATATTGAGAGTCGTGCTTGATTTGGTCCCTAGATCTAATACTCTAATTGTACACCATCACTGAGAGATATTAAGATTTGGAAGATCCAATCAAGTGGGTAATTTTATAAAAATTCAAGTAACTTGCAGAGATTTCAATGGAGAGAGGTTAACAACGATCCTAAATAACGATCTTCTAACCTGTTATAACTTTTACTCTGGAGCCAACAAAACGCAAGGGTGAGCCTAAGGCCGAGCAGGTAAATAAATCAATAAAAGAACGGAACGCAATAAAACATTTTGAATAATAATAGCATTATAATTACATAAGATAACTCAATAATTATCCGATAATCAACATATCGTGTTCACGGCTCAAAGGCCACATGACGACAAATCATTAGAGATGCAAATTGGATTCCACCGAATCCGAGTATCAACCACGGTATAGGTTCCTGCGAACCCTTAATGAAAGAAGTCCCAATTATGTACGATAATTGTATCAAACATCAAAAAACACCTGAGCAGCCGAAAAACGAGAAGGTTGCTTCCACAGGACGCCAAAGAGCCTTCGCTATTACAACATCTTGATCAATGAAAATTGTTTGGAGAGCCAGCCCGCTATGACATTTTAAAAATATCTCAAATAAACAAACAAAAGAGTCGTCCATTTCATCATACAATAATCCCTCTCCAAATACAACAGTCATTCTATGATGATTGAAAACTATACAAACATCGAAAGTCCGCAAATCTTTATTCGTCACATCAATTGTATCAAACATGACAATATCACCAAATACTTGATAATCAATAATCATCTCTAGACCTATCCAAAATAAATTAGTCACATAATCTTCATTATTTAACTGCATGTTACTAAAAAAAATAAAGAGTCCTGTAATTCTTTCTTCTGAAAATAAGAAAGTATTGGCCTCACCTCACCAAACTCCACACACTGTTGTTTCCTACCATAGAGAAACGTTTTTTGGTCCTCCGCTGTGTAACCCACATTACTCCTACAACTAGCCTCAACTACAATTAGCTCATGGGTTTGATACGGTCTCAAACCGATGTCTTGGGCAATTTTAATTAAATGATTGTGTGCTTCCGAAACCTCCCTCTACGATCTAAGCATATGCCTTGTTTCTAGAGATTCGAGTTCATGAGGGTAATTCAAAAACGTTTTTCCCATCTCCCTAACGAGACAATCTATCATAACAGGACAATCACAACGTGTTCCCATCGTTATTTTGCATTTTCACCCCGTCGCTTATCTTGTAGATGCATCCCTTCTCTGGAACAACAAAACGTTCTAGATATAACTACATTATCAATTTTAGATTTCCTAACTAAATGCTTTCGCATTGAAAATCCCATTTGAGTACCATACTATTTCCAATACTCCCAAGTATCATCCATATCTTCAAAAATCACGCCAGTTTTTGGACGGTTTTCATCCATTTTACAACTACAGAAGCAAACAAAACAAGAGCAACATTACATTATTAGAAATAGGAGCAATACATATACAATATATGAATTTATCTATTTATATATGTATATACACTGCACCCTGAACATACACACACGCAGTATGGTACATACACGGCTACATTTATACATATATGAATATATACATATACACACCCGACTTATTTATATAAATATATTTATGTAAATACATATATTTATATATTTATATATATACGTATAAATATATATTCATTTATACATATGTACATACTCACACCTACCATTTACACGTTTCCCGTATCTGATAATCATATCCGAACAGAGTAATAAACTCCATCGTTATACGATTTCTCTTCCGACCCAAATAATCGGTGCCCGCAGAATTTTAAGCAACAAATCGCTAAGTTTTAACAATGATAAGATAAATTTACAGCTAGTTTCAAGGAATGGAAAAGATTGCTAACCTGATTTGCGACGATGAACAGTGACGGCAGCTCCAAATAGTGACGATGCACAACGGAGACACAAATAACGACCACGGCAGCAGTAACTCTCTCTCTCTCTCTCTCTCTCTCAGGTGACGACAACGGCTACGGCTATGGCAATAGTGACAGCTGCAACGCCGCTCAGCAAAATGAAGGACAAAAGGGGAAGAGAGGAAGAGAGAGCGGCGCTGAACGAAAAAATGGGGACGACGAACAAGCTTAGGGTTTATTTCGTCTAACAAAACCACAGCCGTTGGACGCCATTGTCATCCGACGACTGCATGTACGTCCTCCTTTTTTCAAAATTTTCTTTTTCTTTTTTATATAATGGAAACGGATGCCGTTGGATTTAATCCAACGGCCGCCATGGAATGTTAGTCAATTGTCAGTGCAGCCCACTCTCACCCTTGCCAACCATCGACCAATGCCTACGCTACGACGGTCAGTCATCGACCGCAATTATTACCATATTAATAATTAAAAATATTTCTATAATCGATCAATTTGTCTAATAATTAAAATTTTTTCAGACCCCCAAATCAAAATGTTATAATAAGGAATTATTTCTCCGTTGCCCAGACAACGACTAAGGTGGCCACCCGTGGTTCTGGAGCCTGCTGGGGATCCTATTTCGTCAATATGGACAATCAGATTACACAATTGATTAAAATTAATCGTTTAAATTTATCATAGTTCTTTTTTAATTTATAATATAAATAAATTTAAGCGGTTCATTTTAGTCAAACGTATAATTTGTCAGTTCAAATTTACGAAGTAGGATCCTATTTGTCTATGAACTTGGTTTTGGAGCAAGCAGCTTCTTCCGAAAAAGTCGGGCATGTGCATGCCTCCTCTCTCTCTCCTCTTCCCATCCGCTCTATGCGTGCTCCCTTTCTCCAACATGGTGCGCTCTCTCTCTCTCTCTCTCCATTTGGCATGGATGGAAGATGTATATGATATGAAAGGGTTTTCATCTCTTCAAGAGATAAAGGTAATTTTTTTTATACTTAAATTATTTATTTTTTAAGTAAATAATTATAATTTTGATGCGTACTTGAATCCGATTTCGAACATATTCGGATTCGCTTGATTGTTTAGATTCGACTCCGTTCACCGAGTTTGGACCCTACACACCACTACAATAAATAAGAGGTTAAGTGTCAATGGGATGTTATCCCACCATAAACATTCTGACGCTCAAATCAACAACAAACATTCAAACTTCAAGAAGGTAAATTGAAACGTAAAACAAAATAGGGAGCGTGATTAAGGTTGGTGGGAGTGTTGGCCTTTAGATGTTAGAAACGTTCCCGTGACTCGTCGAGAGTATGGTTTTCCAACTTGATATTCGCAGGGAACAAGTGGGAGGCTACATCCTGAAAGCGTGGAAGCTTAGAATGACGGGTCTCGAGGAGCGGGTGAAATCTCTGAAATCTGGAGGCTTGGAGTGGGATTAGCGAAGTGAATGATTGTTCGCTTAGGTACGAGCGTTAGTATGCTCAAGGATTTTTCTGTAGTAGCACTGCGTTACCTTTTTCGCGTCTGTGTTCGTGTCCTTCAAGAGTGGAGACTCTATGTAGTTATATAGACGATGAGGAGGGCGACCTTCCTTGGCCAAGAAGGCATGATCCCTACCTGGTGTTGGGTGGCCTTCCTTGAGCAGGAAGGCCTAACTAGCGCAATCTGACAGGATCGTTTCCTTTCTAAGCGGGTAACTGGTTTTCAGATTTTTTGCCTTCCCTTTGTGCTTTTGTTACCGTTAGGCTCCATCGTTGGCAAGAAGAGAGAATCTGGCGTCTCCTCATAGGAAGGGCGCTGAATCTATTGATGCCTTCTTTCAAGGAGATTGGCTTCAAGGAAGGCGTGAAATAAGGGAAAAGGATCGTTGCTTGTCCTGTATGGAAACGTCCGCCGAACTGGGCCTGGCCCACATTAGGTTTTTATATTTTCGCGGCCTGCTACTATAATGCTTCCGGTCAACAGGAATATTGACCGTCTTGAGGGAGCTCGTTGGTTGCCTGGTTGGCGCTCCATGCGGTCAACGTTAGCATTGACCGTCTAACATGCATTTGGGCTTTTCTGAACTTTGTACCGTTTTTCTTATTGGGCCTGCCTGTTATGGGCCTACTCATCACTAGCCTCCCATATCGGTGGTCAGGATTCTTGCCTTCAACATGTTCATGATGGGATACACTTGTTTTTTGATGACAAAGTCGTTGCCCGTCTGAAAAGGAGTCTTGAGTACTTTCAAAACGTTGATTGGAGGATTTGTCGACCATTTTTGAAAAATTTTCGGGCAACTTTGGAAAAGGAAGCGTTGGCCATTAGCCATCCTGTCAGAAAAGCGTGCCACGTGTCTTCATGGAGTATGCTCAGGATTCCAGTATTTAATGAGCCGGAGAATCTAATTCGTCAGCCCCCTTTTGGGGAAACGACACGCGGCGGTAATGATGGTGCATGCTTTTGAGGCGGCTTTTGTGTTCATACGGAGTTTTAAATCGCCTGCTTGTTTAACTTTGAATTTCCTACGCCTTCTTTTGTTTCTTCGTCTTCCTTATCCCGTAGAAAAGAAGAAAACCCTAATTCTGACCATAACCTCCGTCGCCGATATCGCTTCCGTCCTGAGAGAAAACGACATGAAAGTATTGTACGTGGAGTACAACATCCCACAGGAGATTGCCTTCCGCGTTCCTGGGAAGGACGACAGGGTTTTCCTGCCACCAACAGGCTTCGTGACGGTATACGAAGCCCATTTGAGGAGTGGGCTCCGCCTTCCAATCCTCGACGAATTGATGTTGATTTTTCGAGCACTTCGGGTCCCCAATGCTCAGTTTTATGCCAACCCCATCAGGTATCTGTACTCCCTCTACATTTTCCTCCGTCAACACTCGAGGCTGTTGACGATATCGATGGTTAGGGGGATCTTCAAGCGAAATCAAGGAGCGGAGTGGATTTCTTTATCCCCCCGCGGCGGTCTCAAGATAAGCACCGCCATATATGACTCCTTGAAGAACTGAAAGAATCGGTTCTTCTTTGTTAATGTGGGTGAGTCCCAGCCTTTATCCAGGGAGTGGGGCCAGGTTCCTAATGTGTATACGGGGCACCTTCGGAAGTTGAGACGGCGTCCCTGGCTTGGCTGGTTAAGCTCATAGAGAATAACCTGGGAGATTTCCAGAGAGACTACTTGGTCTCCCGTGTTGAGACAAAGAAGGCCAAGTAGGGGCCTCCGTCTCCCATCCAAAAGGTTAAAATTCCACCGCTGGAAGTCCTGCAGAGAAAGAGGAGGAAGAAGGGTTTTATCATTAGTCCTCGCTCGTCTGATGCCAGCCCTCCTAGTCCTAGGCAAAAGAGGGCGGCCTCGGTGGCACCTTCTTCGTCGTCCTCAAGGCCAGACTATCTCACTGTTGGGCATTTTTTCGGTGTTGGCGCCGTCTCCAGGATAGAAGTGGAGCTGACTCTTGAGGCTTATGAAGCCAGGTTGAGTGCTAGGGCGAGTGGCGGCATTGTTCTCTCACAGCCTGCGCCGTCGGGGTTGACTCTGGATTCATTTATCGAGGCGCTTAGGCCGCAGGCACTTAGGCCGGCAGCGGCTGGCAGAGGCCGCGCACGGAGGAGAGAAGAAGGGGCGCGTGGAGGAGAGAGGGCAGCGCGGGAGGCAGGAGAGAGAAAGGCCCAATTGGAGTGCTTTGGGACATCCTTTTTTCAGATCTTCAGAGTATAATGTTAAGGCAAGTATCCTCTAGCCTGCATTCTTGAGTCCGATTTAATTTCTGATACATTTTGACTACTGTGAAAGATTTTACTAACATGCATGCATTTTTATATACCCTCAATTTATCAATTGTGTACATGCATGTATATTTTATCGGTTGTGCGGTGGTTTTGTATTGGTATTTATGATTTGGAGGGATTTTGGACACCCGGACGATATATATGTATGTTTGTATATCCGTATATTGTGGAACCATGAACCAGGCCTTACACTAATCATGCATGCTGCCGGGGGGCGGGATCACTACGGGACCATGATGGTCCGAGACCCGAGGGGTCGTTTATGTGATCCGAGGCACGAGACATTTGGTACCGCTCCCGACGGGGAGGCTTAGTCCCGAAGGGAACGTATATGATAGGCTACTTCCGTCGGAAGGAAGTTGAGGCTACTTTCGCCGGAAGGAAGGTTGAGTTATTTTGTAGTTGGCCTAAACATTTGTGTATTTAATTGAGAACCATCGTAAGGAATTGGCGAAAAACTAATATATTCGGACGTCCTAATATATAACAAAAACTTGAGGTTGCACCCAAAGCCGCGGGTGGTAAACATAGTGAGCAAGTTCTGTCCCCTATGGTAGGCAGTACATAGATGGCCTTGAGCTACTGGCCTAAACCATAGCCGAGCTTTGTTCTTGGCTTAAATCGCAGCCGATATAGCTGTGGTCACCGGACGAGGGTAACCCTTCCTCAAGTTGGTATCATTGATATTTGGTTCTACGATTTCGTGCATACTTTGTATTTCTACACGTATTTGGGTGTACTGTGATTTGAGTTACGTGGTTTGGCCCACGGATGGGTAATAGGAATGTCTCGTACGTATAAATACGTGGTAAACCCGAAACATGTTTTGATTTATATTTTAGTTCCGGCGGTCTTCTCTCGATTTCTGCATTATGAGATTTAGATCCGGACGATGGTTTGTATCCCACATGGATGTGATAACGGTTGCGACGTATGTGACCTCGGATCATATGATATGATATCGTCTATAAGATTTGACCGGATCGTTATTTATTATGAATATGTTCTAGAGGGACTGTTTAATACGGACGATGATTTAGTACGAAACATCTTCTCGATTTTCAGGGATTTCACGGATATGGTGTTTTATTTTACGTGATTGGCTATGCGATATTCCTGTTCCTGATTTATGAGTACTGTTTTTATACGATGATACTTGTTGAGCTCTAAGCCACGTTTTCATGTTTTATCCCTTCAGACTAGTAGTATGGATACACTTGCAGGAGTTCAGATGTGATCGGGCTCGGATATTCCTTTTGGCAAGTGGAGATATTATATTTTGTATATTTCTGATCTCGAGGATATGTTATGGTTATTATTTATGGCCGGATGATGGCCTTGATCATTGTATGTAAAATATTGAAGTTATAGTATTATGTGGATGAGTTGTTGTAAATTTGGATACCTCCCTTGCGATCATGGTTAGTAGGCCGTGTATTGTGTTTGTCCGTATTTATATCCGATGAGATCTTATGCGGGGTTTATCATGTTGGATCCTGTATGTGTTCGGATCATCACGCCCGGGTTGGGTTATTATGGTTAATAGAATATATATTATTGATTTTATTTTAAACTGCGAATATTGTGTTTTTGGGTCGTGATAAGAATTTTTACCTTAAAAATAGTAATTTTTTTGTTTGGCATTTTGTGAAATTCATAATTAAAAAAAATCCAAAAATGGGACAAAATCCTACTTCACAGAACAAGATCTCCCATTCCATGACTTACATATAGCATCATGTTTTATTAATATGACATTAATACCAATCCGGGATATAAAATCTTTATTTTTAGTACCAATTTAGAGTCTTGATTAGGAAAATTTGACCAAATTTTAAGTATAAACCTGCCACCACGTTGCTAGTCCCCCACGGGGCCAAGGGCTTTCCTAACGACCTTAGCTGGTTCTCGATTCCATAAAAGGAAAAACTACCTTGGGCCCGTCGTGCCGGCTTGTGAGCCGACCTGTTCAGAAAAACTACCTTGGCCCTGTCATGCCGGCTTGGGGCTGACCTTTCGACAATCCTGTTGCTCTACCAAAGCAGGACTCCGGGACCACCTAACACACTGTCTTGGCCCGAATCACCCAAGCGGTCAATCCTCCTACGGAACACTTTCCCTGACAGCGTTCTAGTAGAGATGCCTCAACCAGTCGGGATGTGTCTATTTTGACACCTCCAACAAAGCGCTTCCACTGTTTTCTAAATTGACTGGTGCAAAATACTGACTTGATTATCAGTAAGGTCTCCCTCCTCGGGTTCCTCTAACCTCTTATTCAGTTATGATGCATAGGATTTAGGTTCAATGGCCAAGACAGAATCAGCTTGAGACAAAGGCCCCGTGTTAAATCTTTGCACCAGGGATATAACTGATATAATGTTTGGTTACAGACAACTCATTCTAACTCCAACAACTAAATAAATAAAATTTTTTATTTGGGCGACATTCAACAATTGATAATCCCGAAAAGCAAACAAACTCGAATTAAATAAAAAAACAAGGCTGGCTGACTGATGAGATTATGAAGATCCAACAAAGACCCATGAATCTTTGACCTTTTTCCCACTATTGTGTATGATGATAAGAATAGAAGCCATAACCACGACTGGAGATTTCGCATCTTAACATTCAAATTCAGCAAAGTTGTTGTTGCATTTGCTCAACGAAGAGTAGCATTATACATCTGGAATTTTATAGCAGATCACTGAAATATGATTTCAAATAGTCATCCATACTGACATTAGAAATCAGAAAACCGGCAAAATACAACTCTCACTGTAAATAATCAATTTCCAAACAAAGTATAACAATGTCAAACTGTAAGGAATCCTAAATCAAGATCATATTCAACTTTTGTGGGGCTGATTATCAATTGGAAGGAACTTTGGGTATGGATCTGTCTTTGCCACACTTCTGCGGTCAAAGTACTCGACAGCTGCAGCTCCAGCCAGTGCAGCCAATGTGAGCGCCTGGGCGTGCAACCTGTATCCATATGAAACAGAAGAGTCACCAATTGATGAAAATATTGGCTGATATGTATTGATATCGAGGGCCCTGATACAAATACTTCTCGGTACTACGACAATATAACAATATATTTCTACAGCGGTGATATATTGCGATACAACAGTCAATACAATCTTGTCAGTTTACGATTTTTGAAAAATTTTTTCTTCCGATATCTTGGATATAAAATTTTCATCCATGGTCAAAAAGATTAATGTTAAGCTTGTTTGCTATCGATGGATTTGATAGGAATGTGTTTCCCATTTCTTCCATTTCAACTCTATGTACAGATATCACGAATAACGATGGCTACTCAATATTGTTTCAGGGAATCATTAATGATGACCAATAAGAAAGACTGAAGAATAATAATGGAGATTCTATAAGGACATTATTCTATAGTGAAAATGGGGAAGATGGTTTTAAGAGGTTGAATTTTGACACAATGATAAGGTTATTTCAAAATGCATGATCTGGAAACTATGGATTCAAATCACAAACATTGTCCCTAAAATGTGGTGGTAAGATTGCGTATATTTGACTTCTAGAACTCACAGGTGGGAAGTCTTATGCATTGGACCAACCACCTTTCTCACAGGGAAAATGGGATTTTTCATATCGAATGTTCTTGTTCCGCTGTGTTTCGAAAGTTTATCACATTACCCTTACTGTATGGTTCAGGTTTCGTAAAGTATTTAATCTTAGTGGAGGTAAGCCTTGACGCAATTGTAATGTTGTAGCTGATGCAATTGTAATGTTGTAGCTGTGTAACCTGGTAGTTATTGAATCAAAACGTGGAAATGCCATTTTCCATAATTAAGGTAAAATTGCATACAAAGTGATCTGACCCTTCTCTGAAGCCTGCATAGAATAAGAGATTCATATACGGAGCTGCTTTTTTAAGGTAACATAATCCCATTCCCCAGTAAGATGAGTCAGCCAAGCACCATTTTAAGACGATAACAGTATAAGGGACTCTCATGCCTTCTTTTTCAAGTACCATGACAAAGTCTAAAGATGAACCAAGAATACTGAAACCAAAACAACAATGCATCACAAAACATTCACTTGAATCACAATACAATCAGCTTAAAAAATTTACTAAGAAGGTTATTTTCTTTCAATGTGAAAAGCAGAGCACTCTAATACAGAGTTGCAAGCATAGACGTGTGAGAGAAAAGGGGCTTCATGATCAAGAATAACAGGAGAACCATCCTTGTTATCTTGTCTCTACCCTATTTCAGAAAACTTCTACAGTCATCCAATCACCAAAATTTAAGAGACTTCTAAACATTTGAGCTATGGAGGAGACTAGAGAGCTTCCCACTCATATGAAACCATGCATTTCAGAGGCACACTTGCTTTTAGCAGAAGTTACAAGAAATGCTTGTGATTAATTGAAGGCGAAATGACCATTAAGAGCAAGCCCGTCAAGAACATAATTTTGCAAACTGCTCCCTCATGCAGAAAATGAATATTGAAGGGTCCACAGTTTGTTTCTCAAAACTATGACTAAAAACCAGTATAGGATTGAAGGAATCCAGAAGAAGTGGAAGGAAGAGAAAGGCAAGTGTTGATCCGAATTTGTTTTATGTGAGCATCTCGTTTGAAGACTTGACCCAAAAAATTCACAGTGCAATTTCATGTGAATTTTGAATGGAAGTTAGTGGCTATAACAAAGGGACCAGACCAATTATGGAACTGTTACTTTTGGGGCCATCAAGTATACTGTATACGGCATTTGTAGCAGTGTTTAGCCAAGGATTTCAGAAATTCAATTGTAATCATCTCCTCTTGTAACCCTAATTTCAAAACTAGTGAAACATCTCTTCCTTTGCCAATGGGTTTTTCACTTTGGTGCTTTTCAATGTAAATTTATGCAATTATTTATTCTTTTCCTGTTGCTAATCTTCCGAAGCTCTAACTGAAAGAAATGAGTTTTCCATCTTTTGTTAGAACCATTTGGCGTTCCTCCCAAATTGGTGGTAGTTAGACAGAAAGCATAAAAAAATTGTCTGTCATTATATATAGTGGTTTACAAGACTAATCATCCATAAGTAGGATGAGGATGCGACTTGAACCTGTGTCAAGCACGGATCCGCAAATCTTAAGCATCAATTGTGTTGGGTCTAGTCACCTCCTTGTGAGTAACCTAACAAACTGATTTGTCATCGGAGGATTTGTGGAGAACAAATCTGGAGAACTATTTCCGGTCAACGGGACGTTGACGAAGGGAGAATGGGACGGTCAATGGAGATTGGCCGTTGCCTTGAATCCGGGCATTAGGAGGTTGACCGTCCGAATGCAGGAGCACCGCTTGGATGGCGGACGGAGTAGCGAAGGCGGTCAGCGGGAAAGTTGATAGGATGACACTAAAAGACGGTCATTCACCGCTGTTGAGACTATGGAAAGTGGCGGTGGCGGTGGCAAAGGGCCAGATGTCTTTCCGGGATTAATAAGTGGTATTTGGGCTTGCGTATAGTGCGAGCATGTGCCTTCTGCGGTATGGGCTGCGAGGCTTCGACTAAAGACGTGGCACCTATTATCTGCAAGTGGTGACCAGCTAGGCAGATGGGATTAGGTGGAGCCAAGACGTCAATATATGAGCACCAAGAGCTTCCGAAGGAGATGGCCTTGAGCTGGTCCAGAGTGGGAGCCCAAAGTGGTGACCAGTCTGGTGTGAGAGACAACACCAGGGGCGCTGTGCGCCGGCCGCTGTGTGCGGGGTGAAACGGCGGGCAGCAATTTCACCGACACTTGTAAAATGTAGAGAGGAATGCACCACCAGTGAGAAAGGGAAGAAAGAAAAACAGAGAGTAAAAGAGAGGAGTGTTTCCCATTTACTCCGGAGAAGTTTTTCTTTGTTATTCTCAAGTGTGTAGCGGATACTCCATCTCGGGGGTTTATAACCCATTTTACATAGTGGATTTACTGGTGGACTATGTGTCCCGTGGTTTTTCCTCTTCGGTTTGGGAAGGAGTTTCCACGTAAAAAATGCTGTGCATCGCTTGTTCCTTGTTCCTACTAAATGGTGGCTGTCGATGACGAGGGGGTTCGAGTTTTCCGCTGCTACCGGATCGGGTGGATCCGGGTCTTCCAACCCCAACAAATTGTGCTATCCTTATGCCTTACTGTCATTATGGGAATTTAGTTTGCTCTGCTTCCCTTCACTCAGCTAACCAAACAAGGGCAATACCCTTTCCTTTCATTTCATTCCCAATAAACCAAAGATAAGAAAACCACATACTCTTACTCCCTTGTTTTCCCTTTCAATTCAATGTTATCTTTTACCACATCTCTCCTGAACAGAACAAATCCCAAATTCACCAGAAGATTAATGAAATTGGAACCCTAATGATTCATAATTGACAAACGAAAATCCTGAATGCTACAAGTTTACAACACCAGAATCACATTGAGAGAACAAGATAACCCCCAGAAATTAATCTCTTGATCCGAATACAGTTAACTCAAATGGGAAAACTGACTTTTTCAATCAGGCCTAATTCCGAATTACCACAAAGTTTCATTTTCTCATGATAAATTATCAAAAAAGCATTTAGAATCATAAGGGTAAACAATAACAAACAACTTCCATGAACTAAATCCCCAACAATTTGCGGAAAAAACATTAATTTGACAAATAGAATGAGTAGAACTAAACAGAAGATTGCGTTGTACTTTCCAGCGTTCAATCTGCATTAACAAAATGATGATCGTACCTGGCATGAATGAGTTTAACGCTGGTTTTCATGGTGGGTCTAGCCCAGTTATAGGCGATAGAGCCTGCTATCCCGCTAATCCACAAACACCCTGTTTCCAAGTAACACGAAAATGAAACAGAATAATCAATTTTCAAAAGGGAAAATGTTTGATGACTCTAGAAATTGGCCGGAGGGAAAGGAGATGATAAAATTACCAACAGCTCGAAGCTTGTGCTCGACGACCCATTCCCTCAGAGATTCCATTGAGCTCTTAGAATCCGCCATTGTTAACCAGGAAGGAGGAGAGAGAGAGACAGAGAGAGAGAGAAGAGAAAGGAAGGCACGGAACGAGTTGGCCAGGTGCAAGCTGGGTCTTTATAAAGCGGTGGAGAAGCCAAACGAAGAAGGAAGACAAGTCGCAGCTTACAACCTCAAGAAACTCCGCGTCCGAACGTGCATTTTTAATTAACCATCATTTAAAAAGAAAATTATTTATAAGGTAATAACATAAATTAAAGTGGAAAGAAAAAAAATAAAACAGAGCACATAATTCCGTAATATTTAATAAATTATTGAGGATCAAAAATTATCTTATTATTTTAAATATTAATTTATTTTCATTTATCTACAATACCCTTCAAATTAGTAAACAATTATTTTTGGACCAGAATGAGAAAATTTAAATTTAATTTATTTGCATTTTTTATGTCTTTTTTTGTGATTTTATGACCAAATAAATAAAATATAATTTACCTTTTTATTGGCATTGAAAAAATGAAACGGATGAAGGCCGCTGAGAATCTCTAGTGCAAAAATTTCATGGAAGTTGCCAATTATGTCTTTGCATGCTAAAGAAAGTTGCATTGAATTTTTTTTCTGACTTTTCTTTTGGGAAATCCAAAATTTAAGCATCCATTTTATGTAATTTGCTCAAATTTGGGTGTGATTTTATTTATAAATAATACAGATTAGATGAATTTAGTCATATACTAATTAAAATTAAATTTGTGATTATTCATCAAATCATATAATCCTATATTTTTAATTATTTTTTCTTATGTCTCGAGATTCGAGTTATTGTATTGATTAAGAAGCCATTTGATTTTTTATGGTAAATCGAATTGAAGCGGGTCCGATTTTCGTCACTATAAACATAAATCCTACACACCACAACTAATAAATATGAGGTCAAAGAATTAGCAAGATTCGCTTATCGATATATCTTTTGACGTTCAAGTTAGAAATTTTTCTTGACTGATGAAAAGATGCCGTGATATAAAAAAATACGTTGATGCATGTTATGAAGAATTGAGTATCGGTGGAGATTTAAACTTTAATGGGTGGGCTCGACTAAATGGCAGTTTAAAGAAATGGATGACTAAGCTCCTCAGAGGTGCCCTTGGCAAGGACACAATTCAGAGAGATAGATGACTGGGCTCCGCTGAGGTGTGTCTGGTCAGGGGGCGGCTTAAAGATATGGAGGATTGGACTCCGTTAGATGAACCCAACCAAGGGTGGCTTAGAGTAATGAATAGTTGAACTCCACTGAGTACATCCAACCAGAGGGCGGTTTAGAGAGATGTAAAATTTGGCTCCGCTAGGTTTGCTCGGCTAGGAGACGGCTTTGAGACAGTGAAAAAGGGCCAGGGACGGCGAAGGGGTGGCTAATCGGAGAATGAAGAGATTCTTGGACACTAACGGTGAAGAGAAAGCTCACTCACCGATCCTTTCCCAACTACAAATGGAGGGAGCTCTTTCCGTCGTACTCTACGAATCATCTTCACCAGCCACGCAACGTGAGAGCTCATAATTAATGCAAGGCCTGCACAACCGTCGATAGGGATTCATAATCGGCAAGGAAGATGGATTCACCTCTGGTGGAAGGTAACTTCGAGACTAATCGTCACATGCCATTAGTCATCTCCCTCATTCTCTATTTTCGTGAGCTTGGAGTGAGTTCTCTTTTACAATTTTTCTCATCTTTCTCCTCTTCCTCCTTCTTCCTACGAGAGAAAAGAGATATTTATAGAGGGAGTCATGGAGTACGGGCCAACTGGCTTTTCCTTCTTGAGAAGTACCGTGATTGGTGTCTTCCTTTCTGGCGAGCCCAACATGACAGGCTGTGATCACATCGGCGTGTCTGTGTGAGTTGGAGCTGATGAGCCGACGATGTTGAGACGCGTACTTATGGGCTGCATTCGGCAAACAACTCTACTTGCCCATGTTTCAATAGGCGGTCATAGGTCACTCGATCTTAAACCTTGGACTGCAGGAGCCCTCTCCTGGGCTACAACTTTCGGACTATTTTTCCGTTATAAGCCTAAATCCCGAATTGGCCCATGACTGATAGACCTATCATTTTTATTACTATAAAAATAGTTAAAATTTAATAATCTTTTATAAAAATAATACTGTAATTATTTTAAATTTATTTTGCTAAAATATTAATATTATAAAGGTATTAACCGTTTAAAAAAAAAATTTCTGATTTCATCTCTGGCTGGGACCTTTCTGTTGTAGTCATTTTCTTTTGTTTTCTCTACTTCGCTAGAAATTCATTTTAATTCAATTAAATTTTAATAATATAATTCAATTCTATGTGCTTTTAAAGTAAATTCAATCTACACTTATGAACTCCACTAGATAAATTGAAAACTATGATTAAAATAACAGTTTATAGGTACACCCAATTAAAGTAACCAAAATATATAGCTCGTAACTTTATAAAATCATGCCTATTAATACAAATAAATTGATGCACGGTAAGTAATAATCAACACAAACTACAAACGACTAAAGTCACAATCAAGAAAAACAAATTCTTATCTCCTTGTAACATCTTTCCAACGTAGTGAAAACGGGCCAGGGACGAACTTGAAACAAAAGTAGGCTCAGTCCGGAGCAACAGCAGGTTCCCTGCAATGAGAATCCGTGGACCAAAACTCGGCTTCCCGAACCATGAACATCCTAGCAATCTTCTCGGTGGGCACCAAGGGCAAATAGTTTGCAACTCGGTATCCTTTCTCAGCAGTAAAACACACAGTTTGGTTGTATATCTCGGTGCAGTAGGCCGCGGTTGGCACCACCACCCGAGCCATCCAAGGGAATAAGGGAAGCCGATTGAGGCAGTGCTAAGCCGAGGTGACATACTGCTCAGCTACTGGTTCATACGTAGCGAGCAGCTCCTTAGCTGTGGGCTCATATTTGGCGTAAACAGTCTTTGCTATTCCTGATGCAGTGTCCACCACACCAGCATGTTGGACTTCAGAAGCCATGGTTCGAGCCACCTTGGGAGACTTTTGAGCAGCTGAGAAGGCATGGGAGTACACCTGCCTCAGTACCGGCGGAACACGACGCTCCAACCTGCTGATGGACTCATCCATCTGCGATTAAGGTGATCACGAGTTTTCATCGGTATGTCACAAGGGGTAAAAGGATGGCCCAGTCTACAAATCTCTCAACATTTCGAGTTATGAGAAGAAGGGTTGAATGAATGAGCCTTCCCCTGCATTACAAAGTGATTATTCCCGTGGTTGGTTCCCGTACCTTAATTTCAGAAAGAAATAATCTTACCATTATACAAAGGCTCTCGGCAATGTGTACACAAGAGGAAAAGGATGGTCCAGTGTACAAATCTTTTCACATTGAGTCTAAGAAGGGTTCGGTGTACAAGTCTTTTCACATTACATCTAAAAAGGGTCAAATGAACTTAGTCTTACCTCTATGCTGTAGAGAGATTGTTCTCGTGGGTTAAGCCCACACTTCTAGGTCATAACAGAGTAAAGATCTATGCTTTGTATAGCAAAGGGGTAATATAACAAAAATGTATAGCAGAAGGGTAAGTTTCTTGTAAAAGGCTGGACGTTCTAACATAAGCATGAAATCTGAACTCTTAAAATCAGAGGAGGAAATTGTGCAAAAACTAATCCAATGACAAAGTATATTCTTCCATTGCTGCTAAATAAAACATTGCAAACAATGAACACACAGATATTACAGAAGTTATGCAGCATCCTGGGCAACTGAACATAAAAATCAAGGAACTAGATGAAGTAGGCAAAGAGAATCTATCATGAGATCATCAATGGAGACAAAAAAATCCACACCAATACTATAGCCATACACTGCTGTGAATTTAGTCAAAATCTTCTCCGGCATAAAGAATTTATGCAAATGGATACATCTCTTCTGCTGATAAAACAGAAGAACATATGAATATGGTGTTAGAAATTTATGTGGTTAAAACAACCACAAAAGCGAAATTTAGAATCGATTAATATACCTCCGGCCATTTGGTGCTCTGTTTTCGGACGTTCGATTGAACCTGGCCGTCTTCGGACACTCCTTCACTCGTTTAGATGGTGTATTACTTGAGTTGGGTGTCGGGACAAAGCCCGGAAGGTTCAATTTATAGGCGAAACCATCACCCGCCTCAACCGAGCGTTTTGAACTCAAACCGGCCAAAATTGATGAATTAACTTAATGGGAGAGTTATCACCACTTAATAGACCACAAATGCTTCAGCAATTAATTGAGATAAACGCTTGAAGGTTACAAAATCGATCGATGAAGACGAAGAGAACGAAACCCTTCTGTCGGCTCGAAATCGGCTTCAGAAACAGTTCGTGGCTCGTGGGCCGGCTCAACGGCTTGGGCCGGCTCAACATTTGGGCTGAAGCCCACATTCTCCCACTTGGTCCATATTTGACTTGATGTGATAACTAAGATCATCAATTTTTTAAACTTTAAGAAATAAATATATGAATCATGGCGATAGGTCCTCTAATAATGAGTAATATCTTCCATGTATTACAATATATTAATTTCTCAAGTCATCCGGTAATTTTACTTTATGAATAAACCCTATGTTTATTCTTTGTCCAACTTAATAATATTCTCAAATTAATTAACGTGTACACAATTTTGAAAAATATCACAACAATAAAATAGGAATTTACAATATCATTGTCCATACAATGAAAATTATAAAATGGAACCCAATCCCATTTCAGTTACAAGATCCTTGAACCGTAATGGTGGCATGCCTTTAGTCAAAGGATCAGCGATCATCAATTCAATGCTGATATGCTCAATAGCAATTTCCTTTCCTTTAATGCGCTCCTTTATTGCTAAAAATTGAATGTCGATATGTTTACTTCGACTGTTATTTTTGTTATTTTTAGTCAGGAAAACAGCAACTGAATTATCGTAAAAAATTCTTAATGGCCTTGAGATGGAATCAACCACTCTAAGCCTAGACATGAAATTCCTCATCCATACACCATGCTTTGTAGCCTCGAAACAAGCAACGAACTCGGCTTCCATAGTGGAAGTAGCAATCAAAGTTTTCTTTGCACTCCGCCAGGATACAGCTCCACCGGCAAACAAAAATATGTAACCGGATGTTGATTTACGTGAATCAACACACCCAGCGAAGTCTGAATCGGAGTAGCCCAAAACTTTCAGATTGTCGGTCCGTCTATATGTAAGCATGTAGTCTTTGGTACCTTGAAGATACCTCATGACTTTCTTGGCAGCTTTCCAGTGTTCGATTCCTGGATTACTCTGAAATCTTCCCAACATTCCAACTGCAAATGCTATGTTAGGTCTTGTACACACCTGAGCATACATCAAACTTCTAACAACGAAAGTATACGGAATGTTCTTGATCTGTTCCCGTTCCAAATCGTTTTTCGGGCATTGGCTCAAATTGAGCTAATCACCCTTCACAATGGGTGCTACACTCGGTAAACAATCTTTCATCCGAAATCTCTCTAAAATCTTATTAATATAGGTCTCTTGAGACAAACCCAGAACACAACGCAGTCTGTCTCGATGTATCTTTATGCCAATGACATAAGATGCATCACCCATATCCTTCATTTTAAAATTTTTAGAGAAAAATTATTTCACCTCATACAACAACCCTTTATCATTGGATGTAAGTAAAATATCATCCACATATAAGACAAGGAAATAAGTCTTACTCCCACTGACCTTCTGGTATATACATTGATCCAAAATATTATCTTCAAAATCGAATGAAGAGATAATTTTATCAAATTTTAAATACCATTGACGGGATGCTTGTTTCAATCCATATATAGACTTCTTTAATTTGCACACCAATTGCTCACCATCACTAGAGGAGAATCCTTCTGGTTGTTTCATGTAAACCTCTTCCTCTAGATCACCATTTAAAAATGCTGTTTTCACATTCATTTGTTGCAATTCCATATCAAAATGAGCAACCAATGCCAAAATTATACAAAGAGAGTCCTTTTTAGATACAGGAGAAAAAGTCTCATTGTAATCAATTCCTTCTTTTTGAGTATAACCCTTAGCAACGAGTCTTACCTTATATCTTTCAATATTGCCTAATGAGTCTTTCTTTATTTTAAAGGTCAATTTACACCCTATGGCTTTCGCCTCTTTAGGCAATTCAACAAAATCCCAGATTCTGTTGCTACTCATGGAACACATCTTTTCTTTCATAGCATTGTGCCATAATTGTGATTCATTACAACTCATGGCTTGTGAAAACGTTTCAGGATCATTTTCAGCTCCCACATTATAGTCAAACTCTTCAAGATATACAACATAATCACTAGGGATTGCTGACTTTCTCATTCTAGAAGACCTTCTTAATATTGTATCATCCTCCTCAACAGGAGTATGTTGTACAACTATTTCAGATAAATCCTGAATTTTATGGTCAACTGAAATAGGATCAATATTTTGTGGAATGACATTGATTGGTTGTTCAACACCAGATTGATCTTGAGGGGTGTTGTGTACATCAATCAACCTATCATATGAAGTGGAGAGTTGAGAATCCAAATGATCAGTTCTTGATCGTTTTCTCCCACTCATTAAGTCATTCTCAAGAAATTTTACATTTCTTGGTTCCACAATCCTAGTGGTATGAGATGGACAGTAAAATCTGTATCCCTTAGACCATTCAGCATATCCAATGAAATGCCCACTTATAGTCCTTGGGTCCAATTTCTTCTCATGTGGGTTATAAACCCTTACTTCGAATGGGCATCCCCATACGCGTACATGTTGTAAACTCGATTTTTAACCTTTTCATAACTCAAAAGGAGTTTTTGGAACAGCTTTTATTGGGACCCGGTTTAATATGTACACCGCCGTTTTAAGAGCTTCACTCTACAAAGATTTTAAAAGTTTGGAGTTACTAAGCATACTCCTCACCATGTCCAACAATGTGCGGTTTCTTCTTTCTGCTACACCATTTTGGTCCGGAGAACCAGGCATAGTATATTGGACAACAATCCCATTTTCTTGAAGAAACTTTGCAAATGGACCAGGCATTTGTCCATCTTCAGTATATCTACCATAATACTCTCCACCTCTATCTGATCTCACAATTTTGATATTTTTTCCAGTTTGTCTCTCTACTTCTGCTTTAAACAATTTAAAAGCATCCAAGGCTTCATATGTATTATGAAGCAAGTAAAGATACATAAATCGTGAGAAATCATCAATAAAGGTGATGAAATATTTTGGGCCATATGAGTCTATATCAGGACTACAAATGTCAGTATGTATGATCTCTAATATGTCCGAACTCTTCTTGGTATTTTTCTTAGTCTTGTTGGTCTGCTTTCCTTTAATGCAATCCACACAAGTTTTAAAATCAGTAAAATTTAGAGTACTAAGTACTCCATCATTTACCAATCTTTTGAGTCTATCAATGGAGATATGTCCCAATCTCCTATGCCACAACATCGAGGAACATTCATTCATAACACATCTTTTAATTCCATTATTAACATGCACAGTATTAAAATTGATATTGTTTTATAAATTCAAACAATAAAGACTTTCAGATAGTGTACCATTCCCAACAATATCAGACTTATAAGATAAACTGAATAATGAGTCTGAAAATGTAAAGGAATATCCAAATTGTATAAGTTCAGAAACAGAAATCAAATTTCTAGAGAAATTTGGAATATAAAAGGTCTTTTCAAGAGACAAAACAAAACCACTACTCAAAATTAAATTGCATGTTCCAATGGCCTCCACATGTGAACGCATCTTGTTTCCGGAGAAGATGCATTGTTCACTGCCCACTAGTTTCCTTAGGTTTTGAAAGCCCTGTAAGGAATTAGAAATATGGATTGTAGAACCAGAGTCAATCCGCCATGTGTTATGTGCAACATTAACCATATTAGATTCATAACATACAAAAGAGAATGAATTACCTTTCTTTTCAAGCCAATTTTAATACTTAAAACAGTCCTTTTTTACGTGTCCCTTCTTTTTACAGAAGAAGCACTTGGACTCCTTTTTGATATCATATTGGGGAGGTAGTTTACCTTTTCCCTTTGATTTGGCCTGCGTCTTGAACCTTTCTTCTTTTTGCATGAAGACGCTCTCACTTTGCTCCATCATGAGCCTTCCTTCCTCTTGAACACACATGGTCATTAGTTCATTAATTAACCATTTATCCTTATGTGTGTTATAAGAGATTTTAAAATGCTCATATTGCGGTGGAAGCGAATTTAAAATGTAGTGCATAATGAAAGGTTCAGACATTTTCACCTCTAGATTTTTTAGTTGAGCTGCAATATCCCTCATTTGCATTATATCCTCACGCACACCCTTAACACTGATGAGCCTAATAGATGAAAACTTCATTATTAGGGTGCTTGCAAGTGCCTTATATGAAGTCATAAATTGTTCATCAATTGCCTTCAGTAAATCCCGCACTTTAGTATCTTTGGTTGATGTAACTACGAATACCAAGAGAATTTTTTGTCTTTATGAATATTAAATCGAAAGGCGATTAGATCGCTCCCAAACGTTCATAAAGAGTTACCTCATCCGAGTGTTGGTAAGGGTAAGAGCCGTGATTCGTCTTTCGGATAAAGATAATCGATATCCGGCCACCCTAAGTGAAGACTTCTCTCCTTCCACACTTTATAGTTGTCACCTTTTAGTTCGGAAATTTTACATCTAATATCGGAAAGATTTACAGATTGAATAGCTGCATAAAAATAAATACATACTTAACATTTAAAATTACGGCTAACAAATTACAAAATTATGTTTTACCAATGTAAAGCATAAATCATGAATCAATTGACATAAAAATTACCTGTGGGCCAAATTCTTAATTCAAGTAGATTCATGTCCAAAAAGTGATAAAACTATCAAATTATATTCCTTTCTTAATCCCTGTGGGCAAATTAAGAAAATAATTTGACATTTTATCCTGATTAATTAATTTTAATGTAATTAAATTTTTTGTGGGATAAATTTTATTATATCAAAAATAATTACCACAATTTATGTCTTTATACCACACGTAAGAATAAAAAAATAATAATTTAATTAATTAAGGGTGCTGTGACTAATCCTCAATTAATTAAATTATTTTAATCACAAGACATTATTTATACATATATACAATTATATTCTGGATATTATATTTTACACTTTATATATAATAATATATTATATATATATATATAAATATAAATATATACGTATATATATAATATATTTACAATTTAAACGTATATAAGCAATTCAAATGCAAATAATAGCGCAAGGCGCTTAGCAGCGCAGCGGCAGAAGCCGCCCCTTCTTCCCGACACGTCCTGCGTTCGAAGCTCACTGCCGCATTTTTATTTCCGTTTTGCTACAGTACGGGCCAAAACAATAATGGGCCGCGTCGATACTGTTGGGCCGCGCACGTAATCGGCCCAACAAAACCGAAATTTTTTTTTAAATAAAAATTGTAGCAAAACGATGTCGTTTAATTAACGAATTCGTTTGCACGAAACGACGTCGTTCTGAAGCCCAAAACAGAAGCTTGAAAACGACGACGTTTATTACTACCGAAGCAGAAAACGACGCCGTTCAAGTCGTCGTCTACCTTCGGTTTCTTACCAAACCGCAACGAACGACTCGACCGAATTCCAAACCCGATTCAAACAAAGACGATACGAACACCATAAATGATAAAAATATATGAAAATTTCGGAAATTTAATTTCCCATCGATTTTCAAACTTTGCTTGAACCGAATCTTCAAAAAAATGAAGACTTTAGGTTTTTACGAATTCGGGAAAAACCGAAAATAACAGAACAACAAAGCGCAGAGCTGAAGCCTTTCTCTGATACCAAATGTTAGAAATTTATGTGGTTAAAACAACCACAAAAGCAAATTTAGAATCGATTAATATACCTCCTACCATTTGGTGCTCTATTTTGGACGCTCGATTCGGACCGGTTTCGTCTTACCGACACTCCTTCGATCGTTTAGATGGTGTATTGCTTGAGTTGGGTGCCGACAAAGCCAGAATGTTCAATTTATAGGCGAAACCATCACCCGCCAACCGAAAACCCCTGAACTCAAACCGCCAAAATTGATGAATTAACTTAATGGGAGAGTTATCACCACTTAATGGACCACAAATGCTTCAGCAATTAATTGAGATAAACACTTGAAGGTTACAAAATCGATCGAGAAAGACGAAGAGAACGAAACCCTTCTGTCGGCTCGAAATCGGCTTCAAAAACCGTTCGTGGCTCACGGCTTGGCGGCTCGTGGGCCAGCTCAACTGCTTGGGCCGGCTCAACATTTGGGCTGAAGCCCACATATGGCAGCAGCATCACTCATATCTTTAAAAGATTTCAACTCTCACGTACAACATGCATTGGACTACACTTGAGAAAATAGAGATTGAGCAGCATGACTGACCTTTTGATCAACGAACTTGAGGAGTTCAATAGGAGCACCATGGAACTTATCATATACAGGACCAAAAACAGTCTTTACTGTGTGCTCAGCAGCCTTAACACCAGGCTTTAGCGGGCCATGTTTATCCTTTAGTGTACATATAGGTTTGAGAAACAGCCAATGGCGTGAAGTACCACCACGTGGACAAACTCGAGACACCAAGATCTGCGCTCTTCACTTTCAACCTTCAATCACCGATGGATAAATCATTTCTGCAATTAATACATATTAATGTTGGGGCTTTGCCGACAGCTTGGATAAACCGAGAGAAATAACAATGACAATGCACAAGAAGTAAGCAACAATCATAGAAATAAAGAAACAAAATATAAGCAATTTTACTTAAAAAATCCTCTTTTAAATAAGAGGAAAAAATCATATGACGATACATCTGAAATATCCATTATGTAAAACAGATTAGACAAACTCCAAATATAAGAACAAATACTTTACGTCTTGTATCATACAAACCAAAGTTACAGTGAAGACGAGATGGATCAGTGTCTACTCGCTTTTCCTCTCTATCTCTATTTCTCTCACTGATGATGTTCACTGGTCTACTTTTACAAAATTGTGTTTCTGTTCTCTGTTTCTCACCGTAAACCCTAAATCACTTCACACGCTTTATAATGATATTGGGTCATGCTCGGGCACTTTTAGACTTGACACCCAAGCACCCTTTGGCATCAATGCCCGATTGCTCCTCAGCATTGGCACCTGGCCGTTCCCCAACATCGGCACCGTGGGTGCTCCTCGACCTCAACACCTGGTCGCCCTTCAGCCTTGACATCAGGTTGCCCCTTGGCCTCTAATCTGGTCGCCCCTTGGCTTCGACATCTGATTGTCCCTTGGCCTCAACATTCAGCTGCCCCTCGAATTCGACACCACAGTTGCTCCTTGACCTCAACACCCGGTTGCCCTTTGGCCTCAATATCCGGTTGCCCTTTAGAATTAACATCACCGCCTAGTCGCGCTTTGGCATCAATGCTCAGTGCTTAAGCGCAAAAGTCCTCGGCCACTCACCGCATGCGTCCAACCCTTCACAAACCTTATACGACTTTCCGATAACCATTTGTTTATTGCGACACCCAGAAGCAAATGACAAAAACCTAACAATTAAAACGTTCCTATAACAAATACGAATCCATCAACATAGTTTCTCTGGTTTCTATAATCATTTAAGAGAAGTAGCCCCTTATTAGGCCTTTATCTTTTAACAATTAATTTTTTTATTTATTTTATAAATATTATTTATCATAAATATAAATTTTGAGGAATATTTATGCATAAAAACATAAAAATTTTATATTTTTTTAAAAATCATAATATTATTTAGGCATGTTTGTAAACTCAATCTCTCTCTCTCTTTCTCTCTTAAAGTGAAAATGTTATTTTCCATGCTTTTATAATCTATTTACAATTTTTTTTCTCGACATGATACCTATTAACATTGAAAAATAAATAATAAATAAGTCACATATATAGAGATAAAAATTTTAAATATATTATCAAATTTATTATATAATAATGCTCTTTTTTCTTATATAAAATATGTACAATGCGTGAAAATACATAACAATTAAAACACATACATCATTCAATAGTTTTAGCTATCTAGGTGTGTAAAAACTCGTATAACATGTAAAATTAAGTAGCGACTATTTTTTAAAAAGATAAAGATACTTATTTTTTAATTTTAATTATTTATTTTTAAATTAATATTTATAATCTAATTATTTTAAAATAATTTTTTAATTATTTAAATAATTCAATCATAATTATTCTTTTAAAATAAACAAACAAGATATAATGAATTAACCTTCTTATTTCTATAAGAAATAAAACTTTTTAATATTCATAATATACACATCAAATGACATAAATTAACAGATTTAATATATCAATGTACCCAAAATATATATGAAATTTTGGTATTTTTTTAATAAAAAAACATAATTTTAAAATTTAGATAAAATAATTTATAATTAAATGAAATTGTTAATCTAAATATGTATATAAATCCAAATTCTATTAAATTATGCTTGAAAATACCAAGCAATGTGCACTGGTAAGCTTAAAACATGTTAGTGGGCCTCAAAAATCACGGTGGTCATAAACTAGATATTTAAAAAACTAATAATAAAATAGCAACATCTTATCAATTTAGGCATTTTTTATGTTTATATGACGTCATAATTAATAATTATGACAAAATCTGCCTCCAGCGCTCCCAGCGCTTCGCTGCCGTCTATTCTGTCGCTCTCTCTCGCTCTCTGCAGTATTTGTCACCGAGGTTCTATCTCTCTCCTGTCTGATTTCATATCCAGATTGAATCACATAGCCCTAAGGCAGCAGGTAATTCCAATTTCAATCGTATTTTCGTATTTTAGGTATTGCGATGTTTGTTATATGTAGTCAGATGGTGCGTAAATGTTGTTTAATTAACTAGTTGGCAACAAAACTAAGTAACGTGATTCTATTAGTTCTTCCATGAATTTCCCTGCGTAGAAAATGGAAGATTGGATTGGAGTCAGCGGTTGTGACTCAAACTTTCTTCGTTTTTGCGTCGCTTCCTTTAACAAAAAAAAGATTGCAGGGCCACAATTCGTCGTCTTTGGTTGGAATCGCATGTAATCCGTGTAATTATGTTTGTAAACCTAATTGATTTACTTGTTAGTATCTGGGATCCCAAATTTCATTTTATCTGTCCAAATTGAAAAAGTTGGTATTTAGACCCAATTTTTTTAACACGTGCCTAGAATAGTATGAGCATAGCCGCAATAAGATGATTAAAAGCTTCAAAAATATAAATGATACACAATTTTGTTGATGAACAAAAACCTCAAGAACGAATCAGCTTGAAAGAAAATCCCTCAATGCATCCTTATCCAGGAACAAACATATTCACTAGAAAGTAACTTATTGTATGGGATATAAAGACGCATTAGAATCCCCTATGGACCCCTTTCAAAGAATTCACTCACCGGATCAACCATCCAAGCTACGGATCCAGAAACCTTCTAGACTTCTGGAATCTTCCTTCACATAATTGAGATTTCATCCACAAAAAACGCTTCAATTCTACGAATGAGCTATACATCATAACTTCTTAGGATTGCAGGCAAAATAATGTATTTAAAAGTTTGTGGTAAGAGATTATAGAAGCTTTCAAGATCAAATCATCAAATGAATATATGAAAATATCTCAAAGAGTTGGTGCATCTCCAAAAGGTAGTGCTCCATGACCCTTGAAGATCCAAGCCACTCGAAAGGCTCTCTGTATTAGAAGAAAGGAACTTAATGTCTGCACCACTGTTTTCAAAAGTTTATCCCCTCTATATAGTAAACAACTAGTCAAAACACGATCAGAAATATAGATAGTGGCTGAAACTATTTTCCTTTGATCGATAGCTCATGGATATCACATGGTTCGTCTCTTGAAAGAACAATGCATTGATCTGCTTGAAATGATGTCTCGAATATTACATATGGCTTGCCTTTGGATCTTTATAGTTTGAGCTTTTATCTATCTCGTGCCAGCCTGAATTTTTGCTCAAATAGAACTTAAGATTTATAAAAAGAACTAAAAATACAACGCTTTGTGACGAGATTTGTCAACTAATGTCCTAACACAGATTTTATACATCTGATTAATTGATTTGGCTTAGATGACCATTGGCTTCAAATCACTTCTGAAAGTACAAAAAGATTGCTCAATGCACTAGGTTTTTCATGTTATGAACTTTGGAGAGAGGAAGATATATAAGGTCTTATCTTTGCAATGCAAATGGCTATTATTATGGTTTGAGCTCCTAACTCTTGAGCCATATCAGAGCAACCTTACATTATACAGAAGTTGTCATTCACAAACTGAATTGATGAATTTAGTGCAATAGAATTGTAATACCCGGATATTTTTATGAATGAAATTAAAAGATTTAATCGGGTGAAATTAAATTTATTACGAAATAAAAATATATAAATACTTATGGTGATATAAATAATAATAAATTTAAATATATATATATATATATAAACGTTTAATAATAATAATAATAATAATAATAATAAAATAAAAATAAAAACAAAACCCAACCCACGTCACCCCCACCTTCTTCCCGAAAATCCCTCTGCCATTCCTCTCCCATTTCCCCACTTCCCCGTTTTCCTCTCGTCTACTCCGTTCGCCGTCTTCTCTCTCTCTCTCTCTCTCGCAACGGTTGCCAAAACCGTTGTTAAAATGGTGCTTGGGCTCGGGTGTGTGCGGCCGAGTGTGAAGGAAGCAAATCGCGTAGTGAGTGGAAAGAAAAAGGGGCGTGGTTCATCACAAAAGGCGTCGTCTTCCATCGCCGTTGCCGTTCGTGGTGGTTGCCGTCGTCGTTGCCGGTTCGTGAGTTTGGAAGCCGTCGAAGCCGAGTTCCAAGAATCTGAAGCCGTTTCCCCAAAATTGAAGCCGAAGTCGAAGCCGAACTCAAGCCGCGTTCCAAATCTGAAAAATCAGGCAAGTGACCTTCTCTGTCATTTCTCTTCAATTCGCAAGTGAATTCCGTTGCTGTCATTTCTCCTCTAATTTGCAAGTGATCCCTTTACTGTCATTTCCTCTCTAGTTGCATGTGAATCCTTCCACCGCCGTTCCTCTCGAAATTTCAAGTGAAATCATCCTAATATTTCGTCTCTTGCTCACTAATTTCCCGAATTTCTTTGTGCTCTGTTTCTAGCCAAAAAGCGGTGAATGAAGAAATTGTAAGCCTGGGGTTAAATTGTTGTTGTGCTGCTTTGGTGGGTGTGAACGGCTGGGTGAAGCCGTGTGTGTAAGTAATTGTGTGCGTCTGAAGCAGTGTGTGTTGTGTTCTGTGTGCGTGTGTAGAAGCAGCAGAGCTGCTGTGCGTGGGGTGCTCTGTGTGAGCCGTGTGTGTGTGTGTGTATGTGGAGAGTGCAGCAGGAAGCTGCTGCGTGAGGCTGTGTGTGCGTGATGGGCTGCCGGGATGAGTTGGGCCATGGGTTGTGTGTGTGTGTTGGGCCGTGGGCCCAAGTGTGTGTGTGTGGGTTGTGAGTGTGTGTGTGGTGTCGGGCTAGGCCCAAGTATGTGGGTGTGTGTTGGAGTGTGTTGGGCGGGGCCCAAGCGTTGGTATATGTGTGTGTATAAGTGGAAATTGTGTGTATATATATATATGAAGGTATATGTATATATAAATATTGATAATTAAATTGTTGAACTTTATAAAATTAATTAGGGATAAAATTTGAAATAAATTATATCATGTTTACGCCAGTGAGATCGCTCCTAAATAAAATAAAAGAGATTGAACTTGATCATTTCTCAATCCTCAGATTCCTTCTGATGTTTTGACACGCCTTCGCATTGGATTTGATTGTGTGAAGACGGTCTGGCAAGACCAACGACGCTCGTTGTTGATGCTGCAAGCTTTTTCTTTGCGTTATACACGGTGTGTGAGTATTTATATTTGTTGGCTTCTTACGGTCAAGGTTGAGGAGAGTGTGTGAAAACATTAAAGATCGGGTCGAATGGGAGGCTTTGCACTTTAATGTGGTCTACACTTATCCGATCTTGATTTCGTATCTGGTGGATGGAGGTACGTTGCCTAGTGTGGCGGGATGCTTGGCGGCCCCGTGAACATCGTAGATCGTGATATCGAGGATATCATGGCGGGAGATGTTGGTTTGACGTGTGAGTTGTCTTCCGCATCGTGTAGAGTCGGAAGAGGAGCATGATGAGCATGCTCGGGAGACGCCCTCGCTTTTCGGGGGCGTAGTCTCCGTGACCACGGATTTGGTCGGATGTCAAACTTCATGAACATCGGGTAGCTCTGTAAGTACCAAATTGTCGAGGGAATATACGCAGCCTTTGGTTCACAAAGTATGGAATAAGATCCTGGTGATTCTTTGAGATGTTCTATGATTGTGAGTACCTCATTTGTTGTGGTGGCAATATCCTTGTGTGGGATCTTGTGATACTGATTGATGGAATCTATGTTGTATTGTTATCGTGTGTATCTTTGGTCGCTCGGGCCGACATATGGATCGGGAAATCCCCAATCATTGTTGAGATCGGATTCCGTGGGATTACCGTTATTTATCGCACTCTTATTTTTTGGATGTTCGGGTCTTGTGGGACCCATTTGCCTAGAGTCGTATTTACGACGTGTTGCAATCTGTCTCGGATATAGTAGGTTGTCAGTATGTTGAGACTCGGTAGATGATATCCGAGATCGTTATTGTTGATTGCGTTTTTGATTATATCACTTGCGCTTTGACTCACCCTCGCTTGTTTTCTCGCCCCATTGAGTTGACAAAGATTTAGCTTGGATGAAAACGCATGAGAAGATGATCCCGATAGTGAATGATGAGATTTAAACTCATATCGGTGACTTATGTATTTTCTTTTGTTGAGTTTATGTCTTCTTTAATATGTCTGTATGGATGATGGATGGATTATCATGATATAGTTAGATATCGAAAGAATTAAAATGATCTAGATTATTGAATGGTTATATTTGGTTTTAAATTTTTGGTTCCGCGTGTGCGGCTCGATGCCACGTGTTGGGTAAATTCGGGCTCGGGTCGCCACAGTTATGGTATCAGAGAAAAAGTTAGCTCCTGTGGAGATGATCGAGGATTAGGAGTCTAAGGAATTCGTAGGGATATTTTTTGGGTCCTGAAATTTATTAGGAAATGATGATGCGGGTAGCATTCAAAGATTTAGAGGATTAGCGGATTCTGAAATACTGATTTTAATTGTTATTTCAGGATGTTTGAACAACGAAGTGTTAACGCGAATCGATCGCCTAGCGCGCCTGAGCCTGCTAGCAACGAAGAAATTGCAGAGGTCCGTAGTGCTCTACGCGACATGGCGAACCTGGTGAACCAAGCAATTAGTGCTCAAGTCCTAGGACCTCGGGGTAGCGCTTCATCGGCAGCGGGAGATCATCATCATAGGCAAGATCGAGAACGTCGAGTAATGCGTGACTTTCTTGATCAGCGGGTTCCCGAATTTGCCGGTCTACCTGACCCTATGATTGCTGAGGAGTGGATGGCTAGGATAGAGAAGGCTTTTGAGGTTATTCGTTGTGGGCCGACAGAGAAAAAATTGGCCTCGCTATTCATCGCTTTGTTGGAGAGGCTGATCATTGGTGGAAGATGTTGAAGAGGGAATCGTACGCCTTACCGATGATATTACTTGGGAGGAGTTCCAAATCACTTGGCAACAAATATTTTTCCCTCAGTGTTCGAGCTAGAAAGGAGGCAGAATTCATGTCCTTGCGTCGGGAGTATGACGTCGCTCAAGACGAGGCTCGAGTTTATCGCTCTATCTCGCTTCGCTCCTTACTTGGTGGATGATGAAGAAAGGAAGGCCCGACGATTTCAAGACGGACTGAACGATGTTATCCAGATGCAGCTACTTCCTTTCGACTTGGTGGAGTACGGCGCGGTCCTGAAGCGTGCTATGATTATTGAGCAAGCCTTGATTCGGAGAGGTCAGATTCAGCAGTCAGCAGGCATTCCGACCGGGAGCAGATCTCAGCAAAATTCTTTTAGGAAGCGTCCAAATGTCAACAGTCAAGGAGGAGGGAAGCGGTGCTTCAAGTGCCAGAAGACGGGTCATCTCGCGAGAAATTGCAATTCATCATCTTCTCGCTGCGCAAATTCTTCATCATTTCCTCCAAAGACATGCTCTGGGGAGTATCAAATCAATCGAACACGCTACAATTGTGGAAAATCGGGACACTTCATCAAGGACCGCAAGGCACCAAGGGCGTGGCGTGCACAGGTGATAAAGAGAGGCCGCAGAGATCTGACGAGTGTATGCACATCGAAAGCAGTTCCGAGACTCGCCCGATGTAGTTCAAGGTACCATTCATATATATGACTCTCCCGCTTATGTCCTATTTGATTCGGGAGCCACCCATTCTTTTGTGGCATCTCGTTTTGTGTCGCACTGGGAGTCACACCGCCGCTAGACTTTACCCTTGTTGTTTCGACTCATTGGGAGTCTGCATTTTGATGGATGTGGTGTATGCGGGTTGTACGACTCGGATAGGGAGCATTGTTTGCAAGTAGATCTTATTCCTCTTGATATCTCGGAATTCGACGCAATCCTCGTGATGGATTGGCTAGCCGCATGCCATGCCAAAAGATTGATTGTGCTAAGAAGCTTATACGCTTTAATCCACCCGAGCATTCTTCTTTCGAGTTCCAAGGCATCGCGTGCAGAGTTCTCTTCCAATCATTTCGGCTCGCATGCTGACATTTGCTACTGGAGGTGGTAGAGGCTTCTTAGCGTATGTATGGGTGGAGGCCGCCCCGAGGCCAAATTGGAAGAAATTCCAAGGTGCGTGAGTTCGCCGATGTATTTCCGGATGAGCTCCCGTGCCTCATACCCGAAAGGGATGTAGATTTCACTATCGAGCTACTTCGGAGCCGCCCACTTCAAGGCCCCGTGTCGTATGGCGCCGCGGACCGAGAGAGTCAAGACCCACTGCAGAACTTTTAGACTTGGGTTTTATTCGGCCTAGCACATCGCCTGGGAGCCCCTGTTCTATTTGTGAAGAAGAAGGACGGATCCATGAGATTGTGCATTGATTATCGTGAGCTCAATAAGGTTACGGTAAAGAATAAATATCCGCTTCCAAGGATCGATGATTTATTTGATCGATTGAAGGGAGCACAAGTGTTCTCTAAGATTGATCTTCGTTCGATATCACCAAATACGCATTCGAGTCCGACATTGCTAAGACGGCCTTGATCATCGCGCTATGGGCATTATGAATTTGTGGTAATGCCATTCGGACTGACCAATGCGCCTGCAGCATTCATGGATATGATGAACCGAGTGTTCAAGCCGTATCTAGATCATTTTGTGGTGGTGTTCATCGATGATATTCTTGTGTACTCTCGGTCTGATGACGAGCACGTGGAGCATTTGAGAGTTGTACTGGGAACTCTTCGAGAGGCTCAACTTTATGGGAAACTCAAGAAGTGCGAGTTCTGGCTTAGTCAGGTGACTTTTCTTGGCCATATTATTTCCGGAGCTGGAGTATCCGTGGATCTGGCTAAGATTGAGGCGGTCACGGGTTGGTCTCAACCTACTACACCAAGCGAGGTGCGAAGCTTTCTTGGGTCAGCTGGTTACTATCGTAGATTTGTCAAGAACTTCTCGAGCATTTTACGCACCTATGACTAAGTTGACTTAAGAATGTGAAGTTCATCCGGACTCGATCAATGTGAGGCTAGTTTTCAAGAGCTAAAGAGACGGTTGACGCCCGCACTCTGACGATTCCCGATAGCTCCTGAGGTTTGAAGTTTTCTCGTGATGCCTCGTTGAGAGGTCTTGGTTGTGTCTTGATGCGCAGCATGGGAAGGTCGTGGCTTATGGGTCTAGACAAATGAGCCCTATGAGACTCGATATCCGACTCATGATATGGAGCTAGCCGCCATAGTGTTTGCTCAAAGATTTGGCGACACTATTTATATGGAGAGACTTTTGTCATCTTTACGTCATCACAAGAGTTTGAAATATCCGTTTCGCTGCAAGGAGCTCAACATGAGGCAACGAAGGTGGTTGGAGAGCCGCTAAAGGACTACGACCTGCGACATTCGGTACAAGCACAGGAAGGCGAATGTCGAGCTGATGCTTTGAGTAGGAAGTCGGTAGGGATGGTTGCCCATGATGATTCGGGAGCGGCGGATGTTTGAGCCGTTGAATCGCCAAACGCAATTGCACTGGATGATACACGAGCTACGGTGTCATACTTACAGTACAACCGCTTTTCATTGGTCGCATCAAGGAGAATCAAAATGAAGATCCATTGCTAGTATTGATTCGCGAGGAGTCAAGGCGGTGATCACCGAGTTAGTTTTCATCTCAGAAGGACGGTGCTCTCCGATTTCATGATCGTTTGTGTGTTCCCGATGTCAAAGAATCACGAGAGGAAATTCTTGAGGAAGCACATCGATCCAGATACACCATTCACCCCGGTAATGCCAAGATGTACCAGGACTTGAGGAGGTTATTCCAAAGTGGAGAGGTTTGAAGAAGGATGTTCAGCAGATTTTGTTGCTTGTCACTGATATGTCGGCCAGTAAAAGCCGAGCACCGACATCCACCGAAAGCTTCAGTCGATGCCTATTCCAGGATGGAAGTGGGAGCACATTGCCATGGACTTTGTGGATGGACTCCCTAAGACTGTCCGAGGACATGACCGTGTTTGGGTGGTAATCGACCGTTTGTGAAATCTGCTCACTTTTTTTTTTTTTTTTTTTACGTTGCCCTTAGAACGCTTGGCCGGACTATACATTGAGGGAGATTGTCGATTGCATGGAGTGCCGTGACCATTATCTCCGATGAGACTTTCGCTTTGTCTCTCGATTTTGGCGGAGTTTGCATCGAGTCGGGGTACGCAGCTTAAGTTCAAAGATGCTTTTCATCCTCGGATCGACGGCTGACCAAAGGACTATCTGCACCTTGAGGATATCTTTGCGCTTATCCTGCTTCTCGATCTGGGTGGTAGCTGGATTCACACTCTGGCGTTAGCCACTCATGCTATAACAACAAATTTATCGGCACTGAGCATCCAGATGGCCCCATTTGAAGCACTCTATGGGCGGAAGTGTCGATCACCGATTAGCTGGGAAGAAGTAGGAGATAGAAGGATTATGGGTACCGACATAGTGCAAGAGACTACCGCAAAAGTCAGCCTGATTAGAGAACGCTTGCGGGAGGCTCAGAGCAGACAAAAGAGTTATGCTGATCAGCGACGTCGTGATCTTCAATTCGAAGTTGGTGACAGCGTCTTTCTGAAGGTTTCCCCATGGAAGGGTGTGTCTCGTTTTGGCATGAAAGGAAAGCTTAGACCGCGATTCATTGGGCCATTCGAGATACTGGAGCGTGTCGGAGAGGTTGCTTACAAATTGGCCTTGCCACCAGCCTTTATCCTGAGGTGCACAATGTCTTTCATGTTTCCATGTCATGAAATATGTGTACGATCCCACTCATGTGATCGATTATTCAACACTACGTGTTCGTGAGGATCTATCTTTTTGAGAGCAACCGGTGAAGATAGTGGATCGTCAAGATAAGACGTTGCGCCGGGCGTGATTCCGATGGTCAAGTTCAAATGGAGTCATCACACTGATAGGAGGCAACGTGGGGAGTTAGAGGACGAAATTAAAGAAAAATATCCAAACTTGTTTAGTGGATGAAATTTATATTTCGAGGACGAAATTCTTTTGGCTTTTGATTGTAATACCTTGGATATTTTTATGAATGAAATTAAAAGATTTAATCGGGTGAAATTAAATTTATTACTAAATAAAAATATATAAATACTTATGGTGATATAAATAATAATAAATTTAAATATATATAATATATATATATATATATATATATATATATATATATATATTTATATAAACGTTTAATAATAATAATAATAATAATAATAATAAAATAAAAATAAAAACAAAACCCAACCCACGTCACCCCCACCTTCTTCCCGAAAATCCCTCTGCCATTCCTCTCCCATTTCCCCACCCCCCGTTTTCCTCTCGTCTACTCCGTTCGCCTTCTTCTCTCTCTCTCTCTCTCGCAACGGTTGCCAAAACCGTTGTTAAAATGGTGGCTGGGCTCGGGTGTGTGCGGCCGAGTGTGAAGGAAGCAAATCGCGTAGTGAGTGGAAAGAAAAAGGGGCGTGGTTCATCACAAAGGCGTCGTCTTCCATCGCCGTTGCCGTTCGTGGTGGTTGCCGTCCGTCGTTGCCGGTTCGTGAGTTTGGAAGCCGTCGGCCGAGTTCCAAGAATCTCAGAAGCCGCTTTCCCAAAATTGAAGCCAAGTCGAAGCCGAACTCAAGCCGCGTTCCAAATCTGAAAAATCAGGCAAGTGACCTTCTCTCGTCATTTCTCTTCAATTCGCAAGTGAATTCCGTTGCTGTCATTTCTCCTCTAATTTGCAAGTGATCCCTTTTGTCATTTCCTCTCTAGTTGCATGTGAATCCTTCCACCGCTGTTCCTCTCGAAATTTCAAGTGAAATCATCCTAATATTTCGTCTCTTGCTCACTAATTTCCCGAATTTCTTTGTGCTCTGTTTCTAGCCAAAAAGCGGTGAATGAAGAAATTGTAAGCCTGGGGTTAAATTGTTGTTGCTTTGCTTTGGTGGTGTGAACTGCTGGGTGAAGCCGTGTGTGTAAGTAATTGTGTGCGTCTGAAAACAGTGTGTGTTGTGTTCTCGTGTGCGTGTGTAGAAGCAGCAGAGCTGCTGTGCGGGGGTGCTCTGTGTGAGCCGTGTGTGTGTGTGTGTGTATGTGGAGAGTGCAGAAGAAGCTGCTGCGTGAGGCTGTGTGTGCGTGATGGGCTGCGGGATGAGTTGGGCCATGGGTTGTGTGTGTGTTGGGGCCGTGGGCCCAAGTGTGTGTGTGTGGGTTGTGAGTGTGTGTGTGGTGTCGGGCTAGGCCCAAGTATGTGGGTGTGTGTTGGAGTGTGTTGGGCGGGGCCCAAGCGTTGGTATATGTGTGTGTATAAGTGGAAATTGTGTGTATATATATATATGAAGGTATATGTATATATAAATATTGATAATTAAATTGTTGGAACTTTATAAAATTAATTAGGGATAAAATTTGAAATAAATTATATTGTTGGCCTTAGTGGTAGGCATCGCTCTGAAATAAAATAGTGAAGTACTTGAGCTGATCATTTCTCAATCCTTGTATTCCCTTTGGATGTTCTGAGACACGTTCCTTTGTGTTGGATTTGATTGTGTGAGTACGGCAGTCCCACGCGACCGAACGACGGCGTTACATTGTTGATGTTGCAAAGCTTTCTTTTTTTGCTCTACTCTGGTGTGTGAGTATTTATATTTGTTGGCTTCTTACGGTCCAAGGTTGAGGAGAGTGTGTGAAAACATTAAAGTATCGGGGTCGAATGGGAGGCTTTGCACTTTAATGTGGTCTACACTTATCCGATACGATTTCCGTATCTGGTGGATGGAGGTACGTTGCCTAGTGTGGCGGGATGCTTATGGCCCCGTGAACATCGTAGATCGTGATATCGAGGATATCATGGCGGGAGATGTTGGGTTTGGTTTGAGTTGTCTTCCGCATCGGTGTAGAGTCAAGAGGAGCATGATGAGCATGCTCGAGACGCCTGTACTTTGTGGGGCGAGTCTCCATGGACCATGGATTTGGTCGGATGTCAAACTTGCGAACATTAGGTAGCCGTGCAAGTACCTGCCCTGTCGGGAATATACGCAGCCTTTGGTTCACAAGGCGGAATAAGATCCTAGTGATTCTTTGAGATGTTCTATGATTGTGAGTACCTCATTTGTTTGGTGGCAATATCCTTGTGGATTCTTGTGATACTTCCTGGATTGATGGAATCCATGTTTGTATTGTTATCGTGTGTGTATGCCGGGTCGCTCGCGACATATGGACCGGGAAATCCCCAATCATTGTTGAGATCGGATTCAGGGGATTACCGTTGTTTATTGGCACTCTTGTTATTTTTTTGGATGTTCGGGTCTTGTGGGACCCATTTGCCTAGAGTCGTATTTACGACGTGTTGCAATCTGTCTCGGATATAGTAGGTTGTCGAGTATGTTGAGACCTTGGTAGATGATATCCGAGATCGTTATTGTTGATTCGTTTTGATTATATCACTTGCTTTGAGCTTTGGCTCCTCTTGTGTTTTCTTGGCTCAGATTGAGTTGTGATTTAGCTTGGATGAAACGCATGAGAAGATGATCCCGATAGTCGAATGATGAGATTTAAACTCTTATTGAGACTTATGTATTTTCTTTTGTTGAGTTTATGTCTTCTTTAATATGTCTGTATGGATGATGGATGGATTATCATGATATAGTTAGATATCGAAAGAATTAAAATGATCTAGATTATTGAATGGTTATATTTGGTTTTAAATTTTTGGTTCCGCGTGTGCGGCTCGATGCCACGTGTTGGGTAAATTCGGGCTCGGGTCGCCACAAGAATAATATGCAACATGATGTTTTATAACTCAAATTAACAAAACCTGTAGTCTTGATGAAGTAATGTTTTATCATTTGATAATTGTACTTTGTGTTGCGGCTTGTTGTCAATGATTGCATTTTTTTGGTCTAATGGGATTTACCTTCTTCACTAACTTAAGTTTGCAACTGGGAACATGTCTGTAGTTGATTTAATTGACTCTTATAACCAAAAGTGGTTTCATTGGCGTGCATCCAGTATGAATATAGAATTTAAGGGTGGGTCACGACAAAATGAATAGTTTATTACTATGTACCACAATAGGTGCAGTCCCACAAGACTCTTACCGATTCTTTTGCCTTGATCATTAAACAGGTGTGTTGGATTTCTTTGATCCGTTGATTTTGTCTATTATTTACTGGTGATTCATGGGGTTTTTGGTTGTATGCCTTGGTTCATAGCAAATGGGACATCGTCTACGACTTTTTTATCCGCTTGAATGACTGGTCCAATTGATTCAGCAAATTATTCAGTTGACCTCTTCAACTTGTTGCTCTGGTTCCTTGATTTGCTATGATTCTTGAGTACATGAGGGGTGCAGCTGTTTGCCACGCAATCTCATTATTGATTGAGTTGCCCGTGATTATTTTTTTACATTTATGATATTGATGTGTACTTGGAACAACGATTCAAACCTGGACTGTTGATGACCCGTATTCAAGTATGATTTGAAATATTAAACCTGTTTTACGTGCACTACAAGTGGAAACAAGAGGTGAAATGGATCTCTGGGTAATTCTCCTAGAGAATTTCTCTGATATTAAGTCAATAAAATATTTTAAATAACAAATAAAATAAATACGATGCTTTAATATAGCAGAACTGTGAGGAGGGAATTTATTAGACCCAGATTGCTGAATATATAGGTTGAGACATATCCGGGCAATGTAGTCCTTGTATTGGGGAGCTTGGAGGGTCTTCCAAGAGGCATGATTGTGTGCTTTGTGCACCTCACGGCCTTTATAGGTCTTGAATATGGGATCAGCATGGTGGTAGAGGAGTTGTTTGAGAAGTATTTAATATTCTCTCAGTGGACTCCTTAGCTGACCAAAGTAACTCTGGACCAATTAGTGCTATTGTTTGGGCAGCTTGCTTAGGGAGAGATCCTTGTGAGGCTGATACCGATAGTAGATTGTTGAGGCTTGGACAATGCAGAGCTGCACCATGAGAGTAAAGAAAACCATTCATCTTTTCCTCTCTGGTTCCGTTGCTAGAGCACTCTCTCTCCTCCTCTCCCTATCCTCCACCTTGAGGTATGCCTCAAGTGCCTCCCTCCAGGTGTGCCTCCTCTCCTCACGTCCAACTCCCTTATATAAGGGGAGCCTGGGAAATCTTAAGGACGAAGCAGTCTCTTGCTACGGAATGAGTGACACCGCCAGAATTTCCTCATTGGCCTGCCAGCACAGAGGGTTGTGATTGGCCGAACAATGCAGGCGGAGGTCTCCCACTGGTCGGTTGAGATTGGTGGCAGCTCCTAAGTAGCCCGTCTGCTTGGTGGCCTGTCATTGACCCCACAATGTAGACGGAGGTATCTCATTGGATGAGCAACTTTGAGTGAAGGCTCATAATCTAGGTTGCCTATTCTAATGTGCGGACTGACTCTAAGTTTTAGCTTATCGGGCCAAATCTTAGGTCCTACCTTTCGTCTATTGATCTATCTAAATTTTTTTATTTTTTTTTTTCCATCCAAGTTTGACCCATTTTACTTAGACTCATCAGATATACATAAGATTTAGACATAAAATACATGTAAATTTTAGATCCATAAGATGAGTTGCTGAATGAGTCTTATCAAGCTTCTAAGTTGCTTGGATATTGAGTTGCCAAGGTATCAGCTTGTCTGTCAAAATAAGATAGATTGCCTGGTAAATAGCCAAGAGAATCACTCTACTTGTGTAGGTGGATTATTAAAGGGCAAATAGCAAAAGAACCATCCAAATTGAAATGTTAACCCGACAAGAGAGATGTGCAGAGGGCTAGAATGTGTCACCGGTCACAATTTTGGGAACGGCATTGGAAGAATTATACCTAGCCACTTTGCGAGGTCCCATTAAGTTCACGTTTATAAACGTGATAGTTTGTCATAAAGAACTGTTATTTAATAAAAAAAGCATTAATTTCCTAATAATATAATAGTTTATCAATAAAGAGAACTAACTCCTTAGAAATAAAACTACATATTAAGTAAATAACTATAAGAAAAACAGTCAATAACTCCTTCAAAGGTTACTTAAATGATTTTGGGACAGACCCAAAACCTCTATAAATATAAAGTCTTTTAATATAGAAGCGGCTAAAATAACATTCTAGTGTTTCAACTGCAAAAGCATTGCAATGATCATTGTCTTCTCTGATCAATCACTGTTACTTGAAGCAATCTAAAATATTTATCTAAGTTAAAATTCTTGCAACACTTAAATTTGTACATAAATAAATTAGAAATTTATCATTCAAATAACCACCTTCTCAGAAAAGCTCAAAGCATGGAGCACAACAATCCAAAAGCTGAAATTCATTGTCTCTTAACATCAATCATTTGAATTTTATTAATTTTTAATAAGTTAAGCATCGGTGGATAAACCGATAGATTATTCCCCATATCTTTCAGCTTTTGTTTAGGTTTGTGTCAGGGAGAATCTAATTAGAAGGTCCAAGTGAACTTTAAAATCTCTCAAATTAAATCTTAATTCACCTTCTTATTAAATTTAATTACTCTTAAGATATATAATTATTTATCTTTTTAGCTTTGTACAATACAATAACATTTCCCAGAGGTCCTGCATTATCTCATATATATTTTTAAGTTTATATAGTCCAACCCACAACGATCACAAATTTATAAGTATCAGATGTCAAATGTGTTATTCTTATGCTTTATTTCTCCAACATTTCCACTCCCACAGAAAGCTAATATCCCAAAATTAATGTTCAGAACAATCCCACAGCAGCCAAATTTCTTTTGTTAATGACCTTAGAAATGGAAGATTAATGTAAAATTGCAGATTCCTAAATAACAAGATAATAAAGGGAGATTTAAGCACCCAAGAAAATATCACGTTTTTCCTTATACCTGTTAAATATTGAAAATTATAGAAAACATTTTCTGATGTTTCCCAATCATCCAAAATATAAAAATATTTTTTTGTATGTTATATTTTGACAAAGGACGTAGTCTTAAAGAAACCAAGGTATTCTAATGGCAAATTTGAGGGATTTGTGATGGTCCTTTTATAAATTAAGCAGAGGCAATGCAAGTCATAGATATGAATATGAATCAAACATTTAAAAAGAATAATAACGTTTTACAGACAAGAATGTGAAATTTCATATATGAAAATCCATGACGATCAATCAACGGAGAACCCATCAATATTTATTCGTATATCCGTGTATGCCAAATATGACCCCCCACACAATTCAAAATAAATCATATTTCAAGAAACAAAAGAAAAAGCAAAAATTACAAATTTCTCATCTTTTTTTGGAAAAGAGATAACTAACTTCTTCTGCAGCGCGTGATGGCAGTGCACCCGCGTTTGTAGGGATTAGCAGACGCACCGGGCTTGCAGTTGTAGTAGGAGGCGCCGCGCCGAGAGCAGGGCACATTGTTCTTGTTCAGCGCAGAGTAGCTGATGTACTTCGTCGTTGCTAAGACGCGCCGGCTGATCTCTGAATCTAGGTGGAACTCATCGCCGGCGAGGCACTCAGCGATGGTCCCTTGGCATTCGGATCGGGTCGCTATCCAGCCTAATTGAGTCGAGAAATCCTCGCTTGCATCGACGGTGATTACAGTGATTGTAAAGATGAAACCAACGGCTAGGATTAAAAAGAACGATCCACAGACGGCCATTGAAGCTTCGAAGAACTAGTCCTCTCTCTCGCCGAAGAGTTGAAGACGAATGGGGACGACTACTTTATAAATTGGCCAACTTAGAAAAGAGGACACCATTTAAGCTATTATTTACACAAATGCCAAGCGTATAAGTAGAACGACTTTTATTTTATTTTATTTTACTAAATATACATTGAATTTTTAAATAAATATTATTTATTTTACACAAATACCAGATGAATTTAATAAATATTTTTAAATATTATCAAAATTAATAACTAGTTAAATTTTTAAAATAATACTGACAAAATTAAAAAATAAAATGACAACAATTAAAAAGAAATGAAAAAAAAAAAGATTGACAACAAAAGGGGATGGAAAAAAATTAGATCTAATTAAAATTAAATTATTTTATCAGTAAGTATATATGTTTTAATTTTTTTATAGATAATGATCAAATTATATAAATGTTACAAATAAACATTATTAAAAAAATTAGACTTGTCAAAATTTTAAATTGGGTATTGTATATGTAAAAATTTAAAATTTAATTGTCTAATTTTTTTTTTATTTAACAATTCAAATTAAAAAAATAAATTGTACTTCTTCAAAAAAGTTAGGATACTCGAAGGATTCAGCGGCATTTACCAACAAATAAATAAATAAATGAATAAAAGGCATAGCGGCACAAGGGCAGTAGTGTAATATGAGGAGATATTGATGGTCATTATTATAATTGGCAGAGCTGACAGGCAAGCAGCTGACTCAGCTATCAGTCTGACAACGCCGTACGAATAAAGAAATCCGGAGAAGAAGAAGAGAACACGAAGAACGCGGTGGGCACGAACTTCTAACCAAAACACGTCTTCTCTCTCTCTCTCTCTCTCTGCCTTCGTGGATTTTGTTGCAAATATTTTAAATAATTTTTTTCATATATTTAATAAAATAAGACTTAGATTTAAAATAATTTATTAAGTCATTATCTTAATTTTTATTATTTATTATTTTAAAAAAGAAATTGATTATTGAAGTAATAAACAAATCTAATTATAAAGAAAACTATTACTCAAATTCTGTTCATTTATCATTTGTATAGAAAAAATGACGTTATTTGTTTTTATAAAATAACAATTTTTTCTTTATTTTTTTAATAAAATGGAGTTACAATTTTTTTATATTATTTAAAGTAATATAAGAGAACCCTACTGATAATGATTTAGGAAAGTTCTATATTTTATGAATATTGAGAGATTTTATTTTTTATCTTAATTATTTATTTTTAAATAAATAATTTTAATTTATTATTTAAAAAACTAAAAAATTTAAAAATAAATTATTTTGAAATTATTAGATTATAACTTTTTATTTATATCAGTCACAAAGGAAATATTGAAAAAATAAAGATTATTTTGAATTTATATTGATCGACCATTCGATCGAGGCTTTCATTGATTCTTTCTTCCTGATAGTTTGACCATACCTTCGCTTCACTTTGAATCCTACACACCACTAAAACGAAAGGTCAAAGATTATCGCCGGAAAGTTGTCCACCGAAAACACTCCGACGCTTTCAAAGAACAGGTCTTCAAAGGAAGAAATTGAGAATAGAGAGAGAGAAGTGTTTGAGTGTTTGATCCAGGATGTAAAAGAGATCGGCGCCTTCGAGTGTTTCGGGAGGTGGGAATTTTTTCGCAAGAACGGTGACTCCGCTTGTAGTTAGGGTTTTTCAAGAATGTCGATGGCAAAGTATCCGGGTTTTTAAAGAGCACCGATGCGTATCCCGGATAGTGTATGCGCTTAGTGAGTAAATTTAACATTTAATGGAAGCTTAGACCAGAGAGTATCAATGAAAGTATCAATGAGAGCCTAGATCCCCTAAGAATGATGATTCTAGGATTTATTTTGTAGCTGAGAGGCCGATCCTCCTTATTTGGAAGGAGTGATTGTCTAATTATATGTATTGTCATACCACCTTTTAAAGTAGATATAAATTGTTAAAATTATTTATTTGCTTAATAATTTACTATCATTTAACTTTTTAAATATTTTATTTCTTCCTAAAATTGTTATTATTAAATTGAATTTTAACCTTAAAAAGTTTAGAATGATGGCTTGTTCTTTTTTTTTAAAAATTATAATCTTGCTAATATTTTTCTAATTATTAGATTTAATAAGACTTTGACATCATTTTTTAAAAATTAAATAATATTTTTATATATTTTTAATTTTATTATCAAAAAATCATATTTAAATTTGATATTAAAATATTTCTCAATCGATGATTATCTTTTTACATAGAATAATATTTTTATTTATTTATTATATATTTTAATATATTTGTCACGTTGTTATAAAATATATTTAAAATGTTATTATTTTAATTAATTTATTTATTTATTTTACTTTTATACATAATGTATCAAACAAAATAAATGATTTTTAAATTAAATAAATTGAATGCTATAAATTAAATAAATTATTTAAATTAAATTAATTCAAGTATTTGTCACTTTTGGATAAAAAGATTTTAAAAAAAATTTTAAATCGTAATATTTAATTTGATTATGGGCAATTCACCTATTTAATAAAATATATAAATAATAATAATAATATTATTATTATTATTGTCGTGTTGGATGTCGAATGCATTGAAAAAATAAATTTTTGATAAAATATTTGTTATTTGATTGTTAATAAAAAAATCAAAATTACTTTTAACAATAAAAGGAAAAATAAGGTAAAAAAATATGAGATAATAAAATAATCAGTTTTTTTATTTCATTTTTCCCATTATAAATTTGTTATTTTTTTATCAAATCAAATATGAAAAAAATATTTTCATTTACATTTTTTCATTTAAATTTTTTTAAAAACCAAATAATAACTAAGAGTTTTAGGCTATCCGATCATAATAATTATTATTAAATAATTTATAATTATAATATATCTAAATAATTAACCAAATTTAACAGATATTATAAATGTAATTAAATGTATTATAAATATTAAATAATATTTAAACTTAACATAATATCAAATTTATTTTCATGTAAGTATGATCTAGTTGATAATTCCAAATAAATTTATTAACGTAATTAGAAATATTTTAATTATATGTATTGTCATACCACCTTTTAAATTAACTTTTAGTATATATTGTTAAAATTATTTATTTATTTAATAGTTTACTATCATTTAAATTATTAAATATTTCTATTTATTTTTATATTTTTCTTATTAAATAAATTTTAACCGTAAAAAAGTAGAATGATGGTTGAAATTTTTTTGAAAAATTATATTAATAATATTTTTTAATTATTATATTTCACAACTTTGACATCATTTTTTCTAAAATTAAATAATATCTCATATATTTTTAATTTTATTATCATAAATCATATTTAAATTTGATACTAAAACATTTCTCAATTGATGATTATCTTTTTACATAGAATAATATTTTTATTTATTTATTATATATTTTAATATATTTATCACGTTATTATAAAATATTTTTAAAATGTTATTATTTTAATTAATTTATTTATTTATTTTACTTTTATACATAATGTATCAAACAAAATAAATGATTTTTAAATTAAATAAATTTAAAGCTATAAATTAAATAAATTATTCAAATTAAATTAATTCAAGTATTTGTAGGTTTTGGATAACTTATAAAGATTTAATAAAAATTTTAATCGTAATATTTAATTTGATTATGGGTAATTCATAACGATTTAATACAAATTTTAAATCGTAATATTTAATTTGATTATGTATTGTCGTTCACCCATCTGGCATCACCTCGTACGGTGTTTGCGCGTTCCAAAACCTTCCTTCTTTGTTCCAGCTGCCAGCCTGCTACCATCCAAAACCCCCAACCCTCCCACCAATAATAAACAAATAAATAGATAAAATACTTCCATCACATTATTATTTATAATTCTTTTATATATTTTATCTCAAAAGACCTGGCCTCGAAGCAAACTGGCCAGGAGCAGGCACAGGAGGCGGCGGCCCTCTTGGCATCTGCATTTGTGGAGGAGCACCAGGTCGAGGAATCTGCTGACCCGGTGGCATTCGGATCACCGGCGGAGTAGGTAAGCCATTTATGCTATATCTAAATAATTAATCGGAAGGCCTCGAGATATTAGGCTGCATCATAAATGGATTAGGAATATTAAATAATATTTAAACTTAACATAATACCAAATTTATTTTCTGTAAATATGAGCGGTAGGGATATTCGACCGGCATTTATTAACGTAATTAGAAATATTTTAATTATATGTATTGGCATACCGGCAGAAAGTAACTCCGGCGGTGGCGTTACCCTCATTTGTTTATTTAATAACCTAACCGCGGAGGAGGAAAAGGCCGAGGCTATTTTTATCTGTTCTTCTTAAATAAATTTTAACCTTAAAAAAAGTTTAGAATGATGGCTGAAATTTTTTTGAAAAAGGTTAATAATAATATTTTTAATTATTATATTTCCGACAACTTTGACATCATTTTTGGAAAATTAAATAATATCCATATATTTTAATTTTAGCATCAGAAATCATATTTAAATTTGATATTAAAACATTTCTCAATGTGATGATTATCTTTTTACATAGAATAATAAGTTTATTTATTTATTATATATTTTAATATATTTGTCACGTTTTATAAAATATATCCTCGAATGTTATTATTTTAATTAATTTATTTTTTTATTTTACTTTTATACATAATGTATCAAACAAAATAAATGATTTTTAAATTAAATAAATTGAATGCTATCCATTTAAATAAATTATTTAAATTAAATTAATTCAAGTATTTGTAGGTTTTGCATAACTTATAAAGATTTAATAAAAATTTAAATCGTAATATTTAATTTGATTATGGGCAATTCATAACGATTTAATAAAAAATTTAAATCGTAATATTTAATTTGATTATGTATTGTCGTTTACCCATCTGGCATCACCTCGTCGGTTTCTGTCGTTCCAAAACCTTCGTTCCAGCTGCCAGCCTGTGAAGGAAGAAAACCCCCACCCCTCCCGTTGATAATAAATAAATAAAAATACTTCCCAAGCTTTCTTCTTTATGTTTTGATATTTATTGATTTTATCTTTCGTTTTTAGTTTTAATCCGCATCTTCACACTGTGCTTTTTATAAGCATTGTTTTTCATGGTTTTTTGGCAATTTTTAATTGGATTTGATGTGAATAAATTTTAAAAAAAAAAAGATAATAATATCATCATTCAGTCCTGGCTATGTAGCATTCCCAGAACTATATTTTGTGACATTGGAGTCCCCTTTAAGGGCTTCCAAATTGGTGACGATCATTTTTATCATTGATTTGTCTTGATTTATTAGCATGACAGAAATCGCTTGTCTATGTTCATCTGGTTTCACTATATGCGCGGGAATGTCATGAGCGTGTAGGCCAAATGAGATCCGTAGGATATTTGGATGATGTTTCGGGAGCGTTTTCTGTTTCACTTTTGTCGGAAACGAACTCATCATAATACAAACAAAATTGGAACATCCGATTAATTAGGTTTGATCATAAAAAATCATTTCAGAATATGGATGTAGTACATGAGAACTATATACAAATACAAATAAAAAATTAAATTCGACTGATTTTTTTATTCTGGACACGATTATGATTTTTCAATAGTCTTAGAATTCGGATTATGTAACAAAGTTAATTTTCGATCACTTAGATTACTTCTCCCATTTTCATAGAAACTAAAGGGCATTTATTTTTCTGCCAATGGACTCCATGATCTTCCTGTATTATTAGCACATTGGGCGTGGTTAGGTTTAACTATACAGGTCAGAAAAAACAATTTAATGAAAAAATCAAGTAGCAAATGTGTGGGGCTATATAATGGCTGATATAAAACCTTAAACCAGTTCAATGAGCCAGTGAGAGAGAAACCTTACTACTGCTGCTGGTTTGGTGGCAATCTTAAAAAAAAGAAAATGCATGCCAGTGAAAGAAAACAGGAATAGCACCACCAGGTGGAGGCAAATTGCCGAGCGTTTTAATTCCTTCTTTCATTTCTGAGGCGGCGCTTCGTTGGGTGTGCGCAGGATCTGGAGGGGATCTTGAAGGTTTGCAACTGGAGTCGATCCTGGCCTCGATGACGGAGCAAACTGGCCAGAGCTCGCTCAATAGAAGAGTTTTAGCGTTAAATCCAGGAATGTTGCTTGCGATTTTGGGCGGATCACCGGCGGGTAGGGTAAGTCCAAGTGCCGACTCTGTCCGGCACCGGAAAAATGCGAGCTAAACAAGGCAGAGCCAGAAGCGAGAAGAAGAGGGATACGCGAAAGCAATGCTGAAGTTCCCGTATGAAACCTATTACTGGTGTTAGTCGGGTCACCATAAAGAGGACTAAAAACGTAAGAGTTTTATTTATTTCCTTGATTGTGCTTGTAGTGAATGGATTTTGTTTGACCTTAGTCTCATTATTTCAGATATTGTTTTTCATCTAAAAGCCTGATGTCTTGAAAAGCCCAAATTCTGAGACCTTTGGCGAGGCAAAGATAGAAGACTTGAGCTCTCAGTTGCAGACACAAGCTGCCCAGCAATTCAGGGTGCCTAACATGGGTTCTATGATTGCAAAGTCAGAAGACATGACATTTTCTGCTCAAGAGGAGGTTTAATCTCGATGAGATGACAATGGGCCTCCCATTGATCAGGTGATGACACAAGCAGGGGTTTGTTAAGGCACTCATAAATTTCCCAATGGAGACTGACGCTGTTAGTGCTGCCATGGAGCTAACTAATTAGGCCAACCTTGTGACAGCGGTCCATTGTTTATTGTCGTGAATTGGCTTAGCTTATGGTCATATTTGCTACATTCTTTTTTTGGTCCTGAACAAATTTTTTAATCCGTAAATTGGTGTGGTGTTGCAGGAAAATTTTAACTTTCGATTTGCAGACAAATGGACCTCGAACAAATACTCATAATACAAAAAAATTGGAACATCCTTTTAATCTTTGTTACCTGAACAAAATCATTTTTGTTTGGATGTAGGTAATATGCCAACGTTATTTATAAATTTTAATAAAAAATTAAATCTTGCCTCATGTTTTTATTCTGGATGCACAATTTTGATTTTAAAAGATGTATAAATCGATGCTTTCCATAACAAATTAATTTTCGATCACTTGAGATTACTTCTGGATTTTCATAGAAAAAAGGGCTTTTATTTTTCTAACAATGGATTATTTATATATATTATTATACATTGAACTGTATCAAAATTATTTTTTAATATAAAAAAATATAAAAACATAAAATTTAAATGGAATAAAGCAATGTATATTTTTTTTTATGATTGCAATCAAACCTTGAATAACTTCTTTTAAGATCGTTTCCAATATCCAACCATTGATTTCTTAAAGGTATGACGTTCAATTCTTTGTCTTGCCACAACCGAAGTTTCAGAAGTACTTAGTCCTATATTTTAAACAGTATGCAATGCAACAAACCTTAATACTGCTGCTGGTTTAGATTTGTTGTTGAGGTTCTCTGGAGGGGGGCATGCCAGGGCGCGTTTTGTTCATAAACAGGAATAGCATGCCAGGTGGAGGTGGCATGCCAGGTCGAGGAGCTTTAGGAGGCGGCATTCAAGGTCTTGGAGGCAAAGTTCATTCCTACTATTCAAATCTTTAATGTCACCATCATGGGCCGCTGCGCATATTGACCATGGAGGGAAGGGAAGGGCGCAGCTGGAATATATTATGGCCTTAAGACGGAGCAAACTGGCCAGGAGCAGGCAAATCGATATATCACGGCCCTCTTGGCATCTGCATTTGTGGAGGAGCACCAAATCCAGGAATCTGCTGACCCGGTGGCCGGATCACCGGCGGAGTGCCGGGTAAGCAAATGCGAGGTGATGGACATTGCGACGCAAAGACAGGCACCGGAGGCCTCGAGATCTGAGGCTGCATCATACCTGGAACAGGACCACCAACACCGCGAACGGGGCCAGCTAAACCAGGCTGAGCCTGTACGAGAGGAGCGGTAGGGATACCGCGACCGGCAGCGCGGCCAACGCCGGGTCCCGCCATGGCATTGGCGCCGACGGCTTTTGCGCGAGATTCCTCCGGCGGTGGCGGACCCTCAACTGTCATGGAGATAACCTCCTCACCGCGGAGGAGGACAAGGCCGAGGGTGCGGCGGTCTTCGCGCTCTTCGTTAGGGTTTGCCTTCTTGCCCTTGGCTGGAGGAAGCTTGCGGAACTCCTCGCAATCTCCGAGAACAAGGTTCATGTGGCGGTCGAAGGCCATAAATTTTCCGACAAGTTGCCGGCCGTCTTGGATGGTGACTCGCATCCTGTAGTTGATGAATTGAAGCATCTTTGAGCTCTTCGACATCGACATTTTCGATTCTGTGGGCAATTTTGTTGTCTGTGAGGGGGGAAGGATGGAGAGGTAGGGTGAAAGAGGGAAGAGTGTAGTTAGGGAAGGATGGAGAGCGGCGAATCGGGGAAGACTGTAGCTTAGGGTTTATGTGACGGCTCCTCGACCCCCCAGATTTTTTATAACTTTGTTTAAATTTTTTATTTTAATTTCGTTTTAATAGATCTGGGCCGTCCATTAAATTTTTTTTAAAAAAATTGGGTTGAATATTTAATCTGGACCGTCCATTTAAATATTTAATCCGACGGTTCGCATTATTTGAAAATTTTAACCGTCGATTTGCAGACAAATGGACGGTCGAGATTAAATACTCTAAATTTAAAAAATATATATATCATCCTCTCCTCTCTTTCGCCCTCTCGGCCGTAAACCCTAATCCATTTCGTTCTCTGGCTTTCTCAGGTTTCTTTGGGGATATATTCATCGTTTTCTGTCGTTTTAAAGAAAGACGAGCCTGTTGCTGAGGATGTGAAGGAAGACGAGCATGAAGATGACGTTGACAAGGAAGGGGATGACGAGGAGAAGTATGAGGGTGCCCAAGGCAGTTCTTCTTTGTTGTTTTGATATTTATTGATTCCTTATTTTTTCGTTGGGGTTTTAATAGTTTTTTATCCGCTCTCTACACACTGTGCTTGTTTGGGAAGCATTGTTTTTTCATGGTTTTTTGGCATATGGGATTTTTAATTGGATTTGATGTGAAATGGTGTGCCAACGATTGGTAATGGAAGCATTTTTTATCTAGTCTTTAGATTTAAGCAAAATTTTGGCCACATAATATCATATAGAGACAGAAGTCCTGGCTATGTAGCATTCCCAGAACTATATTTTGTGACATGAAGTCCCCTTTAAGGGCTTCCATGTCTTTACTGGTGGATGACGATCATTTATTTTGTCTTGTTTCACTTTTGTCTTGATGTAGGCACAAACTTAGTAGGCACTCTCCTGTGGATGTACATGTGTCGGAGTGTGGAAAGACAAAATGAACGAATGTTGGAGAATTATCAAAGAAGTGAATTTGTCTCGGTCAGGATATCAGAAGATTTGGAGTGCGAATCAGTTGTGAGGACAGTGACTAGAGAATCCATCCTAAAATTATTTTCCATGTATAGGGCCAATCCACACTCATGAAGTAGTGTGAACGGGAAGCGTCCTCACCGCGGGAGGAGAAAGACTCGCTACTGTTGATGTTCTGGCCACAGATCTTTGGTGAATGGTGTGCCATGTTTGAGTGGCGAATAACTTCCATCTTGACATGCTCGCCGATGCCCGAGGTGGTGGACCGGTGGTGCTTCACTTACCATGGCGAAGGAGCATTTCACCGATCATACACTCCTGGCGATTTTAGGAGTGTTGATATAATGGGAGAATGAAGAGAATGAGAGAGATTCTTTGCAAGATTGAGAGTGCAATCTTAGAGAAAGTAAAAACCAAGTTCTCACAGTCAAAAGACGTTAGGCCATTTTCTCTTAAGGTTAGAAAAGAATAGATCTCAAAAGAAAAGAGTGTTGATGAGGTTTTGGTGTTTTACACCACAAGTAATGGAACGACCATCTCTAGTTTGAAGGTTTGTAAAAATCACAACAATGGATTTCTTTGTTCCTGATGTTACTTAGCCATTGCTGGTTTTCCTTTGGTTATGAAGAGTTTTGCTAGTTAAATCTGCAGGAGCTTTGGTTTGTGATTTTCTGTTTCTCCTTGAGGCACATGGGTCGAGAAGGGTTTCTCTTTGTCTTAATGTTTCAAGCCGATTACGGTCAGATGCTAGAGATGAGGAGCTTTGGAATGTACCAACACAAACGAGGGTGTCAAAGCAGAGAAGGGCAAGAAGAGTTGCAAAGAAATGCTGATCTTGGGTATGAAACCTATTACTGGTGTTAGACTTGTCACCATAAAGAGGACTAAAAACGTAAGAGTTTTATTTATTTCCTTGATTGTGCTTGTAGTGAATGGATTTTGTTTGACCTTAGTCTCTTATTTCAGATATTGTTTTTCATCTAAAAGCCTGATGTCTTGAAAAGCCCAAATTCATCAGACATTTATTATCTCAAAGATAGAAGACTTGAGCTCTCAGTTGCAGACACAAGCTGCCCAGCAATTCAGGGTGCCTAACATGGGTTCTATGATTGCAAAGTCAGAAGCTGGTTCTCCTGCTCAAGAGGAGGAAGAAGTCGATGAGATGGGGGTTGGGCCTCGGGCCATTGATCAGGTGATGACACAAGCAGGGGTTTGTTAAGGCACTCAGGGCTCCCAATGGAGACGCTGTTAGTGCTGCCATGGAGCTAACTAATTAGGCCACCCTTGTGACAGCGGCATCCATTGTTTATTGTCGTGAATTGGCTTAGCTTATGGTCATATTTGCTACATTCCTAGTTTTGGTCCTGAACAAATTTTGTGGGCTCGTAAATTGGTGTGGTGTTGCACCTGCACTGCCCTTTCTTTCAATCTTTTGTTGTACCTGAACAAATATGATATTTGTTTGTTAATATTAATATGCCAACGTTATTTATAAATTTTAATAAATTATGTATAATCTTGCCTCATGTTTTAAAGTCAATGCACAATTTTAATAATAAAAGATGTTATAAATCGATGCTTTCCATAGCACATGAACGCCGGCACACTAGAGCCAGGCTGGAGGAGCTAGCAAAAATAAGCTTTCAATCTAACAATATTATTTATATATATAATTATACATTTAATTGTATCAAAATTATTATTTTTAATATAAAAAAAATATAAAGTATAAAATTTGAAATGGAATAAAGCCATGTATATTTTTTTGATATAATTGGAATGTGAATTTTGCTGTCTTCTTTTAAGATCGTTTACCTTATCCAACGATTAGCATTTCTTAAAGGATGACGATCAAACCTAAAAAGCTGGCCACCGGAGAATTAGAAACAGAATCCAGACTTTTGAAGCAGACTCAGCAGCATTCGATGATTTAATAATAATCAGAGCTTAGATTTAGCTAATAGGTTCTCTCATTTCATGCTTCCATGTGTGTTTTGTTCAACCACAGGGGGATCGCATGCTTTGGATTCATGAGCATATTGGTGTTTTAGGTCACACATTCAACTTTTGTGCCAAAGTTCACTCCTACTATTCAAATCTTTAATGTCACCCATGGATAAAAATATCAAAAGATGGACTATGTGGTACGTATTTGCCATGACATAGATGCTTTCTCTTCCTTATAAGTAAGATGTCTTCGTTCGAAGATTTGTGCGAAGTCAAACACTGAACCGGCTGGTTCAAAGGCCAGGGATGTTTCTTCATGAGGACATTTGCCTGGTTCAAAGACAAGAGTTTGGCATGAAGGGATTTGTATGGCTCTAGGCACCTTGGAACAAGAAATCTATCGGCAAGGTGAGTAGATAGGAGGGATTCCTTGTCGAGGGGAAGGAGAATTTGGTGTGTGCTCATCTCATGCGCCAGAAGAGTGAATAATCCATGTGGGCAATGCTGAAGCTCGAGCACGAATCACAATGGTACGCCATGCTCGAAGTTTGAGTGATGAGGATGGACGGCTATTCTATTGAAAAGCGACCTTGAATCATTGTGATTTTGTTCGAGACTTTTTCAGATCAATGATGATTTTGTCTAGTTTGTCTCTTCTCTATGCTTTATACTTCTTGTATATGTCCATTAGTGATACTTGATTGTGGAACCGGATGAACAACAAGATACTTCGGTCGGATTTTGTTTGAAAATCATCGCTAATTTCAGAAATTGTTTTTCATCTAAAAAGCTCTTGGGATCGTGATCTCAAAACAAATTAAAATTAGAACCTTTGGCGAACGAGGAAATTTCATTCTCCTGGAAAGCTTGGATGTCAGAAGGGACTGCAAGGAAAAGTGAAAAGCAAAAGAAGATCAGGGTGATAAGAGAACATGGAACTATGAAAAGTCAGACGCTAGTTCAACGACATCCAAAATCGACAAGAAGCACTCACTTGAAGAAGAAGAAAATCAAGGGGAGGAGGGACAAGGCACGGTTCTATGTCCCTGAGATGGTTCTTGGGCCTTATTCTTATTCTTAGGTGATGCCTAATGTAAGAAGTGCACCATGGTATATGACGACCAGGGCTCCCATCACCGAAACTTGTGGGTGCTGTTATCTGGAAGAGGTTAAGGTATCAAATCCTTGTGAAAGAGCATTGGGGCCGATCCATTGTAAATTGGATTAAAGTATCTTGAGGAACTTCCAACCATGTTTGTACATTTTTGGAAGTTTTGGTCCTGAACAAATTTGGATATTGTTGTTGCTCGTAAATTGGCGGGTAAGTGATGTTTTTGCACCTTCTGGAACTCTGCCTTTTCTTGGTTATGTTTGCGGGAGGATTAGAGGGAACAAATATGAAGATTGTTTGTTAATCTCTAATTGTTCTGCCAACGGAATTCATAAATTTTACAAGGAAAGTAAGGAGATGCTTGGATCCAAGAAGTTCAATTCTATTTCATCAATTTTAATAAAATTATTGATGTTATAAATCAAGCTCTTATGCCATGTCTTGCTGATCGGCATGAACTCATCTTGCTAGAGCCAGGCTGGATGAAAGAGCTTGGTCCTTGCAAAAATTGAATGGTGAAGCTTTTCTTACGGGTATTGAAGCAATCATCTTTTCACGCTACAATATTATTTATATCAATAGGTGCGGAATACATTTAATTGATCGGAATGATCAGAATGGATTATTTATGATATAAAAAAATATTCGTGAGGAACTTCATAAGGATTGTTTGTGAATAAAGCCATGGATGACGGCGTGTGGCCCCATAATCGTGAGGGAAGTTTGTTGTCTTATTTTTAAGATCGTTTACCTTATCCAACGATTAGCGTTTCTGGAAGTCCATCCTCAAACACGTGGAGAAAGCTTTGGTGTCCACGTTCACTCGGGATGCCCGCCACATATGCCGTGACGGAGGAGCTCGACTTTGAATCAGAATGAAGCAGCATTGCGATGATTTTTGAATGGAGCTCAGAGCTTAAAATTTAGAATCATTGTGATAGGTTCTTGATGAAAAGATGCTTCCATGGCGCTTTGTTCAACCACAGGGGTATGCGCATGCTCGATGGATGCTCGCGGCATATTCGACCGGGAGGTTTGTTTTAGGTCCTTGACAACCCGAGCGATTTTCTTTTTTAGGGTTCACTCCTAATATTCAAATCTTTAATGAGACCCAGAGAAGAAAAATAGAGAGTATTTGAGAGATGTTTGTGCTTTGGAAGCAATGAGCCTCACATATGCGATCTAATGAAGTTGTCATGCTTCTCACCTGACGGAATTCATTGCTCCATGTTTCATCAATTTCCTAATCAATCCATTTTAGGTGATCCAAATCGAGACTCAGAAAAGAGACGAGAGTGAAAAGAAGAAGAGGAAGATCAGCCTCCCGTTCAAATTCCATCTCTTCTCTTATGCTTTATACTTCTTATGGTCCATCTCTTCTCTTATGCTTTGTTGTCACATTAGTTGAAGCTCGTTTTGGTTGATTTGGGATTTGTGCCGGGTTTGTAACCGACAAACATGGACGATAGTGGAAACTTTGGACTCCGTGTCCGTGATTTTCTCTCCTCGTTTTTAGGGAGTTTATCAAAAATGGTCTTTATTGTTTGTGTGTCTTTGTTCGTGTGCTTGACTTAGCCTCATCGTGTTTTATTGCGGTTGGCAAACAAGCTCTTAGGGGAACTTTGGACTCGCTGTCACGGGAAGCGTCATTATAAAACGCACTAAATGCTTCAGAAGACAGTGTGGTAAACCTGTGTGAAACAAAGGCTGAAACCGAATAGAAACAAAGTGCGGAAGGGAGCCTCGCCATTCACCGTTCACCGCCACATTTATAAAATCAGATAGTAAAGAACATCACCAATGAAAAAAAGAAAAGATGAAAAATAGAAAGAAAAAGAGGGAATGAGAATTTCCTTACTCTAAAAATTATTTTTCTTATTCTATCTCGGGTGGATTACTTGTATTTTATCTCAAGAGTTTTTATAACCGATTTCACATAGTAAAACTATTTAAAATTTGTCACGTGATTTTTTCCTTTAGTTGAAAAAAATTTTTCACGTTAAAAATTGTTGTACATTTTTGTCTTTCTTGTACTTACATTCTTGGTGGCTGAATGTTGACGAGGGGTTCGGATTTTTCCGCTGCGACCGAGTCAGGTATATCCAAGTCGAACCCCAACAATCAAATGTACATTGTTTTAGAGAATCAAAACATGGAAAATAAGCATCAGCCAATATATTAAAAAAATCAGATGTATTAGCTTATATTTTTAATATCAAATGATATATTGGCAATAGGTCACATATCGCAAGTTTGTCGCAGTATTGTAGGGGACTTAATATTTCATCCCATGCTTCCACTCCCTTATAGTTAGAAGAGCATAAGATGCCGGTTCATAGTGTTTGGAGAACCAAATTATCAATAATTTAATGATCAACAAATTATCACAATCTAACAAACACTTTACAAATCTAATTAGCTTGGAAGTGCCAATCAAATTGAACACACGGCAACATTTTAGGAAGCATAAATGGCCATGCAAATCATTGGTCCTATGCTCAGCACAGGAAGAATAATAGGAGAGCCAATTCGAAGAATACTGAGACAAAACACGTCACTGGAAGAGACAATTGCACTTACGAATTACAGCAAGGGAAATAAAAGCAGCCTCCCATGCCGTATTGTCATTCTTCTTCATAGTATGGAGGGGTTGACTGTACACAGAGTTCGTTATCGTCCCCTTCATCACAATCCTCATCTGCGTTTACCCAGTTACTAGGGTGATGTTGCGACAAACGGTGACCTTCTTTAACGCCTAAAGGCAGCAAAATAGTGCAGCGTAAATGTTTCAAAGTAACATAACAGCTGGTAATATCAGTTGCAAAGACATACTCTTTGTACTTACCTCTAGGTTCTGCTGCATTATCAACTTCCATTGCATGAGTGCTAAAATATTTGGTCAAGGGAAGTACTCACAGGCTTCTTATAGGACAAATAAGTAATGAGCTTCAACTTCTATTATTTATATGCATGTATTTATGCAGCATGGAAATATCAACTGCATTTTACTTCCGACCCATAACAGATAGTTGACAGATAATATCATTAATATCTCTCCATGCACCTAAAATTCACTGAGTTCATACCTTCAGATCTCCACTGTTCAATGGCAGATGCTGTACAAACAGAAGGTAAACCTAGATAATAATTACTTTGAAGAGCTCAGTTCTTTCTTTTGTTTATACCACATAACTTGTATCGTTTAACTATGATCAAAACCTAAGATAGAGGGACAATCTAATCTACAAAGATGTCTGAAGCCGTGACTTCCAAAAATCCTCATTGTGATGCCATTTTTGGCCATGCCTAGCTCTCAAACAATTACAGGGTGGGCAGTGTATTCAAGAGGAACTAAGAAGAATGCCTACAGAGATGAGAAACAGTGGAAGGGGATGAGATGGAAGGATAAAATGAGAAATACTTTGGACAAAAATTGATGAATTCAGGAAAGGCCATGAAGGAATTGGGACTAGGGAATAAAAGATATAGGAGACGGGAAATAGGGTATGATCTTAAGTTTCAAAACAAAAATCAACTCTCGTCTAAGATTGCTAACTCCAACATTAGGCTTTTCAAGATAATGATGATTAGTTCTTCACAGATAAGCATGGTTTAATAATAAATATGTACTAAATCTATCCTGAATGGGAAGAGAAACTTATCCAACAGAAAATACAAGAAAATATAAATTTATAGCGTCCATAAAATGACATGCATTTATCACAATAACTTCAGATCTTCTGAATTTCAGGCTTCATCTTACACTCCATGTCTACATCACTAGCAGCTTTTGTAAAGATATATATGTTGGATATAATAAGCCTTTAGTTTAATAAATATAGAACAGGTTAATTAGGAATATCATGTAGGTCAAAAATTTGTAGTGCACTTTGCATGCAGACTTGTACAACCACCCTTCCTAATAGCGAAAGCAATGGACACTTTTTATTATAAATTAGCAAGAAGAAAATGGCAGCAATTTCTATAAACATCAACAAAAGGGGTTTTTCTTCATACTTTATATGAAAATTTGATTTATTAAGCAAATTCAAGGAGAAAACAAATAATTTGAGGATACTGATTTTGAACACCAGGCACACTTTCTCCAGCTGGAGCAGCCTTAAAAATTTGCATTGTGCGAAACCCTTGAAGTTCTCTTAGTTCCGTATAATTTGTATTTGCGTTCCCTTGAGCCTGTCCACTGCCACAACCACTTTTACCTCCACTTCCTGTTCAGTGGCCAAGTAAATTGTAATCGTAAATGTTCATTTATCTCAAGGCAATTTCCGTTGAGAAAGCTACCTGAAAGGTCAGACCAAATTCTAGTGTGATTAGATGGATGTTCAGAAGCATTCTCCCCTGATTTATCGTGCTCTGCCTCTGCCACTGTCCCATGAGTGGACTGGCCATGCATAGTAGCAGATTCTGGTGGATGTGCAGCGGGATTACCTTCATGTAGCTGTGATGTCAACATTGTTGCGAGTACTATTGTGACATCAAAGTTTGAAGTGGATTCCTCATCCAAACCAAATTTTGGCGTCATTAGAATAGGCCTGTTTCATCAACCATAGTTTCTTTCTTGAGATGCACCATAGCATACTAGAATGCAAAGGGCTGAAATTTATTAACAATACAGTATCTTTAGCATTTACTACTTTCCCCCATCACAAAAGTCTTGTAAGAGATTAAGCAACCTAAACAATAGTAATAATATTTGAAATTACAAATCTTACATCAACTAGAATGTATGCCACCATTAGGTCTACAAAGTAAAAATATGCCACAAGAGAAATGTTGAACAAAAAAAAAACAAATTGAACTGCAGCAAGGAAAATAACTCTTACTGGCCAGCCTTCTCAAAAAACAAATGAATGTCAGCTTCACAGCCCTCACAGAAGGAAAGAAATGCCTGAAATTTAGTTGGAAAACAAGTAATACAATGCACTCTCATAACAGTAAGAGTTGATGACCTCATAATAACCCAGCTTTGAAAGAGTTCATAAAGTACCAACACACTCTAAACTGCTAAAGTGGCATACTACACAGGTATGGGATCACTAGTATTAGATTGCTTCCCATGACATACCTTTAACTCCTTCATGCCAAAAGTAAAATCCACTGGATTTCCAGTGTGAGAATATTGCACGAACTCTTCCACAGGATCAATCCATAGTTGAGTGTGTAAGGATGAATCATTATCTGTCATTCAAAGGCTAAATATGAAATGCGTTTGGAAGTAAAATAATAATGGCAATGCAGAAATATGAGTATCCAGTTCTACCTTTTGTTGGGTCCATATAACTTCTAAGTTCAACAGCTTTCCCTCCAATTTCAATTGCAGCATCTGAAGGTACTGAAGAGGGTTCTGTAGCAATGATGGTGATTTCTTGAAGGGAAGATTGAAAATTAGAAAGCAATCTGTTAAGATCACGAGGTCTAACAACAAGATTACTGGGAAACCTTCCCTTATCGAGGGACAGATGTTGTATGTCTGGGTCCACATTGCATGTAACCCAATAGGTTTTTCTCATGCCTGCTAAATATCACATCAATTCACAAAATTTATGAGAGTGAGCTACACAGTTCATACATGTCTAGAGAAGAAATTTGCATCACCATTGAAGCATTCCAATGACCACTGCACTTTTGATGCATCAGGATCCAGTAGATGCACGCGCAAATGATCAATACTTGCAATGGGCGTCCTTAGAACAGAACAAATAGCCTATAATAAATGCCACAGAGGAAGCCATTATTCACAATCCACTTGTTTTCAGCAAACATGTAAAGGCATGGTAAATACCTTCAACAGCATGCTACATTGCACTTGGGCGCCAGAAGCAGTATAGTTATCAAAAAAATCAGGTTTGAATGTGACTGATTGATAGGCAGACCGGGAAGAGTTATGAGTGTGGAAACCAAGCTACAAAAGATAAAAATGAAAAGGTTAAAATGACAATTTTAAAAAATATATATATAATCATAATTTGCAATTAACTGCTGTGAACAATAAGGTGAAATTTCTCTGAACCATGCTTTATCTATCACCATTAATTAGGAACCCCTTATAAAGTCATATGGTTAATAAGCAGAATAGTATGAATTTTTATATGAAGTGTTACTTTGTCCACTAGAGGGCCAGCCTTGGTATATGGATAAAGTTAATACATTATAACAAGGAGGCCATGTATTCAACTCACAGAAACAGTCTATCAGTATTGCATGGATAAGGCTATATACATTGGATCCATTCTAAGACAAGCACTGTAGGATGCTTCCTATGCTGGGCCACTCTTTTTATTTTGTCAATTACACTTGAGCTATGTCTTTTTGATAAGTATGAGAATAAATGAATCAGAATTGCAACTGGATTGAAGCAATTTGAGATTTTGTCTCAAGCCAATATTTTTATATTATTTACATGAATGAAAAAAGAATGAGAGGTAAGTGCAAGCACAACCTTGGTTGACTACTTATATGACGCATTATCTAATTTAGAAAAGCCCACTCGAACTGGGGTGTGTATTATTGAACTATTTAAATAGTACGATGACAGAAACCCTCACAACTAAAAATCCAAGAAATTATCTACTCTTGCATATGTGAATTTCGGTCTCACTCTTTCCATTACAAATCGATAATTTCATGCTTTTAATAAGCTGCATAGTCAATTGGACAATGACTCACATGCAAGTAAAAAAGAACAAATTAAATCATGCTGTTCAAATCCCTATAAATATCATTATTCACGGTAAACCCCAAATTGTAATAAATTTTTAAATAATATATCAATGAACTTCTACGAAATTCAGCAAATTGCCTGAGGGTTATACATTTGTCTATTGATAAGATGAAGCAGAACCTTAGGTGATTCCTGATGACGCATTGTAGAAATTCGTAGAGCCCACTCAAACTGGGGTGTGTATCGTAGCACTATTTAAAGATTACAAAGACAGAAAACCCTTAAAACCAAAATCGCATAAATTATCTACTCTAGCATTCGTAAATTTCCGTCTCACTTTTCCCTTAAAAAGGGATAATTAGACGCTTTTGATAAGTTGCATAGTCAACTGGACAGTGACTCAAATGTAAGTAAAAAGAAAAAAAAAAATCACGCTGTCCGAAACCCTATCATTATTCACGAAAACCCCAAATTGTAATAAATTCATTTTTTAAGCACTCGATGATAAGAAAATTGTTCGAATTACCTAATAATATGGCTGCGATTTGCAGAACACGGAACTCGGGAATTATGTAGGATAACGTAATAAATCCAGACAAAACGATTTACGAAACGTTAAATGAACTCAGGAAAGCATGTAGAATGAAAAATAGCAGACTTCAATTCGATAAATCTGCCAAAAAGCAGAGAAACATAATCAGAAATTAAAAGTACAAAATCATAGGCTGTTAACTATAAGTGGCCAGAGAAACAGGCTTTTTACATCAGAAGGAGAAGCTTGGATGACAAGCTCGTTGCCGATGCGAGCAAGACAGGTTATGGAACGGGCAAAGGTTTTGAGAGCGTTCCCGCTCAGAGTGAACTCCATTGGCCCCGTCTCCCTTCCTCTCAGTACCTCGCCGAGGAGAAACTACGATCTCCATCTTGTTGGCGGGAACTGCATAACCATTTTGTTGATGTTTGTGAAATTCCCTCCTATAGGCATAGTTATAAAATCATTTATTTTATTCTCAAATTTTCTATTTAAATCTAATCTGATATTAGATTTATTTTAATTCTTATTTATAAAATGAAATTAATTTTATCAATTAAGATTTTTCAGTCAAATTAATCCACCTTAATTTGTAATTGTTAATAAAAATAATAATAATTTGGCATACTAAATTCCTAATGTTATGTTATTTATAAAATTGCAACATATTTAATCATGTTTAAGTTGAGATACCAAATGATATGTGATCATTTTTTATTTTTTTACTCATCTAATTTAACATAATATAAAATATTTTATTCATATTATAAGATTTACGTAAAAATAAATCAATAGATAAAATAACCCAGTAAATTAATAGCTTAAAATTATTTTATTTTATTTTATTTCACTTAAGTTTGCTTGCTTATGGCTGAAAGTAAATTACATAACTTTGTTTAACACATGATAAATTATGTATTAGAGGTTGTATTATGGTGTCTCCCTTATGGATAAAATAACAAACAGATAGTTATCAAAAGATTGTGCAATATTCGTATGAGGATCAAAGTTTTCGCGCACATGACCAACAACCACACCTGAGGGGCACCTCAGGCACAGATTTCAAGAGGTAGGCGCCTAATCCACTCCTAAGGCATGCCTCAAGTATGAAATCCATAACTGCTCGAGCGTCAAGTTGCATTATAATAACAATCATCACGTATTTTTAGGGTAATTTTACAAATTATTCTCACACAATGAGTGTCGCAAAGAAAGATAGGAGAGAAAAAGAAAGAAGATGAAAAATTTTAGCATCCAGTTAATATCAAATTTGAGTTTTATTTTTTAACAAAATCGGGTACGTCGTCCTAGAGATGATTTCTAGAAGCTGATTTTTATCTGATTGCTCTTACTTTTCGTTATATTTTTCTCATGTCTTAATTGAACGTGTTAAGGAGCTGTAATTACCCATTCTTCATTTGAAATTGTAGTGAATGAATTTCAAAAAGGGTTTTTATAAACAACACTTTTATAATGAATTTGTTCGAAATTTATCTTGTGATTTTTTTATTAGTAGAAAAAGATTTTTCACGTTAAAAACGTTATACATTTTGTATTTTTTGTGCTCGCGATTTTGATAGCTGATAGTTGATAAGGAGTTCGAGTTTTGTTCTGTTGCTCCGAGTTGTGTACATCCGCGTCGAACCGCAACATTAGGAAGTGACGCTCGACCAATTAATCGCCAACTCCACCCGTGCCCCAGCCCCCTAGGGTTTTTAGGTTTCTTGGATGATAATTTAAAGGCCCAAATGTTACAATTTTTACAAAATTAAAAGAAATATGATAATTTTATATTTTTGATTAATTTTTAACTTAATATGGGTACATTAACACTTTATTATTAAAAAAAAACGTTATTATTGATATCTTGATAATAAATAAAAATTAATATCTAAAAAGATCCATGAACAGCTACCGGATGGTCTTCTCTGACTATCAAAGACAGCATACACAATGGGGAAAAAAAGAGAGAGGGGGGGGGGGGGAAACCATACGAATTTAAGCTTTTGAATTGTTTTTAAATGAAAAAATAACTCTAATTTTTTTTTTTTACTTTTCATTAAGACATTATTTTTCTAAAAATCATAAATATCTCAATATTTAAAAAAAAATTGCCACGTGACAGAGTCAAAAATAAAAATTTTAAAATTAACGTGTATTGAACACCGGCAAGTTGGGCCAAGAGAATTGCTAGTGCTCCTTAGCTTTCACCAACACTTTGTTTTTCAATGTGACTCCTTGTTTCTCCACATCCATGGATTCGGGGATTGTCAAGCTTATATCGATTTTGCCTTCAAACTGAAGTCGTAATTCATTCAATCATAAACAGTAGACAATCTTCTTCAAATTACATCAAAATTTTCTTACCATTTCTCTCATAATATTTTGACTCTTTCTTCTCTTGTACCTCCAACAGTATTATACTCATTCGATACTCGTATTTCTTCTATGCAGAGAAGGATTCAATAGGCTTGAACCCTCAGTTTCCATATGAGTTCTTAGGCCCTCTATAGCCTCATTCATTTCTACCCACTTAGAATTTGATCTGTCTTCAACAAAAAACTCATGAACCACACTGTTCACTTCAATTGAACTACAACCTGGAATTTTGTTCTCAAATCCGGCTCCTCTTATCGTCTTCCTTAGTTTCTGCACTATTTTCCACTCGCTTCTAGTAGCGTATATATTTGATAGTAGCACGCAACACCCAACATTGTCCGAGGCCAGATTACACACATAGACTTCCATATTGTCACCAATTTCAGTATATCCATGGATTTTACAAGCGTTCATCAAGCTTCCCCATATCACGATATTTGGCTCCATGGGCATGCTTTTGATGAGCTCCTTAGCTTCCTCTATGAGCCCACCTCGAGCAAGGATATCCACCATGCAGCCATAGTGCTCAATATTTGGCATGATGTTGAAGTCCCTTAGCATTCTATCAAACTGCCGCAGCCCTTCATTGACAGCTCCCGTGTGGCTACAGGCCGATAAAACAGCAACAAAGGTCACATCGTTTGGTGCCAAGCCTGTGGACTCCATTTGTCTGAAAAGGTCCAGAGTTGCAAATCCATGGCCGTGAAAGGAGAGGCTTGACAAGATGGCATTCCAAGAGCATATGTTTTTGTTAGGCATTTCATGGAATAGCTGCATAGCTATGTCAATGCATCCACATTTAGCATACATGTCGACTATGGCAGTACCCAGATAAACATCATTGCTAAGTTTAAATCGATTCACGTAAGCATGAATCCATTTTCCCATATCTAGTGACCCAATTTGAGCACAAGCCGAGAGAGCAATTGTAATTGTCACAGTGTCTGGCTTAGTCCCAACAAATTGCATTTCCTTAAAAAGCTTCAAAGCTTCCATGGGCGCTCCACTGTGAACATAACCCGAAATCATTGAAGCCCACGACACCAAATCTCGCTCCTCCATTTTGTCGAACAGAGACCTTGCAGCATCAACATGACCCAACTTACAGTACCCAGCAATCACCGCATTCCATGACTCGATGTTCGTCTCCGGCATTTTGTCAAACAGTTTCCGCCCATTTTCAATGTCGCCACGATTGAAACAAGCCGCTATCAACGTATTCCAATTAACCACGCTCTTTGTAGGCATTTCATCGAACAACTTACATGCACTGCTAATGTCTTCGCACTTCGAATAAAAATGAATCAACGCATTGCTAATAAAAGCATCAAAATCAAAACCCAGTTTCGAAACCTTCCCATGAACAATTTTACCTTCAGAATAACGTTGTTTCAGGGCATAAGCTTTTATCACAAAAAGAAAAGTAAACCTGTTCTCTTTAACACCTTTAGACCTCATTATCCCATAGAATTGAATGACTTTCTCAGGATTTCTGGCCTCGGAAAAGCCCCTCATCATTGCAGTCCAAGAATAAGAATTGGGATTACCGATTTGTTCGAAAATTCGATGAGCATAGTCGAAGTTTCGGCCCAATACGGCGCAGAATTCGACCAGCTTGGTCGCGATGAAAGTGTCCCTGATTCTGCTTGTAGTAATCAAATGCGCATGAATTTGCTCGATTTTTACCGTCGAGTTGCATAATTCAATAGTTGAGAGTATACAGGAGTTTGAATATTTGAATTTAACTGCCGGTATTTGCCGCAAAAGAGACATTCACAGCGTCCATCAACGATGGCATGGAGCAAGCACAGTCAACGATGACATTCACCATAACCAGTACAGTAATGTCAAGCGTTGGCTGCTTGGCAAAAAATACGTACGTGGTTTTTTATGATTTAAGACTTGTAATTTTAAAATTAATATTTGTTGCGTCCGCGGAGTCTCGCCGTACGTCAGTCGAAACGCAAATGGCTTTTTGAGCGGGCGGATGGGCCAAGCCAGCGTCTGAAAATAAACAAGCTGGAAGCAAAGAAAAAGAAATGTGAGAAGCGATAGGAGAACACGCAGGTTTCGTTTAAAACCCCGTTATCGATGAGGGTGAAAACCACTAGAGCGTGACAGACACCCAAGAAATCTCACTATGCGATGAAAAGATACAGTGAGTCTTGGGAAGCCTATTCGCTTTCTTAGGGAATTCTGGCAATGATAGAGACATTTCTTTCTTCACTCTTTTCTCTTTGCCTTTCTTTTTCTCTCGGGGATTCTGTTGCTCGAGCATAAACATATGGGATTTTAGAATCCTCCTCTAGTAGTTTAAATGGGGTATTTATAAGGAGTGTGATGCCATTAGAGATGCGACACGTGGCGGAGTGCGTCGGAAGGCCGTCTGTCCATCCCCACCACCATCTTTTGTAGGTGTGGGTATGATAGGGGACACTCGCGATCTGCAGATACGGTCTTCGAGGGTGCATCTTGTGCGGACGGGCGTGTCAGAAGTCGTTGATCACTCGTTGCAGCGTATACGTCTGCTCGTCCCGGAACATGGCGTTCACCAGCTATTTTGGCATTTCCGGCTATCCTCGTTTTCGCATGGGCATGAGCCTCTCGACCCATGGAGTCGCTGTCGCTTAATTTGGTTCTTCAGGTCTTTCGGAATTGGGTTTGTCGTTTTTGGGCTGATTAGGCTTGTGAGCCTTTTGGCGATTAGACTTAATGGCCTTTTGAAATTAAACTACACATGTGATCCTTTGGGCCTGCGATTGTAATTTCGGGTATTGGGTTCTGGGACCCATCTATCTTTATAATATTATTAAATAATATAATATTTATTTATTTATTTATAAATTTATTAATTTAAATAGATAAAAAAAAATCTTATTATTTAAATATATTAAAAATATTTTAATGATATCATCCTAACACTAATCCCCGGTTATACCAAGAATGTCATTCAAGGTTAAGCAATAACGTATCAAATTTTATATGATTCGATTTGATTATTAAATAATTTTTAATAAAAATATTAAAATAATATTTTATTTTTTAAAACGCCGATTTTATTTTTTAATTCATTTCTATCTTTTATTTTACAATTAAATTTATTGATAAATATTATATTTATCGTTCAAAATCTATTGCTTGTGATTGGAAGGTGGAGGCTCATGATCGAAAGGCAAGATCATTAGGAAAAAAGGAGGGGGTTTCAACATGAAAGTGAATGAGGCTTGCTTTTTTAAAGCACAAAGTGGCATATAATTAAAAAAGACAAATGTTTTCATCACATAATATGGTTGATACATTTCGACAATTCAAATTAATATACGAATTAAAAAGTTGCCTAATTACATTTAGATGATCGAACAATAACGGGTTCCATCTCTGTAACTCAAAATTTAAATTTTACGTATCATAACAAAAATAACTAGAAGTGAAAAGTATACAATATTTCCTTCTTGATATATCATCTGGCACTCAAATTAATAATTTTTATATTTGAATGTGAAAAATGTAAGAAAATTGATGCGGTAATTTAAAATGATGGGAAATGAGTGCATGAACGGAGGTAATACTCTATTTGGTGCACTCATCTGGTGGAATAGTTTTAATTCTATGTACTCATTTGGTTAAAGGGCTTTTGTGTACTCGTCTAGCTAAGTAGTATTTTTTTCTCTCATTTTCTTTTGTCCCCTCCTTTATGAGGCCAAGAGGAGCCACGTTATTGGTAGATAATTGTAATTGATACATGTATATGATATCACTTTAAATAATTATTATAAAAATATTTTTAAAAGATAGGGCAAATTATCCATCAGATAAAACAGTGCAAAATAAGATTAGTGATCATGACATTCTCCTTAATACTTATTCCTATTTGTCATGTTTTCCGACAAATTTGGCATCCCTTTGGGGGGATTTGATTGAGATTAAGATCATATCGATATTATATTATTATTTCTTAAGTAATCTTAATTGCTTAAAAACATTAATAGAGACGACTAAATTGCCAAAGAAAGGTTGGGGACACAATAAGTATTAATTAAGAATATTAATTTTTTTATGATTAAATACTAATTAACTCACTCGTATATAACCCAACTTTATATATGTGGAACCATTGAAAATAAAAAAATAGAACACCTGTATAAAAAATATATAAACTTATAATATTTTTTATATTAATTTAGTGACGTATAAGTATTTTTAAATTATTTTATATTATATTAATTATATTTTTTAGGTCTTCTTATTTATTCTTTTTATTTAATCATAATTAACGCATATTTTTCTATAAATGTTTTGTTTGTTATATGCTTCAAATATTAAAACTATACAAAAAGTTATTTTTTAAAACATATATTTTATTCATATGATTTTTAAATAGCTATATATATCATCATTTATTATATTATATTTACATATAATTATACAAATCTATCAATGTTCTAATATTTATAATACTTAGTTTTTATATATTTTACTATTTGATTGAACATAATTCAAACCCATAAAGTATATCAGGATTAATAGGCTATAATATTTTTATTTTTATTTTAAAGATATATTTTAATAATAAAGATATGATATTTTTCCATCTTAAATAATATATTTTAATATTATGTGTCACTGTATTATTATATCTCTAGTTTCTAAAATCATGGATCTAGTTTGACAAAATATTTTTTTACTATAAAATTGTCTCAATTATTGATTTTAATTTACTTAATATTCCACCTAAAATTATAAAAAAATATATATAATTTACATGTTTAATTTTATTTTTACTTATCTTAAGCTATTTTAATTAAAAAAAAAAACCTTAATCAATTTAGATGTTTTATTTAATATTTTTTCTTTTTTTTATCTATCAAAATAGTTTCTTTGTAAATGATATATATGGTTGACTCTAGTGATTTAACATTTATGCATATATTCAAATTGATTTTTTATTAATTTCATTTATTACCAATTCTTCATTCAAGAGGCTAATTGCATATGCCTAATGGTTGAACCAAGTTATGTGAAATTCTAAGTACCTAATTGATCCGGCCAAACTTCAACCAAGCAAAATTTAAATTATTAAATAACCTAATTTGATGCGTGCCTCTCGATCGTGGCTGGCGAAGTCATCGTCGGTGACAACTGGAGTGAACGGAGAGGGGAGTTCTAGCGGAGGAGTCGGTAGAAGGAGGGAGATTAGGGTAAGGGAAAGGGAAGAGGAAAGCAGAACGAGAGAGAGAAGAACAGAACGAGAGATAATAGGGAGAGAGATAGAGAAAGAGAGTTGAGACGAGAATATTTTCCTTCCCCTTTCTTCTGCTGTAGCCACATCATTATAAGTAACAACAGAAAGTACAATAATCAAAACAAAAAACAAATCGAAACAAAAAAACAACCCACAGTACAGTTAAGTGGGAAATAAAAAATCAGAACAACATATCAGTTAAGCAGGTAACTAGTCCATGTCATTTTCAGTATCTCTAAATCAAGTCCGGATATAATCCCGCAGTCTCAGGGTTAGCTAGGTAGTCCGGGAGCTCATCCTTGTAATTTGTGTCTCCGTCGACGCCGTAACTTCCAGATTGATCAAGCCGGTAACAACGCGTACGTAACATAATTATAGTATATATTATTAAAATTAGGCTCAGACTAAATATAAACTAAATTTAAGTAAAAATTCATAATAAATAAGTTGAGTTGAGTCAGATAATACATAATAACTATGTCAAAAACCTTAACCATACCTATCCATAAGTTGAATTGAACCAAATCGGGCCGGTTTATTGATATTTTTAAAAATTTTTAGCATATTTATTTAAAAATTTATATTTATATAAAAATAATTTAAAATATATGATATTTTAAAATTTATAATTTTCAGAATAAAATATTTGTCCGTGTATATTTTAATGTGCAATATGTATATTAAAAGTTATTAATTATAAAATATAGAATATTTATCTTTAAAATTTTACATTTACTAAAAATATATAATATATTTATAAAAATTACAATTCAAATTAGGTCAGGTCGAATTGAACATTTTAACGTTTGAACATGCCAGGCTTAAAAAATTGATCGGGCCTAACTTTGTGACGCTACATATTCATAATACTTTTATACATTGATCAAATATAACATGTTATTATTCTTTAGAATTTTTATGATAAATAATTTTTTTCTCCGAATAAAATTTAATAACTCATAGGTTATTGTTTATTAAATTAAAATAAAAAATAGAAAAATAATAAAAAGATAATAAATATGATGGATTATAGATATAACAAATCTATATTCAATTAGCATACTTGGAAAATATATCTCCCGGTGATGAGAATTGATTATTATATTATTTTAATTATTTAATATTAATTAAATGATTGTAAATACGATGGGTTGATTAACTTTGTGAAGAAGAAACTGGAATTTTTAATTAGCTTTACACGTAAGAAAGCGTGGAATTATTGCACGGCTGGCTGGCATGCCGACTCAGCTTTTCATTAAAGCCACATAGAAGAACATCGTATTGACACGTGTCCTGTCGTAGTCGAGTAAAAAGCATATGGTCAAATTTCATGATATATTTGTACTAGTATTTTATTTTACAATATAAATTTATTATTATATATATTATTTTTATATTATATATGAAATTTAATTAGTTATTAAGATATATAATAATTGTATATCTTAATGGTATATTTGGTTATTAAAATAAAATAATATAAAAATAGAATAGTTATTTTTAAAAAATAGAATAGAAATAAAATTAAGTTAAAAATTATTATTGTTATATTTAGTTATTAGAATTAAATAAGTTAGAAATTAGTATTATAGTATTTTGTTTGTAAAATAATATGACAAATAAGATTATAATTTATCATAACGATCTTTTTATCCTTATTTTAAAAAATATTATATATATATATAATATTTTTATCATATACAATACATATTTAATAAATATTTAAATAATTATATATATAAATTATATAATCTTATAATATATAATTATATATTATATAATATATTTTAAATAATTATATATTTAATTATTATATATATTTTTATCATATAATATATAATATATAATATATATGTTAAATATACCGTTAAAAAAGTTATTTCTGTACGACTAACCACTTGAATATTTTTAAGAGTTATTGTCTGAGTAACTATCACACGGCTCAAATATGATTTGCCGACCTTATATATGGCAAAATATTATACTTACCAAAAAAAATACATAAAATATTTTATAAAATATGGTTAATAGGAGTTACCTCAATTTGCTATTAGGTAGTGATGGGTTTGGTAAGCCCAACTTAGAAAGAAAAATTGCTCGACTGCAAAGTCTTATCTACACGGGTAAGTTCAACAGCTGTCCAATAAAGACAATTCAATAGGCGATTAAAATCGCATGCATATTCTATAAATATTCCTTTGATTCTAACAAAAAGGAGAGGCGAAAAATGAAAATGATTCAGATAGAAGAGGCCAAAGAAGAAAGATGATAAAAAGGGAAAGGAAACTTAGAGGGCATTGCCCTATAAGTTATCCTAGAATCTATCTCTTATACCAAGTATTCGGTCATCCATTAATATTAACCCGACAATATCCAAAATAGCCATACAATTGTTGCCTCTTAAGACGCCCCTTAACAGGAGGCATATTTAAGACGCCCCTTAACAGGAGGCGTATTTAAGACGCCCCTTAATAGGGTGTATCTTTAAGGCGTCCATCAATTGGGCATATTTTAACACACAATCTGTCGATTCTCGTATTTTTCTTATATTTTTTAATATCTTTTAAAAAACTTCTGATTTGAGTATCGGATGAATACAGTGAGAGTAATTCCTATCGTCATCTGATTTTTCATTTTCAATTGTGTTACGTAAGATTCAGGTTTGATATTATGGAGATCGAATTTGTATCAAATCAATCAAACACGAAGATCAGATTTACAATCCCTAATTCATAGAATAACTTGAATTAGTAGTATACAACATGTATCATATTTGATTTTGTTAATAAATTTAATTTAACTTTCATTATTTACTTTTAATGCACAATTGAAAAACCTGTCCAGTGTAGATAAATACGTAGCAAGCCATGCATTAAAACTTCAAATCATTCATGCCACAAATACAACTAAGAGGTCGTAGGGTTGAGATATTTTATTAGGTTACCGTTTACATACATAGTAAATTACAAAATTAACCCCAGCTCCTCTACGTAACCTACGAATACATAGTAAATTACCAAATTAACCCCGACCCATCTAACATTTATACAAGCCGTATGAGTTCCCCTTGCCGATTTTCGCCCACACACATCGTCTACTGAGATTCGTCACATAATAGAACATGCGTTCGGATTTTCGTCGCTGAACAGCTCAAACGTATCCGACGGTTGCAGTGAGGGCGAGCTCCAACTGGACGGCGGAGGATGTTCCAAATCCGTACCCGGATGGGCGTACGCATACGAATAAGAGTACGGCGGTTGTGCGGCGTAAAACGACGCCGTTGGGCTGCTAGTCGGATGCACGGTGTTGTAACAGACGGCGGAGACCGGAGGAGGTCCAGAGTAACTCGGTGGGCACTCACACACGTGCTGATTCCCTGGATGGCTTAGATTAACTGATCTGGGACTCGGAGCTGAGCACTGTCCCCGATTCGGAGATTCAGTGCCTGCTGGTCCGTTCCCACTAGCTGGGAGCTCAACCTCATTGCCGCTATTCCCGTCATTCCCTTTCTGCGCCTGCTTTTTCTTCTTTTCACCACCGCCGCCGCCGCCAGCACCACCGGTTCCGATTTCAGTTTTCCCAGCTCCGTCATTACCTTCGGAAACCTTCTTATCCGGTATCGTTGTACTTTCACCGGCCGATGTGGTCTCCGGCTTCTTACCGTCAACTTTTACCCCTTTGATGTTAACGCTGCCATTTCCGGATTTTGAAACTTCAGCGGTTTTTGAATTATTGCCGGCTGTAGCTTCGCCATTATTTTTAGCTGTTGAAGTTCCCTCACTTGTAACTTCGACTTTCTGTTTCTCAGCATTCTTGCCGCCTTCTCCTCGGCTGTGCGAGTCTTCTTGTCTCTCTTTCTTCTTCGATTTGCTCGACTTCTTCTCCCCCTGATCGGATCTTTCCGGCCACAATTCTGCATGTTTTCCGGTCTTTTCTAGCTTCTTTATCAAAGTCTCGGAATCTATGTCTCCGATGACCGTCACTTGGTGGAGTTTCGAATCGACATCAACGGCATAAACCCCTGAGGGCAGTAGACAAAAACCCACAAGAAGAATTACTGAAAAAAGGAAGCAATCAAAAAACAGAATTTTTTCAAGGTAATTGCAAATACCATGAACAAAAAGGCAAAAGATGGGAATCAAAGAACCAAAAAAAAAAAAAAAAGCCGATGAGAAGGAAAATGCAAGATAATGAACTGGATCCATAAGAGGAAGTAGAAAAACTCTCCATATCATCCTGTGAAATTCATTGACAGAGAACAGAGGATTTTTTAGGATTACCTTCAATGCTATGGAGGATTTTTTTAACTTTTTTTTTGCAGCCTTCGCAGTGAATGGAGACTTTTAAGACCCATTTCTGAGGAAAGAGATTAGAAAATTTGTGTTAGAAATTGAGATAAATGTTGAGGAAGAGGAAGGGCTATTAACCGCGATCCTTTTTTTTTTTGCTTTTACCTTGTATTTGAGGGGTATGGAAGGTCCTTCTACTTCCGCAGGTGCCTCCATGGGAGCGATAGAAGCAGAGGAATATCAAACAGGAAGAAGACGATGGTGGACAGAGGAAATAAAGGAACTGAGGATAGAGAAAATGAGAGGAAGAAGGGAGGTTTGAGATTACTGTGAATGTTGGACAAAGAAGGAATGAATAAATAGGAGTTCACAGCAAAAAGGAAGAAATAAATGGGAGTTCTGAGCAAAAAGGCAAAATAAATGGAGGGCTTTTATGTGAAGAGAGAAGCCGTGGGGGTGCTCTTGGCTGAATTTTGTATGAGTTTGATGGATAAAACTGATGGTAATAAACTTTTAACCTTTTTTATTTTTTAAACAATTATCGATGGTTGAAATTTCTTTGATAAAAAATAATGTTCTCAAAATGTTTAACAATTTATTATAACAATTAAAAGTGATAATATCGTATAATTATTAGATATGTATTATAAAAAGTATTTAATTAATTTAATTTTTTAATAAAACATAATTAAATATTTAAAATTTATCTTCTTCTTTTCCATTTGGATTACATATTTTCAATTTAAATAATTAATAGAGCAATTTTTGTAGCTATGTAAAGGGAAATTTTGTAAAATACTTATGCCATTTTCAAATTTAGACATAAAATAATAAAGCTCTCTATATAAAAATTTTAAAATTTTTATTGAAGGAGTGAAATAATAAAAAATCAAAAATCAAAATTTTATTTTTTTAAAAATAGTACTATTTGGTGTAATAAAAATAATATTATTATGAATAATAATAGTCCGATGATTTAGTTAAAAATAAATTTAATAATTATATAATTAACAAGCCAAAATTCATATGTACAAAGGCTTGATCCTATGATTTGCTTTAACAAACAAGAACTGTTTTTTATTAGATTATTATTCAAATGACTCAAAAAAATATACATTAGTATACAATTTATATTATCTATTCACAAAGATGTAGAGCCATATTACAAATCAAGAGACGGGGATTTAACTGCATATTCCTATGGCTAATGCTCGATCTTATAGGTGAGAGATTGAAGATTCCATCAAAACTTATAATCTTTAACTTTTGAAACTCAAACAGCTTAAGAATTCTTTACATCTAAGCAGTGGTGGAAACAATTAGGAGTTGTCAGAGAAGCTATTATCTGATGAAGATTGATATCCTTTTTAAACCGGGCATCTAACAATGGACCAAGTTCCTTTGGGTAGATGCTCCTCTTTAGCTTCCCCGCAAGCCACAAGTAGTCTATCTGTCGCCCCTTCATAATACACTCAACAGTCAAATGTTTAGTGGCCCTATTCTCAAAAGTATTGACCCTCTCCCTGGCAATAGTGTCTTGGTCTTCACACATGTCATTTCGATTTTCTACTTCCTAATACTAGTACTCTAATTCGGCCACTTCTTTCTCTAGATCGATCAACCTTCCTTGGAGGCTAGCTGCCCTAGCCTCAGTGGATACAACTACTTCTCTTAAGTTGGGAAAGTTTGTATCTCAAACCCCAATCTAAAGAATTCAGAGAGAAAACTTTAAGGAGTATTTGAAGCTTGCTCTACTTTCCAAAGTACAAACTATAGACGGATTGACATATAACTTTAATAAACACACTACTACTTATTCCAGAAAGAACCTTTACATAACCTAATCTACCAGTGCCAAGGATTGTAAAAAGCGTGTTAACAGTAGTTTTAAAGGTAATAACCAAATCAAAACTAAATATAAAAATATACCTCTCAAGAAAAAAAAAATCTCTCAAGTAAAGGGGTCAAACAAAAGGCCAACACCATTAGGACTTAGAGAGGCGAAAAGTATCAAATAACACAGTGGTAAGATTGGTTGAAATATGTAGCTATCAAAACAATAGGCTAAAAGTATCCTTGGCTCCTTATGAAGATTTATCTCCTTGCTCCCCAAAGAAGGGGATATCAAGCACTCCTCAATATCTCTTGTGATGTAGAAGTGCCTTGACACCTTCCAGTACTAAGGAGACGGTGTGAGCGGTTAGAGTCTAAACTATCAATCCAACTATGGAAGGGGTGCCAAAAATAATAACCTTATACTCGGTAATGGTGGGAGCAGCTGCGACCATCATACTCCTACATGTAGAGTGGTGCAAAAATTATACACTTCATCTAGCAATACAAACGAGGATCTTTTCATTAGCACGCAAATCAAGCATCCCCTTAGAGGCCCACATTGGTGAAGAGGTGAGGATTGGAGTCCAAAATTGGGCAGCCACCTTGACTCTTGTCTCGATCTCTCACTTAGCAAAGGTAACGTCCATCTCTCTTGATTCCTCACCTGTGACAGAAACTACTAGAAAAGTTACGGGATAGTTGCTTGAATAGCCTGAACTAGGGTGGACTCTAGGGGATGTTCTCAAATGGGTTCCCTTCATTTCTAGGGGTGAGTAGGTAGATTGGCAATTGTGTCGCCTCTAGCAACCGTGTACCATTTCTTTGTGTCCAAAGCAATGACAGTGAGAAAGTTGTCAGTTTTGTGCTACTCGTCGATATATTATTTTATGAAAGTTATATAAGGTTTTATGTAAAAAAATACATTCTTATTGATCGATGTGAAGTAGGTTAGATTCATATTAGTTTAATTATTTGGTATTACCTAGTTGGCTATAACTTTTATATAGAAGAACATATATTTTCAATTCTTCATAGAGTCAAGATTTTTTCTATTTATTTTAAACTCTATCCAAGTCAATGAAATCTAATCATTTACTTGATTAAATTAAAGAATGATTTTAACTATATTGACATCCATCTTGAGTTTAAAATGTTAGAAGAAGATACACAAAGATACCAAATATCGAATGACATTAGAATGGAGTCGAGTGATAGGAATCCACACGGCATCCAGCATCTCTATGAATTCTCTAGCTATTGAGATGCGAAGATTGGTCTTTAAAATGGGCATCATAGATGGCTATGAAACCATCATGAGGATCCAATGTTCTATCTTTTGGTGAAGGGATAGTGTAAGGAATTATAGCAGGAATGCCATACTAATCATAGATTTTTACTGTATCATGTGGTGATCGTAACAAAGCAATAATAGAAATGCTTTGAAGGTATGAATCTCTAAGTCCTATGAGGAGCCATTAATAATGACAAGAAACAAGAATGTGGATCATTGAAAGTTTAGGATTTTAAAAAATTTATTTCAAGAAGTGTAGAGGCAAGAATAATAGTCTACTTTAATATAAACAAAAAAGTAAGAAAAATATTAGAAAAGGATTTGAAAACACACTCAAAAATATTCTAAATCAATGTGTTTAAAGAGAGATACTAATTTATAACGCATCTTTTCTGAAATATCTCACATTAAGGCAACATTTTCCACATCATTTAAAATGTTCAAAATATTGCACATTAATAATCAGTAAAAAGTAGTTCTAAACAATCATGTCATATGTCATGAAGAGAAGAATATCATCTGATGTAATATTAAATGTGCCATCAACATGTTATTTCAATCTCGAGAGGCATTATAATGATGATGCCACCACAAATGCCATCCAACTATCCGTTTAAATATAACAAAATAAAAATTCAACTAGTCTAAAAAGATGAATATATTAAACTCTTAAAATTTTAATTTGGTTTGTTTAAGAGTGATGGTTTGTTAGAAAATCAAATTGTCCCATTCTACAAAAATTAAGAAATAATTGTTGGGTTATCACTCATTATATTTTCAAGTCTTCAGATTAAAAGTCAGAATTTTTCATAAATTTGCAGATGTTAACTGAATTTATTAACTAATCAGAACTTTTCATAAGAATATACTTCCATACAAATATGCACAAGTCCAAATATGAAAGGAACAAATTAAATGTTATAATCCAAATATAAAAATAGAAAATATTAGTTTTTAATTCATTCTTGATGGCAAGCATATACAAGTTATATTTCAAAATAAAAATATTGAAACAATTAGCTTGTAAGAAAGAAAATATATCAAGTGATGATCTTTAACATCTGCAAAAAAATTATCATACCTTCTCCAATGTTAACTTGTCCAAGTGGGGAGACAAAGGGTAACACCTAACTAAATAATTCCTACAAAATGATGGTGGACAACTGAATGCCAACAGGGGATATATATTGGCATATACGTTAGGCCTATCGAAGAGAGATGCATAAGTCAAGATGCACCCAAAGGTATAAAATTTTTCTAGTAACTATTTAGGCTAAAAATCAATTTCACCGACAATATTGCATAAAATAAAGGAATCAAGACAACCTCCCCTCAAAACAAAGTAAATCAAGATGGATTTCGTCATTGGCATTGGCGAAATACTATGGCGCTAAAATTAATTTTCTTCTATCCGAAAAAATCCACCAAGTAAATGATATGTTTACAAGATCCAACTAACTCATCAACTACTAATGCATGAAAATAGGATGAAGAATATAAAGTAAAAGATAATCATCCTTTTTATAGAGAAAAAACAAGAAAAAAAGAAGCATTTTGAAACAATATGTGTTTGATAGTTAAAGAATCTCTACCGAAATAATGGGCTAAGTAATTAGCACGACTATTCAGTGAGACTACACACTAGCTTCAAGTCCTTTGAGAAGGAATGTTTGAACAATCTAAAAGGTTGGGTTAATTTAATCATTCATTTTTTTAAGCAACCTAAAAGTTTGAATTCAACATTCAAGTATGAAAGGCTAATATTAGGTATAGTATCTATTAGGCTGACTTAATCCATTAGCCCAACGAGCCTATTATTAATAGTTCTAGGATAGTAAAAATGAGAGAGTATTATTCAATCCATTAGGCGTAAGCCTAGAGAGTTCAATGCATAGTCTTAACCCAACTCTATATAGGATAAATCAAAATCTAATATGCGATCAAACACTTATTGAACCAAATATAAATTGGATTGAGTTATAAACCCGAATGGCGCCATATTCGAGTACTCAGCCTAACGGTTCAATTAATTGAGTGATTTGTCGATTCTACAATTAGTCCAAGCGAACATTCTTGCATTGACATATATTAATTACCCACCATCAGTTCAATCTTTAAACGTCAGTCACCTTTAATTAATTCTACGATCAAAACATACACAATGACAATTTTGTTGCTTAAATTGTGGCAACCTATTCATCTATAGAAAATTACTAACAATTGATGTTATAATTATAAATGCACACCTTTTTCCTAAAAAAGACATGGGATATGAAAATGAGGGGTATAGAGTATAACCCTCTGACTTATTTGTTCTTCTACGAATATATAAAGTCTAACCCTATACTTTTTCTTTCATTCTCTTGATCTCTCCCAAGTTATAGTTTTTTAAAAAATATACTTGTTGCATCCTTGGTGTTCGGGTTGTGATATGGATTAGGGAGTCACTCGATCTTTCATCGTGAGTTAAATTGAAATGAGTCTGATCCCCAATTTATTATTCAATGTTCAAATCAGAAATCTTTCTAATAAAATAGAAAACTATGAGGAGAATATGAGAGACACGTATGCATGGGATATAAGAGAAGGACTAAACTTCTGTAATACGTTCGACGAGAAGCGGTTTGGAAAGATGGAGGCCTGAGCTCCAATTTATCGCACTCGGTGAGTGGTTTACTAAAGTGCACTCGATGGAAAGTGGCTTCACAACAAAGAGAAAGAATTGTACTGAAAAAATAGAATTTGGTTCTTTCTGGGTTCTTATGTCTCGCTCGAAGGTTGCCTTAGTTGAGAATTGATCAATTCCTCTCCTTGTAAAGGGGGAGGGCATTTGTAATATTTCATGGAGAAGGCTTTGGCACCAAGGCTCGTAACAGGTGTCCCCTTAGGATTCATCGACCGTTAGAGCGTTGACGGGAGCCATTGTGTTAGATGTTGTCTTGTGGCGGTGACGTGACCACAGCTAGTGGTGGCCTATAGGGGCTAGGTTGCTTCTCGCGTCAGTTGATTGGGTTGCCGTTAGTCGATTGGTACGGTAGTTTCCTATAGTTGACCACTATCATTATTGGTTGGGACCTGTTGTACCAGTATCTTTTGCGCTGCCAGGCTACTATAGTTAAGATGGAGGGTGAACTTTTCCGTGATTTGCTCAGTTGTAGGGGTTATCCCCTAACCTTGGACTATTACTCCTTTCTAGGCCTATTTGCAGCAGATGGGTTGGTTGGACTGTTCCTGGGCCTTGTTCAGTGTTAGGCTTCACTGACCAATGGCTGATTGTCAGATCACCCTGTATCATGATTGAACCCATCAATATTAATTTATATTTTAGAAGATATTTTAAAAAGTAAATTTTAATTTTTTTAGAGTTCATATTTAGTATTGTGGCATATATCATTTTGATAAAATAGTTTGATAAGTAAATATAAATTTCTTCAAATTAGAATGCAAACTTCAGATGCCTATTAAATATTAATATAGATTCATATATTATATTTATATTTATTTTTATATTATTATTAATAAAATAATATAATAATTTAATAATATACATAATGGTTTGAATCTCATAAGTTGTTTGCTAGATCAGAACAAAAATACCTTTTAATCTCGGAATCAAAGTGAAAATAATAAGCTTTTAACATATTATGATTTATTTGCCCCTTAAGACCATTTTTTTAAAAAAATCACTAATATGCTAACTTGAATTAAATTTTAAAAAATTGGCAGTAAAAATTATAGCAAGGAACCAAATAGATCGATTTCAATCTGAGATAATGCAATTTGTGTGGGTCTTTATTCGATTTTGGTTTAATAGTCGTAATCTTACCTTATTGAAAATATTTAATAATATGAATTCAACTATATATATATATATGTTTATCAAATAAATATATAAATAAAATATTATATTATTTAAAAATATTGTTTAAAATCATTGAGAATTATACATGTCATATATTTATTTATTCTTGTTGCGTCCATAATTTCGAATTGTCTGACGAATTAGAGAGTTATTCAATTTTTCAGGTGAGTTGAATAAGAACGGGTTCGATCCTCGTCTTTCTTTTTAACTTAAAATCTGCATAACACAAATGACGAAAAATACGAGAGGTCGGAGAATGTTTTAACTCACTTCTCTATTTATCATCCGATATTCAAATTAGTAATTATTTTTCATACAGAAAAAGATAGAGTACATTTTGAATAAAATATACGTAAAGGATTATATATTTGGGTATATCCGATCGAGTGGCATCTTAGATGGACAATGTCCTAGATGAATAATTTTTTCTTGGTTGGAGGACTTCATGAGGGGACTTATGGAGGAAGAGTCCTTCTTGTCAAGCTGGCTCATTTCTCCTCTTCTTCTTTCTTTTTCTTTTTCCCCAGGAGCCTCCCTCTTTGCTGAGATAAAAAGAAAATTTATAAAATAGGCGGGTGATTTTAACCACAAGCTAAACTGTCTCCATAGACAATCACCTATCGAACTGCCTCCACAAATAAAAACATGCCAATTGAGCAGTTTTTTTGTCTAAATCGGATATATCAAACCGATTAATTCTAAAATAGCATTGAAATGTACCAATCGGAGTCAGTGATTCACAACCATGATAACTTCATTACATCCTTTGTTCTGCAATGATGAAGGCGGTTGACGGGAGACAGTATATATATTCTTAGCAAAAAAAATATATTATTTATTTTGATTATTCATAAATTTTATAATATATTTCTATATGTATAGTTTATTTTAATTTTTGTAATTTTTAAATTTAAATTTTAATAAATTCTATACAAAGTGAGTAAATTATAAATATTATAAATAAATAAATGATACATTTAATAAATCCGTTTAGTAAATTATAATAGTCGTTATAAAAAATTAAATATTTTTAATATCATAAAATTCTAAAAAAGTTGCTCTTATAATTTTTATATTACTGCTACCTGTAACACCTAAAATTATAGTTTTTACATTATAAAAAACTTAATCATAAATGGAATAGTTATTTCTCAGCAAATTAAATAATATAATATTTATTATTATCTTATTTTTAATAACACTTACTCGTGTAAAATAATTATTTTATTTTTAATTTATTCTAAATTACTGGTCAACAATACAGTGGCTGAGACTCCACCATTAAAAATCAAACGGTAAAGATTTTAAGATATAAAAAACATTATATATAATATTTTTTATAATTATTTACAATATTAATATTTATAAAATATTAAATCAAATAATAAAAAAATTATATTTATCTGATAAATAAAAATAATATAGTTAAAAAATGCACCATACCTAAATCCCATGGGTTATATCCTCCAAGAAGCAATCCCCTAAAGGGCTCTGTTGCCATCCAAAGCTTAAATTGCCTAAGTAAGGTCTATTTGGAAAGTGCTTTAATGAATGGACCACATTGTGGGGGTCCATGAAAAAAAAAAAAAGATATTTTTAAAAATAATTTTATATGATATAATATTTATCGATCTATTTATTATTAAGTAATTTTATAACTATATATAAATAAGTAGATATCACGTCAACCTGGGTCGGATCAAAAGTTGGCGTATTACTTTAGATAACAGAATATCAGTGATCCTATGTTGTGGACTTTAACTAAATTTCGGGTATATAATTTTATTCATAGATATTATAAATCAGATAAATCTAAAAATATAGTAATAAAATATATTTTATTATCACATATCTAATTATAACATTTTAAATTGCCTTTATCGATTCATAGCTACCTACCCAAGAAATAACTTATAGCCTAAGATAATAGTCTTTTTGAAGAAAGTATGAGAAAATCTTTCATTTACTTTGATTTTATTTTATTTTATTTTTAAAGTAAATTGATATTAATTTATATATATTCTGATAATTTAATAAATATATAAGATATCATATCATTAAAAATATTTAAATAATATTTGTATAACACAACTCCTGTTGGAAAGACTACTTCGAGGGGCTTGCTTAGGATGATTAAATGATGGAATTGGGCACATGTCAAATTTAAATGAGAAAATGTGACTGTGCCCAATCAAATTTAAAGTATAAAATATTTCACAAAATAACATATTTAGATGCAAAATATTACTTTAAAATACATAGAATAAATAATATTTATATAAAAATTATTAATTATGCTAAAATATATTTATAGAGAGGATTTTTAAAACTCGGCATTTATCATAAATAAAAAATTATAGTTTATAAAATTTATAATTTATGTTGGATTAGATTAATTGTTTTTATCTATAACAGTGCCCAATCTATTAATGGCCATCAATGGATAGATTCTTTTTTAAATAAAATGAATTATAAATATATTTATGAATAGGTTTATTTTGATTTATAGGATAATTTATATTTAAACCGCATATAGCTGTTTATATTTTTACCAAATTAAATAAAACTATTAGGTGAGGCAATCATTTAAAACCGTGAATATACATATTGGTTTAGATTATACTATTTTTAATGATTTGCAATAATCCAAAAACTATTTTTTAACAATGTTATATTTTATGTATGAAAATTAAAGTAATCAGTGATAAAATTAACAAATAGTAAAATTTTAAACAAGTATCAAAATAAAGCAAAAAATAGCTGATGGGTCCAGTAGTTCTCGGGCCGACCTAGAATTCGGGTTGCATGAAAAAGTCCCCTGAAAACGACAGCCTAACAAAAGCTCCTCTAAACTTAAGATCCAAAGTCCGTATCAATAAGCCCAAGTCGACATCGCTTAAGATAATCTAACGGTATTTGGGCCGCTAAAGACGGCCGTAGGATGGCCCATAGACGTAGCACGATCAACTTCCAACTCAATAAATAAATCCAAATGAACTTTGATATGAAAAAGTGCCACAAAATAGCAACCCAACAAAAGCTTCTCTAAATTTAAGATCCAAAGTCCGCAATAATAAGCCCGAGTTGACAGAACACAAGGCAATCTAGCGATATTTGGGCTACTAAGGATGGCCGCAAGACAGGCCAGTAGATATAACATGGTCAGCTCTAATTTAGTAAATAGATCCAAATGAATTCTGACACTAGGTGGTCTTTTATGCCTATAGAAGCACGATTTGCATCGCGGTAGCAGTTAGCTTGTCGTCAGATCTCAACGGTTTAGAGTATCGATGGTAGGTGCACAATGTTAACCACTCACGATTACAGAGCTGTGAAGTCTAAGGTCGGCGAACCCACACCCTCATATTACATATATATCTCTTCCTCCATAGGAAAGGAAGAAGGCTACTCTTTGAATCCTCCCTGCAATCATTTTTCAACCCTTGTTTTGAATCCTTCCTAGAGATTTCATTGATCCAAAGAACCAGACTCTCTAATGGTGGCACGACGTCTCCCTAAGTGAATCACCCGTTGGGTGCGCCTCTTTAGAAAGCCACTCTTAGACGAGTGCACCATCAATTCTCTAAGACATTCTCCCGTAAGTACAATTTTCTTTAAGCCATTCACTCGTTAAGTGTACTAAATGAAGTTTAACTCTTCAATAAATACTCAATCCCATTATACTTGTATCCACGCATTTTCTTCTTATCCTTTTATCTTTCTATCTAATTGAGAAAATTTTTTAATTTGAATATTAAAGGGTATATTGGGACGCGAGTCCCATCATCCACTAATGTCTTATTTATTAGTTATGATATGTAATATTTAAGTTCAAAGTAACGAAAATCGGACATGCTTAGTTGAACCCATCGGACGAAATCAAATGGCCTCCTAATTTGTTTAGTAATTTGAATTCTGGCCCATAATTTGTTTAGTAATTCGGATTTAATAATGTATCAATATTAAAATAAATAATAAACAAATCAAAATAACATTATAGCTGAAAATTCAATAAAATTGGTCTATTATTTGATGTATTTTTTAAAAAAATTTTAACACTGGCCCATACTTATTCATTATTATAATAATCTGGTTAAATGTCGTGAATTTTGATCATAAAACGGGTTTTAAATGTTTTAGGGAATAATAAATCCTTAGACAAATTAAAAATATAGCCATTTATATGATTATTTGAATTATAAGTATAATAAATAAATATAAATATAAATATACATAGAGGGACGAGGAGGGGTGCTTATGTTGATGTATATGAAATATCTAAACATAATATACAAGTTTTTAAATATTAATATATTAATAATGATACAAAATAATAAAAAATAGCATTATATATATATTTTTTAATTTGTTTTGTTAAAAATAAATATAGAATAATATTATTTAAATAATTTTTTATTAATTTTTAATATTTAATAAATATTAATATATTAAAAAAATACAAATATTTTTATTTAAAATTTTATCTATTAAATTTTAACTTAATATTATGATTGAGAAGTGTAAAATTTTAATTATCTTCCCATTTCCGGAAGGCAGAAACCGGATAAATCAGGAAGTTTCAAGAGGCGGCGGCACGCTTCCTTTCCACCATCTACGTGGCAACATGCTATTGGATCGTGTGCGTGGAAGGGCCACGACGAAAACTTAACGAGTTATTCAATAATTATATTTTCAACTTTTTTTAAATATTAACATATATTAAAAATTTAATTTAAAATACAAAAAATTGTAATAAATATAATTATTTAAATAATATTATTTAATATTTATTATTTTATTTCCAACTACCCAAAAAAATGCACTATTTCATTTTAAAGCAATGCCATATTTATAAATATTATAAAAATCATTTTATTATTTTTATAAAAAAATAAATTCATATTTAACTGATCCAATAAATTTAAACAACAGCTGTAAAATATTAATTTCAGTAAATATATTTTTTCATCTTGGAAATAAATTTTATATTTAATATTTGATTTACACATGAAAATTTTAAATTTGTTAATAAATTATTGATGGATTTATATTGTATTGCCGCGTTGCATGGCACACTCTCATTTGCCGGAACACTCTAGCCTTTTAATTCATATACAGAAATTGCGCCAAACTATAAATAAATCTCGAGCGCTCAGTTCAATTTCGCAATGGCCGTCTCTCTGAATTGTGAATTCGCAGGCGATATAGAAAGTGAGGATCGAAAGAGACGAATTTGTGGTTCAGTAATTTATATTGAGAGATGTTGAGCGCTCAAGCAAGCAAACAAGCAAAAATGAAATCGAATTCGAGACTCGTAGCTTTGACGATCCTTCTTCTATTCGTTTCAGGTTTGTAAAGTCTTCCGCGCCGATTTCTTTGTTTTTCAATAATCTTGTGATTTTAATCGTGTTTTATATTCGGCGCAGTACATAATTTTCGTGATTAGTTTACCATTTACAGAAATATCTTTATGCTTTTTCGAAGTTATTGGAAGTGCATGCGTAGTTGTTGTAGAACACAGCGGCAAGCAAGTTAACTAGATCTGATAAAATGTTGATTTTCTTTTTTCTGAGATTCATTTATGGAAATATTATTAATATCAGATGTCATGTTCCTTGATAATTTTAGTTTTCAGGCATAAGTTTAGTTCACCCTTGGCGAATTAAGGAATTGCTTCGTGAGCTTGTTTTGTTGAGTTTTTTTTTATCACTTTCTTGTTAGTGTCACACTGTCAACATATCATGAATCAGTATGCTCAAAATTTGCTCTAGCAAAGGGAAAATTTGAGTAGCACACCATTGCAGCATGGTTTGTCCAGGGAATGCATGCCTATGCTTGTTCAAGGGTGCAGATACGTTATTTGTTCAATGTATTTGCGCCTAATGTATGTCTAAAAGCTATTCGTATATTAATATTATTATAAATTATTTTTATGTGAAATAAGGGCATTTAATACAGAATTTTTTGATCTCTGAGTATCGACACAGTGAAAAAAAAGAAAAAAAATTACTCATTTATTTAGATTTCAAATCGTATTTTATTTTCTGCCTACTTTAAGTATATTATTTTTATTAATATAAAAAATAATTTATTGACTATTTTCTAATTATTTGTTCTTATATTCTTTATTATTTGAGTTTATTATTAGAAGTTATTATATCATTATACTATTAGAAGTTTTTTTATTCAGATTTATTATGTAATAGATATTTTATAATTTTATAATTTTTTTTTATTTAAAAAAATTTTTTAGGTAAAATATTATGTATTATTATTTATGATTATAATTTTATATTATATATTATCATATTATCTCTTTATTTTTTAAAATAAAGGGTTTAAAAATAATGTTTATGCTTTTCGAAAACATGTTTGAGAGTGCTAGAGCGGGCTGATCGAGGCTTTGCAATATCTGTTAATTATTGACGTCGGTTTGCATTTCTGAAAAAATCACAATTATGGTCTTACCTGCCATCAATGGTCGTCAGTAGAACATTTTGCCCCTTGAGTACTTCAATTTTTGCCCTTTATTTGACACGCTTCTTTTACCTCTCGTGCGAAGGGTTTTCGCTAGGCGTAGCACTAGCAGCGGATAACCAGAAAATCAAAGGCACCGTTATTGGCATCGACTTAGGGACTACTTATTCTTGTGTCGGTGTGTATAGAAACGGTCACGTTGAAATTATAGCGAATGACCAGGGTAACAGGGTCACACCATCGTGGGTGGCGTTCACTGATACAGAGCGTTTGATTGGAGAAGCCGCTAGAAATCAAGCGGCTTTCAACCCAGAGCGAACAATTTTCGATGTCAAGCGGCTTATTGGAAGAAAGTAAGTGAAGTCAAAGATTATTATTACTGTACGTTGAACTGGCGTGAGTTTGTGATAGTAATTGATAATAAACTGTTGTGCAGGTTTGATGATACCGAGGTTCAGAGAGATATAAAGATGTATCCATATAAGGTTGTGAACAAAGATGGTAAGCCTTATATACAAGTGAAGATCAAGGAAGGTGAATTCAAGGTGTTTAGCCCCGAAGAAATCAGCGCTATGATTTTGGGAAAGATGAAGGAAACAGCGGAGTCATACTTAGGGAAGAAAATCAAGCATGCTGTTGTCACTGTTCCAGGTTTTTTTTATTGAAAACTTAGTCTTGAATAACAGTAGGAATTGTACGCTAGCATTGTGTCTCTCATGGGAGTTCTTGTGCTTCTTGGTTGCAGCTTATTTCAATGACGCTCAGAGACAGGCCACCAAGGATGCAGGAACAATTGCAGGGCTCGATGTAGCTCGCATAATTAATGAGCCAACGGCAGCAGCAATTGCTTATGGTTTAGACAATAAAGGAGGGGAGAAGAACATTCTGGTCTACGATCTTGGTGGTGGAACGTTTGATGTTAGCATCCTGACCATTGACAATGGAGTATTTGAGGTTCTTGCCACCAGTGGTGACACCCACTTAGGAGGTGAAGATTTTGATCACAGAGTGATGGATTACTTCATTAAATTGATCAAGAAGAAGTACAACAAGGACATAAGCAAAGACAACAAGGCTCTTGGAAAGCTCAAAAGGGAATGTGAGAGAGCTAAGAGGGCATTGAGTAACCAGCATCAAGTCAGAGTTGAGGTAGAATCCCTGTTCCCAGGCATTGACTTCTCGGAGCCCTTGACAAGGGCTAGGTTTGAGGAGTTGAACATGGACTTGTTCAAGAAGACAATGGGGCCAGTCAAGAGGGCATTGGAGGATGCAGGGATAAAGAAGACAGATATTCATGAGATTATTCTTGTTGGAGGGAGTACTCGAATTCCTAAGATTCAAGAGTTGCTGAAGGACTTCTTTGATGGGAAGGAGCCTAACAAGGGTGTTAACCCAGACGAGGCAGTCGCCTACGGTGCAGCAGTTCAAGGTGGAATTCTCAGCAGTGAAGGTGGTGAAGAAACTAGAGGTAGTGAGTTAATCTACTCACTTTCTCAGCGAAATTTCCTGCTTACACACTGTTCATTAGATTGCTAATTAGTTTAATTTTTTGTTCGACACAGATCTCCTCCTCCTTGATGTGGCTCCCTTGAGTCTGGGTATTGAAACTGTTGGCGGGGTCATGACAAAGTTGATCCCAAGGAACACCGTCATTCCCACCAAGAAATCTCAGGTCTTCACAACTTATCAGGATCAACAAACAGCGGTTGAAATCAAGGTCTTTGAAGGTGAAAGAAGCTTGACAAAGGACAACCGTGAGCTGGGGAAATTCCAACTTTCTGGCATTCCACCTGCTCCAAGGTAATTTGCCTTCATCCTGCAAATTTAAATTTCTAGCAGTGCTCGATATCTGTGGAGTTATGAAATCCTTAATAAAAAAACATGATTCTTATCGATGATTTATCTATCTATTCAGAGGAGTGCCTCAAATCGAGGTGACCTTTGAGGTTGATGCGAATGGTATACTTCATGTGACGGCAGAAGACAAGGCAGCTAAGAATAAGCAATCCATAACCATCACCAATGACAAAGGACGACTCAGCCAAGAAGAGATAGAGGACCTGATATATCAGGCCGAGAAGTTTGCTGAAGAGGACAGAAAGGTGAAGGAGAAAATCGACGGAAGAAACAGGCTCGAATCTTACGTGTATAACATGAGGAGCACGATTGAGGACAAGGATAAACTAGCAGATAAGATTGATTCGGTCGACAAAGAGAGCATCCTGAGCACGTTGAAAGACGCTCTTGAATGGATAGACGACAACCAGGAAGCCGGGAAAGAGGACTTTGAAGAGAAGATGAAGGAGGTGGAAGCTGTCTGCAATCCTGTGATCAAGAAAGTTTATGAGAATAGTGGTGGAAGTTCAGCTAATCCTGAGGAGGAAGAGTCTTATGATGACTTGTAGAGCCAATTCAGGGCAGGAAATTCTCCTCCATTTTACAGCTATTTCAATTTCATAGGAATTGGTATTTCTTGAAGCATACTGTTTTGTAATTTGGATCAAAAGTCACCTAATTTCAATATTAAGTTAGTTAATTCAAAAAACAAAAAAAAAAATCATTTCTCTTGAATTCACAAATTTATCAACTTCTTCCTGCGCCAGTGTTATTTAGAAACTCCAGTGTTGATTATCTCTGATGTATTTTGGGATCCGAATTTTAGACGGATGTAGATTTTCACCTCAAATTTCTTTATCTGGTTGACTTGAATCACGTGAATTCGATCGACACCTTTAAAAATCTAAAACTTGCACACTACAAATAAAAACAGTAGAATTTGATCACTTACGGGGATTATTTTTCGATTGGCTCTCCGACGTTCAAATCAAAAAAATCTTTCTCCATATTAAAGAAAGTTATAATGGAAAAATATATATTTGTTTATTTTGTTTTGTATATTTTGTTTTTGTGTGTATGATTGAGAGAGAGTGAGTTCGCCTTCTTTTGCATCCAAGAGCCTATTTTTATAATGTTGAGACTGTTTTGATAATACTCGTCCGTTTTTGTCAATTTTTCTAACCATCTTGGATAAGAAAAAACAGTTTTAGGCCTACCATCTTAGATAAAGGTTATCGATTACAATTGGTTATACTTCACGGAAGTAGAATCGTGAACCAAATTTAACCATGATTTATGGGCCTTAGTTCGAGTTTGGCCCATTTTACACAATGTATAGGGTTATTTTTTCCGCTAGGCCTCCTTCTCATTGGGCTCCTCCATTTGGATAAGCCCAATTTGGGCCTTTTCCATCAATCTCTATGCATATTAAGACCCACACTTTTGAGTGGCTCCTGCTATTTTCACCGGATGCTAATTTGTGGGTCTTTTGTTTTGGCATCCTCCACTCCACCCATATATTTTAAATTTGATTTTATTGATATATCAATAATATTGCTCTATGGTGATATGAAAGCCTAGATTTTAAACCTTAAAAACATTTTCAAATATTTGATTTGGTTTTATTGAGGGTATGGAATTTAATATAATGATAATGTTATTTTATTCTGATATGATATCCATGATTTTAAATCACATAAATTATTTTTTTGTGCAATGTCAGTATAAGTTTTGTATATTTAATTCTTTTCCAATATTGGTTTTGATTTAATGTTGATATAGTTTAATATAATGGTCTTTTTAAAATTTTATGAACCCATAATATGTCATTGTGTCTTGACTTTAAGGAAAGTATATTGCATGATTTGGGGGGTCAATTGATCCTACTCAAAGAAAGTATATAAATAAAAAAAATAGATATAAATATATTAATAATTAAATTAAATTTTTTTATTGACTATATTAAATATTTTTAATTATTAATAACTGTAATTCACATATCTTTATCAAATTAGTTGAATATTTTGATCATTTTGTAAAAAAAAATAATAACACTAATATTTTGAATTTATTATGTTAAAATATTATAATTTTAAAATTATTTACTCCAACAAAAAAATTCTAAATTCTGCCCTGCTTCTTATATATTGTATATCAAATTTTGGTCCTAGTTTACGGAATAGAGATGAATATTATTGCCTTTTTTAAAAAAATTGACATAGGCAAACGTCATATATTTTTGATGGGTATAACAACATATAGGTTGATTTAACATGGAAAAAAGGCCCACTGAAGAAAGCCCATTGGGTCATAGAGCCGTTTCGGGACAAGTAAACTACTACGGTTTACTAGTCACGTGGGAAGAACTGTTCCTGGTAACCGATTGTAACGGATCAAACCGGTTGTAATGGATCAAAATCGATTTTTAAACTATATGATCTGATCAGCCGTTTCGGTTAGAAAATGGCTGCTATAAAGATCCCTTATTGAGAACAGAGAAAATGAAGAAAGGAGAAGACACAAAAAACTGTCTCGAAATAATAAGATCTTCATACTATTTCTTTTCTGATTCTCTTTGCATACGATAAAGAATCTATTGAATGATTCAAGTTGATAGAAGGAAATTCAACTTTCTCTCAATTTCGTATCTATCTAGTTGTAATGTGTAAATTCGGGATGTTAATAGTTAATACCTCGTTTATTCACAAAATCAGCATTAATTAAACCTATTAAAATCCTAAATCTAAGTCGCATCAATTTTAAATAAATATATATATATATATATATTTTTATATTTTAAATCTCATTTTGGATCAACTTATGGGGCCCATAATACGTAGCTTCTTTCCCGACCATATAGCAACCAGATGGGTTTAGATTTGGGAACAAAATTTTAAACTTTATTAAATATTTTAATCCAAATATATAATATGATATTTTAGACATTTTCTCTTATATACAGATCGAAATCCAAACTCAAATTATTTTATTTTTTTCATCTAAAAAAATAAAAAATTATAAATATTAGTATAGTTTTTAATCAATTAAGTTAATAGTATAGTATACCAATTAAAATTCAAGTTTATAAACACAATTTGGTTTTTAAAAATTTTTAAAAAAATATTGTTAATAATCAAATTAGTTATTATGTGATGTTTATTGGTCTTCCTGATAAACTACAGTTGTGGTGTCATTAGTCATCATTTAGAAAAATAATACATATTTTTAATTTTGACGTATATATTTGATTTAGATTTCAGTTTGAGAGATTTCATATTTAGTTTTCAAATCTTCTAACCCTAATTTTGCATAACACAGATTAAAATAATAGTTTTATAAGATTTGGGATTTGTTCATCGCATTATTCTCAAATACTTAAATTAATTTTTTGAACTTAATAATTGAGTTATTAAAAGACAGAAAAATGAAAAGAGTGAGAGTAGAGGACTAGGTTTTATAGTTATTCTGTGAGGTGTATGAAGTAGTTTGGAAGATAAATTCTAAACATATTGGTGCAGGTTGAATATTGTGAGATTGTATTTTAGATATCGAAATGATCAACCGATGAATAAAAATCCTCAAAGGATGTAGATGATAATGATCTCTTTTGACATGTTTCGAATTATCCCCCTGTGACTTAAAAATCAATGATTGATTTATTTGTAGTAATGTTACAAGCCATAATCTAAAATTTAGATTTGAATACTGGTTGTTTAGGTCATCAGTCACTACACACGTTCCAGATGATACATTATGATAATTGTTATTTATGTTAATTTGTACTGATTATGAATAGTTGAAAGTACGATAAGTTAAGATACAAAATACCAGTTAAGTATAAGAGTCAGTCGGCTGATTCCTGTTTAAATTTAGACATAATCTAAAATTTAGATTTGAATACTGGTTGTTTAGGTTAGTAGCCACTACGCACGTTCTAGATGATACATTATGATGATTGTTATTTATGCTGATTAGTACTGATTATGCATAGTTAAAAGTACGATAAGCTAAGATACAAAACACCAGTTAAGTACAGGAGTCAGTCGGCTGATTTGTAAAGCAACTTGTTATCTTTTAACTTATTTTTTTAGTCAAATATTAACCACCCAGTATAACATAGTCTAAATATGAAATATTAATTATTTAATAAATTGATCGCTTGACTTGAATTCCCAATATTCCTTAGAGGTTTCGGTTATTAAACTCATTCATGGGCCATGCTCTATTGGGTTGTCTTTGAGCCCGATCTTATTAATTTGCGTTGATTAGTTTTGAGCCTCCAGTTATATTATTGGACTTGTTTGATGGGTTCGGATCAATTTAAAATTTTGTTAGACCTAACAAATTTATAACTAGTTTATCAAAAATTATAAAAATATTATTTTTAAATAATAGTTGATTTTTTTTTTTTAATTTTTCTGAAAGTAGAATAATACCATGTAATTTTTTATGTAAATATTATATATAGAATATGAGTAATGGGCAGTGAATCTAAAATCAAATGAAATTTGGAGATGGGAACCCTATTCAAATTTAAACATCGAAATTCTAGTCCATCGGCAGGCTTTGTCGGCGTAAGGCAACCACAAGACGTTGATGCTCTGATTCTTGAGCTATATTTTCGATTCAAAGGCAAGAGACTAATCTTCTTCTCCTCCTCCGTCACTATTTAATCTGGTAAGAAGTATCCCCGAAATCTCTTATATTCTTCGGCTTAATTACATTTCTTGCTGTAAATGTTCGGTTTTCCCGTATTCTCCAGCCCCATGTATGATGTTAGCAATACTTATAATGTTGGTAGCTTGGCAATTTGGAACTTGCACTTATTCGTAATGGAATTTGTCAGGACATTTGGGAATGCATTTCATTTGTTTGACATTTGTTGAAAAACAGTTGCTTATATGACTGTTTAAGAATTGTTTGTTCTGAGCCCTAACCCATTTGCTTGCTAAGGAAACATGCATTAGAAAATCGTCAAGAAATAGGGCTACTCATGCTTTAAGTCTCAAAGCAAAAAATATTGGATACTGTGAAGCTGAATTCATATGGGAACATTGTACACAGAAGAGAGAAAATAAAATGTTGAAATCTTCGATCTGTGCTATTTTGGTTTCTAGATAATGACAGGATTATTAAAATTAGAAATGTTTCTGATTTGGGATTTCTAGCCTACTACACTTGGTCCGAGATATGTGTCGTATGATTAGTTCTTGTAAAGTGTCATATATTATAAAATAGGCTAAATATTTGAAAGAAAACTTTCATTAATTTTCTGGTTATCTCTTGTAAAGCTTTTTCGGAAGCTGAAAATTAATGCTTTGGCTAAAAATACCATTTTAGCTTTTTTGAGAAGCCAAAGGCTGTTTTTGTTGGATTTTGGTCACTCTTTTGTGTGTACGACAATAAACGGATGATCTTTTGGAGGATGCATGATATTCGCACGTGGAATACTCTGGCAATAGTCAAGCAAGGGTCATACAATACTTGTACGAGGGTTGATCAAGGGTTGGTTGAGGGTCGTCCAAGTGATAAAGGAAGTTGAAGGGTTACATAATATTTGTACAAAAGTTGGCCAATGGTTAGTCGAAAATCAACTAAGTGGTACATGATGGGTGTCTGAAGAGAGTATATGTCGTTTGCTCAAAGGAATGGCTCATGATGGGAATTTGAGGGACACACATGCATGATTTGTCTAGAAAGGCTGCGTTTGATGCGTGTCTAAGGGATACTCGTATGCTGTTTGTCTAGGGAGGTTGCACTTGATGCATACTTGATCAATGCTTGTGTACCAACATTGATATAAACTTACACCTAACGCGATTTTAGAATGTTTGAAATCATTTTCTTACACAAGAAGTGTTGCACAGAGAGTGAAAAGTGAAAAAGAGAGAAGATAAAGAGGTTTGGTATTTAGTTGAGGTCCGATTTGAGTTCCGTTTTTCACTAAAGTCGGTTACGTTATTTTAGTGTTGTTTTCTAGAATATATTTCCATTTGATTACTCTTGTTTATTAGTATATTTTCTTTTATGGATTGTTAGGTGTGTTGAGGCAGTTAGTATTCAACTATTATTTACTCAAATTATAATAAAAGGGATTTTGGAGGAAGTTATTTTGTAAACAGTATTATTTTATAATGAATTTGTTCGAAATTTATCCCGTAATTTTTTTCTTAATTGGGAAAGGTTTTTTATGTTGAAAATCGTTGTGTATTGTTATATTTCTTATATTTACGACTTTGGTGGTTGATGCTTGATGGAGAATTTGGATTTTTCATTTTGCGCCGTGCATGCATGGTTTAGCCGATTCCCAACAGTTTTATGTTTAAACCTCTTTTCTTAGTCCCAGGTGTAGTTGATACAAGTGTTAGACCAAGGTTCCTGTTAACCTAGACTTTATTGTGTTCTATTTGATTGATATCTCAACAAACCATGCAATGCAATGTAAACACACACACACTCATTTATTGATTTGTAAGTAACATGAATTGGCTTCCTATATCAGAACATGTTGTTGATTAGTCACATATGCTTCTATCGGACAGAAAATAGTTAACAAGGAATGCAATATGTGGCATTATTTGCAGAATTATAGGCATGCGCCAAAGACTGGATGTTGATGCCCCTTGACAAATGTTTCTTTTGGCAACTGGGGTGTGTTTGTGTAGAGACTGTGCTAGTTGTGATTAATCAAAAGGGAGTTTGTGTTACGTGGGGGGTGTTTATAGTTTGTGATGGGGTGTGCTGATGAAGATTTTCATACTATTGAATTTACATGCAAGCAAAATATGTCTTCAATTTTCGAGCTACAACCATAAGTAAATCAACTTGGCTTGGGATCTTCTTGCTGAAGTCTTTTAAACTGTGATTTTCCTTCCCCTCTTAATTGGTAAAACTATGTAGAAGTGTAGGAATTTGACTAGTCCTAAAATTTTATGATGCTTTTTTCTTTTTTTCTTTTTTGACAAAAAATGTACATGAATCAAATTATGCTAATATTTAACATTCTATAGTTGTTTCCTATGCAACTAGTTTTCCTCTCAAAAGGTAAAACACATGATCAAACTATGAAGATTTTAAAGATGTCTTGTAAACCTTCTGTGACAAGTAGACAATTCCCAGGTTTCCCACTTTTTTCTGTGGAAAAACAAATAAAATAGTAAATTGGATTGTTTTACTTTCCCAGTTTTGTTCTTTCCAATAGTTATCATCATTAAAATGTTATCCAAACACAATTCTATGGTTGGCAAATGGATTTATGCTCTAATTATTAGTTGTTAATCCATCTAGGTTCCAGCTGAAATTTCACAATTTGGATTTCTCATTATGAATCTTATGTTGTTTTATGACACTGATCACTTGTGGACTCTAATTTGTATTTGCTATGCAACAGTTTATTACCATGAATGGGAATGACATATCTTCTGACCAAGTTGTCGCAGAACTGATTGACATGGGTTTTGAATACCCTCTAGTTACTGAAGCTATAGAAACAGTGGGTCCATTATTACATGAAGCAGTTGATTATATATTGAATCATTCTTATAGGAATGATAAGCATGCATCAACTAGTTCTGAATGTTCCTTTGCTAGCAATGCCAAGGTTTTGGGAAAGAGATCCTTGCCTTCATTGTACCGCTCTAGTCAAATGAGACAATCTAGCATATGGGAGCATCTCCAATCCACAGACAGACACAAAAAGAGTAGGACTACAGCCATACATGATGTGACAAATTCGAGATCAGAGTTGCTGCCTGTGCCATTAGAAGATTGTCATAAACCAAAAGAAACTCATACTAGGGTTGACTGTGATATGATACGCACAGCAGAATCACCTACACCATCGCATGGCCCACATTCACGTTATAGACCAGAAGAAGTGGAAATCGGATCAGACTGGGAACAGAAAGTTAACAGGCTATTGCAAAAACAATTTGGGTATTCATCATTGCAAAATTTTCAAAAGGAAGCTTTAACTGCCTGGCTAGCTCATCAGGATTGTCTTGTTCTTGCGGCAACAGGGTCTGGTATTTGTCATTTGCTTTTGCCTCTATCTGTTATTGCTTGAGTAACTGAATCACTTTACCCTTTTTGGGCAATTGTGTTTGTGTAGGGAAATCTCTCTGTTTTCAGATACCAGCTCTGTTGACTGGGAAGGTGGTGGTTGTGGTTTCACCATTGATAAGCTTAATGCATGATCAGTGCCTCAAGCTTGCAAAACGTGGTGTTTCGGCCTGCTTTATTGGGTCTGGGCAGCCAGACAGTAGTGTAGAAAAGAAAGCAATGAATGGAATGTTTGGGATCATATATGTTTGCCCTGAGACAGTGCTAAGGTTAGAGAGACTGTATTATCTGATTTATGATTTAGCAATGATGGTGATCGGAAAAATGAAATTGCCCTCTATCTTCTTGTAGACTGATTGAACCACTCCAGAGGCTTGCAGAAAATCGAGGAATAGCTTTATTTGCCATTGATGAAGTCCACTGCATTTCTAAATGGGGCCATGATTTTAGACCAGACTACAGGTTTGTTTCATTCTTTTACGTTATTTATCTGCTACTTGCACAATGTTTGATTTTTTACTTGTCTAGATCAGTAGTGAGGCAGCAATATTGTTCTACATCACATGGAATAAGGTACTGGTGTGAATAAGAAAAAAAAGCAACCTAATACACCAAACTTCCACATAGTGGGATCTGAGATGGATAAAATATACACAACCTTACCCTTCTATTGTAGAGAGAGTTTCTGTGAAGTACTACTGTGTGGTGCACAATATTATTCTTAGCCTTGAATCTTTATGTTGCAAATACTTTTAATCAATTGAAATGTTACTTGTGTACCATCCAAATGAATACCAATGAGACAATGGGCTTGACTAGGTTGGCTGATGGTTGAAGGTGGCTGTTTTGCATCTATAGTTTGGAGATGATAGTTTGTTCTCATTTAATGATTCAGTTAGGGATGTGCGGTACTTCAGGTGTTATCTGGCTGCTATTGAGGCCTGTTTATGGTGGTGGGAGAAAGCTCTAATGTGGATAGCCTTTCAGTGATCTGTTGTCGCACATGAAAAATATAAAGAAGTCTTGGGATATGGTGATAGCAAAGCTTGAAAGGATGTGAGGAAAACTACATAAAGGATCATGACCAGCACTTTGGAAGTATGCTTTCCAGTCTCTATACTTTTCTTTCTTGCCTCCTCGCCCATTCCTTCTGGTTGTTAGAATTGAGAGAATCATAAAACAATTCTTGTGAGTGGTTGTGGTGATGCTCTCAAATTCATGTAGTTAAGTGGAGGATTGTAGATTTGATCTTCGCCGGGGGAGGGGTTGGTTTGAAGACAGATTTAACTGACTGTCTGGGGAAATGACTCTGTCTACTTTTTAGTGGAGAAAAATGTGTAGGGTGTGGGGTAAATGAAGCTATCTATGGAGGTATCTTGCTTTTCCAAAAGGAATCAAACAGAAATTTTGGGGTGTGTTTGTAGAAACATATTCAAAAGGCTCTGGAATATTTTCAGCAGTTATTCAATTTTTAGGTTAAAATGAAAATATAATGAATTTTTCAGTGGCTATTAGGAAATGTGTTACCAACTTATTGCTCAAAGTTCCCTTTCTATTTGGACTTGGTGTTAATTGTAAAGCTGCAACAATGTTTTATTTTGAGTTGGTTGACGGCTAATAATGCTTTGGCATCCTCTTGTCCGATGGATGGGACAGAATGATTCTGTCTCTTTGAGGTTGCAGGAAATACTGCTGCTGTAGAATGTTGCACAGAATCCCTTTATTTTAGGTAAATGCAAAGCCTCCTTCTGAAGTAGATAGGATTGGGTGGAATTTAGTCAAGGACTGTTTCTACTGTTGCTTACTTTTATTCAGCCATCTTAAATTTGCTGGTTGCACTTTTTCCTCCCGAGGGCCATTGAAAGTCTAATGAGCCTTCACTACTTCCTTTCTTGCTTACGAATCAGCTTGGCAGTGAAAATTAACACTGGACAAGCTGCAAAAGGTGGCATTTTCCTTAGGAAATTTATGTTTACCTTGCATAAGAGATTTTGAATTCTATATCACCAGTTTCTTCTCTGAGGGTTGCCAGGAAGGCTTGGATTTCAGCTGTGGGATTGATGTGGATTCAATGGGTCTGTTAAGGCTGAGTCCTTGGCTTGGGAAATTTTTTTCCAATAGAAGAACAAGGATGTCTCAAGTATTTTGGAATAAATAAGAAAATTGTATGATTGTTAATTCCTTTTGCCATTGTATTTTTATTTTGGAGGAGAGGGACAAATTAGCATTTAGAATTGAGCCCCTAAATCGGTTGCAGTTCTGCTAGAAAAAGAATCTAATTCTCTTGGGTTTGAGTCTTTGTTTCTTCTTTGAATTAAGGTGTGCGCGCCCTTAGTACTTCTTTGATATTAAGTAGGTTCCCAGTGAGAGAACTTTTACCCTTTCTACTACTAAAGAAAACATGTCCCTTTTTATGATATGTCATCTAGTATGTGCAAATTATATGTTCTTACACTGTTGTGCAGATATTTTATTGAACTCTTTGAAGTTCCTGCATGGCAAATGCAGAATTCATGCAAGGCAATCAGGATCTAAAATTTGGGATTCACTTTGTAGGACTTGCTAGCATTGAAGTCATGCCAAAATGTATCTATACCCAATGATTGATAAAAGAGAAGACCTTCTTTTTTATGAGAATTTTCTGTCATCCTGGGATAATGAATAGGAAATGTTAACTAGCAAGTTAAGTGCACTTTTCCTTTTTGCTAAATGTACCCTAAGGGTGTTAGTACTATTTGGAGATAGTGATTATGCAGTCATCGTGAACTTTTATGATTTATTATATATTAAGTACTAATTTTGGAATGTATTAAATGATATTGGCATATTGAGTGCTTGTTTGGTATTGGTGTTGAGACAACTTTTTAAATAGTTATAGATTGAATCTTCTTAAAAAGCTTCCTAAATATTTGATTGAAATTTTCCATTAGTTGCTTTGGTTTAATGTTTTCAACAAGTTTTAATTCAGAAAATTATCAAAAATGCCCAAAAAGTGCTTTTGATAGAATTTACAAATTATGACATTTTTTCAAAAAACACTTCTCAAAATAAAAAAGCATACTAACCCTTACTGCACTTTATCAGGGGCTCTTAGATCAGTCATTAATATGACCCATGTTGAGCTGGTGAGGGAATCTGTACTGAATTCTGATCTTAATTCTTGTAGATATGTATCAAATCATGGTTTATTGACACACACAACTTAAAACTTGTTCTTTCATAGTAGAGAATTTAGCAACCACTTCAAACTTTCACATTTCATGGTTTGCTAAACTTTTCACATCTAGCAACCACTGAATGAATGTCTATTTTTCTTTGATAAGGGGTATTTCCATGGGTTTGCCTTGGCATCATGTTGACACCGTCATATTGAATGATCTTGGTTGGTTGATTTTTGTTCATATGATACATACAGCTTTGCTTGCTAGTTGGGCCGGTTTGATTGGGCCTATATGAATTAACAGTTTTTATCATTCTAACCCTATTCTTGGTCCAATCTGGAGATAGAATATGTTCGTTATAAACTTCATGACTTGTTTAGGTATAAACAATTCATGGGGCGGTTGAAATATCACATGGGGAACTATTTGCTTAATGACTTGTACGTTTCTTTGTTATGCCTGTGAATTTCTACCTTCTCTTGAACAAAGATTAGGCTGGAAGTAGTAGCTCTGTGCTTCTGCATATTTTACTTAATAGTGATGTGATGATTCTGTGGCTAATGTTTTCTCATTCATGGATTCTAGGCGGTTGTCCGTGTTGAGAGAGAACTTCAATGCTGGTAGTTTGAAATTTTTGGAGTTTGACATACCTATAATGGCATTGACTGCTACTGCTACTGTTGGTGTTAGAGGAGACATTCTTGAGTCACTCTGCATGTCAAAAGAAACTAAAGTTGTTTGCACGTCCTTCTTCAGGCCAAATCTTTGCTTCTCTGTATGTTTCTCTCTCTCTGTAAGTTTCCCAAGTTTTAACACATGTTGGTTTTATGGAATGAAATATTAGCTGATATATATTAGTGTTGGGTTCTCTGATAATAGTATTTCTTTGTACCTCATCTATATTGTTGAAGTGTGCCACTCGGAACCTAACGCCTTAACATGCATAGTCAAGACTCATTTCGAGAGGCATGCATGTAAGCACTAAGGCACATGTAAGCACCTTGAGTGCCTCATAGACTGTTTTCAAAAAAATTAAAGTGTTTCTTTTTAAATTACACATATTGTCACTTTAATATTGACTTGGAGTTTATAAAATTGGAAGTGATAAAAGTATTGTTTGGTTGATTAGATAAACGAATAGATATTATAACGAGGATAATGAATTTGCTTTAAGAATGATTGTTTGACAAAAGGTTTTGTCGTCTTAGTTAAAATTGTTTGAATAAATGAGGTTAAATATTACGCTAAATTAAAATATAGTATAAACCTTGAACAATATATGCTTCTAGGATTACCCCATTGGAGTTAGTAAATCATAAAGATTCTAATTTGGATAGATATATAAGATGAAGAAATCATTTAAACATATAGGCTAAGTAAAGGGAAGAATATGAATTTTTATATGATGATGATAAATATTGCTCTTTGCTAATTGTTTCTTGATAACAATATTTCAAGTTTGCTAATAAATTTATTGTTTGTGTTTGTGGTAAGTTATAATTATTAATTGCCATATTTTATATTATTAATTGAACTATAAATTTATAATTATTGTCATAAATTCTATTTCATGTTTTTATTTTATTATTAGTTTTAACAATTGAAAATTATTATAAGAATATCCGGTATATATATTTTATAAACGGGCACCCCATTTCCATTAGGCCTGCTACTTGGCCTTGCACTTAGCCCCAAGGACCCTTTACGCTTTGATGTACTTGTGCATTTAACAACACTGTATAATTATAAGATTGTGATATGTTGTTATATCACCCAATATTGCGATAAAATTATGATATGTTATTATATCGTTGATATATCAACAAATTTTCAAAATATTGATTGATGTACTTAATATATCGGTCAATATTTCTCTATCGTGCTACTATTTGTAGAAAAATGTTGACTTCTAATATGTTTGATATTGGTAGGTATTGTCAAATTTGTGCTGTATAACGATGCCAGGATTTTCATCCATGGTTGAACTTTATACCAACAAAGATTGTTCTTTCATAAACAATGATCTGGTTGGAAGATTAATCTGAGATATTCATTGATTTTACTTTCAGAATAAGAAAATATATTTAACTACTATTTCATAATATGATTATTCAGTCCTCATCTTTGGCTGATTTACAGGTGAAGCATAGCAAAACATCTTCACCATCTTCTTATCAGACGGATTTCCATGAATTGATCAAAATATACTCCAAGAAAAAAACACTTGGTGTTGGGAGACAATTCACCGTCCCACAAGATTTTAAGAACTCATCAGATACATCCAGTAGCTCTACTAATGGTAGCACATCAGAAGAAGGCGGGATATGTTCAAGCAATTTGAACCACATAAACGATGAAAACTTTGATGGGAATTGCGATCGAGTATATTCCTTTGTTAAAAATGCGTCGATTGCTCCAACTGAAAAACAATTATCAGTTGAATTTCTGGAAGACGATTTTGATGACATTCAGACAGTAGATGATTTAGATGGTAAAATTATTCAGTTTTTGCAAGATTTATTGTTCTTCAACAATGGATAAATGTGCTTTCATTGAAGAATTTCATTTTATATAAAATTCTGAATGTTATAATTTAAATTCTTTTGATAAATTTTCAGTTTCATATGGTGAATACTATGGACAATCTACTCGGTCGGTTGATCCACAACTGAGATATGAAGAAAGACAAAGTCTCCAGCAATGCTCTTCAGAAGAGGGACCAACCATTGTGTATGTATCTACCAGAAGAGAAACATTAAGTATAGCAAAATTTCTCTGTGCACTTGGCGTGAAGGCTGCAGCTTATAATGCAACGGTAATTTTAAATTTATTTTAAATTTTTAGTATATGTTGTGGACTTGATCAAAATTGAGCCATCCGACTAAATAATTTTATAAGACATGGTCAAGGTATACGATTACTACGGATGGATGTAATTAAAAAATTATGCCCCGTGGGCATGAATCATGGGTGAAAAAGAACCGCCCAAGGAGGGTTTTGATTTTTTAAACATAAATTTTAACAATTTAATTGCATACTAAGTTTTTTTTTTTTAAAATTAGAAAATCATTTTATTGAACCATATTTTTGTGTGAGACCTTTTTATTTGAAGATTATTTTTTTCAATATATATATATATATATATATATATTATCTAAATATTATGTTTGATTGTAATATTCTATATTTTTGGGCATTTTTTGTTCAATATGTATTTTTAAATAAAAACAATAGATGTAAAAATGTCCACGACCAAGCACAGTTTGGCTTATGGCTAAGGTAACTGGGCTAATCCGCGTTGGTTTGACTTATTGATGACAATTTGACATCTAAATTTGGCCCTGATTATGATTAGTTCTGAAGAATTTATGTTCTTATCAGCTTAAGAATGCTATCAATCCCAATCTTCCTGTTTCTTGGATTTTCCACTGAGTTTCTGTTCTGCATATATTTCTGCTGTGTGAGATGGATTTTGTTGTGGGTGCCTTTTTGCAGCTGCCGAAGTCGCATCTGAGACGAGTTCACCAGGAATTTCATGAAAACACTATTGATGTCGTTGTAGCGACAATTGCTTTTGGGATGGGAATTGATAAACCAAACGTCCGAAGAATTATCCACTATGGCTGGCCTCAGAGCCTTGAATCGTACTACCAGGAAGCTGGCCGAGCTGGCCGAGATGGGAAACCGGCAGACTGCATCCTGTATGCTAATCAATTGATGACCCCAACTCTTTTGCCGAGCCGAAGGTCAGAAGAGCAGATGAAACAGGCGTATAAGATGCTGTCGGATTGCTTTCGATACGGTATGAACACTTCACACTGTCGAGCCAAATTACTTGTCGTCCACTTCGGGGAGGAATTCACTTACGGGAATTGCATGCTATGTGACGTTTGTCTTAATGGACCTTCCAAACAGCAGAATCTGAAGGTCGAGGCTGCCATTTTCATGCGGGTCGTTGCTGCCCATTCTCTACAGCACAGTTCATGTGACGATTTTCTATGTAACGATCGGAACAGAGAGAAATCTATTGAGAAGCCGAATATTAGAATGATCGTGGCAATGATAAGGGAACGATCGCAGGACTGTTTAGCTGTCGATTGGATTTGGTGGCGTGGTTTTGCTCGCATCCTGGAAGATAAAGGGCTGATTCGAGAGGGCATTGATTTTCGTCGTGTTCAAATAAAATGCCCGGTGATTACTGAAAAGGGGTTGAGGTATTTGGAAACTGATACTGATCAAGATTTGTGGGTTAATCCTGAGGCTGACATGCTGCTGTCGTCGACACTGGATCAGAAGCCCTACTCATCTTTCTCTGAATGGGGGAAGGGCTGGGCTGATCCCAAGATCCGTCGATGGCGGTTAGAGGGGAGGCGATCGAGAAGGAAGGCTCGGAGAAGAAGATCCAGTAGATTGAAGACAGACATGAAGACAGTTCGAGGAAGATTAGCAGCAAAGATTTTGAAACAGAAATGATTAGTGAACATTGCAATTAAATTATGGCTAATTTTTGATATCAAGGCCTTTTCACTGGGAGGATGGATTTGATTATTCTCTTAATTATTTTTCTTAGATTATCTATTTTCCTTAAATTTGCCTTCTCAATATATTCATATTCCATTACCCTTTTTTTAATAAACTTATATTTAAGGAAGATTGTAATTTAAGCTGTAAAGACTGTTTATTATATGTTAATTGTTTATTTTTAAATAAATGAATATAATTTAATTAATTTTATAAAGATTAAAACTTAATTAAAATAATTAAATTATAATAATTAATTTAAAAATAAATGATCAATGTTGAAAATATAAGCATCTTTATCTCTTTAAAAAATAAATTTTTTCTCAATTTGGAGGTGAGTTTTATAAATTAGAATAAAAATATAATTTTTTATGTATTTCAAATGTTTTTGATGTGTATAAATTAAGGAGTAATATAAAAAAATTAATATAAAAATAAATAAATAGATAAAATTTTATATTAATTTATATTTTAATTTATTAGTATAAATAGGTAAATAATAGCCGATATCAAAATATGCCTCCCAATCATGTTTTTTACCGGATCCGGGGGGCGTCATTCTCCCTTGTCGAGAAGGACCGTCCTTCTCCTCATCTGAGTCATCGGATTACCGTCGGATGTAAAATCCGACGGCCCACACGGTTTTAATGGATAATATAACATGGGCCGTTCAATTTTAAATTTAATCATCCAAATCACGTAATCGTCGAATTTTACATCACCGGGCCCGGATTAAGAGAATGATGATCCTTCTCCATAGGGAAGAAGAACGCCCCCTCAATCCGTTTCTTACCGCCTATTCATTGTGACAGCAAAAATCAATTTCTATCACCCTCGTCCTCTCTCATTCGCTCCGGAGACTCTATCCCTTCCCTCATCGTCTTCATCTCTCTCATCGAACGAGCACATATCCCGGCAGCGACGACTTATCTTCTCTCTTAATGTTTGTCATCAATTTCTAAAATCATAAACGAGAGATAGGGCACAAATCATTTCCCAGGCACGAAGTCCACCAAAGGACTTGGCGCAAGGTCGACGAAGCATGTGGCACAGATATCAACGTGCACCGAACTCGGCGCCGAATTATACATGGGGCCGAAATCACTTCATCACCAAGAGAAGCATGATTTCTCTGCAACAAACGGTGAGTACAACAGGCTTTGTGTGAATCGCACGACCACCTAGAAGGCCGGTGGATCTGTCTCGGACGACGGTGGAAGTGGGAGAGAGATTGGTGCAACAAGAGGATGATTATGAATTTCAGAAAACATTATATATAAGTTTTGCAAGAGTTGGGTACAAACGGGCGCATCTGGTGTAGTGGTATCATAGTACCCTCCCACGGTACTGACCGGGGTTCGATTCCCCGGATGCGCAGCGTTTTGTTTAACTCCTTATATCTTAATTATTTTTCAGAAAATATTTATATTTATTAAAAATCTAAAATTGATGTGTTTTGGAGTCCTAATTTTGGATAGATTCAGATCATTACTCTAATCTTCCTCCTTAGGTTGGACAATCAATTTAAACAAAGCGAATCTAATCAGTGTCATTAATAGTTTAAAACCTACGCACCACAGCTAAAAACAAGAGAATAAGATGATAGATGGGATTTGCTCATCGATAAGTACTTCGATGTTCAAATCATAAATTTTTTTTTAAAAGAATAAAAAGATACTGGAGAGAATGATAAATGTATGCGAAAGAAATATAATCATATCTTTCTATTCGTCTGCCTCTGATTGTGAGACCACTTAAAGGCTCGAACCCTTCCCTACTTTGTTCACTTGAGAGTCCTCCATTTTATAATACTTGGGACGATTTTCATTATCTCTCATCGGTTTTCGATCGGACATGGAACCATATTGGATAAGAAAAATTGGTTTGAACTATCGGTTTCTTTTTTTCAATTATTACCAGTTACAGCCTGTTTTCAAAGTATGAAAGTGAAATCGTGGGCTAGAACCAATTGTGGTGGGTTACGTCCATGGGCCTTGGTGTGAGATCGGCCCATTTATACTGTAATTAGGCTGGCCCTTTTACTGGATATTATTTTTATTGAGCTCCTTTATTCGGGTCGGCCCACTTATAGTTATACCCATTAAAAATAAAAAAATATTATTTATAAAATAAATAAATAAATAAATAATTTTTTTATTTTATGATATAAATTACATCATTTAAAGATAAAAAATAAATAATTTTTTAAATTAAAAACACTATTTGTCGTACATATCTAAGTGGCATTGCTTTTTTTTTATTCTACTTTTTAGAAATTATTTATTTTTCTAACTCTTTAACTATATCTTAATTTTTTTTGAAAAAATTATATTTATTAAAAATTTAAAGTAAAAAACATTATTTATAAAATAAATAAATAAATGATTTCTTTATTTTATGATATAAATTACATCATTTTAAGATAAAAAAATAAATATTTTTTTAAATTAAAAACACTATTTGTCTTACATATCTAAGTGGCATTGCTTATTTTATTTTATTTTATTTTTTATAAATTATTTATTTTTTAATGTATGTGATATGTATAATCCTTTTAAAAAATAAAAAAAAAATTACATCATAAATAATTTGTAACTATATGCAAAGCTCTGATTTGGGCCTTAAGCCCATGTTTACAAGTAGGATCCAGACGTGAGCCCAAAGTTTACAAGTGAGAGGGAAGGGTACGGCCGAATCAACGAGCGAGCTTGCGATAGCAAGGACAGAAATTTCCAAAAATTTAGCGTCGTTGTTACAGATGAAATATTTACTGGTAAAATTTGATTTCCCATGGTGAATTAATCTGCCTTCTCCATTTGATTCATTCATTTTGGTTGTGCTGACATTTTCAGAGAAGAATTGCCATTTCCAACAAGAACTCGTTGCTTCGTGCGGTCGCTGTTGCTGCTGCGGGTTCAGCTCTTTTGTATTCGTCAAATGTTGACACAAATTCCAGTGAGTTATCAAATTATGTCCAATTTAAATTTGTTTTTCATTCCAACCCTTGGTGATTTTGTTTTATCTGACATTTGATCTGTTCAATCCGGTCTGATTTTGAAGAAGAAAGTGACATCCCGGAATTTGTTTTTTGGAGTATCAGTCTTAGCAAAATGGAAAAGGTTGTCTCAATCTCAAATTATAGGAGCAATCTCACTTGAGTGTAGGAGAGTTAAAGGCTGCAAGTTTTGACCCTCCCCCGATCCTAGACAGGAAGTCCGGCCGTCCTTTTTTCCTTTTTTTTTGAAATTTCGAGTCTGGTTTTTGAATATTCTTGACAAGATGAAGTGACATTTTGTCCGGTCAGTATCTTCATTTCCGAGGAAGAAATAATATTCTATCAATTGTGCGACATTGGGCTTTAAAATTGTGAAAAATTCTTGGAAGAGTTGTTGTAGGCATGTAGCTGCTCATTCCTCATTTGGCGAATGAAATTTGCGAAATATGTTGTGGAATGATTTCATGCTTGTAGAGCCAACCAAGTTGTTGAAATTCGGATGTTTTCCTACCCCTTCTGCCCCAGAATGTAAAATTAAGGATACACGAATCCATTTCTATGATCATTTATGTATTTTCCTGTTACAGATTGTGGCCTCTACCCTGCGAATCAGATATCTTGGTTCTTTTAGTACCTTTATTTTGGCCATCTGTAATTATTGGAATATACTCTAGCACAATTACTAGGGGCTCATATTTGGTTTTCCTTTTAGCATACGTAACCTATAAAATCGACTACTGTTTATTTAGAATATAAATTTGTGTTACATTTTTTTTCTTTGGGTAAAAACCACCATCTACTGGATTTTAGGACCAACGGTTTCACTATCAATCCCGAGAATAACAGGCAACCTGTCATCACTGCCATGGGGAACTCCACATCTCTCCCCTGCAACATCTGGTAAAACATTTTTCTGATTGTTCTCATTAGCTATTCAATTGTTCTTGAATTGGCCTATCTGTCTTGATTCTGTATCAATGCCAAATATTGTTGGTCTAGCAGATAATCTGCCATATTTTTCCAGAGTTGCGCCAGATCCAGCAGCTGATATAACCAATGGAGCCTCTAATGATGATTCTAGACATAGTTCTCAATGTTTGGGTAGAGACACTATAGCCAATGCAGCTGCAAAAGTTGGCCCTGCTGTTGTCAATCTATCTGTACCACATGGTAGAATCCGGGTTCTGTTACATTTGCAGTTAGAGTTAATATATTATAAATTGCCTTGATGCGAAAGTAGAATTTGTCCCCATGTGACTCGGTGATCACTAGTTTGAGTCATGGTAATGGCATTTTGCATATAATGCAAGAGAAGATCACTTACAATTGACCCAAACTGTTCCAACCTTTCCTCAGATCCTGCACACAGCAGGAGCTTCGTGTGCCTCCCCTCCTTTTCTTCATTATAAACTGGCTGTCTAATTGGGTGTATGAATATTATAGGATTTCATGGATTGACATTAGGGAAAAGCATAGGATCTGGAACCATTATTGATCCAGATGGTACTATCTTGACTTGTGCTCATGTTGTTGTTGACTTCCAAGGCATGCGAGCTTCATCCAAAGGAAAGGTTTGTGGTCAGTCCCTTGGTTGCCTCTTGCTTCCCTCCTTTTTGTTAATGTTTTGCTGTCATTTGACATTTAAGCAGATCTGTTTGTACATATTCGTTGCCTGTAAGACTATACACGCATTTGGTGTTATGTCTTAACATATTTGTTTTAAGTTCAATTACAACATTTTGTTAGCAGACTATGTGGATTGTGAAAAAATAGAGACCTCAGATGAAATGCTGTGTCATTTGTAAATGACATCAGAACTGGTTAGTTCCAGCTTGCAATAGGCTTATAGTATCAATCCAATTACATGATGATAAGTTTAACTTTCATATTACCACTATCGCATTTGACATTATTGTAAATTTATGGTAGCAAGTAACCATCTAATAGTCTTAGAAATGCTAGGAAAACATTATGGTTTTGAAAGTTATGTATTACATGTTCAAGTGCATAATATTACTTAACAGTAAGGGTAAAAATGAAAGAACTCTTCGTCTTTCTATCGATGAAGCCTTAGCCTGGTTGGGTAAGGCTTAGGCCTTGGGATGTGAATGTCTTAGGTCCCTCATCCCTAAACTTCTCCTAGAGCAAAAAAGAAACATAAAAAGGAAGATTATAATGGGTGGTCATGAAAACAACCTGACTAAATTGGGAGAGTCACTATCACATGCTTCCCAGTATTTGTCATTTGTGCTGATCTCAATCCCTCCTCCCTATCATGGGTGTATTGTTTTCCATGTGGACTTCTACCATGGATTATTTTTATGAGATGCCATTCCTAATGAATCAATGATTTTTTTGTAAGTAACTGTTGCAGGTTGAGGTGACTTTGCAAGATGGTCGAACTTTTGAGGGCACAGTAGTGAATGCTGATTTACATTCTGATATTGCTATTGTGAAGATTAAATCCAAATTGCCACTTCCAACAGCAAAACTCGGGTCATCAAATAAACTTCGTCCTGGGGATTGGGTGATAGCAATGGGCTGCCCTCTTTCACTTCAAAATACAATAACTGCTGGCATTGTTAGGTAGGCATAAACTCATGCAAAGACATTGATTTCTCATTAGTTTCTAGTATTTCATTCTAAAAGATTAATAATATTCCATCTATAAAAATGGAACCTCCTTGCAGCTTTCGATATTATTCTCATGTACTATTCTGCTGTGTGGTAAGGGTAGGATATTGATCTATGTATAGCTTAGTATTCATGTACTTAGCTGACATTAGCAGGGTGCCATTGTTTTTAATTTTTCAATTTCCTGCGTAGTTGTGTTGACCGGAAAAGCAGTGACTTAGGTCTTGGTGGAGTCAGAAGGGAATACTTGCAAACAGATTGTGCCATCAATGCGGTAAAATATTCTCTCTTTCTCTCTCTCTCACCACCATTCTCTCTTTATGAGAATGGGAATTCGTGCATTTGTTTAATATTCTGAGATCTCTGGACAATTTGGCTCACTTTGGCACATTTGAGGATGTGTTTCCATCTTGTTCCTGTTTGCAATTTAGTTTTACAGTGATTGATTGATATAAAACCTCTTGCAAAACTATGTGACAAGTATTCCTCTGCTTATTATCAATGTGTCTTAACTTTGCATGTTTCTCCTTATTTGACCTTTTGATTTCTATGCTGTAGGGAAATTCTGGAGGACCCCTTGTTAACATTGATGGTGAGGTTGTTGGTGTTAATATTATGAAAGTGTTGGCTGCTGATGGATTGAGCTTTTCTGTACCAATTGATTCAGTATCCAAAATTGTAGAGCACTTCAAGAAAAGTGGGTATGCCATATATATAATATATACCCATGATACTACCCGTTACATGCATGCACAATAAGAAACTTCAGTCTTTGAGAGCTGGATATCTACACATACAACTCAATTTCGGTGCCAATTGAATCAGTATCCAAAATTGTAGAGTACTTCAAGAAAAGTGGGTATGCCAGTTGTATAATATATACCAATGATACTGTCCGTTAAATGCACACACAATAAGTAACTTCAGTCTTTGAGAGCTGGATATGTACACATACAAAATTTCTGAGTGTTGTTATAGTCCTTGTAGAGAGGACTATATCCACCCACGGTTAGGATTAAAAGCATGGTGGATAAATGATAGAGGTTTATTAAAATGTTTTGAATGACTATTTAATCTTCACAATTTATTTACTTAATTTCTAATCCTAACCATTTAGTGAACATCGGAGCATTCCTACAAGGAGGGTCATGACTAATCTCCTCAAATTCACCTCCTTGCTTATGTTTAGTGCTGCCTTTTCTGTATTGAAGAAGATATGGCGCTCATCTCTTTTTTCCTCTGGTTCAGGAGAGTTGTTCGGCCTTGGCTTGGCTTGAAAATGATTGACCTAAATGAGATGATCATAGCTCAGCTTAAAGAGAGGGACCCAGCATTTCCTAATGTTGACAGAGGGGTCCTTGTACCAATGGTAGGTTTGCTTCTGCTGACTATAAATATGGAGCTTATTATTAGTTCTTAGTTAGATTACTTCTGGAGCAAAATTTTGCTGACTGTAGGGCACGCAAATCAAACTAGTTTAGAGATTGGGAAAAAATTCCATGCATAATCTTTGGATTTTTACATGAATTGGGTGATGTTATGAGGACACCTTTTGGTCACCTTTGGAATATATTTGGACATTATGTTTAGATATACCGATACCGTATCTTGTCCATATAAAAATCCTAGTTCAAACTATTTGCTTGTGAAAGATGAAATTTCTGTTTAAACAAACAAAATTCCATGAAGAATACAAAATGAAATTGATTTGGGGTGATTCGTGTTCGGTAATGTGGCATCTTATTCCTCCAGTCATACAAGCGGGCCCATATAAAATTAAATAGATGGATTGAGCTTCTCGTCACCTGAGGATCTTTTTGGGGTTCTATTGATTGTTCATAAAAACTTATCTAATGAATTTCGTTGGTGGGTTTAGGGTATTGAGTGAGAAATCTATCCCCTTGCAGTATCAGCTAGGCTCTGAACCATCAAATTCCCTTATTGCTCTACGTCTCTTTTGTAGACTAACTGAATTGCTTTTGGGTTCTTGATAACTTATTTGCTCATGATCTGGTGGTGGGACTGGGTTTTGTTATAATCCTTTTAATTTTGGATTTTCTTCTCTTTCCAATAGTTAAGATTATTTTTAAAGTGACGGAGGGTAGAGACTAAGATAATATTTTAACATGTTTAAATCTCATTCTTCCTATTCTAAGAATAGATTTCAACCATTTGGAAAGATAAAAGAACACAATATTTGGGGGACTGTAATGATGCCTTGTGGAACTGTGGATCATTTGTTATATGTGATATTTTCTCCATTTTCATTAAATCTGGATGAGTATCATAATATCAAAATGTCTAAAATGGTTATTCAGTCTTTTTTGTCTATTGCTTTTCATCGTCATAGAATATCTTGAACTAGTTTCTGTCTTGGACATTAGCTGCCTATTAATAGAATGCCCCAAACTTGCTACACTCTTCTACTGATGGGACAAAGTAAAAATATTCTCATTTATTATTAATTTTTCAATCCTATTCAATGTTTATTTTGTTTAATTTTGAACTTTTAATTTAGTGTTGATTTTGTTTATACAATAAAATTAGGTTAAAATGATCATATTTCAAGCTTCTGATATGATGTCAGATTTGAATGCTTGTTACATCAGATCTGAACAAAATTTTGTTCTTAAAATAAGAGTCTAAAATTGGTACTAAAATAAAAGTTTAGAATATTATATTTAAAAAAATTTTAAAAAAAGTTACCAGCAATATTTTTGGTACTTTGCAGCTTATCAGATATGAGATGCTTAGAAGCTGAAAAGTCTTCTTTCTTTAAGCAGCTGAATTTTCATTTATTCTTAGGTGTACATGCGATTGATCCAAGAGTAATGTTATACAGCCTTATAGGGCCATCTTAACCCATCTATTCTGACGAGTTATTTATCCATCAATTTATTTTAGTATTGGCCCACTAATACGGGGGATAAGAGTGTCTAAAGGGTATTGATCCAATCCATTGGTCTCTTATTTATGTATTATTTCCATTTTCGAACAACTTGCCTGCCACTATATCCTTTGAATAACTCTGCAGAAAGTAACAGAACAAATTTCCAAGTTGTAATCTCAGTTTTGGTGCTCTCTCAAACTATTTCCCAGGTTACTCCAGGCTCCCCGGCAGATCGTGCTGGATTTCGTCCTGGCGATGTGGTTATAGAGTTTGAGGGAAAGCCTGTGGCAAGCATCAAGGAGGTAACATCCTTTTCTTAATCTGTCCCCATTTTCCCAGTTTCAAGTGGGAAAAAAAGATAAAATTAGAGTTTTGATCAGTTAATAACTTGTAATTGCACCTGCCAGTACTGAACTGATGATAAAAGTAGGAATGAACTCAACAACACAACGCCAAAGTCTCAATATATAGGATCAGCTAAATAATGCAAAAATTGACCAACGGGCATATTTTAAGTCAAGATTTTATGTGATCAATGACGATTAATGTCGTTCCATTTGAAACGAGCACGTGCTCCACTTTGGTCCACGACCACCTCCTTGCATGCGAGAATCGTATTGGGCTACAATGATGCTTGTTTTGTTTGTTTGTTTGCGTTGAGTGGCAGATTGTTGACATAATGGGGGACAAAATCGGGGTGCCATTAACTGTAGCTGTGAAAAGAGCAAAGAATGTGGTATCAAAACTCACCGTCGTTCCAGAAGAGGCAAATCCAGAAATGTAGATGAATGAATAAGACGGCATTTCGAGTGAATTTACAGGGACATTGGGTAAAGATGCAATACTCTTTATCTCATTTCTTCTCAGGAATTTCAGCTCTATTAGAAGTTTGAAAAAGTAGTAAAACTATGTCATAGAAATAGGAGTTTCAACTTTAAGAGCAGTGTCGTTCCTATGCTTTTGGCAATCGCTCAGGCAGCTTGTTCAGTGGTTGCAAAATAGAGGTGGTAAAAATGGCAGAGTCCTCCGTGAGCTTACACAATATGGGCCGTGTCTCGATCACGTTGTGGTGTGAATAGTAATGGGCCGTGCCAAGTGCAGTCCAGTACATATGAGCCTACAGGTCCGGTCGGTGCCGCCCGTGGCCTGTGGTGTGTCATGTTAGCATTCCTAAAAAAACAATAAATACTCCTCTCCCACAGCTATTCTATGCATCAAAAATTTTTTATTCTCTCATTTGTGGTGATCTTACATGTCCTTAATTATCGTTTATTTGTTTTAAGCATGAATTTTGGTATCTGTATAATTTATTTGGTGTAATTTGAACATGGTTTATGATTTTTCTCATTTTGGTAGTGAATGTAATGAGAAGCCCATCTTGATTTCGGCACAATAGAAATCATATATTGATAGTTATTGTTATTGATGGTGCTACTTCTGGTATCTCTAGCCACCTCTGTAAGTTATATGTGGCAACTATTTGTTCTTAAATCAATTGATGCTAAAAAAAGAGCCGTGCATAAAATATATATATAAAAAAATTATATTTGTAATAGTTTTATAGGTATTGGATGTTTAAAAGGACATATAAAAAGATATAAAAGATAAATACTATTGATGGGTTGATGAACGAAATGGGCCGATTCAGTTGCGGCAAGGGCAGATTTGACGACTAGCCCATTAGCTATCAATGCTCAACGTAAAAGCAAAGCTTAGAAGTTGTCTGAACGACCCATCTGCTTTGCATGAGCCCATGGGGAACCAACGGTCTAACCTCAGGGGGTGCCTTCTGCGACTTCACCAATCATAGCAAAGTCAACTCTTCATCTCTATGATGGCAATTTGGCAGAGTAAAAGACACCAGCGCGTTAGGTATCAACCAATTGAGTTGGTGGTTAACCGTGGGGAATCGCCATGCTTGTCAACCAATGGTAGCTTGACCCGTGTTGGCCATCATCAGTTGTGGTTGCATCAACGCCACAAGACAACATTTAATATTGTGGCTCCTGTGAATGTCCAGCAGCCAGTGAATTTCGGAGGAGCACTTGTCATCAATTTTGACGCCAAAGCCCTTTCTGCGAGGCTTTATGAACCCCTCATCATCCACAGGAGGGGAAGGAAACTCTCAATAGACAAACTGCTTACGAGCAAAGCTCACAGAGTGAAGAAAAGAACCAAGCACTCTTCTTTAGTGCCGTTCTTTTCCCAATAGTGAGCCATTCTCTTTCAAGTATAATTTAAATGAGTTACTGACTGCGTGTAACCACAAAGGAGCTTAGCCTTCCTACACTACTAAGCTGCCCTCACGTCGAGCATACCTATAAAAGCTAATCCTCCTTTCACATCCTCCATTTACATGCAATCCTGTACTATTTGTCATTCTCTTTACATCTTTTAATTTCCTTCGAAAGATTTCTGATTTGAACGTCAGAGGATAAATCGAAGAGTGAGTCTCGCCAATCCTTTGACATTTTATTTATAGTTTGTGATGTGCAAATTCTAGGTTAATGATGACAAAAATCATACTTGCTCCAATTTGACTAGTAGCGAAAGATTGGAAGGTCTCTTAATTCGTACAACCCAATAATTAGAAACGCATCAACTATCAATAACTTAATGTAAACTAATATTTAAATAAGAGTATTTTAGTATGATTTAAAGATAAAATGGGAGAAAGTTATAGAATATATTATTTTTCTAAGAGCTTATTTTTCATGATAAAACATCTAAAATCAAAAGAAAATGCATTAATATGCTGACAACTTAGATTTGTAAAAATGTCATGCCGTATTTGAAAGGGAGCCGTTAGCCATTTTTTTAAATGAAAATTAATTTTTGAATGATAAAAGTAAAATCGAAAAAATTTAAGTAGTACAATTTAATCATCATATAAGTATGAATTATATATTTGTGTAACAATAAATTGAAATAACAATAAACATAAATTATAAGAAAATATTTTAATGTAAATATAACTTTTAATAATATTTTTTATTGTTTTTAATGGTTTAAATAATCCAATGGTTATTTATTTCAATAATTTCATCTAACTTTTAATAAAAATTATTTGATATCTGATATGCCTTCATGTTATTAACCTGTATATCAACTATATCATATAATTTATTTCTCCATATATGATAGATTGAAATGGAAGCTCCTCAAATACAAGAGAATAAATATAAATTGTCTAACTAGGTACCAGTAATACAAATAAATAAGGATATAATATTCATTTAAAAAATCAATTAAATATATTAATTTTAAAATATCAGCTAATATTATATAAATAAATTTTACTATTGACAAATTTTTAAACATTAAAGAGTTATCAACCATTACAACAACTATGGGTGAGTCCATTATAAGTGAAAGCTGAAGTTATAAGTACCTGCACATATAAGCAATTATAATTTTATAAATTCATATATAACAAAACTTTAATTAATAAAATCAAAGGTACTTAGTCATTCACCCTTGTTGTAGATTTTCTAAATAACAACTGTTTTTTAATTTGCCCACTTGGCACCAAAACCAGCCCGAACCAACCAGCCAACTTGACACCGCACGACATAGCCTAGCCCGGGAATGGTTAGCTCTAAATAGAGCTACCGGTGGTGCTAAACCGGGATGATCTCCCAAGCCATGCCGTGCTCGGCCTATGAGTTAGGGTCAAACCAATGCGACACAACACTTCTATCATTAAAAAGAAATGAAATTCAATTGGATATTATCACTGGCCTCCAATGGGGAAGAAAAGTTACAAGAAATAATCTCTTTTTCATCAAATGACTAAAATTAGAAATTAAGTGAATAAATTATGAATATTATATCAAATAATTTAAATAATTATTAAATTTTTATTATTTATTAATCTAATTTTTAATTTTAATCAACAACTAACAACTCTCCTGTCTCAGAACTATGTGAAAGCCAAAGGAAGGGGGGGGGAGTGAGGGTGACAAAAGACAATTTGCAGCAAGTCTAAAATTTCACATGTTTATTCCCATCCAGCACTATAAGGTATTTACAGATAGTCAATCAATGAAAAATAATTTCAAGATCTAGCGTACTCTTAGGATCATATAATATATATATATACAGCTTCTTGTCCCGCCAAAAATCGCCACACAAAGTAAGGATGCAACAAAGGGGAAGAAAGAGAGAGACAAAGAGAGCGAGAGAAAGAGCGGTCCTCCGACATCATTGAACTTCCTATGAAGCCAACACTGAGGATTAGAAATTGAGTGGATAAATAATTGAGCCGGAATTAAATAATTTAAATAAATATTCAATATCCAGCATTAATTTATCTAATTTCTTATCTTGACATTGAATTAACAAAAACTAATAATATGAGAAGACTTTAACAGCTCCTAGAAAAAAGGGGAAAATAAAAGAAAAGAATTGCTTGACCTTAATCATGGGAAAGTTCATCTGAATTCAGGAAATTGTAGTATTCCAACTGAGTCATCTCTCCCCCAGATACAGGATCAAATTTGCAGAGGTAGTAGCTGCATTTGAAACTTCAACTTGTCAGATTAAATGCATTTTGGTATCATAAAATCAAATCAAACAACCAAAATGATGTGATTTTGTAAACAATTCATCAAGTAATTGCACAACAACACATTTATAGAAGTTTCTCATGATGCAACCATGAAAGGGCGGGCTGTAATTTTACCAAAGGCGTTAATCTTTTATTCATGTGTGGGCTGTGCCCCAAAAAGAGAGAGAAACGCACATGCAGTGATGATGATAGAAGGTAGCTGTGTACATGGAAACAAGTGAGGCTATCAGAGATCACATTGTTTTGATGCTGATTCTTGATTTTTATTTTTTATTTTTTTAATTTCTGCCTAAAAACTATGCAGGTTTATCATAGATTACCACCAGTCACAGTTTATCTGAGCTCAGCAAATTTAGTCTTCGGAATGCATCTGGGGCGTCAAAATGGAGCCCCGATGTAGCCACAGAAACGCTCCAAGCAAAGAATCCAGGGTAGATGGCGTGAAATTGGTCAACAAAAGCATCACATGACTTTCAGAATACATTTTTGTTTTTGGAGCTTCAATTTATGGGATAGTTTGGTAGCATTCATTCATTATTTTTTTAATAATCGTACCGATTTGCTTGGGGTTTCGCTCATGTTTCAAGTGAGAGATGTAGGGCACCAAGTTCCTTCTCCGGGCCTGCCAAAAACAACGAACTTGACTTCTTTCTCCTTCACCAAACATTCCACTCTCAATAGCATCCCAAATCCAACTCCCAAACCCATAGAAAAAATCAACCCCCAAAAAAAAAAAAAAAAAAAGGAATAATTACCTAGTAACTTGCCGGAGGGGACATAGCTCCAGTCACATAGTAACTTTGCTAGTTCCCTTTCATATGTAGGATGCGGAGTTCAATTATCGTCAACCTAAAATTTACTTTACCTAGAAATTCACTGTCCTAGGGAAAGGGGTTGCAACAAAGAATATGAAAATCTCGGTATAGCAAAGATGATGTATTTTCCATTTTCATGTCTCACCTTCCATCCATGCCAATAATTACAATCGTTTTCTCTTTCTGGCCAAAGGCAGCTATGTAGTGAGAACCTTCTTGCAAGTGAAACTTGGCCACTGACCACTCTGAACTGAAATACTTGGGTAGCACCCCTGCAAAATATGAAACTTGAGGTTCAGCAAATGCATGATTGAATCCCCAATGTTGAATGCACCACTGCATAGGGATTCCTAGTCCCAGCAATCACGTTGATGATATATTAGCTCTTGAACCACATTTCCGCAATAGGGTTTCCCGCAATGTGGAATAAGTAATCTACTCTTCCCGATCTTTCCATTGATCTAAAAGGTTTGTTTGGATTTTAAAATGTCAGTAGAAAATGAAAAGAAAACTGAAAGAAAATATTTTTTCATATTTGGATAGCATGGAAAATCTTATAGGAAAAATATAATGAAAAATGTGCATTAGAATATTCATATTTGAGCTTTTCTTTTATTTTTATTTTTGTCTCATTAATTTTCTTTTCTTCAAACCATCCTATAACCAAACACATCCAAAGTGATCTCAGAACCAGAGGTGATCATGGCAGTTATGTTGCTACCACAAGTGCTTGGGGCACAGCAGCATTACTGGCTAACCAGTAGTAACTAAGTGCCCATGCCAAGAGATGGTACCTTTGATTAAGGACAGAGATGAAATGAGAGATTGTGGAGGATGACTTGATTCAGATGCACAAGGCAGCACATTGCTTCCTAGTGATCTCAAATCAACCTTGAGGCTGAAAACATGAACAGTTCCCCTATCACTTGATACGGCTAGCCACTGTGCCGTAGGCGAGAAAGAAAGGCTGTGAATCTCTGCCCTATCTGTTCCCCGCCTCACCTACATTCATAACAAAATAGTCAATTTCGGAAGAACACAGATCACAGTCTGGAAATAATTCTGCCTATATTTTTCATGACTTGACAAATAGAACTAATGGACTAGTGAATAATATATCATGTCAACCAAGATAGGAGAGTTCCACCGACGACAAATTTTCATTAAAAAAACTGATCAATCCCACTAAAAAAAAGTTTGCTTTTGTATAGATGCTTAACAAATTTGACATACAGTTCAAAGAAGGAATGGCTGAGTATTAGCAAATGTAAAAGCCACTCAATCCACAGTTTTTAGTTACAGGTGCTAATTCATATTGGTGTATTGTGTTGAGATAAAAGGTATGATAGAGTGTATGCCGATATGACCATGACACAATTAGTAATCATGTCAACAAACCAAACACAAGCAAACCCTCCAACTAAACGAATAATACGACACAACATGCATAACTTGTTCAATAAGTAAGTCATATTCGTATGGTAAAACAAGACACATTAGCACGTTAATAGAATACAATAAGGCGTGCTTACAATAAATGACCCATTTTACATTTATTGAATAAAACTTGGATGGATAAATGAGTTTTAACAATGTTTATCTATGATCGGGTTAACTTGACACGTTTATTAATCGTATTATTTTCGGGTTAACGTAGCTACACGAAACAGGATGAATATTTTGTGTCATGAACACGTTGACCAGCAAATGATACTAACCCAGTTAATACAAATTCTAAACCCTCTCATTTCGTGCTATGCCCAGGTCACATTCTCATAATCTAATATTGCCACCCTGATTTCTAGTGGCAGAATGACCAATGCATAAACATTTTTTACCCATGTTATATTCCTTAAGGTATATTTGAAATAAGTATAATTAGAGGGAATGGAAAAATAAGAGGACAATATCAACAACATACAACAAATTCTTTGGGCAATTTTAGTTTATATTTTTCCGGTCTTCAATCCAAAAACATATAGCCTGTGTCATAAAGCACGTGACACCATTAGAGTTGAAAATATTTTGAGCAATTAATCAGCCTCCTATAGGCCACTTAAAAGTGTGATAATTTTTTTAAGCACGATAGGAGTAATGCCGTATCACAATGTTCAATTGTTCATACATGGGTGAATGGTAATAAATGGTATCGACTGTGTAACAGTTGCATTTAACAAAAAATGTTGGGATGGGTCACTCCCAAACAAGGCACACAGCCCATCTCACACAGTAGTCTTTTTTTTTTTTTCTGTTAGTACATTGTGGCACTTGATAGATTGTCCAAGTGAAAATTCGGCAGACAAGTTACGTGAGGCCAAAGACTTCCAGGCTAGTTTGCATGATAACGGCTTGAGTGAAAATTTGCAACAGACTTTGCAGGATGTTTGTGACAGGTCTACTCAAGCATTAGACTGGGTTTTTTTTGTTTAAATTGAGTCCATATGTATAGTTTGCACAGCTTTCTCATCAGTTTCTTTTCACAGTTGAAAGTAAACATGAGAGAGATAAGGAGAAAGGGGAGAAGGGGAGAAGTTATCTCAAATCCAGACAACAGATTCCTTTAGATTTCTTCAATTTTCTGGTACGTTGTACTAAATCATGCCAAGAACACTTCTATTGATTTTAAGTTTCTCGTTTTTGCACCTAGTTGGTGAAGTTCTCAGTTTTTTACTTGTGTAGTGGAGAGTTGTAGTCGAAACTTTGTTGAGAGTGGAGAGTTTTTACTCATATTGCAAGAGCTGGAGTGGGTTTGTATAACTATGTCTGTTTATAGTGGGTCTCACTTTGTATAACTATGTCTGGCATGCTTTTTTATTAGGATGAAACCAGATTCCAGAATAGAATATTGTATATTTGAATAATGGGAAATTCCCAATTACCCTCATAGCAATCCATTCTCTTGATATACAATGGCTCAATTGATATGATGCTTTTTGATTCAATACCAAATATGCTCAAACAGATCACAATCACAACCCAAGAAACAAAGAACAGAAAATTTCCTACCACAAAACGCAAAATTCAGCAAGCTAATTCAACTTTCAAACACCCAAGAGAGTATAGAAAAACGGCCAAAACAGAGCTAATAAAGACAGACTCTTTGTATTTTCCCACAAAACTAATAGCTGCATACCTCTTGCAACAATGTGCCATCCAAAGTATTGAAAATCCTAACCAACGTCCCTTTACTGCTCGCCGTCGCTACCGACCTTCCGTCCTGCGTCAATGCCATGGCCGCAATCCTTGAATCATGAGACACAATGAACTTCGTCCTCTTCAATTCGTAATGCTCAACCCTGATCTGCCCCTTCTGCAACCCAGGGCACACCAACACAAACGAATTCGACAAACATGAGATCTCGCACAATCCATTAGGGTTCGTAACGGTCTCAATTTGGTGAAGTAATTTCAGGTCGACGAAGTTGTAGACGAAGAGCTTCTGCAGCAAGACGACCACGATTCGATCGCGCCGAAGCCGGACGGACTTTACCTCGGACCTGAAAGAGAGCTCACCGATGCACCGGCACTGGTGGTCATCCCAGATCATTATCTTATTCGGAGGGTACTGAGGGTTACGACCGCCGCCGACAAGGGCGAGGATGTTGCAACGGAATAGCATTTGGACGAGTCCGATGCCGCCGCTGCCGCTGCCGCTGCCGCCGCCGCCGTGAGAGGGGGAGGCCGGCGGATCAATTGCTGATGAAGGGAAGTTGCGGCGGAAGATTTCGCGGAAGGGGTCGGAGTTGTAGATGCGGAAGCCATGTTCGGTGGCGGCGGCGAAGCAGGTGAAGTCCTGGTTAAAGGAGATGGAGAGTAGTGTATCCGCGGGCACGGGCCGGGTAGAGCTCGGGTCATGGGAGTGTTCGGTCTGGGATGGAAAGATGGAGGAAGGAGGGGGATCAGATTCGGAAACGAGATCGGAGGAGACAGCCGCGTCGGAGGGTGGGGACGAGGCGGTTGAAGGTGACAAGGGCATTGGAATTAGGGGAGGAGCCTCGAAACAAGTGATCGAAAAGGGAATAAATTAATTAATACAGTTGAAATTAATTAAGGTGGTGGTCGAAAGGAATATTGAACATCGAATTTGGTCGGAATTTATCGGGAAACAGCCACTGAAGCGGTGTGGTTGGCGGTTGTGGGGAGTAGAAGGGCGGCGAGAGTAGTGGAGTTGAGGACATGTAAAGAAGACCGGGAAAGCAGGGCGAAAACGACAGGGATAGTAAAGACATTTTAACATTTACGGAAGCTCTGGATTGAATATAATTCCAAAAACTTAGAATCAATAAAAAAATTTAAAATATAAACCAACAAATCAATAGTTATTAAATTTAATTATTTCCTCGATCGTAAAATATAACCGTTGTCCTGCAAATAGCCAAAATTTAATGTGTGATATTTTATATTTTTTTATATATATCAAACATTGATAATTATTACGTTCCGTTTTCACGACATCCTGGTCGGATCCGTGGTTAGCAGACAACACAAGTGTATGAGGTGATGAATACGAGAGGAAGATTGAGACCAAATCTTTTACGTGGAAAATCTCCTCTTGAATGGGGAAAAAACCGAGGCTGGGCGCCGCGAGAATCTTACTATTTAGATTGAAGTCTTTCAGCATCTGAAGTGTTGGGTTAATCCCTTCCTTGTCTCTTGATTTGTATTTCTCTTTTAGAGGGGATCGCTCGTTAGAAGACTTTACCACTCTTCTGTTCTGTTTCGTAGGGAAGAGAGAAGTTGGGGCCGAAAGAAAGTGGGCCTTTGCCTTCTTTCTCGAGCCGATCTTGGGAAAAGGGAATCTGGTCCCTTTAGAGGACTTTCACGGATATTTATAGGAAGACCCGGCCGTTGGGAGGAGACGCGTGGCGGCCCATCGGATGACCCAAATCTTTATCTGATGTCCCGCCTCAGCCTCATTAATCTTCTTGACGTCTTGCGGTAAGGCATGCGGCTAGCCTTTTTGGCAGGAGGTTAGGCGTGTCGATCTTGATTTGACCAGGGCGTCTTCTGTTTTGATGGAGACTCTGGTGGTTGCTTTTCGTAGGAATCGGCGAAATCGCTTAGCTGGCATCCTTGGCCGAGCATAGGGTAGTCCTCGTCCCTGAGTGGAGCTCCTCGTGAGTTCGCGGACCCTTAAGAGGAGGCTATTCTTGGAGGATCTCCCTGGAAAAGTACGGGAGTTTCTTCTTCTTGACTTCTCGATCGATTTTGAGACTCAGCAGGGCTTCCAGAGTTCTCGGTCCTTTCCGTGTCTGTGCACTTGGGTGTCGCTAGCGTTGTCATCGAGCTTTCTAATGAGCAGACGGGACCTTTTGGGCTTCTGCCGTGGTTTTGGTCTTTGGGCCATTGGCCTCTATTTTGGGCCTCTCAGGCCGTCCCATTTTCTTGGCCTGTGGGAGTATTTTTGGGCCTTTTGTTTGGGCTTTTCTTCTGAGTCGTGTTTTATGGGCCATTATATTGGGGCCCAACAATAATATAACGGTAAATTGATCCAACAGATGAAGCACCGCTCAAATCATGACGCAAAATGTGTTGGGCTTATATCAAAGCCCACAAACATAGCACATCAAGGTCTTTTGGTATAACTTGCTGCAATTGGATCTTACGTACGATTTTATGACCAGCAAGCTCAACCGGCAGCCTTAAACTGATTTGCTTTATCCAATATAGTGCCACGTGCCATAGAAAACTGATAAAAAAAATCATCTTTCTAACATCATAAAAGGAAAGCACCCGGTGAAAAAAAAAGGAATGATCCAGGACATCCAAACCTGACAGTACACAATATTTATTATTAGAAAGTTCTTTTCTACTCATTTTCATCATTTCTTTTCAAATTATCTTTTTCTTAAGAAAAAAATTTGATTTGAACGCCGGAGTGCCTATTGGGAAGTAAGTCTTGATTGTCCTCTCATACTCTAGATTTTAGTTGTGTTATGTAAGTTCCAAGTCATCAAAGACGGTGGTTAGATCCAACTTATTCATCCTCGAATACCCGAGAAGGAAGACAATGCTGATCAAGATTCTTCAGGAATGAGGGCCCGGATGAGAATTCATTTTCTTTAAAAATAATTTTCATGAAAAATTGTGATATAATTCATGCTGCAAACGGCTAATAAGTAAAAGATTAAAGCACTTTTAAAAGGATTCTGTAATAATTCTTTCAGACTTTAGACATTTACATTCTCTTAATAATTATAATAATTTTAAAAAAAAAGTGTGGGTCCTCAATGCAAGGACCCTTATAAAACATGGCCCAAAGAAAAGGCCCAAAAGGCTGAGAATACTGGCTAGTGTCCCAAAGGCCTAAGTTACGGCAAAGGTCTGAGAGGCCCCTTCAACCCACGAGGAGCTCGAGGACAAGAAGAAAAAGCCCGAGAAGCCTCAGAAGTTCTACGAAGCCGCAAATTAGCCCGAGAAGTCAAGAAGATCCGAGGACCCTCAAAGAATCAAAGACCCTCCGAGGACTACCTTTTCCAACGAATCCTCGAACTCACAAAAGAGGGAAGGCACACTCGCAGTGCCCCGAGAAACCTCCCACTCACACCGAGAGTGCCAGTGGCACTTCGCACGCGATTCCCCTACGCCAGCCAACCCAGAACCTGACAACCACCATCAAACGCCGTCTCCCCGCCAGAGTACGCCCGATCAAATCAAAATACCCAACGAAGTCTCATTTCAAAAGGCTTCCCCTCTTGGAATTCATTCCAGCCCTAAAAGAGAGGAAAAGACTTCAACTCCCTACCAACAAGAAGGAATGAAAGAGTAATAAAGCTTTAACAAGAGAAGTCCCCAAGGAGAACATTAAATGTGACAAGCTTAGGATAGTGGACTTTGTAAATACTTCCACCTCATAGTGAAGGTTTGTTAATCACGTGTCTTTTCCTCCCTTTAAGGAGAGACTTTCCAACTTTTCCTATAAATACTCCAACGAAATCTCAACTCATTTCAAAAGGCTTATAATCTTTTAGTAATTTTTTTTATTCCAAACATTTAAGAGGAAAAAGACTTCAACTCTCTCTTTCCAACAAGAAGGAATGAAAGAGTAATAAAGCTTCCCAACGAGAGAAGTCCCAAAGAGAGAAATTCAAAACAAGAAACAAGGAAGGGATCCTCCCAAAAACACTTACACTTTGTAAATACTTCCATCTCATAGTGAAGTGGCGATTTGGCTAAAGGATCGAGTGCAAGTCGGTTTTCCTCCTATAAATACCCAACTCAAGGAGAAGGACTTTTTCACGTAAAATCCAGCGGACTTTAAAAATCTCTCTCCCCCTACAACTCTCAATCTCAAACACTCATGTTGCACGTGACTCCGAGTCCCAAAACGCAACAAAAAGAGTAAAAGCTAATATAATATTTTAGTATGTTATTTTTTTATTTTAAACATTTATATCATCGAAATAGGTCTTAATCATTAAAAGCATAAAAAATTAATATTTAATATGATAATAAAAATATCTTTTTTTAATTGTCGTTATGGATGTTATTTTTCCCATAAAAAGTAATGAATTTAGCACCTAGTTATAGTAAGATAGAGAACATATAACATAAATGATCATAATTATTAGAACTAATAAGGTTAATAAATAAAATAATAAATATTTTCTCAATCTCGTTAATACAGAATATATCCTTTAGATTAGTAATGATAAACAAATTGAATAAAATAATAAAAATAAAATTATATAACCTAACCAATTTAGCATGATATACTATATAAATAAAATATATATCATTAATGCGATATATCATTTAGTTGTGGGGTTTTATTTAATCTATGATATAAATATATATTGAAAGACAGTAACTTTTACAATAAAGTAACTAATTTTTTTGTACTAAAAATAAATTTCAACAAAAATTACAAAAAAAAAAAAAAAAACATAAACTGTCCAATTTTTTAGAATTTCTAAAAATGTTTTTAAAAACTAATCGAAAAAATATTTAGAAAAATATTATAATTAGCATAGAAGTTCAGGATAGAGATTTTGGTGTGTCTCATGTTACTGTATCGTATGTTTAAATTGGTCCAATTTGTATATTTTGGATAGACAGTCCAATGGGAGTGTTCCTAGGTGTGAAAATATGAATAGAAACCGGCTAAGAATTCAGTAGCAAGTTCATCTGTTTCTATCTTCCCTAAATTGCAGCCAGATTCTCACTCTTTTGGAAGCAATTCTCTCAATTTCCAGCCCTCTTTTCTTGTGAATTTCCCCTCACATTACTGCATTTTAGTGTCATTTGGCTTGTTAGAAAATCTAAAAACCCTTCAGCAATATCATATCCGACTTACATTCACATCTATTTAAACTCATTATACACTGTCCTAAACAGAAGTAGAGGAGATACAAACACCAGGTTGTTATTATAAGAGGCACACTTCATGCAACTAAGAATTGGGATCTGAATTTTCCCTTTAGAAATTCCAAGTTCCACATTACAGATTCATTAGTTAATATTTCAAGTTGCAGTTTAAAATATTTTTGAGTTTTCAATCATCAAGCATAACTCTAAATGATGCAAATTGAGGGATCCTATAACTATGCACCAATGGCAGACAGCAAACAATTACGTACCAGAAAAGCACAGCACGGCCGGGTCTTCCAAGTCATTGATGGTCAAGTAAGGAAATTGTAGGCTTGCAAGCAGATTGTAGCCCTGCTTTCTGGAATTCGTCTTTTATCTCCTTGGTAATGCATTTGTAAGCAGATGAACCTCAGCCATTGTCATATATCTAAAACTAGGCCATATCTGTCTGCCTTTCCCAGCCGAGGTCGTCAGAGAATTCTGCTAGTGCAGCCTTAGGGTCGCCATTAGATATTGAAAGATAGTATTGAGCTGTTCCGTCATCAACTCGCATGCTTCTCCTCAAGGATTCAATGATCCTTCTCTTGCCTTGATCCGAATTTACTCTATCTGCTGTGCTCTCTGACTGTAAATCGCAGACGCCCTCTAAATATAATACTGCTACTTCTCTTTTCGCATACCTATCAAGCTCAATGTGACAGACTGCATCAATAAGGAGATCTGGATTGCTTATAGGAATCAGCAATCTATCCCTCGAGTGAATTCCGTGGTCACTCAACATGTTGTTTAGGCGTTTTATGTCCGTAACCTGAATATAAAAAGGAGAGTATTTGAAATGTCAACACAATTTACAAGTGATGAACAAGCAATTATAGAAATAAATGGTTAGAAAAGGCATATTGAATATATAAAAACCAACGAAAGAAAAGAAAATAGGGCAATTGAGCAGAAGAAACTTTCACAGCAGCATCTTCCCTTGCAGGTTAAGACTCAGGTCCGGTGATTATACATTCAACTTGTGTTATTTCCAGATAAGATAGCTTTACAGATGCTTATAGCAACAATTTATATGTCCACAGCAGCCACATATTCATTTCTACCATACAACTGCTTTCGTTCATGTTTCCATCAATGTGTGACACATTGAACGATCAATGGCTTTGGCAAAAATATGAGGTTGCACAACTCTTACAATTTATTTTACTCTAGGAACTATCAACAGCCTTCATTATGTAATCACTATGAAATGCATCTGTTGTTATTCAATGCAAAGCTTGTGGAACAATCTCTGATACAGTGAACTTGTGACTTGAGCCATGTAAGCATCACCATAAATCCAGTGCCATTTTAGGCAATAACTGTTTGCTCAAATGCACTTCCTACAATCTTGATAAGAAAAGTTCTATAAAGCTATACATCCCATTATTTGCGATCAGCCATGTGAATCTTGTTCCACCTTTTGTTCAATCCATGACAATGATACAACAAAAAAGTGTGACAGTGTCTGATAAAGTTCTAAACTTGCCATTGGCAACTTGATTTAACATCCTCCCAGCTCTTTTGTTGTCCAACTATTTCATTTCTATCACATAAATATATCTCGTGCCTCATCAATTGGACTTTCAGACAAGTCAATGAAAATTAACCATTTGTATCATTAACTTGTTCTACATTAAAACAACTGCACATTGATATTGACTCCCTTGAAAGATTGTTATCTCTTCAGCCCTCTAAATCAAGAGCCAAACCAGCTTCTTGTACACTGTTTTCATAGGCCACATTCTTCTAGCTCGTCTAGACCAATTTAGGAGGCAAAAAAATCTAAACATCTGTAGAGTTCATTTAAATACCACACAATACCCATAAGACAAGTAAAATTTCCAACGTGCATGTCCTTTTTGACTGGGTAACAACAGAAGGCAAAATTCTTAATTTCTACAAACCCAAGTTGCTTGGATATTAAGCACCATAAGTTGCAATTGCATTGTCACAGAGGAAAGATACGGCCTACAACACGTTGCACCAAACTGTATATAGATTCTTGCTTATATGCTAGAGTAAACAAAGCCAACTTGACCACATAAAAGCTTATGCAAAGGCATAGTCTAAATGAATTTTCTTAGATGTGCTTTAGAATAAGTAATTTATGGGACTTTGTTTTCCAAACACAGAACTTCATTGATCTCGGTCTTCAATTTCTTCAAGAAGTGGATCAGAGTTGGAACACATCAGAAAAGCCCCTTTCAAGTATCATTTCACCTCCTTGAAAGCTGGAAGCATTGTGACAAACCTACGTGGCCAGTTTCACCTCCTTGAAACCTATTGTGACAAACGCTATACGTACAAAAATTCATGTACCAAAATGAAGATGCACGACACAAAACTGCCTATGCATTCGCGTATTGACAATTGAGATTCTTTGGAGTTGGACAATGTAACGTAATTGCGGAAATATAAAAGAAATTATCTGCCAATAATGTACTAAAATGATTATCTTCGTACCCATAGAGTTATCCTCCAGTAAGGTACTGAGATGCACCCACAATTATGTAAAATTCAGTTCTATTTTGATATGTGGAGACGCTCTCCATCAAGGAAAAACCTCGTGTTAAACTAAAATCTAGGTTATGTAAACCTTTGGAGACGAAAATCTTCTCTATGGTACAACTAATACACTTCTACTATTTGAGGGGAGAAAGAGACAGAAAGATACAGCCAGATGGGGGGGGGGACAAAACCTGCACCGAGTACTTGACAGCAAGTCGAGCGACAGTATCACCCCTTCCCAGGCGATGAGAAATCGCAAACTTGTTCAATCCATTATCCCTCCAGAAGCTTCGAGAACTCGGAGTCCCGACCACATCCTTCAATTTCCACGGAGCCTTAAAAGCCGCCGTCTGGATCTCTCTATCTGAAGCCAAAGAATTCCAAAGCCTGCACACGCTGGCCGCACGCGCCAAATCGACGATCGTGAGCTTCCCCAAGATGATCCTGACTATATCCTTGCAAATTAAGGCTGAAAAGTTCGAATTCGTTGGAGATAATGCGGTATCTTCGCAAGAGACGCTACCGCTTCTGAGGATTTTCTCTGACTCGGAAGAGGAGGCGTCTGCAGTTGAATTGCCAGCGACGGGTCCGAGGAGCTTATCGTCGTCGTCTTCCCCGCAACATCCCATTTCCTCAGGAGAGAGAGATAGGGGGAAGAGATGGGTTTAGTACTTATATAAAATCAATTTTTTTGACTAGTTTTATTTTTTTAATTTTTTAGATTTGAACAAATTATAATTTATTGGGCAAAGAAAATCTAGGCAAATCTAAATGTATAAGATACATAATAGCTATACATTTTAATAGTAATATATTAATATATATTTTAATAATATGTAAATTTTTTTATAAATCATAACTAAATTAATATTTTTAATATATTGATGTATTTACAATTTTATATAATAAGAATATATTTTTACATGACATTTTTTATACAAATCCAAATATGCATGTAAAAGTTCTTTTTATATCTATATGTTATTTGTCCTTTTTTTACATATAAAAACCTGCAATTTGGCTAGAATTTTAAAAATAAAGGCATAAATACGATTATAATGGCATATTTGATTGGAGAAAATAAAGAGATAATAGAATATCTATTTTCTGAAAATAAATATTTTTTTATTTGATTATAAATTTAATCAAAAATAAATATTCTCTAATAATTATTATTCTATATGAAAATAATAATTTTTACATATTATTATTATTATTATTATTATTTTATTATTATTGTTACTAACATTATTATTATTATTATTATTATTATTATTCTCATATTATCCCTTATACTATTCTATAAATTAAATAATGGAATACTAATTTTTATCTTAATTTATTCTAACAATAAAATATAAAAATAATAATTCTAACTCTATTATCATTTTATTCTATTTACCGGAATAACTATTTTATTTTCACATTATTTCATTCCAACAACCAAACGTACTATTAATCCTAAACTTTAAACCCTAGTCCACAAATCTTAAATTATAAATTATAAATTTTTAACATTTAAACTCTTAACTTTAAACCCCAAACTCTAAATTCAGAACCTTAAACCTTGAGTGGTAGACCGACAATAACTAGGCATTTAACAAATGCTAAAGTTTTATGTCAGTTTTTAGATTTTATGTGGGCTTTGGCCCAATTAAATTAACTGAGCCAGCCCACAAGCCGACCTAAGCCGCCAAGCCGAGCCGTGAAGTCGGCTTCATCAAGCCATTTGAGCCGAATTCGAGTCGCAGACTGATTTTGCTTCGTTTCGTCTTCTTTGATCGTTTCATCACCATTTGTCGTTTTACTCAGTTAATTGCTGAAGTATTAGTGGTCCATTAAATGGTGATAACTCTCCCATTAAGTTAATTAATTAATTTTGGCCGGTTTAAGTACCAAACGCTCGGTTGAGGCGGGTGATGGTTTTGCTATAAATTGAGCGTTAAGGCTTTGTCGCGACCCCTGACTCAACTCTATACACCATCTAAACGAGTTAAGGATGTCCCGAAAGCACGTCGGTCCGAATCGAACGTCCGAAAACAGTACCAAATGGCCTGGGAGGTATATTAATCGATTCTAAATTCCACTTTTGTGGTTATTTTAGCCATATAAATTTCTAACATTTGGTATCGAAGAAAGACTTCAACTCCTTTGTTGTTCTGTATTTTTTTAGTTTTTCTCAAAATCGAAAAAACCTAAAGTCTTCGTTTTTTTGAAGATTCGATTCAAACGAGCACAGGAAATCGATGGGAAATTAAATTTTTGAAATTTTCATATATTTTTCATCATTTATGGTGTTCATATGGTGCTCTTTGAATCGGGTCTGAAATTCGGGTCGAGTCGGTCATTGTCGGGTTCGGGCGAAACCGACGAAGGTAGACGACGACTTGAACGGTGTCGTTTTACGCTTGGCGATAATAAACGGCGTCGTTTAACTTCTGTTTTGTGTTTTTACAAACGACGTCATTTTCCGTAAAAGTATTCGGTAATTTAAACGACGTCGTTTATTCTGATTTTAATTAAAAAAATTATATCGGTTATGGGCGTTTAGTTCGCGGCCCAAATCCGTTCGTCTGGGGCCCGAGCTTATGGCCCGTTCAGTAGTGTGAACGGAAAATAAAATGCGAACGTCGCGGCGAGATTCGAACTCGCGCCGTGACAAGGAACGTCATTTGCCGTTCTTATTCGCTGAGCGCCTTGCGCTATTTTCTGCATTTAAATTGTATTTATACTTTTATACGGAGTATATATATTATATATACGTATATATTTATATATATATAAATTATATTATTATATATAAAGTATAAAATATAATATCCAGTATATATTGTATATAATAAATAATGTCATGTGATTAAAATAATTTAATTAATTGAGGATTAGCCACAGCACTTTTTAATTAATAAAATTATTTTTTAATTATCACGTGTGGTATAAAGACATAAATTGTGATAATTATTTTTGATATAATAAAATTTATCCCACAGAAAATTTTATTATATTAAAATTAATTAATTATGATAAAATGTCAAATTATTTTCTTAATTTGCCCACAGGGATTAATAAAGGAATATAATTTGATAGTTTTATCACTTTTTGGACATGAATCTACTTGAATTAGGAATTTGGCCCACAGGTAATTTTTATGTCAATTGATTCATGATGTATGCTTTACATTAGTAAAATAAAATTTTGTAATTTATTAGCCTCATTTTTGGATGTTAAGTATATATTTATTTTTATGCAGCTATTCAATCTGTAAATCTTTCCGATATTAGATGTGAAATTTTCGAACTAAAAGGTGACAACTATAAAGTGTGGAAGGAGATAATTCTTCTTCTTCACTTAGGGTGGTGGATATTGATTATCTTATCCGAAAAGACGAACCCACCTCTTACCCTTACTACCAAGACTCGGATGAGGTAACACTTTATGAACGCTTTAACTATCTAATCGCCTCGTTTAATGTTCATAAAGACAAAAATTTACATTTGGTATTCGTAGTTATCGACCAAGATACTAAGGTCAAGATTTATTGATGGCGATTGATGAACAATTTGTGACTTCAGATAAGGTACTTACAAGCACCCTAATAATGAAGTTCTCATCTATTAGGCTCACCAGTGTTAAGGGTATGCGTGAGCACATAATCTGAATGAGGAATATTGCGGCTCAGGTGAAAAATTTAAAGGTGAAAATGTCTGAACCTTTCATTGTAGAACTACATTTTAAATTAAGCATCATAATATGAGCCTTTTAAAATTTTTTTATAACACACATAAGGATAAATTGTCAATCAATGAACCCACACCATGTGTGTTCAAGAGGAAGGAAGGCACGTGATGGAGCAAAGTGAAAGTGTCTATATCCTAAAGGAAGGAAGGTTCAAGACGCAGCCAAATCAAAGGGAAAATGTAAAGTACCCCAATCGATATCGAGAAGGAGTCCAAGTGCTTCTTCCGTAAAAAAGAATGGACACGTAAGAAGGGATCAGATCAAGTATCGAATTGGTTTGAAAAGAAAAGTAATCCATACTCTTTTGTATGTTATGAATCTAATATGGTTAATGTTGCACATAACACATGGTGGATTGACTGCAGTTCTACAATCCATATTTCTAATTCCTTACGAGTTTGCAAAACCTAAGGAAACCCGATGGGCGATGAACAATGCATCTTCTCCTAAACAATATGCGTTCACATGTGGAGGCCATTGGGACATGCAGCCTAATTTTGAGTAGTGATTTTATTTTGACATTGGAAAGGATCTTTTATATTCCAAATTTCTCTAGAAATTTGATTTCTGTTTCTAGACTTGTACCCTTTGGATATTCCTTTATATTTTCAGACTCATTATTCAGTTTATCTTATAAGTCTAATATTATTGGGAATGATACATTTGTCGATGGTCTTTATTGTTTGAATTTGTAAAATAATACATCTTTCAATACTGTGCATGCTAATAATGGAACTAAAGATGTGTTATGAATGAATGTTCCTCGATATTGTGGCATAGGAGATTGAGACATATCTCTATTGATAGAATCGAAAGATTGGTAAATGATGGAATACTTAGTACTCTAGATTTTACTGATTTTGAGATTTGTGTGGATTGCATTAAAGGAAAGCAAACCAACAAGACTAAGAAATATGCCAAGAGGAGTTCGGACATATTAGAGATCATACATACTGATATTTATAGTCCTGATATAGACTCATATGGTCCAAAATATTTCATCACATTTATTGATAATTTCTTACGATATATGTATCTTTACTTGCTTCATAATAAATATGAAGCCTTGGATGCTTTTAAATTGTTTAAAGCAGAAGTAGAAAAATAAACTGAAAAAATATCAAAATTGTGAGATCAGATAGAGGTGGAGAGTATTATGACAGATATACTGAAGATGGACAAATGCCTGTCCATTTATAAAGTTTCTTCAAAATAAGGGATTGTTGCCGAATATACTATGCTACGATTTTCGGACCAAAATGGTGTAGCAGAAAGAAGAAATCGAACATTATTGGACATGATGAGGAGTATGCTTAGTAACTCGAACTTTCAAAATCTTTGTGGAGTGAAGCTCTTAAAACGGTGTACATATTAAACCGGTCCCAACAAAAGGCATTCCAAAAACTCCTTTTGAGTTATGAAAATGTTGAAAACCGAGTTTGTAACATGTACGCGTATGGGATGCCCATCCGTCCGTAAGTGTTTATAATCCACATGAGAAGAAATTGGACCCAAGGGACCATAAGTGGGCATTTTATTGGATATGTTGAATGGTCTAAGGGATCTGATTTTCTTGTCCATCTCATACCACTAGGATTGTGGAATCAAGAAATGTAAAATTTCTTGAGAATGACTTAATGAGTGGGAAGAAAACGATCGAGAACTAATCATTTGGATTCACAACCCTCCACTTCATATGATAGGTTGATTGATGTACACAACACCCTCAAGATCAATCGGTGTTGAACAACCAATCATTGTCATTCCATAAAATCTTGATTCTATTCCAGTTGATCGAAATTGAGGATTTATCTCGAAATAATTGTCAACATATACTCTGTTGAGGATGATGATACAACATTAAAAATATCTTCTAGAATGAGAAAGTCAAGAATCCCTAGTGATTATGTTATATATATTGAAAAGTCGACTTCTGATGTGGGAGAGTGAAAATGATCCTAAAACGTTTTCACAAGTCATGAGTTGTAATGAATCACAATTACGGTACAATACCATGAAAGAAGAGATGAGTTCCATGAGTAGCAATAGAGTTTTGGATCTTGTTGAATTGCCTAAAGGGGCGAAAGCCATAGGGTATAAATGGATTTTCAAAACAAAGAAAGACTCATTAGGCAATATCGAAAGTTATAAGGCAAGACTCGTTGGTAAGGGTTATACTAAAAAAGAAGGAATTGATTATAAGGAGACTTTTTTTTCTGTATCTAAAAAGGACTCTCTTCGCATCATTTTTGCATTGGTTGCTCATTTTGATATGGAATTGTAACAAATGGATGTGAAAATAATATTTTTAAATGGTGATTTAGAGGAAGAGGTTTACATGAAACAACCAGAAGGATTCTCCTCTACTGATGGTAAGCAATTGGTGTGCAAATTAAAGAAGTCCATATATGGATTGAAATAAGCATCCCGTCAATGGTATTTAAAATTTGATAAAATTATCTCTTCATTCGATTTTGAAGAGAATATTTTGGATCAATGTATACACCAGAAGGTTAGTGGGAGTAAGACTTATTTTCTTATATTATACGTGGATGATATTTTACTTGCATCCAATGATAAAGGGTTGTTGTATGAGGTGAAACAATTTTTCTCTAAAAATTTTGAAATGAAGGATATGGGTGATACATCTTATGTCATTGGCATAAAGATACATCGAGACAGATCGCGTTGTGTTCTAGGTTTGTCTCAAGAGACCTATATCAATAAGGTTTTAGAGAGATTTCGGATGAAAGATTATTCACCGAGTGTAGCACCCATTGTGAAGGGTGATAGACTCAATTTGAGCCAATGCCCGAAAAACGATTTGGAACGGGAATGGATCAAGAACATTCCGTATGCTTCCGTTGTTGGAAGTTTGATGTATGCTTCGGTATGTACAAGACGACATAGCATTTGCGATTGGAATGTTGGGAAGATTTGAGTAATCCGGGAATCGAACGTTGAAAAGCCGCCAAGAAAGTCATGAGGTATCTTCAAGGTACCAAAGATTTCATGCTTACATATAGACGGACCGACAATCTGAAAGTTTTGGGGTACTTCGATTCAAACTTCGTTGGGTGTGTTGATTCACGTAAATCAACATCTGGTTACATATTTTTATTTGCCGGTGGAGCTGTATCCTGGCGGAGTGCAAAGCAAACTTTGATTGCTACTTTCATTATGGAGGCCGAGTTCGTTGCTTATTTCGAGGCTACAAAGCATGGTGTATGGATGAGGAATTTCATACCTAGGCTTAGAGTGGTTGATTCCATCTCAAGGCCATTAAAGATATTTTACGATAATTCAGTTGCTGTTTTCCTGGCTAAAAATAACAAAAGTAGCAGTCGAAGTAAACACACCGACATTCAATTTTTAGCCATAAAGGAGCGCATTAAAGGAAAGGAAATTGCTATTGAGCATATCAGTACTGAATTGATGATCGCTGATCCTTTGACTAAAGGCATGCCACCATTACGGTTCAAGGATCTTGTAACTGAAATGGGATTGAGTTCCATTTTGTAATTTTTATTGTATGGACAATGATATTATAAATTTCTATTTTATTGTTGTGATATTTTTCAAAATTTTGTGCACATTAATTGAATTGATAATATCATTAAGTTGGACAAAGAATAAACATAGGGTTTATTCATAAAGTAAAGTTACCGGATGACTTGAGAAATTAATATATTGTAATACATGGAAGATATTATTCATTATTAGAGGACTTATCGCCATGATTCATATATTTATTTCTTAAAGTTTAAAAAATTGATGATTTTAGTTATCACATCAAGTTAAACATGGACCAAGTGGGAGAATGTGGGCTTCAGCCCAATTAAATTAATTGAGTCGGCCCACAAGCCGACTCAAGCCGCCAAGCCGAGCCGTAAAGTTGGCTTCATCAAGTCATTTGAGCCGAATTCGAGTCACAGACTGATTTTACTTCATTTCGTCTTCTTCGATCGTTTCATCACCATTTGCCGTTTTACTCAATTAATTGCTGAAGTATTAGTGATCCATTAAGTGGTGATAACTCTCACATTAAGTTAATTAATTAATTTTGGCCGGTTTGAATACCAAACGCTCGGTTGAGGCGGGTGATGGTTTCGCCTATAAATTGAGTATTCTGGCTTTGTTCGTGGCACCCAACTCAAACTATACACCATCTAAACGAGTGAAGGAGTGTCCAGAAGCATAAAGCCGGTCCGAATCGAACGTCCGAAAACAGAGCACCAAATGGCCGGAGGTATATTAATCGATTCTAAATTCCGCTTTTGTGGTTGTTTTAGCCACATAAATTTCTAACATATATTAGATGTGAAACTAAAGTATGATAATATGTTCATATTTGAGAATAAACATAAACGGAGAACAAAAAGAATAAAAAATAAAAAGAGTGAATGCTTCCATTGTGACGGTATATTGCATTATAATTTCATTTAATCTTGATACAACATATTTTTAGATAGCATGTAGAATATTCATAATAAATAAAAGTCTACTATTTGTTATCCCTCGTATTATTAGAAATATTTCTAGAGCTTGAGTGGTAATTAATAAAATCAATGTGTTTAAAGCACACTAAACATAAGCACAAGAGTTGCATTATCAAGTGACATTTTACTAAAATGTGGGATTTGAACCATTTATTTAAATCATAAAAAGATATTTGATAATACAAACAAATGACCAATAATCATAAATAATAAAATAAGATACGATTTTTATATAAAAAATTTTATTTAGAATGATGGAGAAAAATCACGGGATTAGAAATTCGTAAATATTTTTACTATATAATATTTTGTTTACACAAATTTTAAATATAATGTCACAATACCTTACCACAAACAAGCTCAAACGGTAGGAATACATAATGAAGGGGAAAAAATAAAACTGATAAACGTTTTTATTAATTTTAAGAATAATGTACCAAATATTAATGGAGATTGAACTTGATTTGGAACTCAACCGAATACTCAATTCTTTTTCTTCTCATTTTTCTCTCATAGATGACGTTCAGAATGTAAGTTGATAATCCTAAAAACGCATCTGCATGTTTTTATATTGCGAGTCGTGTTTGAGTGCTTGTCAGGTGCGCTTCAAGCGTGGGTGCCTTTGAAAACGGTACTTCTGGCGCCCCTCAAGCACGCCTCGGGGGCAATGCTTTTGGAATCGGCACCTCGGGCATGCCTTAAGTATGATACTTTTAGAATTTGCACTTGAAACCTTTATTATGGGCGCCTTACACGGGCAAAAATTTTCTCGTTCGTACCATCAATTGACACGTCAAATGAGTATAACCTCATACGAGAGTAATTTATAACCTAACATGGGGCTTGACTTGCAAACTTACATTATATTTGCTCTATTGTGCATGTGTGCATAAAAAAAAGAAAATAAAAAAAATGACCCAAGTAAACTTAAAAAAAAAAAAAGACAATGTTACTTATCTCATTTATTTATAATTAATTTAAAATTTATGTTTTATATGTGAAGTCTATTAATATTTTTATTATTTTTTTAAAATTATATATATAATAATAAGTTATAAGTAAATTATAAATGAGCAAAATAAATATTATTTTTTAAAAAAGTAATTTCTTAAATTAAAATCAAAATCGGCATCATCTTCTATTATTATTTATTTATTATTGGCGATAAATCGTTAATCATAACTGTAACGGTGCGCGTAGGCCAAGCCTTCACGTTGCTCGTGGCTCTATCCTCTATTCCGCTTTCTCTCCCTGCGACAGTTTCTTTGGTCAGCTTACCTGCAGAGGCCGTAGCAATCCCCTCTCTCTCTCTGACCATGGGAACCTTGCCTCTTGCTTCAGCCTCGATCGCCGGAAAGCCTTTTCACTCGTACTACCGTTGCTCCCATTTCCTATCTCTGTCACTTCCTTTCTTCCCAGAACTCAAATCCGATCCCCTACGTTTCATAATTTCCCCAAATTGCACATCCTTCACAATCAGAAGTTGCGGTTCTATCACTGCCAAGCCCTCATCGGAGTTCCGGAAAAGGAACCGCTGCGATGCTGGCCAAGATGACAAGCTTCGAGCGCTGCGCGAGCTCTTCAGCAAGCCAGGTGTTGGTGTTGACGCTTACATCATACCTTCCCAGGACGCTCACCAGGTTTCAGATTCATTAATCCTTTTTGGAACGTTTTCAATTGGCTTTCATGCTTTGGAATATTGTGTGATGGTAAATTTTACAAGTTAGAATCTGCAGTAGTCACTTATTAATTTGAGAAATTGAGATACTAGTTTCACATTGCTAGTGTTATGGTGCTTTTTCCGCTGACTTTGAACTGTCTGACCTATTTGTGCTGAAATTTTGTGTGGCGCCCAAAGTTTAAGTGCGCGAGAGAAAGACACGCTGGAATTTTAAACACAAGAGTACAGTCCGCTGAAACTTCACATGTTTGAAAATTTAAGAACTTCTACAGTGAGCTAAGCTTACATGTGCAACATTATAGGATCGTATTCATTAATTAACGTTCTTGATATGCAATATATATATGGCATTTTTTTGACTTGTGTCACCCAATTTTAGGTGCATATTTCTTCGAAAAGAAAAGCAGTTTGATGGTTGATTACCCACTTGGTCATGCTTGGGATCAAATTTAATTCCCACCAACCTCCCCTCTTTTCGTATTTGAAAAAACAAAGATGTATATTTTAGATCATTCTAGTTTTTAATGGGCGTTGTTGCTATTTGAATAACCAGTGTTCACTGCAAGTCATAATGCAGAAATAATTTGTTGTCTTTTCTCATGCAGTGAAGAGTTGTTATAATGCTATCATATATATGTTAATTCAGTAGGAATTATATGTCTGTGTGTGTCCATGCAAATGCAACTGTACGTTACAGTAGTGCTTGTCAAGGGAAATAATTATGGATTCTGATATTGTCCCGCAATAGCTGGCATGGGAAATAATCACTGAAATTTCAGCTCTTATGATTTATTTTTATTTTGGCTTCCAGAGTGAGTTCATTGCTGAATGTTACATGAGGAGGGCCTATATATCAGGCTTCACTGGGAGTGCTGGCACTGCTGTTGTCACAAAGGATAAAGCGGCTCTTTGGACTGATGGACGCTACTTTCTCCAGGTATTTGAATGTGTTACTGGATTGCATAATTGCCTGGGGAATTTTCTTGCAATAAGCCTGAAACAAAAGATATTGATTTTGAGTTTCTTTTTTTCCTGATGCTTAATATTAGAATTTGCAACTAGCCTACTTTTCGCTTTGGACGCCACAGGGGATTTCTGCCTTACACAATAAATCCCAATTTATGATGCTTCTTTGTTCTGGGGGACAGAATAGCTCTCATTCATTACATATTGCTTCTCTCTTTTTTCTTTTTTTCTATAGTTATATATTCTATCTTAACATACTTGCTACTGTGAATTCTCTGGTGGTTATTCTTTCATTCATTTTTCAAAGTAAATTCGGTTGCTGCTTGGGAGTTTTAGCTGATGATTTACAGTAACTTCATTTGATAATTTTTCTTATCATGATCAGGCTGAAAAGCAGCTTAGCTCCAGTTGGATTCTGATGCGCGCTGGCAATATTGGAGTCCCTACAACTGCTGAATGGCTTAATGATGTACTGGCTCCTGGTTGCAGAGTCGGCATTGACCCTGTAAGTTAATTTTCTGACTGAATTGCTTAAACCCCAAAAAGTCAACCTTCTGAGATGGCTTAGTGGTATTGCTGACCTGTTAGCATCTTCTATAGCTCAGCTTGTGTTTTGAAGCAATTTATGCGTAACCCAGCAGACTGTTTAGGATTTGTGTGGATTATGAAGCTTGATTCTCCATTTTCTAATATCTACGTGTATATATATATACATATATCTATTAGTTTCTCTTTTTCCGTTCTGTATTTTGCTGTTGTGTCAATCTCTTCTCCTTATCCCTCTTCTGTTAATATTTATTACATCTATGTTGCATATATCTAACAAAGTTAACTTGACTTCATCTGATGCCATTTGTCCTTGATCTTGTGAAGGGAACAGTTCCTTTTTTCATCTGATGCTTCTGAGGAACTTAAAGAGGATCTATCCCAAAAAAACCATGAATTAGTTCTCTTATATAATATCAATCTCGTGGATGAAATTTGGAAACAATTGAGGCCAAAACCTCCAAGCAAGCCTGTGAGGCTGCACGACTTGAAGTATGCCGGTGAAGATGTGTTGTCGAAATTATCTTTGCTGAGATCCCAGCTGGCTGATGCTGGTTGTACTGCTATTGCTATTTCTAGGCTTGATGAAGTTGCATGGCTGCTAAATCTGGTAAGACTCCTATCAGTGCCCTTACTGGATTCCAAGTATTGTGGAATATGAAATTTGAATGCTTGGCATGCTCAATCATTTTGTCAGCATTTCATGGAATTGCAAATTTTGTTCCCAGTATCCTGACACTTAATAAATGTCCCAGATCTGGTGAAAGAAAAGTTGCAACTTGCTTCCTTTTCTTCTTTCTTTGGTTTTTCTCCAAAAATCTGGATTTTGATTTGGAATGTTACAATTCTAGAGAAGTGATATACTCTTCTGTTATTTCCTTGGTACTTCCTATTGTTTTGTCAATGTCTTGTTCTCATTTTGTAGAGAGGAAATGATGTCCCCCATTCTCCTGTTATGTATTCATACTTGGTTGTGGAGACTGATGGAGCAAAATTATTCATTGACGATTATAAAATAACTCCAGAAGTGATGGATCACTTGAAGTCTGCAGACATAGAATTGAGACCATATGAATCCATACTTGAGGCAGTTGAAAAGTAAGTTTGCAATTTTTTTTAGTATTGCCTTCACTCTACTATTTCATGGGGAAGTGCATTTTGAAGGATGTCAATACCTAATATTTTTATCACATTCCGACTTACATTAGGTGCAAAAATGCTTTCTTGTTTGAGATAGGGCACTGGCATGACATCCTATATCTTGCAGGCTCAGTCGTGCATTTGCATAACAAGATGCCCTCAACATGATGACCATGAATGTAGTGTGACTAATGATATTGTTATATGTTAGATGGGGAGGATGTCATTAACTCGGTTATTATATCTACATATATGTAATACTCCAACAACAAATACCTTGATGTTGAACTCGTATAATGTAACCTGTAGTTTCAAATTTTCTTGTTCGCTATTTTATGCTGTGCAACTTACATCTCCCCTGCAGTTTGGCTGTGCGAGGGGCTTGTCTTTGGCTTGACACATCATCTGTTAATGCTGCTATTGTGAATACATTCAAGTCTTCCTGTGATAAACACTCCATAGGCCACAGGAACGAGATGAAAGCTAAGCCTGAAACAAATGGTAGTTCCAATGGTCAACTAGACGGACCTGCTGGTGTATATAGGAGCTCCCGATTTCCATTGCTAAGGCAGTAAAAAATAAAGCTGAAATAGAAGGAATGAGGAACTCTCATATAAGGTATTTGTTTGCTGCCTCACTTCACCCTCGTTAATCTGTCCCTTTGTTAAATTATTTATAACTTTTGGTGGTTGTGTATTTCATACATGAAACAAACTTAGATGCATTACTTAAAGGGAAATTACTGGGTGCATAATAGCACACCTTTAATATTCTGGCTCTGTTTGGGAGTGTGTTGGGACTTGGGAAAGTGTTTTCACTTGTTGCCAATTAATACTTTCACAGAATAATTGTTTGTTTTTTTTTTTTTATGATTGATGCCATGGAAAGCTGTTGTTTGCTTTACCTAAAAAGTTCATATAAATTCAATTCCATAGAATACTGAAATCCTATACAACCACAATATTATAAAAGCACATTTACATCACCATCCAGCAATCCCAAACAGAGCCTACATGTCAAAATTGGATTCATTGATCTTGTACAATTAATGTCTCACAAATATTTATATTCTTTGTAGTTTGAGAATTGTAGCATAAGCTCCTATTGTCAAGAAAAATGCACGGAGTGGAATTTTCTAGCTTGTTGCTTCCTACTGCCCTCAATATTGTTTCCTTTCTCACTGTAGAAGAATATGACTTTCTCCACTAGCCACCATTTTGAAGAGGATGCCGCATTTGATCAAACAAACCTATTTTTGACAAGTAGTAATCTTTCCTTTCATATTTAAATGAAATGAATTTTCCCTAAGTAAGCAAATATGTTTTACTGTTTGCCAATAATGTATGTTTCTCTTCTTAGTTTGGAAGTTGGTCATCATTTCTTGTCCTTTTTCCCGATTCCTTTTCCTACTAACGAAAGTCAATCCAAGCCTGGAAAAGATTTTATATGCTCAAAAGGACTGTTGAATGCCTCAGAGTATGTCATAATATATTTGAACACTTCCCTTTTGGTGATAGCTATTGAACTAGGTGATTTGAAAATCAATTTCTTTCTCATCCCCCTCTATTAGAAATGGAGGATTGGCTCTAAAATGCATCACAATGGACAGGAGGGAGAAAATGAGGGAACGGGGCCTCCAGTTTCCAATGATCATTTTGCAGTAAAATAACTGTAATCGTATTTTAAATGGTGCCATCTAGATGTTGCGTCCTAGTATCAAGGTGTTGTGGACGTATCAAAGCAACCATGGTAGTGCTGTGGTCACAGTGTAACAGTCACCTTCTAATGCCAGCACGCCGTGGTTGATATTTGTTTTTATAGATGTAATATAATTGTCTTGTGCAGTCGTGCACTAAGCTTTTCAAGCTTTGAAGCTTCTGTCAATATTCTATTTTTCCTTCATTAACCCCTTTGTCACCAGCTCACTTTTTGTATATTATTTTCCTTTGCTTTTCAAAATGGAATAAAATAATTTCAATTGTAATGGACAAGGCAAATATAATGGGACAGGAAAAACAAGGATAATCGGCATAAGCAACAAAATCTGGCTTGATGTTGGGCTGTTTGGCTGTACAAGCATGTTTTACTTATTTCATGGTTGTGTGTTGAATTTCCAAACAAGGAAATGACTGTTTTTGCGAGGATTATTTTGAAAAGACCAGGATGTGAATATTGTGCTTTGACCAGGAGAAATTTAAGTATTTGTCGCATTGGATGTTCATCTTCTGTCAGTCTTTGAGAAAATTAGAAGCCCATCTTTTCTCCCTTCTTTTTTTCGGTATGGAGTGACTAAGAGTTCTTAAGACAACTCATTAGCCACCAATTAAAAGTTTTTAAGTTGTATGGGATGTTTGATAAGCAGGGATGCCGCTGCTCTAGCAGAATTCTGGGCTTGGCTGGAAGCGGAAATCCTCAAGAGCGTGATAATAACGGAGGTGGAAGTTGCCGACAAGCTTCTTGAATTTCGTTCAAAGCAGGATGGTTTTATGGATACAAGCTTTGATACAATAAGTGGTATGCTTGTTGACTGTACTGATTATTTTTCTTCTCACATATTTATCCCTTGTGCAGTTTCTATTGGCTCTTGGAGAATGAGTAATTTCTACATTAAGAAGAGAGATGGTAGTACTGTGCATTTGACTGTGATTGAAACATTTTGGTATTATACCCTATTTTGATTAAGGTATGTATCTGTAATAACTGGTGGACAAGAGCCATTAGGCCCATGACAGAGGAAGCATCTCAAGAAAATGCATATGATAATTCTTCCTTCTAAGTTCATGCTTGGTTGCTGGGTGAAAGGGGGAAGTTTAACCCAGTAACATTTTCTTTACCCTTTCATACCAAACAAAAAACTCATTACCTAGGTGAATTATACCCCCTTATAGAGGGGGTGTATTCTTTACCCTGGGGGATGCCAAAGATTTCTTCACCCCAAGAAAATATCACGTGCAAGCGGCACTGTTTCTGCTGCCCACATGTCACCACTTTCTGCCACCGTCACTAACAATCTTTTGTAGTTACTTTTTCTTCTTCACCGTTTGCAGCCATCACAAACACCACTGAAGCTATTGTTTTCACCTCTAACTGTTGATGCATCCCTTCTCTAAATCCCACCATCTCATTCATTTCTCTCTCTCTCTCTCTTTCTCTTCTAGTTATTCCCAAAAAACCACAAGAAAACCACCATCAGAAGTGACCGGCACTGCGGACAACCAGGTGAGCCTTTTCTCTTCTTGCCTCTCTGTTTCTTCTCTCTCCATCACTTTTTGTGTGTGATGCTCTGCCATGGCCAAACCACCACCACCTAATTGGCGAACAACTGCCATTGACCACAAAGGTGGTAGTCTGCATATGTGCCAGAAGTGTTAATTTCATGGTGGTGGTAATGGGTTTAGGGTTAGTATTTCAGATTTTGTTATATTTATTTGTTATCTCTCTATCTATTCAAACATAAAAGGACTAGAAAAGTTTCCCCTCACTACTACCCCCTATTTCTTTCCCTCATCTTTGTTAGGGTAGATGGTGTCCGACTACTACCACAAATAGGCATAGTAAAAGGAATGAGGAGAAGAAAATGAACACATGAGTTTTTGTGTGGAAAATCTTTTCACAAGCAAAGGGAAAAACCACGGGATGATCAATCCACCAAACCAATTTCACTAAATGAGCCTGGGAACAATTTTCCCACGGTTACACAGATACAAGTGAAAGAAAAACCAAAGAACAGAGCACAAGTAATACAAAAAACACACACTTTGTTTTTGCTCACTAGTCTCCCTCTTTTCTTTACTATTTTTTACTCTCTCAATCTTACACACATTTGAAAAAATTTTCACCAAAGTGCTACTCATCGCTTTATCAATATAGGCGCATATATTGAGTAAATCTGAAGAATATTTTATTTCCCCGATAAAATCTGTTTTTGCCAACAATATGAATATACTCCGTACAAAAAACGATTCCTGCAAATCTTCTTGAGATCACGCATGCTCAAAAAATCATCTAAGTTGGCACCCTTCTGAATTCCCTGGTGGACGGCAAGTATTCCATTGTCCGCGTTCTTCACAAGGCCGGTCAATGCCCCGTTGACCGTCCTCTCCACATGGCCGGTCAATGCCTCTGTTGACCGTTATCATTGTTGCCCTGAATTTCTTTCTGCTTAACCTATACATAGTCCGTTCAAAACTTTCGGTCAACAAAGTTGACCAGAATTCCTTGTGCATAGTCTGCGGACATTCAGTGCACAAGTCCGCGGACTTTAGTAGCACACAAGGGCCTTGTACTCCGTTTGAGTCTTTTGGCTATCAGGACTTCCACACGAGAGTTACCCCTAACAAACTTCCCCTCACGACTGTAGGGAAGTTAAGTCCATCAGCCTAACCAACTTGCAGCAAGTTTCATTCTTACTCTTTGGCAAAATCTTGGTCAACATGTCCGACCTATTCTCTTCAGTACCTACCTTTTCTAGTGATAGCAAACCTTCTTGAATAACGTCTCTTACCTAATGGTATGAACGTCAATGTGCTTTGATCTAGAATGGAATGAAGAGTTCTTGTAGAGATGTATGGCACTCTGACTATCACAAAGTACCTCATACTTTTCCTGTCTGAGACCCAATTTTTGAATGAACTTCCTCATCCACAACATCTCTTTATAAGCTTCTGTCACTGCGATGTACTCGGCCTCAATAGTTGAAAGCGTGACGCACTTCTGTAGCTTGGATTGTCAGGAAATTGCACATTCAGCAAACTTCACTAAGTATCCCGAGGTAAGCTTGCGACTATCAATGTCCCCGGCCATATCAGCATCTGAGTAGCCCGTTAACTAAGGCTCATCACTTCCAAGACACAGGCACCTTTTAGAAGTTCCTCGGATGTATCTCGTGATCCACTTAATCGCGGATCAATGCTCCTTTCCTGGGTTTGATAGAAATCGGTTGACTGTGCCAACAGCATGTGCTATGTCTGGCCTTGTGCATACTAGGGCATATATCAGGCTTCTTGCAGCTGAGGAAATGGGAACGCCTCTCATGTATGTCTTCTCTTCATCCGAGAATGAACATTGGTGAATGTTCAGCCTATGATGGTTTGCTAGCGGTGTGCTCACGGGCTTTGACTTGTCTATGTTGAATTGTTGAAGTACCTTTTTAATAGAGCTTTCTTGAGATAGCCACAATTTTCTTGCCTCTCGATCGTGGACAATTCTGACGTCAAGGATTTGTTTCACCGACCCCAGGTCCTTCATGGTAAATGACTGCCGAAGTTATTCCTTCAGCTCCTTTATCCGAACACCATTACGTCCAACAATCAACATGTCATCCACGTATAGGAGAAGGATAATAAAATCATTCTCGGAAAACCTTTGTGTAAATACACAGTGATCACAAGTAGTCCGCCGGTACCCTTGACTAACCATAACTAACTCGAACTTCTTGTACCACTATCTAGGAGCTTGCTTCAATCTATACAGGCTTTTCCTTAGATGATAGACAAGTCGTTCCTCCCCCTTAACTTTGAACCCTTCTGGCTGTTCCATGTAAATTTCTTCCTTAAGTTCACTATGGAAGAAAGCTGTTCGGATATCCATTTGCTCCACTTCAAGATTCTGAGTAGCAACCAAGCCCAACACAACCCTTATGGAGGATATCTTCACCACTGGAGCAAAAATCTCATCAAAGCCAATTCCCTTCTGTTGACTAAAGCCTTGTACCACTTGCCGTGCCTTGTACCTTGGTTTCATGGTATTCTTATCCGTTTTCAAATGGAAGACCCACTTATTCTTTAGAGCCCTCTTCTCTTTTGGCAACTATGCCAAATCAAAGGCGTGATTTTCATGGGGAGAGCTAATTTCATCTTTCATGACTTCCAACTATCTCTCCTTATTCTCATTCTCCATAGCCTCTCCAAATGTCTGAGGCTTTCTGGCATCAGTGAGTAGGACATACTCACTAGGAGACAGACGGACGAATGGCCGTTTGTTTTGTAAGGATCGTCTGACAGGAACGTCCTTGTCCGGTGCCGTCATGGCCTCATTATTGTCCTCGGTCACATCAGGGCCAATGTCCTCGTCTTGTAGAGCCTCTGGACGGACAACTTCAATACTCACAGTGTTCGTCTGATTAGCATCAAACTTGGTCTTCCTGCCTATATTCTCAAGCATTTCATCATCAACAAAGGTCACGTCCCTTGATCGGACACGTCTTCTTTCAGTTGGATCATAAAATCTATAATTTAGCTCATCTTTCCCATATCCCAGAAAGACGCACTGCATTGTCTTTAGCTCCAACTTGGTCCTTTTATCATTTGGGATATGAATAAAGGCTTTGCATCCAAACACTCGTAGATGGTCATAAAATGGCTCATTTCCCGACTTTGTCTTCTTCGGCACTTCACCCTTCAAGGGTTTATTGGGCGACCTATTGATGACGTAGGTCGCCGTTTTCAGTACTTCGGCCCAAAAAGATGCAGAAAGTTTGGCTTCAGAAAGCATACATCGTATTCTCTTTAGAAGCGTGCGGTTTATCCATTTGGCCACTCCGTTTAGCTGTGGCGTTTTTGGTGGTGTTTTCTAATGCTTAATGTCATAAGACCAGTAATAGGTATCAAAAGGCCCTATGTACTCGCCGCCATTATCACTTCGGATGACCTTCAGTTTCTTTCCCGTTTGACGTTCAATTAGAGTATAAAACTACTCAAATATACCGATGACTTGGTCCTTGGTTTTTAGTTGGTAGACTCACAGCTTCCTGGAATAATCGTCAATAAAAGAAACAAAGTATTGCGCTCCTCCAAATGACTTCTCTTTGAATGGTCCACACACATTTGTGTGGATGAGATCAAGTATATCCGCCTTCATGGAGGACGAGTCTCTATAGAACGAGACTCTCTGTTGCTTGCCTGCTAAACAATGAGGATACGTCCTCAGTCTGTCCTCTTATACTTTGGGGGTAAGGCCTTTCTTGGCCAAATAACATAGTCCACGTTCACTCATGTGGCCCAACCTCCTGTGCCATAAGTCCTCGGACTCCTTCTTTGATTGCATTCATGTCCCCCACCACCCACATAGGCTTTCATCAGGCCCTTCATCACATATAGGCGAAACTCTTTTCCCTCTTGCCACAACAAGGGATCATCTGGTCAGTTTTCACTCACTTTCACGAAAGGTATTACAGAAGCCTTCATCATCCAACCGACTAGTTGAGATTATATTTAGTTGGATGTCAGAGACATGACGTACATCCTTCAATATCAATTTTGTCCAATTATTGGTGACCAGAATATCATCTTTGCCAACAATTGGGGATGTTCCTTTATTTTCCATCCTTATCACTCTAAAGTCTCCTGGAGTGTAGGATGTGAACAATCCTCTTCTGGACGTGGCGTGCAGAGAAACATTAGAGTCAACCACCTAGCCGGACTCATGGTCCATCATGCTTGCCACATTTTTTTCACATGTTAACGGAGGTTGCCTTCTGTGACCATTGAGACCAAGGACATTTCCTCGCATTGTTCCTTATCTCATTTCTCTTTCTCCACATTTTTACGCTTCCACTTGAAATAATGCTTTTTGATGTGGCTCTTCTTACCACAGCTGATGACACTCAAGGTTTTGATATATTGACCGTGATTTGTTGTGGCTTTTCTTTTAGATTTTTGGCCGCGTCCTCTACTTATTCCCCTGGACTCGGTTACAAGTACTTCAGAATGAAAAGATGTTGAGGTTCCTTGTGATCGCTTGATTCATTCATGAGTAATGAAGCAATAACCTCATCCAACTTCTATATATCCTTTCCAAACAACAAAGTTATGACGATGTGGTCATAAGAGATTGGCAAAGAAGCCAGAATATCAATGCCTTGTCCTCCTCCTTGATTTCCTTATCAAGGGCGGACATCTGTGTTAATATCCTGTTAAACTTGTCCAAATGCTAATCAAAACTCTCACCTTTTGAGAACCGTAGGCCATAAAATTACTTATTTGCATGTAGCCTAGTTGTCAAAGATTTGGACTTATATCTACTCTCCAGCCTCTCTCAAACTTCCGCTTGGGTTAGTCAGTTCGAGAACCTCTCGGAGAGTGTTGTCCGCTAGGCGTAGTTTGATAGTACAGTTGGCAATGTTTCTTTTATCTTGCCATTCATTCTCGGTCAAATTTTCAGGCTTCTCATCCTTCTTCTTCAGTGTCTTCACTGTTCCTTCTTTGGTTAAGATATTCTTTACCTTTTTTTACTAGAGGATGAAGTTGCCCTATTCGTTGAACTGCTCCACACTAAACGGTAGATTCTTCGAAGACGACAACTCCATTTAGATAGAGTTTTCAACCGTGCTCTTTAATACCACTTGTTGGGGTAGATGGCGTCTGACTACCATCACAAACAGACACAGTAAAATGAATGAGGGAGAAGAAAATGAACACATGAGTTTTTACGTGGAAAACCTTTCACAAGTAAATGGAAAAACCACGGGACGTTAGTCCACTAAACCAATTTCACTATGAGCTTGGGAACAATTTTCCCATGGTTACACAGACACGAGAGAAAGAAAAACCGAAGTGCAGGGCACAAACAATACAAAGAACACACACTTTTTTTTCGCTCACTATTCTCTCTCTTTTCTTCATTGTTTTTCACTCTCTTAATCTTCCACACACTTAGAAAAATTTTCACCAAAGTGCTACTCACCGTTCTATCAATATAGATGCATATATTAAGCAAATTTAAAGAATATTCTATTCCCTTGATAAAATCTTTCCTTACCAACATATGAATATGCTTTGTACAAAAAACGGTTTCTGCAAATCCTCTTGAGATCATGTATGCTCAGAAAATCTTCTGAGTCGGCACCCTTCTGGATTTTCTGGTAAACGGCCAACATTCCATTGTCCGCGTTCTTCACAATGCCGGTCAATGCCCCGTTGACCATCCTCTCCACATGGCCAGTCAATGCCTCTGTTGACCGGTCATTGCTGCCCGTACAATATTTCTGGTCAACATAGTTGACCGGAATTTCTTTCTGTTTAATATGTGCATAGTCTGTCCAAAACTTCCGGTCAATAAAGTTGACCGGAATTCCTTGTGTTTAGTCTACAGATATTCAGCGCACAAGTCCGCGGACTCCGTCCGAGTCCTCCGGCCATCAGGACTTCCACATGGGAGTGACCCCCAACAATCTTTAGCCCTTTTGTATAACGAACAAGCCCTAATTGGTATATTGTGATGATTATCAAGTTTCCATTAGTCAAAGTAAATGCTTTCTTGATGGCCATCTAATCTGAAAAGTGTAGTGTGGTCTGTTATTTGGACTTAGTAATTTATTTATAATTCATTGCAACCAATTTGGTTGTGGAGATGTTTGTTTTTCGGGGGATTTCATGATTGCAGGCAGATTCTGCCTAGTGAATCTAGTGGCCTTGGGATTCCTGTCTTTTTCTTCCTTCAGAGATGAAGGTAGTCATCATGTATATTTTATGCAAAAGGAATGCTATATATTTTTTCCTGGTGCTCAAATGCTGATATGATGAAGTTTTGGTATTATGGCTCTCCTTTTATTCTGGTAATAGGGTTCCTCCTATTCACATTTGAAACTATGAGATTTAGCTCTTTTCTTTTGATTGGTTAAAATGAGAATTTATTAAACAAATGCTGAGAAAGTGCTGAATAGGTACAATACACATTTATCTGATATGAATAGATCATTCAGACAGTCTGATATGATCTCCGCAAAAAAACAAATTAGTAGATGTTGCTATTTCTTTATACTATGTTTCTTATGGTGATAATTGTGTAGCCTTTCGGATTAGGCTGGTGCTCCTACTGATACTAAATACAAGGATGTTGTTATGGAGCTTTAGTTTTTCATTGGATATCTTGGGCTTTGCTCGCTGTTTTGGAGTTATTTGCTTGATTATGATGATGTCAAACGCTGGTGGCTATGATAGGTCAATGGTTCCCTGTTGACAATGATATAACTTCTTGGTAAGAATATATTGGGGATATGATAGGTCGAAGTTCACCAAGAGTGAATTTGAAGTTATATGAGAATTGAATTGTGTATCTTTCTCTTGGAATCAGGGACAACATGGTGGCCCACTTCTCCTCTTAGGGTTAAGTTGTCTCCTCTTTTTTTGAGTGGAGGATTTGGTGGTAAATTTGATGCTTTCTGTTGATTGATTGAAGATGGGAAGAACCTGAATATGTTGCTGATTCCTCATTATCAGATTTGCTTTTTGTGCAGTTTTCAGGTAAGTAATGATCATTTCAGAGTGTAGGTGTAAGCACCTCAACTCTGTTTCTAGAATGTCGTTTCTTCCCTAGCACAGTTAAAAGAAGAAAAAAAGTTGTTTTTTCCCTTGTTCTGGTGGACACAGGCCTATTGAATGGGGTGGTTAGGGATGGTGTTATGGTTCCAGCTCATTTGGACAGTGTAAAATCTGATTGAGCTAAGGTTAGACATTGGCTGCTTCAATAAGGACAGTAGTGGAGGACTTGTTGTCTTCAAAGTTTGGTGATTTCAGGCGTGAAGAGGGAATATTGATGAAAAATTTTCATGCAGAATTTGATAGTTGTTTGGGTAACTTTGATGGACATGATGAGATTGTTTCCTTTCCTGCTGTGGTGGAGGCTGAGATTGACGAGTCTTGTGTGATTCTAAAATTGGTTGGTGAGAGGGTATTGCTATTTCAGTTGTGTGATTAGGCCTGCCTCTGACAAATTTTTTTTGGTTAAAAGACTGCAGTTGAGAATTTCTACAAAGGATATCTGATTTTTTCTTCCATGAGAAGGAAGTATTCAGCAACTTTTGGGACTTGTCTCTTTCTGGGCATGAGTCACACTAGTATATGTTATTTAAAAATATTGAAAGACAAAGATGGGAGGAGTTGAAAATGCAGAAGAATTTGAAAAAAAAGATTTAAAAAGTGGAAGGAAGTAAAGGGAGCTAAAAAAGTTCCAACTGTATGGCAAGGATTGCAAGATAGGGCTCATTTTTTTGTGGGCAATTGGCTTTTTCATTTTTTTCTTTGCTTATTGGTTCTTTTTGCATTTTCCTTGGGTACCTCTGGCTGATATCTTGTGTAGAGTATTGCTGCTCTTTTTTGTTTTTTTGTCATTCTTGCATTATAGTTGGAAAAAAGATGTTTCTTATCAATGAAAAAAGATGGATATTGAAGAATAAACGTCATTTGATTGAAGTAGTAGTCTTGAAGCTCATTTGAAGACCTCTGTAAGGCTTTTATAAGCCTTGCTTGATCACAGGTATTCAGTGTGTATCTTGAGTTTCTTAGCATTTGAAATATTTTGGTTGATGAGCTCTTGAGACACGGTAATTGGCTCAGTAACTCACACAAAGTTTGGATAATATTGGCTAATGCTCTCTTGGTTCCACTCGGTGTTAGAGTTGAACTGAACTCTGGCAACTTATCAAATAAATGGTGCCTGTTTGTGATAGAAGTGTGATAGTCGAAAGTGTTGAAGTGTCGTCAGTGCTGTTGGATCTATTTTTCCTTTAAATCACTCATTACTTTTTAAAAAAATTTTAGACTGACATTGATCCTATTCATACAAAGTTTTCAAATTCTTATCTTATAAAAGAGGAATGTGGCCTATTTTTTTCCTTGGGAAAATGTTGAGAATATTTTTCTGTTTTTCAAATCTTATACTCGACCATTTTATATTGCATAAAGTTTTTGGCCAGTCTGACTGCATTCTAAGTAGTATGATAGATGCACGTGATGCTAATAAATTTAATGTGTCAAAAATTAAAGGATTATTTTGGAATTTTCTTGTACTGCTTATGTATTGCGTGATGTATTAATATGAAAAACTTTGCGAAATTTTATACAAAGTATAAATTTGGGTTTCAATAGCCTTTGGCTTCTCACAAGAGAGCACTTGGTCATAAAATTGGAAGACTGACCCACACTTTATGGAATTTTCTAATTTGTTCTAATATAAAAGCTAAGAAAAGGATGGAAAAAATAAAAATTGAGAATAAAGTTGGAAGAAAGAGAGAATTCTTCAATGGATGGCCTAGTTCATGAAGCTGCACTTGAACTTTTCAATGTATGCAGGATTTGGGATAGATGTATGCAACTTTACCTTTTTCGATGTATAGAAACCAATTTCGTGGCATTAACCCGTGACCTTCATGTTACAATGGAGCAATTTATCATTTCGCAAGGTTCATCATCTATCCTTTTCTCTCAATGGATTTAGGCAAAAAAGAGGTGCACATATATAGAGGTAAATGGTGAGACAAATGCTGAAAATCAGTGATGATAGTGTGTGAATATTTGAACACACCCATTACTTTTTTTGTAACACTCAAGTGCTAATTTTCGGTAGGTTGCATCTAGATTTGTGTGATCCATGTTTAAGTATCAAGGCTGATGCGTGCTCTAATAAGTTCAAGCCATGCTTCATCAAGATGGAATAGACAGTGTTGCATGTTGGGCACACATGCTTAGAAAAGGCAGAAACTTGCCCTTGATGCAGCAAGCAATGTGCACTTATGTAGTTTAGGTAGAAACTTGCTTGATGTGCGAATGACTGGCACATGTGTGCCAATCTCCATGGATTACATTCCCTTGCGTTGTCTTAGGGTCTAAATTGTAGTCTATTAAATGTTATCAATATCTTTCAGAAGTCAATTAGAAGTAATCTAATGCCCCATTTGCCACATCATTCTGATTAGGAACCTTAAGCTTAATTAGACTAATGTTATAAAAGAGCTTGTATGCCTTAATTAAGGCTCATTTGGCTTAGATTTCTGAGAAAAAGAGAGAGAAAAGTAGACAAAGAAGGGTGATTTTTGGGGAAAATCGCAGTATTTCTTGGAATATCCAAGTAAGGAAAGCGCCTGTTACTCCTTCCATTTCCTAGCAAATTTCAGATTTTTCTTCTTCAACTTTGATGAAATTCTGAGTTATGTTCATAACCTCCATACGTGTGTAGAATTATGTTTCTCTTTGAGTTTTATTTACATACATGACGAAATATAGTCTTTTTGCTGAATTTTTGAGATATTAGCCAAAAATCTTGAAATTTTGTTGTGGAACCTTGTTGCATGTATATATTATTGTTCACACCATGGTGATCTTTACAAGAGTAACCGAGTTATGCATTTTGTTCCATAAGCTCTGAAACAAGCTCATTCTTGTAAGAGATTTTAGTTTCAAGTCAACTATTGTTTGGTAATTGATGATAAATATAGTTCATGACATGACTACTATATTATTTGCATACAAAGGTTTTGGAAGGCTTGCCTATAACCGTGTTATGGGTTATAATAGTGACCTATCGACCTGTCTATAGGATTATAATATATAGACGTGATCACGTTCCATTTCAGCCTTGCTAGTGGGGATCTCTTTGGACCTTAGTTCCCAAATTTTTGCAATTTTGCACTTGTTTTTTGTTAGCCCTTTTTCGTACACTTATGGTGCATTATTTTACATATTTCTCATGTCTTGTTAAGCTTTTAGCTCATCTTTGGTGCATTATTTTACATATTTCTCATGTCTTGCTGAGCTTTTAGCTCATCTTTGCAAACACACCACATTTCATATTGGTTGGCTTGACATCGAGTGGCGGTGGGCAAAAGTTGTTCATTTTGGAGCACAATGTTGAAGATCTTCATGCCAAAATGGGGCTCTAATCTTTTGATGCCTTTTGTTTTGTAAATTTATGCTAATTTTGGTTATGGACATATGTTGTACTTAGGAGAATGTTTTCGTTCCACACTACTTTTCGTAGGGATGAATTTCCATAACTATGTCCATATGTAAAATATCGGAGATTTGTTATCCTAAAACTCTTATTATATCTAGATATGTGTTGCTAATGATTTTGTACATTGTTACTAGCCCGGTATTTGAGATTTATGTTTAATTATGTAGTCGGGAAGTGACAGTTTTTGTTGAAAAATTAGTGGACCTTAACAGAGCTACTGGTGTTGGGAGTGGTGATGGATTTTACTGGTAAAAAATCAATGCACTATTTATGCTTTGCTTTAGAAATTTTGCCCACTAACAATACCCCCTCTTTAGGGTATATGGCTACCTTGATTGCAGAATGTCGCTTCATTTATAGTGTCAGAGTTCCCCAATAGTTCCAGGAAGGATAGTGGCATAGTATAAGTCTGAAGCTGAAATAAGTAATCAAACAATGCAGTCATAATTCAATTCTTCTTCTCGGTTCTGCCTCACTGAAGCAGCACAAACTGCTTTCTTTAGGGAAACATTTTTCAAAACTGTACTTTGTATTGCAGAGTAACCCCTCAGCCTTGTTGGTCATCCTGGTTTCCATTCTGTTAACAAGTGATCTATATTGATTTTTCTTCCAAGTGTGATTATAATTATTCGCAACAATGAATATACTTTGATGTATGCATCTGTCGTGCTTCCTTGATGCCATTGCTAGGTTGAAACTTGGTTCAGTAGTTAAAAACCACATCCAAGTAAACATCACCTGCATGGGAGCTTTTGCTACTAAACTCATTCTAAGATGTACATGTCTTTGAACGTGGGAGTTGAGTTGTAGATATGTAAGAGATGGCAGAAACGCATGATATAGAAAAAAGGGCCAAACAAAAAATTGTCATGATAAAGCATGACTAGACAGATGTCAGAATGTCGTCTAAACTCACTAAATTAGAGTCAGGATTGAAGGGGGCTCTTAATTTTGTATTTGGTGCCGTTCTTGGGAGATGTTGCGGGGGCTATTCTCGCCGCGCTTGAATAGATAGGTGGTGGTTGTTCCTGATTGGTTTACCAGAGAAAAGATTATCATAAACAATTACTTTGTCTGACCTGGGCGTAGAGGTATATTTATTTTTAAAGGTTGCCGACTGGGTTTGTATAATGGCTATTTGAATGGGTGAGAAAAGAAGCATTTCAAAATTCTTGTTTTGGTTTCCAAAGAGATGCTGACTAGTGAAAAGCATCTTATTGTCGGCTCTTATGTTTCTATGGGAAGTTTCTCTCCTCTGGGAAGACTACCAGTTGGCTTATTTGTTGATGTTTATGCTGTTAAAGGAAAGTCCTTGAAAATTTCTGCTCCGGAAAGTAATTTGTTGTCATCTCTCTTGAATGAAATACCTTAATCTTTTTGAGATGTATTTTTGAAAAAAAGGAGAAAGGAGGGAAACCTTTGGGTTTATTTCTGTAGTTGACAGGGCAAAACGGGAAAACATTGGTGCTTTTGACCTTGTAACTTTTTTGCTTTTTTAAAATTTTAGTGACTATTTTTAAGGAATTAGATTTTGGCTAGTTAACTGATATTAATATAGCCATTCCCTCCTGTTTCCCCTTTTTCTAATTGCAATTTGGATGACAGCTTCTGGATCAAATGGTGCCGTCATACATTACAAACCAGAACCAGGTAGCTGTAGTGTTGTGGATGCCAAAAAACTCTTCTTGCTAGACAGTGGAGCACAGTACATTGATGGTACGACTGACATTACGAGGACAGTGCATTTTGGTGAACCCACGGCTCGAGAAAAAGAGTGTTTCACCCGAGTTTTACAGGTTTGACGTTTTTTGCCTGGATTATCTTCATCTTATAAGAAATTCACATATGCTGCATCCCCACTCATGCTCCCTCATACATGGGAAGGGTCTCTCGATGAGCGAGAAATACACATTCTCTCGTAATCTATTCTTATTTAAGGGATGGCACTCTTGAGGTGGATTCATTGCAGGAACTTCTCCTAAGTCTGTTTCGTGGAGCTTTAGTTATGTTCTTGATTTCAAATAAAAGTGGCTTGGGGAGGGGGAGATTGAGGTGGCGAGAAATACACATTCTCTCGTAATCTATTCTTATTTAAGGGATGGCACTGTTGAGGTGGATTCATTGCAGGAACTTCTCCTAAGTCTGTTTTGTGGAGCTTTAGTTATGTTTTTGATTTCAAATAAAAGTGGCTTGGGGAGGGGGAGATTGAGGTGGCTTCAAATCACACTATCTAGAGGAATCTTGAGATCCACCTTTTTTCTCCTTTTATTTTTGTGCTTTTTTGGGGAGGGTTTCTTTACAGCAGAACAAGCAAAAATTATCACAGATATGTCATAATGATTCCTGATGAGCAAATAATAAGAAATCCTCTTGTTGGAGGTGTCTCCAGAATCAACCATTGCAATGTCCTGGCCTCCACGTTTAAATCTGTATGTGCACTCCTTTCACTCTCTTAGCCTTTTGTTAAGGTGCCCCCAGTGGATTAGCCATGACCTGGAAGATTCAGTGGGTCCTAGGGATGCCCACTGGTTTCCACTTATCCAACTTGCTGAACAGCTTTGAATCAGAATCAATATCATATTTGGTAATTTTTGTTCCAACTCCCTGCTCAATTTAATACCCCATATTATGTCCTAAGTTGAGCAATCTAGCTGTGTGTTTGTCCTACATTATGACCAACGGCCCATCATTAGGTGGGCCGTTATGCATTCCGTATCTGTTAATAAGCTTTATTTCTATTTCTCCATAGATTAAAATATCCGTATCAGTATTATTTGTTGCTATATCAATAGTGGACATATCGGACAATACGTATTATTATCTAATATATTGGAAGTAAAAAAATTGTGATAATCGTCAGCTAATTGACAAATATCGGCAGATATATTACCGACGCGGCAACATATCGTTATTTTGTTGTGGTGACTGGAAATATTAGTATTGGGAGACTCAATACCAATATATATTGATCAATATTTTCATCCATGGTTTCCCCACAAGTTCCAACATGCTGCTGTGAAGTTAAATCTCCCAGTTGACTTCGTTTCTGCAATCCTGTCAGGGAAGTGTTGTAACTAGTGAGTGAAGAGAATGTTTAACAATACTGCTACTGGCAACATATTTTGATTGCCACCCTTAATACCTAGGCTATTAGCATAATACTATATTCTTTAAGGCTTTGACTTTCATCTTTGTACATGTATTTTTGAGCTTCGTGTATTGACATGACTTGTAGGCGGCCATGTTGCTATACTTGATGTTTAGTAGCCTAATTACAAGATTTTTTGTTATTTGACAGATTCCTGTGGGGTCTTTATGTAGGGTCATATAGCTCTTGATCAGGCTGTATTCCCTGAAAATACACCTGGTTTTGTGTTGGATGCATTTGCGCGGCGTTCTCTTTGGAAGATTGGACTTGATTACCGCCATGGTATTTTCCTTGACATTTATTTTTCCTTTTTTTGTTGAGTTTTCCTTGACAATTGTGTTGTCCCTTTATTATATTTCCATGCATATTATTATGTTGCCCTTATATATTATGTTTCTCTGCAACAAGTGTTTCTATCCAGTACATGGCGGAAAGCTGTTAGAGTCATCCCATTTTAAAGTCTTATCGTATTTTCAACTATAAGAATTTCATCATGACAACTTATACTGCAAGTATTATAAAATATGTTCCCCACATTTTAATGTGTTTTTATTATTGTAGCCGTTTAAATTGCTAGAATGACATCATCTCTGCTCAGAATATGAGGGAGGATTAAAAATAGGACCCTAACAGGACTCTACATGGTGGAGGACTCTGGGATGGGTTCAGTGTGATTAAACGGCATGCTTATGGCTACATTTTCATATGTTGGTTCAGGGACTGGCCATGGTGTAGGAGCTGCATTAAATGTACATGAAGGGCCTCAGAGTATTAGTTTCCGATTTGGAAATATGACACCTTTGCAGAAAGGCATGATTGTTAGCAATGAGCCTGGCTATTATGAAGATCATGCCTTTGGCATTCGAATTGAGGTACTATGTCAGCCAGCTGTATTATATATCTAAATTATGCTCATGCGTTATGCTTTTAACTTGACACAAGCTTGTTATATCAAAATTAAGAAATTAGATCTGTCTATGATTAGGTAATCCATGAGGCCCAAGTCTATATTAAAGTTCAATAATGAAGCTGTAATAGTCAACTGAGGCTGTTAGGAGGATATGTGACTTCTTGTGGTGGATGAGGTGAAACGTGCTTAATATGCAGATAAATTAGAGAGTATAATGAAGGAATATATGGTTAACCCCCCCCCCCACCCCAAAAAAAAAAAAAAAAATCTTTATGGGCAGATATCCAATTCAAAAACATTAGGTGACACTGATGGGCGATTGTAGGCTGTTTCTATTGTAGAGCAATCAAATTATTGTTCTCTTAGAGAGGCTGATGAGTTGATTTATGTTTGGTTTCCGTTTGTTTGCAGAAAATGCCATTAAAAGTATTTTTGATGAAAAATAATTCTCCTTGTAATATTTTCAACATTTAGCGTGCATATGAAAATATAGGTTCTCATACAAATCAATTAATAGTAGACGATATTTGCAACTATTGACAGTGGCAATATTTCCACTAGTAATGCTTCTGGATGGTGTTGATATTTCACTGCTAGAAAAAAATTACATTTACCATCTATTAATCTTTGATGTTGTGATTTTCCCACTAGAGGTGGGGTCAGGATGCTATTAGTTAGTGACTGGTCATTTGGTCGGAGGCATCGACAACCGATGACTGGCAGCAGTGGTCAAGACATTGGGTTTGGCTAGCAATAGGCCGGCGACCAATAGTGATAGCCAGAGGCATCATTGGCTAGTGACTGATGGTGGTGGCTCGAGGCATTGCTAGATACTCAATGAATGTCAGTGGCTAGCAGCCCATGCCAACCTACTATCCAGTGACCAATGGTGGTAGCTATGACATCACCAACTATCGACTGGTTTGGCTAGCAGTAGGCCAAGGCATGTCAGCTGGCGAATAATAGTGGCGGCCAGAGGCGCCATTGGCTAGTGACTGACGATGGTGGCTCGAGGCATTGCCAGATGCTCACTGAATGTCTGTGGCTAGCAGCCCATGTCGGGCTACTGTCCAGCGACCCATGGTGGCGGCTTATGGCATCACCAACCGGCAACTGGAGTCTGGCGTCTGGTTGGGGCATCATGGGCTTTTAATGGCATCATGCTTGTGAAAAACTTTCATTAATAGGTATTTGGGCTTTATAGTGAGTAATAGATGAGTTTTGGAAATAACTTCTGGTTTTGATAATGGGGAGTCATTTTTTGGAGTTCAATCTTAAGTTTTCCATTGACTTATTTTCTTGCACATGCCAAATATTAAAAAATATGAAAAATATTTTCCCATTCATGCAAAACACCGAAAAATGGGGAAAATATTTTTCATTTTTGGGCAAACAAATGGGGAAAAATTGGAAAACTATTTTCCATCATGTTATTTTTTGGCAAACAAATGGATACTTTATATTTAAATCAGTTACATCATTTTCAGGGGGACTGCTGTCTGTTCAATCTCATAGCGAAAATAAGTTCTAGTTATGATCCCCCTTTTTTTTGGCTTATGAATGTTGCAGTCTCTTATACTACATAATCTTCAGACATATCTTTTTCATGCAGAATCTTCTTTGTGTAAGAGAGATTGACACCCCAAATCGCTTTGGAGGCATTGGATATCTAGGATTTGAGAAGCTTACATTTGTTCCCATTCAGGTACGTTGATGGATGCCTGTGTTTTGAAGAACATTTTGTTAACTGATGTGTTTTCGCTTAACCCTTAAAAACGAGAAAAAACTATGGAAAGATAAAATTGTGTGAAATCATGGATGGAAAACCTATGAAAGGTATTTTGTTTAGTTTTCATGATGTGAAACTGTGGAAATATAATTTTCTTATCTATAGACCCACAATGTTTATTAGAGGTTTTCTGATACGTGCCTTTGAGCTCCTGAAGGCAAGTGAGCAGGAGCCAGCAATCTAATGGTAGATTGAAGCACTTCTGAAATCAGCTTTTCCTTGTCAGTGATCTGCACAGGCATCAGTTATCAAAGAAAAGGAAAGGAAAGTAACAGCGAGAGAGAGCGAGAGTGAGAGTGTGAGAGAGAGAGTCAGAGGGAGAAGAGAACAGATGAGAAGAGGATGTTCCCAGATAGGGAATGATATCTCCCCTTGTTAGTGTAGCACATAATTACACTTTATACGAAACCAACTGGATGCAGTTGGAATCCAACTCAGCCAACAACTCAACCGAGCCTAAATAACAGAAGGGAACAGCAGAATAAGTGCCTATAACAACCTTTATAATAGCAGAAAAATAAAAATGTAGTGTAATAAAAATGTAATATAACTAAATATAGTTCTAGAGTTTGCACGGTGGCTGAGTTTGCCGAGCACTTCGTCTGGTAATCGGAGGAACCAGAACCGTTTCCCCTACCATATCAATCAGGCTTATGACATTACCATCCCCATTGAAACGAACCTTGTCCTCAAGGTTAAATGAGGAAAATCCTGAAGAATTTCAGTCATAGACTCCCAAGTGGCATTCTCTGGTGCCTGAAACTGCCACTGCACCAACACTTGGGGGTAATGCGTCCCTTGACAAGGAGCTTCCTGAAACCCAGCAGCGTCTGGGGAACAAGGAGGGGCTGGGACTCCCAGGCCTCGGCAGGCAGGTCTGAATACTAAGAAGCGGGATCACTGAGGCATTGTTTTATCAATGAAATATGGAACACATTATGAATTTTGGATTGCTCAGGCAATTCCAATTGATAGGCTGCCGAGCCAATGCGTTCTAGGATCTAGAAGGCCCATAATGTTGCTTGGCTAACTTATTGGACTGCTGGTGCGCCACAGAAGTTTGCCGATACTGCTATAGTTTGACATATACCAAATCGCTCACTTGAAACTCCTTATCGGTTCGATGAGCATTGAACAGGTTCTTCATGCGGAGTTGTGCTCGCTGGAGATGAGATTTAAGGTCTTGGAGAAGTCCTGCATGGTTAGTTAGTAGTTCGTCTACTGCTACCACAGGCGACGAGCCCTGAACATAGTCTAGCAATGACGAAGGGGGTCAACCATACACTGCCTCGAAGGAACTCATTTTGATTGAAGAATGCCACGCTATATTGTAACTCTATTCAGCCCAGGGCAAATATTGAACCCAAGTTGAGGGTTGTCTAGTCGTGAAACAGCGTAAGTAATCCTCAAGATAACGATTAATGACTTCCGTTTACCCATCCGATTGCAAATGATACGAACTGCTAGTAGATGATTTTGTATCTTGGGATTTGAACAACCTCCTTCCGAATTGGCTCATAAAGATAGGGTCTCGCTCAATGACGACGTCAACCGGGAGACCATATAACTGGCATATATCTTTGATAAATACTTCAGCAACAGTAGTGGCCGTGAAGTGAGTGCTCAACGGTGAAAAGTGAGCATACTTAGACAATCGATCGACCACCACCAGGATGACGGTCTTGGCATTCAAAGGAGGTAGATGCGTAATGAAATCCATAGAGAGGCATTCCCAAATTTGTCCTGGAATCGGAAGGGGCTGGAGCAAGCCTTGTGGGGGGGGGTGTTGAGGGATTTAGCCTGTTGACAAGTTGTACAAGCCGAAACATAGTCACGGCTCTCCTTACGCATTTGAGGCCAATAGAAAGTAGCAACTATTCGCGCATAAGTTCGTTGAACTCTAGCATGCCCCCTGACTGGTGAATTGTGGGATTCTTGTAGTATCAAGTCTTGCAGCACTGAGTCGGGGAGAACTAGAATTCGGTTCTTATAGAAAATTAATCCATCTTGGCAAGAGTAATTTGCATGGTCACGTGGCCGGTCCAAAATGGACTGGACAAGCTCGGCAGATGGGGAGTGTTGTGCATAGAATTTGTGTTGTGCTGATAGTAAGGCCATGGCCGGCTGAGATATAGCTTGTAGAGTATGACAAGAGGCTTCCAAAACTTGAGACAATGCGTTGGCAGGGCCATTTTCTTTTCCTGCCTAATACACAATATCAAAATCACACCCCATTAGTTTCGTAATCTAGTGTTGTTGGTCCTGGGTGTGAATAGTTTGATTTAATAAAGCCTTAGAAGGTTGGTGGTCGGTCTAAATAGTAAATTTAGCATTCAGGAGGTACTGTCGCCACCGTTTGACCGTCTCCATGACAGCACAAAGTTCCTTAGTGTACGTTGAGGCTGCTGCAATCTGGGACAGAGTTGTTTACTGAAAAAGGCTATAGGGTGGCCAGCTTGAAGGAGGACAGCTCCCACTCCATGCCTGGAAGTATCTGTTTGTACTATAAAGGGTTTGGAAAATTTTGGCAGGGCCAGAACTCGGGTGGAAGTGAGAGCAGCTTTGAGGGAGTTGAAAGCGATCTCAGCTTCACCGGTCCATAGGAAGGCATCCTTCTGCAGTAATTTCATAAGTGGTGCTGATATTTGGGCATATCGTGCTATAAATCGCCGATAGTAGCTAGCCAGGACCAGAAATCCATGCAATTGACGGACATTAGTGGGTGTAGGCCAGCGCTAGATGGCCTCAATCTTTGTCGTATCCACTGCCACCCCTACTGCCGACACAATGTGTCCCAGATAAGATAATGTGGAATCACCGAACTCACACTTTGCTTATTTGGCAAAGAAGGAATGATCACGCAAAATTTGGAGTACTTGAGAAAGGTGTTGGAAATGTTGTTCCCAGGAGGAACTGTAGACCAATATATTATCAAAAAACACTAAGACAAACTTCCGTAATATGGGTGGGAAAATAGCATTCATCTTGGATTGAAATGTAGAGGGGGCATTAGACAGACCGAAAGGCATGACTAGGAATTCATAATGGCCCTCATGGGTCCGGAATGTTGTCTTATGGATGTCTTCGGAGTGGATGCGCATTTGATGGTAACCTGTGCGTAAATCTATCTTAGAAAAAATCCGGGCACCACGTAACTCGTCCAATAACTCATCCACTGTTGGTATTGGGAAGCGATATTTGACTGTGATATCATTGAGCGCCTTGTAGTCAACACAGAATCGCCAACTTTCATCTTTCTTTTTAACCAATAATACTGGTGAGGAGAAAAGACCTGTCTGGGGTGTGTAATTCCTCCATCGAGCATCTCACGTATTAGCCTCTCCATTTCAGCCTTTTGGAAATGAGGGTAGCGGTAAGGTTTGACATTCACAGGTGAGGTGTTTGCTTTCAAGGGAATACGGTGGTCTATTGTGCGATGTGGGGGCAGGCCATGTGGAATGTCAAAAATGTCAGTAAAGGTGGAAAGAATTTTGTTGAGGGTTATGGTTATGGCAGGGTCAACATTGGAAGATAAGTAAGTTGGGAAAACTGACTTATCGTCTAGCACTGGAGTAATAGTCAGCTGAAAATAGAAGGTAGCAAAGTGAGTAACATCACTGCGTTTCAATTGGCCCAGGGTCATAGTGGACATGGAAGGTTTCTGCAGACCGTGGAGAGTAAGGTAATTCCCTTCATAATTCAAGCTCATCCATAATGCCTTGTAATCAAACAAGACAGAGCCAATAGAAGTAAGCCACTGTACGCCTAATACAATATCTGCCCCATATATAGGTAATAAATGGGGGTTTACACTGAAGTTGGATGGTCTTAGAGTAACAAAGACATTAGAGCACAAACCTTCGCACTATAGAGAATCCCCATTCCCTACCGTGACACTAAGATGTTGGGAAGGAACGATGGGAAGCCCCAGATGCTCGGCCAAGCGTGACTGTAGAAAATTATGAGTGGAACCGCTGTCCACTAATACAGCCACGAGTTGGCCAGTAACCATTCCTTGCAATCTTAGAGTGGAAGGAACAAAGTGTCCTTCCAACACATGTAAGGAGATCGTTGGGGTAGCGTCAATGACAGTAGGCACCAGCTCTATTCCCTGAAGAGGGTCTGTTGGTGGTTCTTGATCGATTAAGTCTTCCTCTGAATTCTGTGGAACTGGATGTACCGTGACGTCGTCTTCCGTGATCATACATAGAAATTGCAATGGTTTACACCGGTGGCTTGGAGTAAAATGTTCATAACAATTGAAACACAGGCCCTTCTCACGGTGAGCTGTCATCTCCGCAGGAGTGAGCCTCCTTAGAGGCAATTTTAGAGGAAAGTTGGAGGGGGAGGAGGTTTTTGGCAAAGTTGCCGAAATATTCATCGTTTGCTTAGGAAGTAATAGACATTGAGGATGTAGTTGCCCAGCTTTTAGTTTCTTCCCCACCAGTTTAGCCATACCTATGGCTTTCGGTAATGGAAAAGGTTATAGCAATAACAACTCTTGCCTGATATCATCATGAAACCCAGAAATAAAGTAATTCAAAAGATTCGTGGTAGAGAGCCCAGAAGTATGGGTGGAGAGGGATTCGAACTCCGTCATGTAAGCTGCTATAGTGCTGGTTTGATGAAGCTTGTGGAGAGCCGCTTCGTGGTTCAAATATGTTGAGGGTCTAAATCGAAGCTCCAAATCTCGAGAGAAAATTTCCCAAGTTGACAGCCGCCAAGTTATATGCATCCACTGGTACCATTGAAGGGTTGTGCAGGTCATATAGAACGCGGCTATGGTTAGTTTTTGCTCCAGCGGAGTGTCATGGTACAGGAAGAACCGATCGATCTGAAAGAGCCATCTGAGCACATTATCACCGGAGAAAGAGGGAATTTCAAGTTTAGGTAATCGTAGATGGTTAGTAAGTTAGCTATCCGGTTGCGTCTGAGGTAGGAGATTTAGGGATTGAGGGGGCTAAGCCAAAATCGGAGCTGAAGAGGTCGAAATTGAAGGGGGATTTGGAAGTAGGGGTGGTAGCGAAGGTTGTTTCTCAAGGCGGCTTACAGAATGAAGAATTTCAGCTAAAGATTTTTGGATGTGGTCGGTGAGGGTGGAATTAGAAGCTATTCCTTCTACATGTTGTTGGACAGTAGCCGCGACATCCTTCAGTTCCTTCGCCAGTCCAGTGAGGGAGTCCTCCAAAGCTTTGTAATAACTAGTCGTTCCCTCTGCCATCTCTCTCTCAACGAGCACCAAATGATACGTGCCTTCGAGCTCCTCAAGGCAAGTGGGCTGGAGCCAGCTATCTAATGGCAGATTGAAGCACTTCTGAAATCTGCTTTCCCTTGTCAGCGATCTGCACAGGCATCAGTTATCAAAGAAAAGGAAAGGAAAGCAACAGAGCAGAGAGAGAGAGAGAGAGAGAGAGAGAGAGAGAGAGAGAGAGAGAGAATGAAAGTCAGAGGGAGAAGAGAACAGATGAGAAGAGGAGGTTCCAGAAAGGGAATAATATCTCCCCTTGTTACTGTAGCACGTAAGTACACTTTATATGAAACCAACTGAATGCAGTTGGAATCCAACTAAGCCAACAACTCAACCGAGCCTAAATAACAGAAGGGAACAGCAGAATAAGTGCCTATAACAACCTCTATAACAGCAGAAAAATAAAAATGTAATATAACTAAATATAGTCCTGGAGTTTGCCCGGTAGCTGAGTTTGCCGAGCACTTCGTCTGGTAATCGGAGGAACTGGAACCATTTCCCCTATCATATCAATCAGGCCCGTGACATTTTCACAGCTTTTTACAACGTTCAGGTTTTGGATTGAAAGGTATAGAACCTTACTTAGATAAAATATAACTAGAGATCTTCATAGTTTTTAGGGTTTTTTCACCGCTTTGATTTCCATAGTTTTTCTTTTGCTTTTGAAGACCATTTTGTTAACTGATGTGGTTGGTTTAAACCTTTAATGGGAAAAACTATGGAAAGACAAAATTGTGTAAAATTATGGATAGAAAAACCTATGGAAGGTATTTTGTTTAGCTTGCATGACATGAAACAGAAGAAATATAATTTTCTTATTTGTAGACCCACAATGTTTATTGGAGATTTTTCACAGCTTTTCACACCGTTCTTCTCTGGATTTTGGGTTGAAATCTATGGAATCCTATTTAGACAATATATAACTAGAGAACTCCATTGTTTTTCAGGGTTTTTCTCGTTTTGAATTTCATAGTTTTCCTTTTTGCTAACCAAACATAACATATTTTTGAAATCACTCACTTTTACTCTGATTTAAAGGAAAATATCAATCACACTGTTGAATTTGCATCCATTGGTGACTAATTCGGACATTTAAAGCCTAATTAATGCTAGGCTGCCAAACCAATTGTGATACAGCACTGCTGCTTGTCTTTGAAACATTTCCGGTTTGTGACCGGTAATTTATAAAAATATTGGCACTCCAAGTTAAGCTTGTATTGTTATTATGTGTTTTATGGAAAACCAATATTCAAGCAAATTTTATTTTTATTTTTTACTGAAAACTGTAACTTGCGTTTCGTGCAATCAGTTTAATGCGTTTTTTTGGTTGGAAAATGAAGCTCCTCTAGTTATTACATGACTGACTTGACAGTCAAATCCTGCCTATCATTTTATTGTTGGATTCATCATGGATTTGGCGATCACTAATAGAGTTTGGTTGGATGAAATAAGCAGGGATTTGCGTTCCCTATGAACGCTCATTTTTCATGGACTGTTTTTAATTGAAGTGGGAATTACTATTCCCAGAGAAATATGAATGACAAAAGCTGAGCAGGAGGTGGTATTTTCTATTTTTTGGTGTTTAGGATTTAAATATCCCCATTTGGTCACTGCCGGCCACCCGCCTCTGGCAATCTGTGCCAAATTCTGCCTCCCATTGTCGCTCTGGCCACCACCGCTCAACACCACCCGAAATAATTATTCTCATCTTATCAAAATCGCATTTGTGAATGAAATAATCATTCCTGGTGCAGCCTAAATACTGTAATATCTATTCATACCTGATTCTCAGATAATACGTATTGCATCTTATTTTATTCCAGCCCAAGAACACATTCCAAATTCTTTTCCCCAATTAAGCTTGTGGAGGTTTGGCATCACAAAACACAAACTAGCAGCTGCCAAATTTTAGAGGACTCATCTTTTCTTTCTCAAATTATGTCTATTTAGGACTATAGTTGATGAAGCTTGCCTAGGCTTCACTTTCTGATCAAGACCATAGCATTAGAGAATGTATAGATAAAACCCTCAGTATTCTATGAGTTGCTGTCACAAATTCGATTTTGATTGTAAAAGGACAGCCAATTCATTAAGAGTCCGATCACTTTTGGATTTACTACACAGTCTTACCTTATATCATACAAGAGCCCATTTGCACAGCATACCTTAACCGTGCCTTAATTATATCCACCATTCTTAAACTGTTAAATAATTATGGTCGGTGATAAGATCTTCGTTGTCGTTATTATTCCAGCACCATATATGAGATTTTCTCTTGATACGGCTCTTCAGGGAGACAAATAAATCTAAGAACTGTTTCGATGTTCTTTTATCTTGATTGATAATGCATGGCTGTTGTTGGTAAAAATCTGCAGGGCAAAATGGTTGACTTCTCTTTGATGTCTGCTGCTGAAGTTGATTGGCTAAATGATTACCACGAACAAGTTTGGCAGAAGGTAATGAACTTTAGACTGGTCAAATTGGGTAAAAAAATCCGGGCAATTTTTATCGGGTCAGTTCAAATGGTATCGGGTTTTAATTAAATTTTTTTTTTTAATTCCTACATTTCTATTGTCTTGCTGCTCATCGTCGCCTGCATGATTGCAGGTTTCACCATCGGTGGGTGCTTCAGCACGTCAATGGCTATGGGAAAACACACGGCCTGTCCCGAGACAGTAGCCGTCCGATTGTTGATATTATTTCCGGTATCATCTCAACTGTTGAATTAAAAAAAAAATTAATTTTTAAGATTTGAACATTGAGTAATACCTTCCGAATAATTATTTTTATTATTTTTTAATGTTAAATTTAAAAAATTTAAATTGGGTCATTTGTGAATAGAATCATCGTTCCTAAAGTTTAACCAATTGGGTCATCGAATAGATAAAATAGATTCAAAAATGGATTTTTATTCAAGAATAAATCTTATTAGAACTATTCATTTATGATTTATTTTGAGAGGATTATTGATTGATAGAATTAATGTATTTTCATGAGTGGGAAATAAAATCAATTTAAATTAAATATAAAAATAAAAGTTGAGTTAATTTAATTGTGTAAGATTGAAGTTGATACTTAGAAGGAAATGGATTTTATAAAAATAAAATAAATAGCATTTGATAGTAAAAGTAAATATAAATAGAGTCAGAAATATGTAATTTCTCATTTAATGAGTAAGAATTAAGAATATGTATATATATATCTTCCTTGTAAATTAATTATATTTTTTATATTTATCCAAACTTAATATTTTTTAAATACTTAACAAATATATATGTAAATGTGTAATTTTAATCAACAAATTTTTCATGTGTGTAAAAAAGAAATTGATTTTTTATTTGGGAAATAAATTCCCACAAAAATAAAAGAAAAAATAAAAATAACATGATTAATATGTCAAAGTATCATGGAAGAATGTAATCATAAAATTAGGTAGAATTAATTTTTTAGACTGGTATAATTATTGATAAAAGTGTTATTTGATTCAATTTATATTATGTATATTTTTATAAATAGATATTTTTATATTAAATAAATATAAAATTAATAGACTATATTTTTATATAATTAATAATTTTTTATATAAAAATTTTTTTAATAAATTATATATTTATGTAATATTTTATCTTAAATATTATATATTTTTTAGTATTTTTATATAAATATAAAATATTAAATAAACATATTAAAATAAAAAAATATATTCATAAACTGATTTGAATTGGGTCTGTTTAGCTTATGAATAGACACGATTAAGACTTTTAGTTTGGGTAATTAAATCATATCTAATAAATTTAAATTTATTAATCATAAAATTTTATATAAACTAAACTGATCTTTTTTAAATACAATATTAATTAGGGTTACCTCTTTATCTAATAACTTGTTTATAACTCAAATTAAAAGTAATCTATCAAAATTAAATGATACTTAATATTATTTTGCACTTTTATATGTTATTTTGAATTTTATTATTTATTTTTTGATATTAAAATATTTATATGAATATGCTAGAATTATAATATTATTTTATAATATTTATAATGTGTAAATAAAATTTTATAAACATATAAAAATGTTTGAATCTATGCCTAAAATTTTTTTCAAAGAATTTAAAATTGATTTATTCTTATTTATTTATTTATTTATTTTATGAGAAGAGATTATAGGTGAGAGGAAATTCAATTATGCATATTCAAATTAATTTGGAAGTTAGGAAACTTTTCATTTTAAATCTAAAAACCATCATATAATTCATAAAAACCATAAACTAAATATTATCAATAAATAATATATAATTTTATTATTTATAAGATAAAAAAATTGATATATTAATTATAAAATGCTATTTTTTTTATTAAATGTAAGAATAATAAAAATAAACATATAATAAAATTGTAAAAGATCATAACATTTAACTAATTTAATAAATTATTAAATACGTGATAGTCTGCAATTCTTACCGTTATATGGAAGTAAACCATTGTTCAGCTCTCCCGCAAGTAAAAGTTGCAGGTGGGAGGGAGTGTGGAGAAAAGGTAATGTTGGAAATTCAAGAAAAGGTTATATGGAAATTGTTGTCTAACAATTAATCATTCATCGGATGTTATTCTTTTACGAATTTTATCGGCAATTATTTTAATCTGTGAAGTTAATTTATCCTCGGCAGGGAAACATTGCTAGTAATCGTTGAATTTTCAGTCAAAAGATTGCGCAAATAAGCGATTAGGAGATTGTTTCCGATCTTATGTTAAGCCCTAGGGCAGCTCAGTGATCACAGTCGGCGCATGATCGTTACTTGCCTGAATCGGGCAGAATAATAGGTACATGGATGAAATCGAGATGGATATTTCACAAACTGAATTCACAGTTCCCTTCCTCCGTTCTCTCTGTCTTCTCCACGTTCAGAACACACGCATCATCTATGAACGGAACAAAGTTTGCTCCCAGCCGCGTAGACGTAAGCCTTTTGCTGTCCACCTGCGGAAGAGAAGGAAATTTATATTTGGGTTCAGCCCTTCACGCGTCAATCATCAAAAAACATGAATTTTATGACCCTAGATTCTGTGATGATCCTCGAAATGCCATTGTTGTTTGGAACTCTTTGCTGGGTATGTACTGGAAATGCCAGGAGTTGTCGTACGCAGTCAAGGTGTTCGATGAAATGCCCATGAGAGATACTGTTTCATGGAATTCGATCATTTCAGGGTTCTTAACGCATGGGGAGTTCGACATGGGAATGAGGCTTTTCAGGAAAATGCGCGAGTTGCGAGCTAACGGACACGATCAGGCGACCTTGACTAGTATTCTGTCAGCTTCTGATGGATCAGGATTTCTTAGCTCAAGTAAAATGATTCATGCCTTGGCAATTATGAGTGGGTATGCGGGTGATATTACTGTTGGCAACGCTCTGATAACATCGTATTGTAAATGTGGCTTCTCTGATTTGGCAAAACATGTTTTTGATGAAATGAATGAAAGAAATGTAGTTACTTGGACAGCTGTTATCTCGGGCCTTGTACAGAACTATAGGTACGAAGACAGTCTGAATTTGTTTATGAAAATGCGTCGCATATTAATTAATCCTAATGCTTTGACATATTTGGGCTTGCTATCCGCTTGTGCTGGTTTGCAGGCTCTAAGGGGAGGGCGACAAATTCATGGGCTTTTATGGAAGGTGGGATTTCATCTGGATTTGTGTATTGAGAGTGCACTAATGGATATGTACTCTAAATGTGGATGCGTGGAAGATGCATTGCAGATTTTTCATTCTGCAGATAACCTTGATGATGTTTCCGTGACTGTTATTCTTGTGGGTTTTGCTCAAAATGGGTTTAAAGAAGACGCCATTCAGATTTTTGTGAAATTGGTAAAGACAGGAATCGACATTGATCCTGACATGGTTTCTGCAGTTCTTGGAGTGTTTGGTGTTGATACTTCTGTGGCTCTTGGCCAGCAAATCCATTCTTTAATTATCAAAAAAAGTTTCAGTTACAATCCCTTTGTAAGTAATGGCCTCATTAACATGTATTCCAAGTGTGGGAATTTGGAGGAGTCAAATAAAATCTTTCATCGAATGCCTGAAAGGAACTCAGTCTCATGGAATTCGATCATTGCAGCTTTTGCCCGACACGGGGATGGACTCAAAGCCCTTAAGATGTATGAAGAAATGATATTAGAAGGCATCAAGCCTACAGATGTTACGTTCCTCTCATTGCTTCATGCATGCAGCCATGTCGGCTTAGTTGAGAAGGGCATGGAGTTCTTGGAATCCATGAGCAAGGTTCATGGACTTACTCCAAGAATGGAACACTATGCCTGTGTTGTAGACATGCTTGGCCGTTCCAGCCTTCTCAATGAAGCTAAAAGTTTCATAGAAAAATTACCTGTTAAGCCCGGCATCATGGTCTGGCAAGCACTGCTTGGTGCTTGTAGCATTCACGGGGACTCCGAAATGGGAAAATTCGCTGCTGAGCAATTGTTTGTTGCTGCACCGGAGAGTCCAGCCCCTTATGTAATATTGGCAAATATATATTCTTCTGAAAGGAGATGGAGAGATAGGGCAATGACTTTTAAGAGAATGAAAGAGATTGGAGTGGCTAAGGAAACTGGTATTAGTTGGATTGAGATTGAGAAGAAAGTTCATAGCTTTGTTGTTTGGGACAAAATGCACCCAAAAGCTGAGATCATTTACTCTGTTTTGGCAGATTTGATTGGGAATATGAGGGATGAAGGATACAAGCCAGATAAGAGGTTCATTCTATGCTATATGGAGGACGATGAAGAGTAGACACAACTTTACTACAAGTAACTACACTCGATTAGGTATTTTTTAAAAAAAAGTGAAAAAAAAAGAAAAATATTTTAATTTTACGGTGAGATTTTAAATGGCTAGCACTTAGCAATCATCTAAAATAGTTTGACGCTGACATATGTGGATTTGCTATTCACAATCTAGGAATTCTTTTGTTCTCATTTTGGAGGATTGGATTTTATAATTTTCACTTATCTTTGAATCATCTTTTGAGGAATAATCTGATTCTTGCATAAAAGATCGTTCTAACTCAAGACTGTTTTACCCTGTCAGCCAGACTTGAGTTTGTGATTCATAATACTGTTAGGTTTTGGATCACTCATTTATAACTCTCATATCCACTGTACATGCTGTTTTCCGTTTTTATTTCCAGTAGAAAGTTTTGCACAATATTTTATTTGAAAGAAATCTCAGAAGAGCCTTCTGCATTAGGTTTGCATGACGTTCATTCTAGCAAAATAGTTCAATGGAGTCTCCACGAGTTGACCATGAGTTAGGGGTTTAAGCTACAGGTTTGAGAAGAATTTCAGCAACAAACAACTGGCAAGCTGTGTCATGCCCACTTAACCTGCTGTGCAAACTATGAATGCCCTCTTCTAATTTTAGGATTGTTTTGTAGCCATTATTTTGAACATAAAATGCGCCGACTTGGAGAGATAAAAGGAGAGAAAAGAAGAAGAAGAAGCAGCTTTTGACATCAGTTTGAAACCTGATTCTTGTTCCATCCTTCACCAAACTCAAGTATGTTTTTCTAGTTTCGGTTGTAAAACGTATTACCGATTGGCTATTCATTTTTCGTTGTATTTGCTATTGTTTAGTTGCTTGGGTGTTAAGGTTAATATTAACCGATTCTTCATGTATTGCGATTTTGAAGAGATTGGTTTAGAGGGATTACTTGTAACTATATCTTATTATAATATAGATATTGTTCTGGCGTAGGGCTTTATTGCTTTTTTTAGTTGATAAGAATTTTCATGTAAAATTATTTGTACAACTTATATACTTAATTACATATTTTGTTTATTATTTACCATGTTTAATAGAGAGAAAATGGTGGCCAATGGTCTCCGGGATTCAAATTTCACCGTATCTGTGAATCCCAACAAACTCAAAGCCAATACACATGCTAACTAGGTGGTGATATTTAGTGCATTGCAGCGCCTCTAACCACCTTTTTTAGGAAAAAATGGCTCATGCAATCTCTTACATTTTTCTTGAAACTTTCTCAATCACCTTTACCCTCATTTGTGAAGAAAACCCAAATTTATATTCACTTAATGTGCCGTGACCCTACTTAGTCAAGCCTTGCACCTCAGCAATTTTAAAGTCATGCACTCCAACAGGACACCTAAAACACTTCGGACACCCGGTGCTCCGACTGCCAGGTGTGGTTTGTGAGCCTAACTTCAAATGTTATTACTTTTGATTCAGGATATCCCTACAGAATCAGCCGCCTTTCAACAGAAAAGTCTCGAGACAATGTTTGATGTGGCCCTTTGAAAGGCTATTTCCCCTTGGGATCAAACAGGTTGCATTTTTTTAAAGAGATGGAATTCATTTTACTCTCCATCTAAGATATTAATATTTAAATAATGGTCATAATTTAACTATTTTTTAAAATATAAAAAAATTAATTAAAATTAATTATCAAATCTATTGCGTTTCACAAATTCGGATTATTCTACAGATTAGGGGCCGCGAATGGGATCTTCACGCTGGGTTGATCTGGCACCCGATCTCCATATCCTTGAATCTAAAACCTGCACAACACAATTGAAAACAAGAAGTTAGAAGACGGCGAGAATTACTGTCACCATAAATCCTCAGATGCTCAAGTTAGATGACTTTTCAAGAGAATAGAAAGATATAAGGAGAATACATGTATCGGTAGATTGAGCGTTCAGGTATGTCCAGAAGGCAGACGGCTTGGAGATGTGCCCACTGTGAGGCATCTTAGATGCGCTTCTTGTAGAGGGGTATCTTAGATGGCCGTAGTGTTCTTGAAGGATGGTCGAGCACTTGATAAGAGAGATTTTGGGAGGACTTAAGGGACAATGTCCGCTAAGCGTCTTCTCCCATTTCATTCTCTTCCTTCTTTGGCCTCTTTCCTCTGGAACCTTCTCCTTCTTCCCCGTGTCCTCTCCGTCTACTCCCCCTATAATGTTGGCACTGTTGTGGTATTTATAGAATAAGCAGGCGGTTAAACCGCCCACTAAACTGTCCCCGACGGACAACTACCAGAACTACCCGTGATAACTACCCGTCAATAAAACGGAGCGGTTGAGTGGTCTTTCTTTCCAGGTCAGATTTACCAAACCTATCAAAATCATAATTATCTATTTTGAAACAAATGATTAAGACATAGAGAAAAATAATCTTATCTCCTAAGAAAATGAAGCCATTCCCAACCCTTTTCCCCTTTGTTCGGCTCCTTTTCAGCGCAAGATTACTTTTTCTCCTAATCAAATTATTGTGATCTCTTTTTCTAACTAGTGGGGGCTATGTTGAGTCTGTTTAGAAAATTTATTGAGTCGCTTTAGAGAAGTTCTTTATCGGCAGCACGATAATTTAAAGTCATATTATTTATTATCAAATAATGTATAAAGTATGCTTTTTGACTTATTGATGAATTTTTAAGTTAGACACGACTTGCCTTCTGAGTTTTTTTCTACTCAAAATATTAAGGATTCAGACATTTTATTTTAATTATTTTCTCAAAAATCAAAAAAGAAAAAGAAGAGAAAATTATATTTCTCCCTTTATAAGCCACCCTAGTTCCCATTATGCCCCTAAATAGATTCTAAGTAGATTCATTAAGATTAAAATTGAGTTGGTTAATTATTTCTAAAATTTTATAAGATATAGTTAATGGGCATTGAAGTGACGAATGGGTATGGTTAAAAAAATTAGGGCCAATTAAAATTATGAAACGGGTATAATTACATATGAAAATGATCGGATTAGAGTTTGAATTTTTTTGAGATAAATCGGAAATATTTTTTAAATTAAATATTATTTTTAAATATTCTATAATTTGAGTATTCTATTTTTGTTGTTTCTTTATAATATTCAATATTTGTAGATATTTATAAATATTTGGGTGCATTCATTGGAAATATTTGAAAATATTTGTAGGTATTCATTGGGGATTTCATATCAGAATTAAAATAAAAAGACTTACTTACTCATTTATTATTTTTGGGTATCTATTTTATATTAATAAAGACAAAAGCATAATATTTTTATAATTTATTTTCAAACATATTTAATCATATATATATATATATATATATATGGATCACCCTAAACCCACCCAAAATCGCATAAGTTGCACTCCAGCAGAGGATTCTGAAGGCGCCAGCCCAAAGACCCATGTTCTATCAAATTTAAACGGTGGCTCGCTTCCGAGCGCCTGCAACCTGGACGGTGGTGCTAAGACCCATTTGAGACGGACTACTGGGAAGACCAAAATAACCCGACATGCTTAAACTCAGCCGCATCTTCCACGAGTAACTCCTGACTCGACACGCCGTACTGCAGGCCATCTTTCCTCTGAAGGCCACGTATTTCAGACGCGACGCTAGTGTCCCCAACACACACCGCATCCACACATGGTGGCGATGGTGGCAGTAACCCCAGATGTGCTGGGCATGTCGTGTGTAAATCCTCTCTTACTGCATCACGTTATCTATAAATACCCAACTTCAAGAAATGGAAGACGACCTTTGCTTCCTGGATCCTCCTACCCATACTTTAAAGAAAACCCTCCAGGTACGCCATAAAAGAGGAAAGTTATATTTGAGTACTGTGAGTAACATCCTGGGACGTTAAAGTTTCGTGCTCTCAAAAAAAAGCATTTGATTTCTATCATCGGTAGTGAGATTTCCGTGACTTTTTTTATTTTTTAGTAAAACCACCATTGAGGGTTTTAGTAAACGTAAAAAATGATTTCATCCATGTTTTTTCCCTGCTTTCTCATCACTCGCTTTACTTACTTCTTTGCTCTGCCCAACTCCGTCCGTCAAAATCATAATCCGCCCACACTCGATTTAACGCATGGACGCAGTTAACGGGACGCAACAAAATATATATATATATATATATATATATATATATATATATGAGGAAGGTTATTAAAAAAAATAGATTTAAAATTTATACCTTGCCACTTGATTAAACTTCCAGACTTTAAAGTAAAATTAAATATTAAAACTTATATCTATTTGAGATTTTAAATAATAAAAACAATATATTTATATAGTTATATTATATAAATGGAGGGATTTTATCTTAATAATATATATTATTATTTCTATAAATATTGATAATTTTAATTTAAGTAATAAAATGGTTATTTAATCAGGTAGCTTGAGAGAAACTGTGCGCTCATATCCACTCTATGAGCATGGCAATTGCAATCTCACTCTCACTCGCTCAATCATCCATCTTTTCAAAACCTTCAATGTTCGTCCGGATAAATAGCTTCAGGGCGTTCACCTTTTCTTCTTCTCTCTCCACTTCTGGGTCTCCTTCTCTCTCGTCAGGCAACATTGGCGGCCGAAAATGGAAGCAGCCAGTGGTCTCTGCCCTCGAGCTTGGTGGAGTTAAAATTGATAAGGAAGGTCAGTGGAAAAGTTCCCGAATTGGTTTCTTTTGATGTGGTTTCCTCACAATTTTCGCATTTGGTGGAGTATTGCTTTCTAGGAAGTTGCGGCAACTCGTATTTGAATGCCTTTTCTCGTTTTACGAACATTGGATGAATGTTTAATCCCTTTAGATCTTACGTTTTTTTTTTTTTTTTTAAATGAAGATAGTATTTTCATGCGATTAATGCAATATAGTGTTGTGAATGTAAATTAGAAATCGGTGGCTGGTTGCTTTGTGATTTGGGGCTTGGTTTTATTTGTTGTTTTAATGGCGCCCCCCCCCCCAAATAAATAAATAAATAAAAAGAAATAAATCACGGTGTTCTTTTGTTGATTGCGATTGTGGTTTTGTCTTTGTTTAATTAACGCATAATCAATATACTTTTAGTCTTTTAAGTTCATGGGCCACGTGGATAGCTGAATAAAAAAAGGCGGTGAAATTATTATGAACCTCAACATTTAAATTCATCTGCTTATCCCAGCGTTCAAGATCTTAGGTAACAAAAATTCATGCGTACTCCCTACCCGAACGCACAAACAAATAGATTTTTTGTCTTTTAATAGTTTTTGGACTCCTTCAACAACTGTGGTTAGTGGGGATTGTAGATGTCGTAAAGGACCAGCCAACAAATAATGTTCCGGATTCAATCTTTTCCAAACTCGGAATGCAACTACATAGACGGGACAGACATCCAATTGGGATTTTGAAGAATGCAATCTATGACTATTTTGACACCAATTATTCCAACAAATTCGAGAAATTTGATGATCTCTGTCCCATCGTTTCTGTGAAACAGGTATGTCCTCTGAACTATTAGAACCTTTCTCACTTTCATACCTGCTACACAGCTACAGCCTTTTTTTTTCCTTTCTTCTGCTTAGTTTGTCCATGTAGTATTTGACATATTGGCTTCACCTGTTTCTCAGTTTCAATTCTGATGTTATCTTTGTTTTATCCTATGGATTTTAGTCTTTAACATCAATCCAAGGATATTTGCCCCTGCTAATATGTGTATAAGATGCATTGGAATTTTTGATAACTTTGGTAATGTGGAAATTTGAAGTTTAACGAAAGGCTATGTCCAATTGTGGTTGACAGATACAAAATGGAGAAACAGTAATGGTAGCTACTATAATTCTTGGGTGATTAGAATTTGTATATGATGCCTTGTTATTATTTATATGTTAAACGGTTCAATCCATTACTTTTCATACTTGCAAAGTTAGATGGAGTTGTGGATGTATGTGAGGGTTTTAATACTTGTTATGTATAATTTATGTCAATGTAAGCTCATCTTGACGGACTAAAATACAAAGGGTTGTTCAGTAACTAGTTTGCCTGTCCCATTAGAAGTTTCCATTATGCTATTTTGAAATGTCTTGTGTAGGATCAATCACTTCGATATGACCCAAAAGAATTCAGAAGTAGCAAGGTGTATATCATAGGAAGAAAGAACTTCATCTCTTTATGAACCAAAATCTGAACACACCTATACGAAAATGGTCGGATGTTTCAAGTAAATTCTCATTCTTCTTCCATGCTTGGGCTTTCAAAGAGGATGTCAAAGTGCTAAGGATTCCAAGAAGATGTGGGACATGTATTGCTTTTTTTGTGAAATTTCTTTTCATAGGCATACATTAGAATCTAATGTACTTTCTAACTGGACCAATTACTCTTTTGATCCTCCTCGAGCCTGCTCTTGTCTTTCAAATTTCAAATGAAGCAAATGAAGCTTCCAATTTAGTTGGTGTAGATGCTGAAGGATTGATTAAAGCTTTTAGTTGTTTTACAGCTAAAATATCCGAATGGAATCAAATTGTATTCAGTAACATGCATCTTGGGAAAAAAGGATCCTGGCCAAACTAGGGGGAATTTGAGTCCTTACCTTCAGTTCAGCTGTTGTTTTCCCAATGTCAACTTTTTCCTTTCAATGAGATGGATTCCCACACTTGAAAGGTGTTTCCTTCTGTGTTACTTGTCCCAGAGTTTCACATTTTTCATAATCCCTGCTATGCACTACTTTTATTATTCTATTATTCTGCAAGCCTTAAATTTCTCTCTCTCTCTCTCTCTCTCTCTCTCTCTCTCTCTCTACTGGCTATACACTTTTTTCTCTTTCTTGTTTAGTGGTTGCTCAAACTTCTCAGTCACCTTTCCATGATCTCCTTTCCAATAGGCTGCCTGCCATTTTCCGGAGCTTCTAACTGAAAGCATGACTGGAATTAATTGATGAATAACACTGAACCTGGGTTAGTTTGCTCAGAGTTGTTTAGAAAACTGAAATACGGCTCTTTGCTCCTCTTCTCTCATTGTAAGTATGACCATATGGGGAGTTGGGGTTTTAACTCCCACTTGAAAGAAAGGGATATATGCCATTTACTTGTTGATATTAGCATGAGAAATTGGTCTGGCTTATCATATTTGATCTTTTTAGCCCTAATCTGACCTGTTCATAGCTTGTAGGTTGTGGTTGGTTGTAATGCCCTTTTTCTTATCGATTCTTGAAGGCCTATTTTAAGCTATAAACAACTATTAACACTATACAATATAATCTGATATCCTATATGTATGCAGAAATCTTGAGAACATAATGTGATATGAAGAGTGATAGAATGCATGAGACTCTTGGATTATGAGGTTTGCGGAGGGTAAGTGACAATGTTGTATCATACACAGCCTTACCCTAGCATTGCATCGCGCATGTGCAGTGACAATGTTGCAGCATTGTGCCATTGTCGCCTCAAAACATATAACATTCACTAAAACCAAGATCTGATTGGGAAGGAATGGCAGAGCCTCAACTATAATCTATCCTCAATTTAAGTTGGCTTGATCCAAGCTCTGGTTGGAATCAGTTTAGCTTGCCCAATTTGCATTTTTGGTTGATTAATTTCCTCAGTTACAGCATTATGCATGTAAACATTAGATTACAAGCAGATGAACTTGGTGACATACCAATGTTGGGAACATGGATAGGTTTGAAAACATCCTTGCCGAGATCACTCGGCTGTGAGTTAGAGAATTAGAATCTCTAGTTCTAATAGAGGTGCTTCGTTAAGTACAGAAGGACAATGATCATGGGAAGACTTGGTAAATTAGTGCTTGATCAATTGCCCAGCTCATTTGCATGTTTGCCCACTTCTTATGAGCTGGGCTAAGCTTTAATTTACTGCTACTCATTCTTTTTGTATGTGAATGGGTCATATATTAAGCTAGTTGCTATCTTTCCTGGGAGTTCAAGAGTTTTATTGTAAACCCAATTATCAGTTAGCAGATATCTTTTTTTGCGTAATGAAGTTATCACTATCATACATATGCTCTTCTCAGTGAGTTCCAGGGCCCTGATTAACAAATCATAATTCAAACTTGGGGTATGAGTCGTGTGATTTTTGCTGGCTGACTAATTGCACCACATCCATCCAACAAAACATGCTGCAATTTCCTGCACATATGGCATTAGCTCTGAAATGTCAATACCTCTTTGTACGTTCTCCACACCATAGTTCAGTGTTTCATAATGGTACTTGCACACAGCTTTAACTTCAAAATAATCTGTAGGCTTCATCAGTTATTTTCAGAATTAAATGACGAAAAACTGATGATTTTCCAAATACTTGAGGATTGTATTAAGAGTAATCTTTGAGTTCTTACTTGTTAGAGTTCTTTGGTGGATTCTACTTATTGCCCATCTTTTTGGTTAGCAATTCTAAGTTGTTGTGCACTTGTGTGACAGTAAGATTAATTCATGCAGAATTTCGACGATGTCTTGGTTCCTGCTGATCATATAAGTAGGAGCTACAACGATACATACTATGTCGACACTCAAACTGTCTTGAGGTGCCATACGAGTGCTCATCAAGCTGAGCTGCTGAGGAGAGGACATACCCATTTCCTTGTAACTGGAGATGTTTACCGTCGAGATTCTATCGACTCAACCCATTACCCTGTTTTTCATCAGGTTTCTTATCTTGGCTTCTTGCTGTTGATGTCTTAATCACACGCCTCTTCGATTCCCGTTTCGCTCTATGTAATATTAATCCTGCTTTTGCAGATGGAAGGAGTGTGTGTTTTTTCTCCGAATGATTGGGAGGCATCTGGCATTGATGCTAGATCTTATGCTGCCGGGAATTTGAAAAAATGTCTCGAGGGTTTGGCATGCCACTTATTTGGTATACTTACTAACATTTGCTTCAACTAAGCATGCATGTTTCTCATATTTTTTCAGTTTGTAGTATGAAACATATCGAACTAGCATGGAATGAAATATCTACTAGTATATATCAGTATTGGGCTCCCGATATCTATATTTCTCAATATTGTCACAAAATCACGATATGTTGTCATATCGACTATGTTATAGTATATATTGTTGTCATTCAAAATATTAGATGATGCTTCCAATATTGCTTGACATTCCTCCAAGGTTCAAATTTGTTAAAAAAAAACTCCATCGATATGCCCAATATTGTTTTGTGTTGCACAATACAGCTGATACCTCCGTATTCAATACCGATACTGATATGTTCATCAATGCCAACTAGAGAATTATACATGGGCAAGCACATGGAATGATGTGAAAGGGGAAAAAAGATTTAAAGTAGTATGAGCATGTGGGATACATGGCATCATGGCCTTGACTTTAATGCAATTAGCACAGAAGAAAAAAGTATCACTAAAGTTGCTATATAACTTTAATTGTGTGCTGTCCACTAAATAGCATTGTCCTTGTTTATGTTAACTATGCTGGTGAAATCTCTGTAGAAGTATGGATATTCTTAAGAAATATATTTTCAGCTTTTTTTTACTTGGGAATATTATGTTATTTAGGCTAAATAATTCGTTTAGGTCAAAATCATGGTGACACGTGCAATTTTTAGGTGCTGTGGAAATGCGCTGGGTTGATACCTATTTTCCTTTTACTGATCCATCATTCGAACTAGAAATATTTTTCCAGGTATGCTGCTAGTTTTTTTTTTAAATCTTTGTTATTTGTGCGTTAGATAATTTATTAAAATTATTAATGGCTCTTTTTAGAATGGTGAGCTTTGACACAATGGTAATGTTGTTATGTTGTGGACTTGAAGATCATGAGTTCAAATATTGGAAGCAGCCTCTTTGTATTTTAGGGATAGGGTTGCTTATATCTGACCCTTATATTGCCTGTAATGTGGGAAGCCTCATGAATTTGGTCAACCTTTTTACTCTTGGCTCTCCTTGGCTATATGAACTTTTAACCCTTTGCTAGACCACACTATTTTATATGCATTACATTGGTAGTTTTGTCAAGGGTTTTCATTGATTCAGATGAAGATAGGGTACTAATGAAGTCAGATGGTTGGTTTTAGAAAAGATAGGAGATAATAGGAAATATATAGAGGCCATTAAGTATATATATGGTTGGGTAATGACTACTGTCAGAATTAAATGATGAAAAACTGATGATTTTCCAAATACTTGAGGATTGTATTAAGAGTTATCTTTGAGTTCTTACTTGTTAGAGTTGTAAGAGTTGACTTTCTCAAAGCTACTTCTGGTAGTGGTGTTAGAGGTCTATTGAATTTCACCTGCTATATTCAAATATCTCGAGAGGAAATAGTTTAACTCTTGCAAGCCTTTACTTCTCAGCAATTCCCGTTGTAAACTGACCGGACAATTTTTGTGATCATTCCAATCCAATTATGCCTTTAACATTGATTGCTTTATAATTGAAAATATCGATATTGGTATTAGTTAACGATCATATTAGTATTAGACATTTCAAACTATACCTATTTGTATTAGATTTATTGGAAGAATAAAATTTCTTAGTAATCGTAAGTTGATAGACAAATTAGGATCAAATATTGGCTGATATATAGTGATATATCATCAATATGGTAATATATTGCGATATTGTCTGATATCAGGAAATATCGATTGGTAATTTCATCCATGGATTGCTTATCCTAGGTGTGCTCTAAAAATTTTGTAACGATTTGCATGCTGTCTTCATTACTTGACCTAATTCCATGGAATGTATTGCCAGGAAAAGTGGATGGAAGTTTTGGGTAGTGGGGTGATAGAGCAGGAGATATTAAAGCGAAGTGGCAAGGCCGATAATGTTGCTTGGGCTTTCGGTCTTGGATTGGAGCGTTTAGCTATGGTCCTATTTGACATACCTGATATTCGGCTTTTCTGGTCAACTGATTCGCGATTTACCTCTCAGGCAAGTGGTTAATTTTTCCGAGCTAAATTTATTTTGCATTCTACGATCTTGAACAATACTAATGCTACAAATTTACAACAATTTTACAGAAAAACGATGATATGAAATGTATTATGTGGGCCCACCCTATAAAAAAAATAAAGAAAAAGAGATCACTCAACAAATATCACATAATATATTTTTATTAAATTATAGTAAACTCACAGTAAATGCAGCATTTTTCTTTTGCTGTTGACCTTGGAAAAAATTTCCCTGCTAAAAACTCATTTTTGAGCTCAAAGAATTTGTATTGAACCTTGTTAAGGTCATTTTTATAATTGGCATATTCCGTGACCATATGTAATTTTGTATCGATGTCTAGTTATGGCTTGTTGAAGTATTGCATCAACATATTCCCATTGCTGCCTATTCTCTGATCAACATATGCACCGCGCTTGCCTCTCATCTGACACCTGCTCTAGCAGAAAAACCCAAAACCCGGCGCTCGGTGTAAGCTCTCCACCCACTTGAGCCAAAATTCCCCGAGCCTATGTGCTCGCCGTGCACTCGAGCGCAAATTTCAGAAACCCCCCGCTCGCTGCTCATCTCCTCCACGCTCGAGCTCTAATAAGGTTTTCTCCGTAACCTTCCGTGCGCTCACAGCATTGCCGAGCGGCGCTCGAGCACTGCGGCAACAGGACAATTTTTGAACGGTTTTTTTTGCGTTCTCTATAAATACTTGTCTTATATTTTTGAAATCCTATGACTCTTGGCAAACTTGTTTGGAGCGCCCACTTGAGAAGAACCTAATTTATACTCCATTAATCTTACTCCATTGGAGAAAACCTAAACTACAACATTGTGCTTCATGTTCTAACGAGTTTTCTGAATTTTTCTCTTTATCGATCCAACATCTCTACCCTTCTACTTTCGTTGGTGACGTCAGTACGTTGAAGAAAGAGACCCAATCTTGTTCAGCAATTCATGTGGCACAAGAGGGAAAATTGACGTGAAGACCGGATGGTATCCGGTTCCGTTGTCAATGGCAAATCCAAGGAGTTCCTTGGTAGGGATCACAAGACGGGAGTAAGTTGGTTAGGCTAGCGCGTCGTTACCACCTGGTCTGTAAGTTGATTTTCGTAGTACATTGCTTCCTTGACCGTTGAAATCTGGAGGGTTCTTCTCGATTACCATAGGTATCGAGTTTTTCCATCATCACCAAAAATCATGTCTTTTAATTATTGCTCATCATTATATATATTGGACATACTTGTTATTATTGTTAGCATCTAAAAATAAATTTTCTTTACGTGTATTAAATATTTAATTTTTACTGCTTCCACTATTATTGCACGGGTTGAAATTTGGTTGTATAATTTAGGACAAAAATCCTTTTTCAAACCTGATTTAGATTTTTTTATCTTGCAGTTCTCTAAAGGCCAGCTTGGCATTAAGTTCAAGCCCTTTTCAAAGGTAAGAAAATAAATCTGAAGTGGATAGTATCTGTCTCTGTGCAATATTACTGTTTCACTGTATTTCAGTGTCCTTATTTTATCTTAAAACTTCAAGCATCCCCATGCTTTCAAATAGGTGTTGCAATATTAGGACACAACAGAGAACACAACACTGGCACAACATGAAATAAGGAAGTTTTGTCTTTTATTCAATGGGTTTGTGTTATTAACTGTTTGACTTGCTTATAACATAAAATAATTGTGTCGTATTTCATATTGGCATGTTAACCCAAAAATAACACGATATTTCATGATTAATAAACTTGTCACGATTATAAACTAACATGATTAAAGCCCGTAACTAAATATGTAACAAGTCACATATTACTATCTTGTTAAATGTGACCAGTTGTGTCACACAAATATGACCGGAGTATTAAACGGGCTATGTGTTTATCATGTCATATGATTTGTTTGTTTAGTGGGTCGTGCTTGTATTTAGTTTATTGACACAGCTACTAATTGTGTTGTGTTCGTATAGCGCGTACTCTATTATACATGTCTTGACAAATACATCAACCACGGTACATCAACAAGAATTAACCCCCATAGGCTTCCATATGCACTGTTATCACTTGGACTTTTGCTGTTATGCTCTATTTTTGAGAACTTAAAAAACACAAATCATTGTCTTTGTGCAGTACCCTCCCTGTTACAAAGACATGAGCTTCTGGATCAATGATTTATTTACGGAAAACAACTTATGTGAAGTGGTCAGAGGAATAGCTGGGGACCTTGTTGAAGAGGTATGACCTAGATTTTTGATTGCCCTTAAATTCTATCAAGTATTGAACTTGATGTTTGTGATTCATTGTTCATGGGTTGAGCCCAAATTGCCATGACTTGTAAGTTTTCTCCCTTCTATGGATAAAAATATCGCTATCGATCGCATCTATATTACTATCGAATATATTAAAAAATACATATCGTATTGAATAATATTAGAAGGAAAAAAATTTTGAGAATCACAAGTTGGTTGAAAAATATTTATGATATATCACTAATATGACAACATATTGCATAATTGTCGTGGAATTTGGGGTGCTCCAATACTGATACAGGTCAACCGATATTTCTATCTATGCTTCCTTCTCTTTCTTCCTGTGCCCTGATGTAGGGTGTTGCATTCATGCTGTGACTTCAGCCATTATTTTGATTCAATCTGATTATTCAATAAAATAGAGCATATTATGTCAGTGGCCTGGGGTAGAGCACTCAACAGGCTAGGGTGGTCCCTATTTCGCCTTACCAACCTGAGAAAACTTCAAATACCAGCTTGCCAGCAGGGATCCCCCATTCTGAAAGGTTATTGGTTGGCAATTAGGTCCAATGTTTCTAAAAATTTGGGTGGCAGGTTCATGATATTTATTTTTTGTTATGTTTCGTTGACACCAGAATTTTGTGCGTTGACAAAATTCTTAGTTCAAAGTGTTGGATATTTGCCCGAAAACAAAAGCTAAAAAAATGTGTTGGATAAGTTGAGTGTGAGCCTTGGCTCAATAGTGAGTCTATATTCTATTGTGATATAAAAATCACAGATTCAAACCACTGAATAACCTTTGTGATAAATGGATAAGCCTGTATATACCCGTCTCTAATTAGATCCCAAGATTTGGAAATCTTGTGCAATGACCACCCTAATTATGAAGTTGTTCCATTGACAGAAAGGCATGAGTTCAAATCACGAAATTACCACTTCTGCATTGCACGAATAAGGCTGCATATATGTTACTCTCCCTAGTGCTGCGATACAGTAAGTATTGCTCACTAAGCCACTCTTGCATATTGAGGATGAACTTTGATGACGGTAATGTTATTCCATTAGAAAAATATTCTCTTTGACATGCGTGTTAAAATCTCATACATGTGAACTTCGTAAGTCTACAATACAGAAAGTCTCATGCAAAAGTTGCCGGAGGCAATCTAATTGTTTTATCTCCATTTTCCTAGTTGTGTTCGAACCACCTTTTTTCAAGTGTTTGGGTTAAGTTGATGCTACAAGTTAGCTTATGGGAAGATGAGGGAATTTCTCAAGCACTCATTATCACTTCTCCTTGTCCATAAACCAAAAGAGAAATGCATTTATGTGGATTTAGGCATTTAAAAGACTCTGGTATATTTAAAATATGTAGATTTAGGTTTCTAAGAAGTGAAGTAGAGGAAAAAAAGGCCGATACATGTTAGCCGTATTAGCCGAGATATCGTGATGTCGTTGGAACTGTGACATTGTGATAGTTTTGAAGTGTTGGGAAATATTGATATTGGTATCTCCTAATATCAATGCTTATCTGACTATATTTGTACTATTAGCCAATATTTTGATATGTGCTTGTAATACTTTTGATGGTAAATCCTTTTTCAAATCATTGTATGGGAAAGGATTTGGACTAGCAATGGTGCCTATGGCAGCCATGCTTGTTGATTCGAATGAGCTTATTACTATTTTCGAGTATGATCTATACCATTCATTTTCACTTGTGTTCAGGTGCGTTTGATCGATAGTTTTCCGAACAAGCAAGGCATGACAAGCCATTGTTACAGAATAACGTATCGATCGATGGAGCGTTCTCTTACAGACGAGGAAGTAAACGACTTACAGGTACTTAGTTTTATAAGAAATTCACAATTGCGTTATTTCATGCAGTTTCCATGCCGATTCATGAACAAGACTTGTCAAAATCTGGCCATTTGATCAGTCCAATCCATCTGACTCAAAATTTTATAGGATAAGGTTAAAATATGGACGGATATAGTTAAAAAATTAAATCAGATTAATCTTTGGGCTAGCACAGGCACAGTATGAATTTTTTTTTTTTTTTTTGCAAATATAATCTTTTTGAGATAAATACCCAGTTTTAATAAAATCATCACAACAAATCATATTTTTTTGTCACAATAACTTGTTTTTGAGTAAAAATTATCTATTTTAATTATTTTTTAGGTAATATCCTTTTATCTAAATAGAGTTCTTCTTGAAATTCTTTCATAATTTCAAATAAAAATACTTAGAAATAAAAAATATTCATTGACCGACTAGAATCGGTCCAAAGTAGTCCAATTTTAACGACGGATAAGTATGGTTATAACATTTTTACCGAGATAATTGTGTTTTTTTTTTGTCTGGTTTGATTTAACAGTCATATTTTATTATTTAAACCTAACATAAATTTGATTTTGATTGGGATTATTCAAAACTGCAATTTTTTTGATGCAGATGAAAGTAAGAGAAGAGGTGCAGAACAAGCTAAATGTTGTTCTAAGGTGAGTGAGATATTTCATTAGATTTGCTAGCTGAAGCTGCCCTACCCAGCAAAGGAAATCTGAACAAACGCATTACTTCTATGTTCAGATATTTTGTTATTGTTATTGTTGTTGTTATTATATTTTCTATTGTTGATATTAAAGATAAAACCATTGACTTTTAACTAATATTAGTCTTTATTTTATAATAAATGATGATATTCTTAAATGTCTAAGAGCTGTATGTTTATAAGATAAAATGAGAAAATGATATTTTAAGTGATTTAAATATTTAAAATATAGGCCAAATGATATTTTATAAGATATTATATAAATTGAATTTTATTTAGTGGGATCGAAAGTTTCATTATTATTGTTACTCTTGAATTATTTATTGATCTTACCTAGTGAATACCTATCATAAATTTAATAAATAAAATGTGATATTATTTAAAAATATTTTAAGGAAATATTACTGGGTGTCCTCTAAATATAATAAGCTCAAAAGAAGGTTAATTTTATTGATGGTTTTAATGTGTACAAAACCATCAAATTGTTGGATTGGGTTTGAAAATTGTCTTAGGCATTTATCTTAAAATTAAATTCAGACTAAATATAAATTGGATTTAAATTGAAATTTTTTTTCTTTTATCATTTAGTCACGGCATAACAAATTCGGATTAAAAAATTTAACCGTATTTATCTATAAGTTAAATCGGGTTGATTTGGGTCAGTATGTATGAATATATATATTTTTTATTTTTAGTATGTTATTTAAAAATTTATATTTTTATAAAAACATATTTTAAAATTTATGGTATTTATAATAAAATACTACGAAAGAATATATTTTAATAAAAAAATTTTATATAAAAAATTATTAATTAAATAAAAATATAATATATGAAATAATTTTTAAAGAATTTATTTAAAATAAAAAATATATTTAAAAAATATTATAATTTGGAAAGGATCGAACCGTAATTGTGTTTGGTCCAAAAAAATCAATTGAACCTAATTTCATGATCGTGTATGTCTATAATATTTTTATATTTTATTCAAATTTTATAAGATTTTGAGTCAATTCGACAGCTTAATTTTAATAAGTAATATTTTGTTGTAATAGAAAGTGTAATTACAAAAGCAATTATTATAATAGTCATTAGCAAATTTAAACTTAAAATTAGTTCTATTTCAACATTATTTTATTCATAAATTTTGTTTTTTTTGTTTTGTTAGACTTTTAGAATTAAATATATTAATATTTATTATAAAATAATGTTTTATTAAATAAAGATATATTTATTTACTGAGTGAATTTTTTTTATCATCAATTTAATTAAAAAGCATACTGAAAACAAAAGAAAAAATAAAAAAATAAAATTAAAGAGCATAAGACGCTCTCTGAGAATATAGCCGTTAGGGCTAAAATCAAAATCATCCGATCGAACAGGGCACATTGAGCCTCAGTTCAAACTTTCAAATTCTTTCCCTATTACTACACTATGACCGTTGGAGCCTACAGTCCTTTGCATCTCTCATTGGCTCTCTCCTCCTTTCTGTCTCCCTTTCTCTCTCTGTGATTCGTGTTATTAGCTCCAAAGATTTCTCTCTTGTGCCCTAATCTCTATTAGACTATAATTCGTCCAGTCAGTATTTTCTGAAATCCGCCATTTCTGTTTACTCTCCGTGCTCAATTCTGCAGTATAAACTGATCGAAGCCATGGGCGGTAATCTAAAGTCTTTTTTATTCTTTTGAATTTCTTGATTTTTTTGTTTACTTTATTCGTTCTTTGTAGCGACTCTGTTGTCCATGTTTACATATTTGAATTCTTGTGTTTTCAGAAAATACGCTAGAAATCGTACAAGAGAATGGCGAAGACAATGTAACGTTTCAATGGGAGGAATCAACGCCATCTGCTGGAGACGGTGAATCTTTTTTCTATTCAGAAATTTTATCTTGTTATGGTCTTACTAATTTGAGTAAAAGAACGAAAAGATTTCTTTTGATTTGTTGATTGCGTAATTCAGATCAAACCCTAGGTTACTGTATTTCTTAGGCTGTCACTGTTTTCTTGTTTTTCTTCTTTTTTATAATTTTTCTCTCCGTTCACTAAAGATTTCATCGTTTTGGATTGTAATTAATGATGTGTTTTTCTTGGTTATCTAAAAACTTCGATTTCCTTACATTGTTTTTTTCCACTTTCTTTGTTCAAGGGTTTCCTTATATTTGGTTTTAGTAGCATTTCTTTGTTCATAGTCGTTTGGTTGCTGAGAAAGTTAAGGAAGATTCGATAAAATGAATGCTAATCTAAGAAAAAGATCAGGGAAATATGCCTCTCTCTCTCTCTCTCTGTTTTTAGTGGCCGGCTTTTTCTGTTGGCTCTTCCATAAAATTACCGAGAGTAGTTCCATGCATTTTTTCAGTTTTGTTAGCTTGAGACACAGTTCCTCTTTCCCGATTGAGGTTGTGTTGTCTGTACGACTTGAGTGTGCAAATGTCATTGCAGAACAAGTTGAGGAAACTGTGAATTCAGCAGATGCCAGTAACTTTTCAAATGAGACCCAGGAAGCATCGATTGATGAAGAGCCAAAACTTCCAATCTTGAAGAAAATTGATTATCTCAGTGACCAAATTCAGGTATTAGGAATTATTCTTCGAATCACATCAATGAATATTTTAACCTGAAAGAAATCATTGATTGGGATCAATTCATTTTTTACCAGAATCTGAGGAAGGAGCACACAATTCTATCTAATGATGTGAAGGGCATGACAACTAATTCTTTTCCTGATACCGAATTTCTTAGAGCTCTTGAGCAACTAAGTATGTTCGTCCACTTCACTGATCATTCCTAATGCTTTTCCCATGCCTATTATTTGAATTTATAATTCTTATTTTTCACTGTATTAGGTGCTGAGCATGAACTTCTGACGAAGAAGCACACAGAAGAGTGCGGACTTCTGAAGAAAAAGTACCTTGAAGAGTGTGCTGAGAGAAAGAGGATCTACAATGAACTGATTGAGCTTAAAGGAAACATTAGGGTGTTTTGCAGATGTAGACCTTTGAACCAAGATGAAATTGCAAATGGATCTACATCTGTTGTTGAGTTTGACCCTTCTCAAGAGAATGAATTGCATGTAATCTGTGCAGAATCTTCAAAGAAACAGTTCAAGTTTGACCATGTGTTTGGGCCCCAGGACAGCCAAGGTAACCTAAGAATTTATCATGGTATCATCTTTCAGGACATCTCATACAATGAATGTTTTTGACGTTGTTTTTAAATTTGCAGAGGCAGTTTTTGCTCAAACATCTCCAATTGTCACCTCTGTATTGGATGGATATAATGTCTGTATATTTGCTTATGGCCAGACGGGAACTGGAAAGACCTTTACAATGGAAGGGACGCCTGAAAATAGGGGAGTTAATTACAAGACACTAGAGGAGTTGTTTAGAATTTCCTATGAGAGAAGCAGTATAATGAGATATGAGCTGTTTGTCAGCATGTTGGAAGTTTACAATGAAAAGATAAGGGACCTCTTGGTAGAGAATTCCAGCCAACCTGCTAAGAAGTAAGTGGTTTCCAGTACAGTATTCATTTAGTTCTTAGCTTGTTCTAGTACATTGATTAGGTGTGTTGTTAAAAGATAAAAGCTCAATCAAAAGTACGGTGGTAAATGATATATACTAGAAGATTGATAGACTAGAATTCCAGCCAGCCTGCTAAGAAGTAAGTGCTTTCCAATATGTGTTGCTAAAAAGATAAAACCATGATCAAAGGTACGATGGTAAATGATATCTACTAGAAGATTAATAGACTAGTATTAGCAAGGTTTATGCCTCTCCTTTTTCTTTTTTTTTATTTGAAAACATAGTATAGCTTAGTGCAATGCTAAATTCATTTGTCTTCTGCTTGGTGTATCTTATTTTTAGATTGTGCACTGCATTGTATAAAATAGTCAACCAATGACATTGTGTAAAATAGTCAAACCAAGACATTGACTGTGATAATTAAGGTTAGAGTTTGAGAGGATTGTAGCCTCTCACTTCATTTTCTCCTTCCATGCCAAAAGAAATATTATTAAATAGGGAGGGAGTAGCTCCATACTTGATTATACCATTTCCATAGAAAAGAAGCATTCAAATAATCTACAGAAACTCTAGTAGCAATAAAAGTTTCTTTTTATCTTCTGCCTGCTTTGTCTTATGTTTAAATAACATTGCATATATATGACTTAGTTTACCTTGAGACATTGACTGTGATCATTAGAAAGAGTAGCTTCTTATTTGATTAATCAATACTATTTCAATAGAAAAAAAGCATTCAAATAATCTATAGTAAACACCAGTAGCAATAAAGCTTCTTTTGTCTTTTGCCTGGTTTCTCTTATGTTCAAATTGTACATTGCAAAGTATAACACGTAGTCCAACTTGAGACATTAACTGTGATAATTAGGGCGGCTGACTTTTACAAGATTGTATCTTCTCACTTCATTTTCTCCTTTGATGCTAGAAGAAATTTTATTTAAGTGGGAAGAGAGTAGCTTCTTACTTGATTATCCTATTTTCATAGAAAAGAAGCATTCAAATAATCTCTAATAAGCAATAGCAATAAAGCCCTCATTTTATTCATCTCACTCTACATTCCACATTACCCCTAACCACTGGGGTGGCCACAGAAGAAGGCAATTGTTTTTTCCCTAATCATTTCATTTGATCTTCTCCTGAAAAATTCATTTAATTTGATATTCACAAACATGTATCTCAAAAGAGACTAGATGTAGCAACCAAATTAGCTATTATCACCTACTAGATCATTTATGACTTCACTCTATTTTAGTGTAAAATCTTGTTTGTGATCATATAATCTTCGGTCTCTTCCTCCTATCTCTCAAATGTTGACTTACTCCATCGTTTGGGTCACTGACCCTATTCTATGGTTTGTTGTTATTATGGACCATATGTTGGTGTTTTATTTTCATCCTTGTTTGCTTAAATAAATTACTCAATGGAAGTAATTATAACCCATTGTTTTGCTCGTTGGAATAGCATATCTCTGAAAGAATAGATTGGATCCGTTATGAATTCACTTTGTTTTAGTAAAAATGTTGTTTATGATCATATAATCCTCCATCTCTCCCTTCTATCTCAAATGTTGACTTAACCCCCACCATTTGGGGGTGTCATGTTATTATGGACCTTCTTTTGATATTTTATTTCTCTCATTGCTTGCTTAAATAATTACTTGTAAGATATTTTATATTTCAAATGTTAACTTACCCCCACCATTTGGGGCATTAAGACCCTATTCTAGGGTGTCTTGTTATTATGGACTTTCTTTTGATATTTTATTTCTCTCCTTATTTGCTTAAATAATTACTTGTAAGCAATTATAACATATTGTGTTGCTAGTTGGAAGAACCTATCATTGAAAGAATAGGTTGAGACATATATTGTAGACAATAGCAATAAGTTTTAATCTGTTGGAGATAACTTGTAAAGTTTTAAATGCATACTTATTTTAATTCAGGTTGGAAATAAAACAAGCTACGGAAGGTAAGCAAGAGATCCCTGGACTTGTTGAAGCCCGTGTTTATAATACAAATGAAGTGTGGAATTTACTCAAATCCGGAAGCCAAGTCAGATCTGTTGGATCAACTAATGCAAATGAACTCAGCAGCCGTTCTCATTGGTAAATTTTCCATAATGTTTTTACCATAATTTGACATGATTGGATCAGCCTTTTTACATGCAAAATTACAATACAATCAAATAACTGAAGGTGATAAATCAGCTTTAATATTGAATCTTATAGGGCAATAAATTTGATTATTCATTCAAATACATATACATTATTGAGAAGTCTAGTTTAAATTGATAAAAATTTTACCTGTATGTAGCTTGTTGCGAGTGATTGTGAAGGGAGAGAATTTACTTAATGGGCAGAAGACAAAAAGCAATCTCTGGTTGGTAGACTTAGCTGGAAGCGAGCGTATTGGGAGGATTGAAGTTGAAGGTGAAAGGTTGAAGGAATCCCAGTTTATAAATAAATCACTCTCGGCACTTGGGGATGTTATCTCTGCTCTTGCATCCAAATCATCCCATGTTCCATACAGGTCTTTTTCATATATGAATATGCTATCTTCGCTTTTCTCTTTTAGATCGTGTTCCACGTACTTTTGTATTATATAAACAACTTTCATTTGATCAACTTATATAGAGATTATAGAAACTGACTTTATAATTTCTTTTGTTGATAATCAGAAACTCAAAGCTCACTCATATGCTGCAAAGCTCTCTAGGTAAGTTTCATCAATTTGGCTTTTACTAGGGTTATTCAGTTGTTTCCCTAAAAGATGCATGATGCCAAAAATAATAGGTCAAGATTCAATTGTTGTCAAAATGTTTACATGGGATGAAACCTTAAGGAAGGAGAGGAAGGGGGAGCAGAGACAGAAGAGAGTGAAAGGGAAGAACAAGCAAGAGGAAAGAGAGTGAAAATTATTAGACAACAATCATATTCAAAATACTATGAATCAAAACTATAAAAATATAAAAAATAGGATATGGAAGGGGGGGGGAGCAGAGACAGAAGAGAGTGAAAGGGAAGAACAAGCAAGAGGAAAGAGAGTGAAAATTATTAGAGAACAAGAAAGAAGAAAAATACTATGTATCAAAACTTACAAAAAATATAAAAATAGGATATGGAAAGTCTCAGTGAAGGAAGATATTGACAATTGGGTAAGGGAGGGAGCAGACACAGAAGAGAGCAAAAGGAAAGAACAAGCAAGAAGAAAAAGATTGACAATTATTAGCCGTGGAAGATAATCTGCAAATCTTTTATTCTTTGTCTCATGTGTTAATTGACCCCGATTCTACGCATTCTTTTATAGCCCCCAAATTTATGTGTAATTTATGTGTGCCCCTTTAGTATTTAGAATGTGCTTTGATGGTGTTTATCCCGGTGGGTAAGCCTCTATTTGTTGATATTGTATACCATCGATGTCCGATTTGGATTTGTGAATATAAATTGATGGTGGATCTGATTTTACTAGACATGCCGAATTTCGATATCATTTTTAGAATTAATTGGTTGGCATGCAAGGGAAGAACAAGCAAGAGGAAAGAGAGTGACAATTATTAGACAACAATCATATTCAAATACTATGTATCAAAACTATAAAAATATAAAAAATAGTATATGGAAAGAAGAAGCAAGAAGGAAGATATAGACAATTGGGTAAGGGAGGGAGCACACACAGAAGAGAGCGAAAGGAAAGGACAAGCAAGAAGAAAAATATTGACAATTATTAGGCAACAATCATGTTCAAAATATCATGTATCAAAACTACAAAAAATAGAAAATAGGATATGAAAAGAAGAAGCAAGAGGGAAGATATGGACTACTAGGTAGAGCCATACTTAGAATATCATGCATCAAAGTTACAACAAAAATTAGGATCTTAATATAAACATTCAACTCTTTAATTTACTAGAAAATAAATGCCACTTTCTATATGATGATGATCTAAAATGTGAAAAATAAAAATAATAACTAAAAAATAAGTATAATTTCATAATTAAAGATTATCTAAATTATGAAAATATTGAAATAAAATTTTAATATTTCTTAAATATTATAGAAACTATTAAAAAGTTTGGTTGGTAGTTGGAAGATTTGTTGCATTTAGTGTTTAATCAACTAATGGGATGTGTAACAGTTGAATCACTTAAATCCTATTCAAGAAGCCTCTAATGTAGCATCCTTTCTTTTGCAATATTACATATATCCTGAATCCTAAACCACCCTTTGACTGCAGGAGGAGACTGCAAAACCTTAATGTTTGTTCAGATCAGCCCAACCGCAGCAGATTTGGGAGAGACTCTCTGCTCTTTGAATTTTGCAAGCCGAGTCAGGGGAATTGAATATGGTCCGGCTCGCAAGCAGGCAGACATCTCTGAACTTTTGAAGTTGAAGCAGCAGGTACGTTTCTTCTTTGTTTGTATTCTCTGTAGTGATATAGCCATTTTACCAACAGGCTGCAAACCTTACGTTTCCAAATGTACCAACAGGCTGAAAAACAAAAGCATGATGAGAAGGAAATAAAGAAATTGCAGGACAATCTGCAGTCCTTGCAGTTAAGGCTTGCTACCAGAGAACACACCTGTAGAAGTCTCCAGGAGAAGGTATACTCTCTGCAAGTTCCAAATGCTATTTCTCAGTAACCTTTGGAATATGAGCAGCTTTGATATTTGCAGTTTTACAAGAACAATTCAATTAACATTTTATTGCCTTCCCCCTTAAAGGCCCCTTTGGAGACTGTCTTCCATTGGCCTGCTTTTCTGCCTGCAAATTCAACCCTGAAAACTCCCAAAACAGCACCCATATGATATTTTAAAAAGAATTAGTATAGGTTTTTTTTTTTTTAATTTACTGTTTTGGGCTGCTGTATTCCTAAAATAATTAGACTTATAATCTCTTAAAAAGAAAAATAGAAAAATAGAAAACTCTGAAAAGAGAGCAATGATGCATATCAAAGCCATGTGGATGCCCAAAGTAACACCTGATGTTCATCCGTATAATCTCTTAAAAAGAATTAAATATAGCTTTTATGTTTACTACTTTTGTATTGTTTTACACCTCAATAAGTATAGTATATAGAACCATACGCTTAAGAAAAAGAAACCAAATAATTAATAATTTAATTTGGAGCAAGCTGCTGCCAATCTACTGAACAAAAATACAAATATCAATTAATTTGTAGGCTCGATTCCTTTGATAATTAATATTAAAAATACAAATCATAGTACATAAATAGGCTGGATTCCTTTATTCTGAATTAATAATTTGTAGTGGCCTGTTCAAATTATACTTTATTCTGAATAACCGAGCTATGATATGATGTTCCAATGGACTGAAATTTATTGCAGGTTCGAGACCTTGAAAATCAGCTGACAGAGGAAAGGAAAATCAGATTGAAGCAAGGAATTAAAGCTATTGCTGCTGTTTCTAGTAAACCGCCATCTTTCTTATCAGCAAGACAAACACAAAACAGCACCACAGAGAAAAAGCCGCCACTGATTCCTTCAAAATTGAGGCTTCCATTGCGACGAATCTCAAATCTCTTGCCCCCGCCATCCCCTCTCCCGCCGAACAAAACGACTGCCTTGCATTCTGTAATCCCAAGTCCATCACATGATAAAGAAAATTCCTACGTAATAACAATGGCATCTGCTTCAAATACAAAAGCCTCCCTACTGATGAGACCCCGACGAGTTTCAGTCGCTGCAAGACTGCCTCATCAAACAGCAAACCAGCAGATTCGACAGCCTAAAAGACGGATCTCCATAGCAACGCTCCGGCCTGAGATGAGTAGTTTTCATTTGGGAACACCTATGAATGTTCAATCTAAGCATGGCAGCTTGTTGAAACGGCAATCATTTCTGCGGGAGCCATCGAGGTTACGGCGTTTTTCAAAGATATTCTCACCATTGCCAGAGACTCGGACAGTGGCAGCAACAGAGGCAACACCAATCATGAAGAGCAGCAGCAAATTCATGAGGAGTCCTCCAACACAGATGATAGGTTCTTGGAAGCCAAAGCACCCAACAGTCGTTGCATTGCAGAAGAAGCCTATAGTTTGGAGTCCTTTAAAGTTTAGAGGCTTGAAAAACCACAGGAAGTCCTCAACCTTTGCATGATGCATGAATAATATTTTACTGGAATTATCTCTATTTCCGGTATGTATTGCTAAACACCCAAATGGAAAGAGGAAACAAAGACTTATCTTCTCCGTTCATTCTAATTTCTTCCCATGTTGAGTTTGATACATAAACAACATACTTTCTGTAGCTTAATGATCTGATACAAAGCAAATTTGCTGTAGTTTAGAGTTGCCCATGTTGTCCACTTTACTCTTTCAATCACCAATCGCATTCTGTAAAAGATTTTGTTAAACAGGCCATTATAATAGAGCGTTGGATACTTTCATATGAGGTTTCATAACCCTGTTTATATGCAGATTTATGCTATTGCTGGTGTTGGTGTGAAGGGAGAAGAGGTATCGAATGTTGGCACAAGAACAACAGAAACCGAAGTGCAGAAATTACGTTTAATTTAATAACAAAAATCTAGATTGATAAAACCCACTCAGTAATTATTTTAAATGCTATTTCAAAAAAACTAAAATAAAGATAAACACACGCATTCGATAGAAGAACAACTTCTTTGGCCTGGCAAATCTTTATTTTTTCTATTCGGTTTATCATTAGTTAACAATATGGAGTGATAATTTACATAGCTTTTAACGGTCCGTACCCATATTTTGGAAAAAGTTTATACAATATTTTAAAATTTAAAAAAAAAACTTATAAATTTGAAAAGCTTATTCTTCTTAAAAGGATTAATTCAACGTCTTCTAATTATAAAACAGATGATAATAAGATGTTTTGATAGCAAATAAAGGTTAATTTGTATTTTTAATAATAAATAATACGGTCATATGATTAATATAAAATAATTATAATTAAAAAAAATTAAATTAAATTATTATTTTTTTTTTATAAAGAAGGAATAGGCTTCCCGAATGCCTTACATGTTCTACCATGTCGTCGACAATTTTGAAGGTAATAAAATTTCATATTAACATCACAAAAAACTTGAATTATCATATCGCCTTGGATCTTTCACTTCGATCATCCAATGTCCACGAGGGAGATTAGCCTTCCTTGCTTTCTCTCTCCACTGCCTAATTCGCGCGTCCATCCTCTCCGTCAACCCACAGTACGCCTGCAGGCGCTCCGGCATCGCTTCGTGCACCTGCCACCACCTCTCATGCGCAGCATCACTCGCAAACGCCTGCGTGCTCGGCCTATCCCAATTACAGTCATAATCTCTATAACAAACCCAAGGCTTCAACCCCAGAAAATGAACGGCGTATACATCCTCCGGCACCGCGTGTCGGCCATCCTTGCTGCCGTCGTAGATCTTCAGGTAATTCAGCCTCTTCGTCAGCCTGTGCCACCACGTAAACACCTCATTCAGAAAGCCCTGGTCTCCGCCGTTGTACGAGCTCAGCCTGTAGCGTTCGGCCATGAGGCGGTTAAAGAAGCACCGCGATGGCTCGACTATCATGATGCCGGAGTTGAAGATCTGCAAATGGTTTGGCGCGGCAGAGAGCTGCGGGTAGGCGAAGAACCGGTCGACGTTTCGGAGGAGTATGAAGTCGGCGTCGATGAACATGAGCTTGTCATACTCCGTGACTTGCCAGACTCTTAGCTTGCTGTAGTTCCACTCGTTGTAGGAGTCATGTTCGGCGTGGGGGCTTCTGATGCGTTCGATTCGCTTGATCTTCCATCCTGCGGCCCTGAGGCCGGCGATGGAGTTGGGAGAGATGGCGTGATCGGCGAGGAGGACGAGATCTTTGGTGGTGTTGGTTAGGAGGATGCTCTGAGCCAGGGCTATGGCGCCACACACGTACTCTTCTGAGGAATGGAGTACTGTCACGTACGCTTCTCTACCTGAACTTGATAAATAAAAGGGAAGTCTGCTCTACATCAATACTCAGTATTAGATGGGATAAAAATTTAATTAAATTTTATTTAAAATTGTATAGGATTTATTTAATATATAAAAAATATTATAAATAAATAAAATTATAAAATTAAACTCAATTAATTTTTTTGGTCAAATATAGGTCACAAGTGAAAATCTCTTATTCATCCCGGTCAAGATTATAATTTTTTTATAAATATATATTTTTATTTTAAATAAATATTATATTTAAAAAATTATTTTAATAGATTATATTATAATATAATTAATAAATTATACATAAAAATTTTTTATTAAAATATATAATTACGTAATATTTTATCTAAAATATAATAAATTTTAAAATATTACATATTATTTTATTTTTTTATATAAATATAAATTTTTAAATAAATATATTAAAAATAAAAAAAATATCCACTGTCTAACCTGAATTGGCTCGATTCAACTTATAGATGGGCACAATTAAAACTTTTGACCCCATTTGACGAGGCCTTGTCTAGTTTAACTAGATTTATTAGTTATAAATTTTTATCTAAATTCGATTCGTATTTAGTCTGAACACAATTTTGATGAATGCTACTCTATATCAATGATCGAAATAGGTAAATAGTATTTCTCTCGCACTCTATTATTTATTTACAATTTTTTTTTGTATAAAATCTTTTAATATTTTAAAAAATAATAATAAATAAATAAATAAATAAAATAGATCTTATACATAAAAACATAAGTTACAAACGAGTTGTAGAACGTGAGATATGTAAACAAGACCCGTAAGAATATTAAATGGATGTGTTAAGATGACACTGCCAAGATCAATTTGTTCATCAACTCTACTAAATTTATGTATAATACGATAAATAGATAAATAAAAATTATATTATTATAAATTTATAAAAATTTTAAAACATATTTAATATTATGATATTTAGATAAGAAATTGTATTTCAGTTGTCTTGAACGAGAATGATGAATTTTAATATAATAACAATATTCAATTATAATATTAAGATTATAAATATAAATTAAAAAATATTTTTAATGTTTATAGGAGTAAAATTATGCATATATAATTATTGTAAAATCTCATACCATAAAAGTCTTATACTTTTTTTATTTTTATTTTTTATAATTAGGGAGTTGACTATTTTATCTTGATATCTGAATACAAATTGATTCAATTTTCATAACTAAAAGTCATAATCTTACTAATCTCCGTAAAAATAAATTAGATGTAAAAGATAATATCTACCACTCTTCGATAAGTGTCTTTCAATCTTTCTATCAATGATCTTTCTAATTTAATTGAAAAGAAAATAATGAATAAAATGCTAGGAATGAGTGTATATTTAGAGGGTTAAATTTCTTTTGTATACTCGATGGAATTAAACATTTGTTTTGAATGGCTATATTCCTTGTTTTTTTGGAGTCCCCTCTCTTCTAGAGAGAGGTTTTATTTATAGTCAATGGAGTTGTTTTATCAATCGGCACCTGAGGTCTACGCATATATATAATGGTATGCTTAATTAGAATCTTGACCATATTCTCTTTAAAATTAGTAATAAGACGTTAATTGTATTAGTTAAGTTGATATCCGATTTTTAATGATGTAGGTTGGCATTTCTTTCGAACTTAATAAGAATTTGATGGATAAAATGCTAGGAATATTATAATCATTTAAATATCTTTGTATACTGTTAATGGAATTGAACAAACCTTGTTTTTTTGGAGTCCCCTCTCTTCTAGAGAGAGGTTTTATTTCATTCGACATTATAACACTTTTGCCTAATAGGTTTTGCGATAATTTCTATTGGGCAATTGACATTTGGGCCTAGTTATCCAAACCTTGTCTAATTAGCATTAAATTCTTATCGATTATTGGGTTGACATTTGAGTTCTTTATCCAGTAAGCCCATTTTGAGTAACCATTTAAACCGTATTTGTCAATTATTATTATTATTATTATTATTATTATTATTATTATTATTATTATTATAGTCCTAATGAAGAACTGAAAGGGCAAACTAAAATTAACCTGAATTGAAAGAACAGCAAAAACTCACCTGATTCAGTCGTGTTAGGTTCGGCAGCAAGTTCACAAGTCCCAACAGGCATCATAACCTTCTCCTTTATTTTCCTAACATCAGGCCTATACACCATAAACTCCCCCTCATGCAACATCAGATCATCACACCGGAATATCTCCCACATCGGCTCACACCACCCAACAAACACCACGTACACCACCTGCTCCCCTCCGTCGCCGCCAACTCTGCTAGCCGCCACCAGATGGGCTACCGCCAAATTCACCTGCAACCTGAACACATCCCTGATCCCATGATCCCTCCTCCACGGAGAGGTTCCATTATTCTGACAGGGGACCTTCGCCACCACCAAGTCGAGGCCCCGGTACTTCTCCGGCTCAGGCATCGGGATTTCCGGGCACTTGGGCTTCTGGTGGGTCCCGGCTTCGTCTATCCACTCAGGGAACAGGTGCTTCCATTCGAGAGTTGGAGAGACCCTCTCGAACTGTACCCTCACCGTCTCCTGATCTGACCCATGCATTTGACAGTGATGGTAGCATTCGTCGACGTTCACGAGGCCGATTTTGATTTTCTTCCTGGGTTTGAATTGTTTGGCGATGACGTCGAACCATTTGGGTGGTGTTGCGGCGGCGGAGGGGCAGTGGCAGCGGCGATGATGGTAGTTGTGGGTCTGGTTTTGGAGGCGGCGGAAGTCGGCTGGGCGAGCGCCGTCGCGCTGGAAGGCGGAGGTGATGAAGAGGAGGGTGACGGAGAGGAGGAGGAGAGAGAGAATGAGGAACTTTTGCTGGTTTTGATGATTAGAAGGCTTGGGAGCCATTTGCGTTGAGCTTCCCACTTTTGTAATTTGAGAAAGAGACTCAGAAACGGCATTTAAACGAACTCAATGTGTGCATGGCCCGTCAGTGAGACTTCATTACTTAACAAGATAGGAAATTATTTTTAAAATTTAGGATATTTACTTTTTAATAAATAATTATCATTTAATTATTTTTTTAAAAAATTAAAAAATTAATAAAAATTAATTATTAAATTAAAATTATCTATTTAAAAATAAACAATCTAAATCTAAATGATAATTCATCTATCTCTTTCAAAAATAGAAGCCCATCATTCCGCATTCAAGAGATGCCGTGGCATAGTTGCCGTACAACACGATGAGTGTACATACGCAACTACAGCCGCCAAAAATAAATTAACTAAAATAATCAAGTTCCTCTTTTATTATTAAAAAACCCAAAACAAATTTTAACTAAAATAATCAAGGACGCCCTTGAATTTATATTCAACGGTTACCGTATAACGTCATATAGACATCATATAGCAACCACGTTGCAGTGCCCCTCGTCTCATCATTCTGTCCCAACTTACCTATGTTAGGCAAACATTTAGGAAATCCATTTTTATTATATTTAGAATATTATTATGTTATTTAAAATTTTTTTATTTATATTTTTTTATATATGTCTATTAAAATAGATAAACTACTACAATATTACATTATCAAAATTACTCTAATAATATTTTAAAATATTCTTCTAATGCCACTTTTTTATATTTATTGTTTAATTTCAAGAGTTTACTACAATCCCTATTGTGATAATTTGAGATAATACAGTAGATAATTAAATTTTTAATACTATAGATTTTGATTTATATGGTTTCTATATTTTTTTTCCCATAGAAATCATATATATGAAATTTATACCGCAAGAAATTGAATATTCTAATGACTAAATTTTATGTTGTCAAAGAGGGATTTTTTGAGAGGCCTGTTCGGTGAGAATAGGGGGCTACGATGCATACGGGCGTCACAACCCCTATGATGATAACAGGGACTGCTGGATTTTAAATCCAACCGTCCCTATTTTTTAAAAAAATAATAATAAAAATTAAAAAATTAAAAATATCTTTTTTATATGCTATATAGGTCATCAAAGTTCAAATCTAACAGCTCATACAGACATCGTAGGGGCTATGATACGTACGAACGTCGTATCCCTCCTCAATATTCATTTGGTTAGTTGCACTCAAAATTTAGAAGTGGGATTAGAGGTTTAGGTTTAATTTTAATTTTGTTATTTATTTTGATACGCACTAATCCGAATTTTAATTTTAGTTTTTAATTATTGGATTAAAATTAACTGCTATAGTTATATATAATTTTCACGCAAATACTAAAATGAACAAGAGGTCAATTTTAAGGTTAATAATCCCACCGAATTAATTAAATATAATAAAATAAACATTCAAATGGAATGGGGTAAAATATTTTTTGATTATTTGGGAAGAGAGTGTGTCTTGTTCCAATTTTATTTTTTTTAAGACCTTTTTTAAAAAGATGGTGGGAAGAGTATCATTTAAATTTTTAAAATTCAGAGTTTAATTGTTATTTGAAAGTTTGGGTACTTATAAAATATCATTTATCCTCAAAACACTTAGGGTTTTTCTTATAAACTTTTGAGATAAAAATGGATTTTAAATTAGCCCACTAATTTTTTTATTTTAAGATGGCGAAATTAAAATTTAAGGAGTGATACATTAGTGGATCTTTTTTCAAATTATAATTTCCTTTGGAATAATAGAATTTAAATCATATTCAATTTAGGATTGTTTCAGTAAAAAATTAAACTTATACTTTCCAAGTTGGTTTCATTTTTAATCTCCCGTATGTTGGTCTTATAGCTAATTAACTCTTAGTTCAAAATCAGCGTTTTTTTTTTCATTATTATTATAATATAAAAATTCAGGCGCAGGAGTTCGTGGAATCTTCATCGGGGATTTGCCTTATTTGTTTCAATTATTATGATTATTATTATTATTATTTTTTTTGAAGACAGGGCCTAAACGGCCGTGGTTGAATATTCAAAGGCTTCTTGGGGCCCCGGCGTAATTATTTAACTTTTATTAAATTATTCATGTGTAATACTCAGAAAATTATTAATAGAATTTATTATAGATATTAGTCAGCAGCTGCCCATTAAACAATTATTTATGATATATTTGATTATTAAAATAATTATTATAAATTAAACAAATATTTAGGCCGAATAGAATACATAAGTAAAATATAATTTAATATTAATTTTTTTATTTAATTAGTCATTTAAAAATAAATAAAATAAAATTACAGAGTAATTATTTAGCATTTGATATGTAATGGGTTATGGAAAACTAAAATTTAATAGGCTTTTATTTTATATAAAGCCACTAATATTTAAAAATATATAAAAATTGAGTTAAAACTAATTAAAATTGAATTAGACGGTCATGTCGTTGATCGTTGCCTCGCCTCTTCATTGAGCCGCTCAAAATATATCGGTATTATAAATATATCGGGTGAGGTGTCCTTAGATTTGAAAGTGGCTCCTCGATTTCCTTTCCCAAATTATGACCTTGAATATAGGGCTGTTTTTAATAAATATTAAGTTTAAAATATTTTTTGATCTTTATATTTTTATTAATTAATTGGCTTTCTCCAAAAATTTTTTATTTAAATATATTGATATTATTTTAATCTGGTGTGAAAAGTGGTGGGCCCGTATCTTTATATTTTTAGTTATTTTATATATATTTTAGGAATGTTCTAAAATAATTAAAAATCTTTTCCTTCACTGTTTTGACGGCCGAGGCCTGATTTAAATTTTGCCTGTTTGGCCTCTTCGCTGACTTAGGCAGTGATGGATTTTTTTGTTTAAGTCCAATCGAGGGTTTTATAGGCCAATTTTAAGAAGTTACCTTTAAAATAATAATAAATAAAAAAATGAATTAAAATTCATCTCTTAATGATCAGGAAATCCTTTTCCGGCCTCGACAGGAAATTAGATTTTTTAGTCATTATTTTAAAAAATAATAATTTAGGTGCCCATTATTTTCTTATACCAAATAATAAAATAATAATTTAGGGAAGAAATAAAATGAGTTCACGGAAAATTTCTATTTCACTTATCAAACAAGGGAGATGGTGAAACCGTGCTTAAAAACTTTCCCTTGAATCGGAATCAAAAATGAATAAATCTTCTAACCTAAGACTTAGATGGGTATAAACCATCCTTTTAATTATACAATTGGGTTTTGTCCCCCATCGTATAAGTCGAGGGAAATTTTAAATTCTGGTTTAATAAGATTTTTTAGATAATTTAAATAAAGGAGACACTGCCCAAGCTGATGGCGCGCCTGGCATGTTTTTGACGAACACTCTGATTCCGCATTTGGTCCACAACACTAAGTGGCGATTTAAATAGAGTCATGTCATAAATTCTCAAATGCGTCTTGTCCATAAATAACACCTTATTAAAAGGTGATATGCAAAGGGTTGTGATCTCGGAAAACCTCTTAGACTCGCTCATGTGATAGTGGTGGTCTTCTCCGGTAAAGAGTATCGAAATTTCTTCTTCGAATTTTCTTTTTTTTTACTTTTTTCCATTGGCTCTTACGGCCGAGGAGCGGGAGGACGCTGTTAGCCGGGTTGTTTCCGACGTTGGCGAACATTTTGGCAGCTTCTTCTTCCTCTAGCCACCTTTTTGGTGGCATTGTTTATGATCACGGAGTTGGTTGTTTACTTATAATTGTTGTCAATTATTCTTTCTATGCCTAATAAATATTATTATTTTGTTGTTATATTAAATCACTTAAGCAAGTCTCCACACTGTTGTTGAATCAAGGCATTGAAACTCCGCCTTGTGGAAAGAGCTCCATCAGCAAAAAAAAGGGGGTGATAAGTTGCCATTTTTGGCAATCAGCAACCACACTTGTTCGCCATTGATTTCAAGACTTTCCACCAACAAGTACTAAATTATAAAGATTATAATTTTTATGAGTTAATATATTCCACAAGATAATGATGCTAATAATAAAATAATAAATTCTTAAATTTAAATATAAAAAAAAGAATCCCAGACACCACTAAAATTATTAAGAATTATATTTTAATCCTATAAAAACACTTGCTGGTCGATAATCTATCTTGAGAATATCTAATTTTAGAGAAATGGGAACGGGGGAAGAGATATTTGTTCAGAGAATGTTATAGAGATTAAAAAAATTGTTTAATCATGGTGGGAATTATCGAGAGAATTAACGGAGGAACCCGTTCGTTGCCTTGGAGTTTAATTGTGTTTTGAGAGTTTGGGTGCGCAGGAAACTAGAGCTCAACACTTAAATTTTTCACCAATGAGATCTTGTCAAAATGGTAAATCCAAGTTTTACTTGTGGCGAAGTCCTCCTTTGGAAGGAGTGAACTCACAATAATTAAAAGTTCCTTTTGGAGGTGAATTTAGGAAAATGATTGTGGAGGATTTTTGATTACACACCAACCACTTTCCAAGTTGGTTTCTTTCCTCCGGCTAACCCTAAATTCACTCCTTAGGCGAGTTGGAAGATCGTGCTTCTTTTCAATCAATCTTGATTCCTTTGAGATCGTGAAATATCCTTGGCATCAATGACACATCTTTTTAGTTAGAAAACCTGTATTATGGTTCGTATCTTGTTAGTCAGGCTGGGGCCCATAAATATAGCGCGGACGCGGCCAACACTAGGGTTGACCGGCCTCGTGGCGTGTCAATCATTGCCCTTATGAAAGGTGCCGCTCCGTACAGGATGAGATTTAGCTTTAGTGAGCTGAGCCCATTATTGTAGAAGAGCCCTTTTGGGCGGAATGGCATGGCGCGGTCAACGTCCAGCGTACGATTGTGCCGTCATTCAGCGTGTTGGCGCCTTCGTGGAGAAAGGGAGAGTGGAGAGGATCGATGGAGCCAGGTTAGAATGGAATGTGCTATAAGACATCACTACTGCAGCCACCGGGCCCCAATCAAACTCGTCAACGCGAGTTGGCGCCTGCGGAGTAAATTAACCGCTAAGACGGCCAATGTTGGCGTTGACCGCGTCTTAGGCTTTAAAACGTGGGCCCGCTTTCATCGGCCTAAAAAATGCTGACCGGCCTCTTGAACTTCCGTTGGCCTTCTTTGGGCCAACCCATTATCGTGCACCCATCATATTTAGTATTAGATAGAATTGAAATTTTAATTTTAGTTTTTAATTATTAAAATAAAAAATTAATATAATATAGTTATTTATAATTTTTAAATATAAAATAAAGAATTCTAATTTTAAGGTTAATAATAATAAATTAATTAGTTATAATAAAATTAAATAAAATAAAATTTATTAGATAAAATATTTTTAATTATTTGGATAGAATAAAAGTGGCCCAATTATAGTTTTATTTTTAATTTATTTTTTAAAAAAATTATACAAGAGAATTATTTAAAATTTTAAAATTCTGTGTTCTAATAAAATATTATTTAAAATATGTATATTTATGAAATATCATTTATCCAAATTTGAAACCAAATGTAATCATAACCGTAAGATCGTTACTTTTACGATATCGCTTTTATAAATCAGCGACTCCGTACTAGATTTAACGTCTTTCGTGGGTGTTTGTTCTGATCTTTTTTGTTAACAAAACGCGTTACTATGAAGTGTCTTTTGGTCGCTTGTGTTTATCGTCGGGCGGTCAACGCTAGAGCGTTGACCGTCTAACACGCGTTAGGCCTTTCTTGATTTTGAGCCGCCTTCTTATTGGGCCTGTCAGCTATGGGCCCACCTATCAAGAATAAATATTTAGGAAATAAAATACAGCTAAAATATAATTTAAAATTAATTTTTATTTAATTAGTCACTTAAAATAGATAAAATAAAATTATAAATTAATTATTTAGCATTTGATATGTAATAATTATAAAAAAAACTAAAAAGATATAATGATATTTTATTTTTATATAAAAAAATAATATTCAAAAATATATAAAAATGTTCACATAAAACTGATCAAAATTGAATTACCTAATGTGCATGGTCTTGCCGATCTAAAATTTTATTGAATTTAATCAAAATATATTAGTATTATAAACGTAGAAGGTAAAAAAAATTAGATTTGAAAGCAACTAATTCAGGCTAATTTGGCCCAAATTATGTTTTTCTAAAAATATATTTTTATTTTTAATAAATATTAAGTTTAAAATGTTATTTTAATAGATTCTATTTTTATATAATTAATAATTTTTATATAAAAATTTTTATTTAAATATATATTTAGATATTATTTTAATCTATATATTATAAATTTTAAAATATTTTATATTTTTAGTTATTTTTATATATCTTTTAGTTATTAAATAAAATAATTAGAAATATAAAACATCATTGTTTTGACCTGAATTGGCTTAATTTAAATTATTAACATGTTTTACTCAACTCAGTTTGGCTTAGCAGTAATAATTTTTTGTTTAAATTCAATCTGTTTTTAACTCAAATTTAATTTTAATCAAATTTAATTTAAAATAATAATAAATAAAGAATATATTAAAATAATTATTTCTTAATAATGAGAAATAAAAAATAATTAGGAAATTAGATTTTTTAGTCATTATTTTTAAAAAAATAATAATTTATTTCATAATTATTATTTTTGTTACTCAAATAATTAAATAATAAAATAATAATTTTATTAAAAATAAAATAAAAATAAAATTTCTATTTCACTTATCAAACAAGCCGTTAGGGTGACAGTGCTTAAATAAATTTTTAATTATACAATTGGGGTTTTGAATTATTTAAATAAATTTAAAATTCTAAAATATTTTTTTATCCAAATTTGAGCTAAGCTTTATAGAATTTGACTTAACACTCTAATATAACACTTTTAAGAATATAAAAATTATATTTTATATTAGCCCACTAATTTTTTTTATTTTAATGTACAAATTAAAATGTTAATCATACATTAGTTAATTTTTTTCAAAATTATAATTTCTCATATTATTCAAATAATAGAATTTAAATCATATTCAATTTAAATTTTAACAGTATTAAAATTAAACTTATATTTTTTTAATTTCATTTTTAATTCTATAATTTAAATGGTCTTATAATATAATTAACTCTTATTCAAAATCAAACGTTTTTTTTTTTTTTCATTATTATTATAATATAAAAAATTCAGGCGCAGGGAGTCTGAATGAAATCTGCATCTGGGGATTTGCCTTATTTGTTTCAATTATTATGATTATTATTATTATTATTTTATTTCGAAGACAGGGTTGTGGTTGAATATTCATATGCTATTATTACATTTAATTATTTAACTTTTATTAAATTATTCAAGTGTGTAATACCTTCAGAAAATTATTAATAGAATTTATTATAGATATTAGTCAGCAGCTGTATATATTAAACAATTATTTATGATATATTTGATTATTAAAATAAATTAAAATATAAATTAAACAAATATTTAGGAAATAGAATACAAGTAAAATATAATTTAATATTAATTTTTTATTTAATTAGTCATTTAAAATAAATAAAATAAAATTACAAATTAATTATTTAGCATTTGATATGTAATAATTATAAAAAAACTAAAAAGATATAATGATATTTTATTTTTATATAAAGAAATAATATTTAAAAATATATAAAAATGTTCACATAAAACTAATTAAAATTGAATTACCTAATGTCCATGATCTTGCCGATCTAAAATTTTATTGAATTTAATCAAAATATATTAGTATTATAAATATATAAGGTAAAAAAATTAGATTTGAAAGTGGCCAATTTGGATTAATTTGGCCCAAATTATGTTTTTTTTAAAATATATTTTTGTTTTTAATAAATATTAAGTTTAAAATATTATTTTGATAGATTATATTTTTATATAATTAATAATTTTTATATAAAAATTTTTTTATTTAAATATATATTTAGATATTATTTTAATCTATATATTGTAAATTTTAAAATATTTTATATTTTTAGTTATTTTTATATATATTTTAGTTATTAAATAAAATAATTAAAAATATAAAACATCATTGTTTTGACCTGAATTGGCCTGATTTAAATTATGAACATGTTTTGCTCAACCCAGTTTGACTTAGCAGTAATAATTTTTTGTTTAAATCCAATCTATATTTAACTCAAATTTAATTTTAATTAGATTTAATTTAAAATAATAATAAATAAAAAATATATTAAAATAATTATTTCTTAATAATGAGAAATAAAAAATAATTAGGAAATTAGATTTTTTAGTCATTATTTTAAAAAAATAATAATTTATTTCATAATTATTATTTTTGTTACTCAAATAATTAAATAATAAAATAATAATTTTATTAAAAATAAAATAAAAATAAAATTTCTATTTCACTTATCAAACAAGCCGTTAGGGTGACAGTGCTTAAATAAATTTTTAATTATACAATTGGGGTTTTGAATTATTTAAATAAATTTAAAATTCTAATTTAATAATATTTTTTATATTAATTTAAATAATCACACATGCTAAGCTGGTACGGCTAACACGGCATGATTTGACTTAACACTCTATGGAACACAACACTAAGCCCGATTTAGATAGAGTATGTCATATTAAAACAAATGCGGGACCCTCCATAAATAACACATTGTGAGTGAAAACCTCTTATACTGACGCGTGATAAGGCCCGCACCGCACGATTCTCGACCGTTTAGATAAAATTTAATAACTATAGAATTTTTTTAAAAAAAATTTTTAAACAAAAAAAATAAAGCGATCTTCAACTGTTAAATTTAATCTAAACATTTAATACAGCTTATTTAGCGTCCCTAATTGTGTATACTAATTAATTACTTACTTATAATCGTCATGTAATAATTTATTAGAATGCCTAATAAATATTATTATTTTGTTGTTATTATTAAATCACTTAAGAAGGTTAAGTTCTTAAATGCCATGATCAAGGCATTTGTGGCAAAAAGGGAAAGAACTAGTAAAAATTCCCAAAAAAAGGGTGACAAGTTGCCATTTTTGGCAATCAACTACCCACTTAATAAATCGATTGATTTTAAGACTTTCCACCAACAAGTACTAAATTATAAAGATTATAATTTATATGAGTTAATATAAAAGATAAGATAAAGATCTAATAATAAAATAATAAATTTTAAATTTAAATATAAAAAAAAGATATAAAAGGCTAAATTATTAAAAAATTATATTTTTATAAAGTCATTGTAAAAATATAATCCATCTTGAGAATATCCAATCTTTCAAATATGACTTATATTTTCAGAGAATGTTATATTATTAGAAAAAAATTGTTTAGTCAAAAAATTAAATTATCAGTCAGAGTATTAACGTATTAGCCCAACCATAACTCTAAAGATGACCAATTTGCTGACCGTGGTCAAAAGGCTCACACCAAATGGCATGCCGCGTTAGTAACAAGTAAAAATGATTTATTAGAAGTTAGACTTATGGCAAAGTGTTAATAAATATTTTATTAAACTCACAATAATTAAAAGTAACGGTTTGGATCCGTAATTTAGGAAAATGATAGGCTATATAATGATTACATACCGTCGGTCAAAGAAACAACCACGGCTACCCCTAAATTCACACAATTTAGCCAACGTGAGGGGTTTTCAATCAAGCTCGATGCATTTTCGGTTGATCATGGCATCAATGACACATCTTATTAGTTAGAAAAACTGTATTATGCCCAATTATCCTATTCTTAATAGTCACTTAGCCATTTTCAAGATAAATATAACACCTCTATAAATATAGTATCGATTAACAAAGAAAAAGTATTATCTTCTTAAACTAGAAAACCTAAGACTTGTTAAAATACAAGTCATATATGTTGATTGCTCTGTTTTCACACACACAAAAAAAAGGAAAACAGTTAAGATAAAGACCAACGGTTATGATCCATGTCTTCTAAAATAACCAGATTGCCCAACCTCCATGGTAACCGCCCTTCAAATAATTTGATGAAAAATATCTTTAAATATGGGCAATTTGATTTTTGGCTCCTAAGTCAAATACTCTGAAAATTGTACCATCAACAAGAGGTATTAAGGTTTAGAAGATCAAAATCTGTGTGGATAATTTTCACAAAAATTAGGACGATGTATGTGGATTCAATGGCTGAAGGTTAATTGATCCTCAATTTTATTTCGCATTTTATCTTTATATGACATGATCAGACTAATTTATTATCTATCAATATATAGATTCTTAAGACTTTCCGCTGGGAGAGGAAGCCCTTTTCCTATGGCCGAAGGCCATTGGATTCATTATTCAATATTCTTTATTTTATATAATAAAAAAATAAAAATTTGGTAATACTTATATCTTTGATTACTTTTTAATTATGGGGATGCGTTTAATATTTTACTATTTTTTAATAAAAAAATGATAAAATAAGGACCTTCAAAGAAGGGCAACCTTCTCACTGTGCAAATGAGCGCCCCTGTTCCATCTCGCATTACTTAAAACCTGTAAATTCCAATGTCTATATCGATTAAACTCTTACGCTAACCTTCCCCATTGTAAAAATTTCCTTATCTCTGTTTTCTTTTACCCTCTAGTATATCTAGTATGACTAATTGAGTATCGCAGATAATTGTGGAGCTTTTTAGTCTCTATAATCTTTATTTATTATTGTAGTGTATATGATTCAAAATTTTTAATCTAAAAATCCACCAAAAAGCTCACGAGTTGAATGTATTTTCAAGATAGCATCACTATCATGCCACAAGATATGGCAATCTCATTAATCTATTTTTATCAAACTTATTGTTTAAATTGTTAATCTATTATTAAATAATTAAAAAATTCATCATACGAGTCCTATATTAGAAAATTTGAAATAAAACCTCTAACTTATAATTTAGGGGGATTTTTCTTCTATTAGACCGGTCTTTTGAAATTGGCTCTACCTCTTACTTATACTCGCATCAATGGTGTTTTCATTGAGACCAATCTTGACCCGGAGAAGGCTACATGTGAAAAGTTCTGATCGAAACGGGCTATCCGCAAAAGAGCTGACTTATTGCCGGTGTGTCGGGGCAAAGTGAAGCGACACAAAGTGAAAGCCGTCTAGTGAAAGCCGCCTAGTGAAGTGCTGTAGGGTGCAGCCGCCAAATTCTGCAACTGTTGAATGATGAAGGAATGATGCGAATCCTCCACATTAAAAATTTTGAGATAAAATCTCCAATTTATAAGTTCAGGGTGCCCTCTTCTACTAAATCGGTCTTTTAGAATTGGCTCTCCTCTCACCTATGCTCGCATCAATTCATGAATAAATTTTCATCTTTTCATAGATGGTTATTTTTTCATTTCTATGAAATATATATATATATAGCAATATTATCTTCATAAAATATCTACAATGTAATTGCCATTTGATATTTCGGCGACGGCGTTGGGATAGTGGCGACAACGGTGGATGGCTGCGGAGATGGTGGGTTAGTGGTGGCAGGTGACGGTCTAGGTGGCTAAAAACCTAAAAGGAAAAAAACGAACGCAAACAATTCGAACGTTGAAATCTTCGATTGCTCACTCTACTAATCTTGCAAGACGATAATGTTCAATTGAACCCGACATATTAAAAAAAATTAGCGGTCTTACAGAGTCCTTGAATAAAAACAGAGTATGCTTGCAACGAAAACAGAGTATGCTTGTAAAACAAATAAAATAAAAAAAACAGAGCATGCCCATCTCAATCCAAACAGCAATAACAAAAGCGGTGGAAAATTCAGCAGAAAATTCGAACGTTGAGATCGTTTATCACTCACACTATCAATTAAACCCGATTATTTAAAAAAAAATTGCAATATTACCCCGCTTCTCACTCTGATGAAAACAGAGTATTCACAGTAAATCGAAACATACAAAACAAGAGGAGTGGAAAATTCAGCAAACTCACAGGCTAATCTTGTCTTCTTTCCCTATTTTGGTGAAATTGTAATTTTATGACGTATTTATTCTTAATGAAATAATAGTTCTATTATTTGATTAGTATATATATCCCCTTTTTATTCCTGGTTTTCAAGCAATTATAATTCCTAATTAAATGACGATTTTACCCCCGTAAAGGTTATGTTATTTCGGAGGCGTGATTTCCGGCGACGGCTGTGTAATGGTAGTGGAGGCCGGGTTCGGACGTGCTCCATTGGACCCCCCCAAGTCATCGTGGGTTCATCGCGTGATGACCTTTAAATCTAAAAGATTAAGGATTTATATTTTACATTTTATAAAAATAAAAAATATATATATATTAATAGGGTTTTTTATGAAATTTTTTATAATATTTAAATATTTATATATGTTTTTTTATTTTTAAAATATATAATTTTTTCGTTTAATGAGGAAAAAATAGCCCCAGTGCCAGATCAATCGAAAATTAAAAGAGTGGAAAATTCGGCTGATCCACAAACTAACATAGTCTTCCTTTATTGGCAAAATTCTAGCATTCATACCCTTGTTTTATTTTTGCTTTAATATTAATAATAAAATAAATAGATAATTATTTAATAAAAATATTAAATTTATACTAAAAAATTTAATATATTATTGAAAAATTTTCAAAAGAAAAAAATAATAAATAAAAAAGAAAAAACATTACTATTTTCAAAAATAGTTTACATAATGGGTCCAACTTTCTAACAAGTCGACCATGAGATCTTAACTCATCAATAATCTCAATTCAAAATTTACATCAATTAAAACGCTAACCTTTTAAGTTAAATATTTAAATAAATCAATCTTATATAATGAATTTGAATCCAAAGTGATCGGTCTAATAACCATAAAGCCAACAATCCAACATATTCCTTTCAAATTAAAAGTGTCACATTACTTTTTGAGAAACAATATATCTGTAAATTCCACTATAAAAGCAAGCATCCTCAAGTATTGAAAAACAAATTGGAGAAGCTTGAAAACTCCATAAGACTCGGAGAATAGTATAGCCGTTACTAGCCGATCTCCAATGAGAGCAAATTGGCGGCTAGGAGACCCTCGACTTTCCTCTCATCCAGGAGAACCCTCGGCTCTCCATCCATCCGGGCCTCTCGGCCACCTCCAATTCTTGAGACTTTTAGTCCTTTTGTTTGAAGGCCGTCAAACCTCTGTCACCAGAAGGCCCTCAGCCCTCCTCCCGTCCAGAGGCCATCAGCCTTCTATCAGTTAGGAGGCCATCAGCCCTCCGCTTGCCAGGAGGCTCTCAACCCTCCTATCCGAAGGCCCTCAATCTTCCATCCAGGAGGCACAAAGCTCTCCTCCTTCCAGGAGACACGGAGGCCATCAGCCCTCTGCCACCAGAAGGCCCTCAACTCTCCTCCCGTTTGGAGGCCATCAACCCTCCGCCGTCCGGAAGCCCTCAGCCTTCCGCCAGCCAGGAGGTCTTTAACCCTTCGTCTTGGAGTCACGATCCCTCCATTCCGGAGTCAGGAGCTTACTGTCCAAGAGTTAATCTTCTACTTGGGTAACTAAAACGTTTATTCACCAAATTCTAACTTTAGTCTTTTGCTTCTCTTCTAAGTCGCCCATCTCCGGGAAGACACACCTATAAGTCGTCCCTCAGAATCCATCCGAAGCGCACCTCCAAGTTCGCCATCCAAAGACGCACCTATAAGCCGCCCCCTACCGGGCGCATCTATAAGTCGCCCCTCTGCCAGGGCACACCTCCAAGTCGCCCTCCGTGGGAGCACCTATAAGCCGCCCCTCTACCGAACGTATCTCCAAGCCGTCCTCCATGGGGGCACCTATAAGTTGCTCTCCACGGGCGCACCTTTAAGCCACCCTCCGCGAGTGTACAGATAAGTCGCCCCTCTGCCGGGCGCATTCATGGAGCTCAAGCCTCTAAATATATTCTTCTCACACTCCCCCTCATCACTGTATCTTTACATTCTCATCACGTTTACCTTTAAATGTGCATTCCTCCGTTTATTGCGGAAGATATCTGACTTGAAATAAGTATCAACATTAGAATACCCCAGTTGTCTCTCCTGACTTTTTTTTCTCACACCCTCATCACGTATTTCATGCCTTAGTTTTAGTTATCAGAGATAGAGATCGGACCCGATCTAAATCAACCTGCAACTGAATATTGGAAGACTCCCTAATCCGTACAACAATAGGAGACCAGGGACGCAACACAAATTAATATTAATTTTAGAGTATATTGGGGCATATAGGTGGAGGACGGTGCACTATGACGCAGGCCCATATGGTATGCATACGACACATAAAAGTAGCTGTCGGATCCTTATCCAACGTTTATTATTATTTTTTGTTATTAGAAAAATAAAAAATATATTTTTTAAATAAAAAGATTAATAATGAGATTAGACAAAAATCTAACGGCCGCCGGTGCAGAGGTGGATCTAACATCAAAGTCTTTACCCAGAGAGTTTAGCTTCCCGCGGTTGTTTGTACGAAATCGCCCAGCTCCAAAGCAAATTACAAACAGCTAATGAACAGCTAGCAAAGCTTCTGGAAAACGGTCCCCTCGTGACACGCCAAATTTCAACCACCATCAATCAATATTCAATGTTTCCAGCATCTTGCCTGCTTTTGGCTGGCTAAAATTTAAATATGAAATAATTATTTTTATTAAATTTTTAATTCAATAATCTTATCATTAAAAGGAGTAGGATATGAATATCTGCTACCAAGGCCCCGCCACCAAAATCTGGGAAGAAAAGACATTATAATTGAAACGAACAAACGAACAAAACAACATTTTCAAGGAGATGAAATTTCATGCATTGGATGCCTCTGAGTAAGTACTAACCGATCCTACTAAGAAAGATCGATTGCTATATATGCTAATTGCATCGAGCTTCCATGCCCCGATCTCGTTCAGGGCAAAGATGAGTCAATCGTTTTTGTTTCAACGACTCCTACGGCACGTGGGCATGGAAGATAGAACAATGTTACACTGTTGATTAGTGTCCCTTTAATGGTTGGTTTTCAATGGCTGCTTTGCCTTTTCGATCTGTAAGCTACAAGAAGATGAAAGAATTCCATCTATCACGGTATTTCAGAAGTACTGAGAATTTCACTATCTAAAATGATAGGAAATTCCTTATCTGAGAAGCATGGACAACGACATGAATAACAAATATAATAATGGGACACCATATGCTATATGCAAGTTGACTAAAATTTATATTTTTTACTATCAGGTATCATAATAGATAATCTATAAATAATAGGCCTTCATCCTAGATTATTAAAGAATATACATGTTTACAGTTTTACCATCCAGAAAAAAAAGCAATGAGAAAAACATAAGATCACAGGGCAGAAACAGCAAATTATCAATCATTTAGGCATAGATCAGATACATAATATAATTATATATATACACTTAGATGTTCACCTTAGCGGTATATTTCTCTCTGGCGATCTAAATTTCTTGTAAAACATCGGCTACTAGACAACTCAGATCAGTTTTGACATACCAAGAAATCTACCAGTGTTATCTCTTCTGCTTCTGGGCAATCTGTGATTCTGCCAGTTAACTCAAAACTTAACGAGGAGGTTAATTCTGTTACCTTCTCAAGATCACTGCCAATACCATCAGTTGTTCTATTCTATATGTAGAGAAAGAAGACACACTTAGAGCACAATCTTCACAAATGCAGTAGATAAACAGTGATAAAAGAAATCCGGGATTATAAGCTGCAAAAACAGGCAACTAGCACGTTCAAGAATTCATCGAATTTGCTGTTAAAGTACCTTCTTTCATTGAGCATAAGATGGCTGCTTCTCACCATTGCTAACTCTGCGGGGAGTTAGAGCTCACAAAGCTCCTGATCTCATCCATGACAGTATAAAAGTGATCGTTATTAGGCAATAAGTAGAATCCAATTGTCGCTTGCTCTAAATATAGCAGCTTCACTGTTTGTCCGGCCTTCTTAAGTCCTTCAACATAAGCTAACTGCCAATCCTGAGTAAGATCTAAGCCAGCCACCACCACGAGACTCTTAGGGAATTCGATTCCGACAAGGGTTCTACCACGGGGACCAAACGGGTTACAAGCAGGATGGTCCCTATTTTCCCCTTCAGGAAGAAAAGCTCTCCAATACCAGTCGCGATCTTGGACAGTGACGAAATATCTTCCATCGAATCGTTTTTCTGATTCAGTTCTCTCTTGCCCACCAAACATTGGATTGAGTAGTATATTACCCACAATTTTGATTTCTGAGTCTACTGCTCTCAGAGCAACATTATGAACTATATTACCACCAGAACTATCACCTGCTAAGTATATATGAACTCTAGAATCCTTACTTCGGAGCCAGTCTCTCGAGTGTACCCACTTGAGGGCTGCCCATCCGTCATCATAGGCACAAGGGTACCGGTTTTCTGGTGCTCGTCGATAATTAACAGAGACCACGACGGTATTGCAAATGCCTACTAAACGCCGGCAAAGTGTGTCGTAGATAGCACTGTTTGATGAGGAATGAGCAAAACTTCCTCCATGGAAGAATAACACCACAGGGAGAAATTCTGAGGTGATTGGCTTCTGAAGATCAACAATGCTCCTGGGGTGATGGCCTTCTTCAGCTATGGCTGGCCGATAGATCCGGCTAAGGAGGTTAGTGCTGCGGTCCATGATAACGTCAAAAGAGAAGACCCCATCGACACGGTTTGTATTAGCAGGGACCTTACGATCGAGGAACTCAGCGAGGTGACGGTTGAATGTGCCGTCGGGGCGGCGGAGGAGATTGTAGGCCAGCTTGAAGTTGGAGATGAGGATCCATGTGTTCAATGGAACAACCCTCTATACGGCAAAAAACAGGTCAAAAGATCAAACAAGAACAGACGATCAGAAACACTTTATGCATCCAAATTGATCGACCAGTAAGTAAATTTAGAAGCTAAGTCTAAAAACTACAGGATGAATTGTGATACTAGATATAGAATTAGAAACCACAGCAAAAACCAGAGTACACAACTTGAAAAATAACATATGAAATTATCTTGTTCAATCCAAGGCCACATGAGACCTAATACAACTGGAAACAGAAAGAACCTTTCAGATAAGACAGCAGCAGTGTATTCTCTCCTGCATCGATCAAATTACCCGTGTAAAATAAGCACTACTTCAACCAGTAAGGAATTATTTCACAATCCAAAATCAAAGAACACCCAAAGAAGGAAGAACCCAAGATTCAGTAAACCCGTCTAGAAATCACATCGGTGAATATTTCGGAAATTTGAAGCGCATTCAACATACTAAAGAAAAGCCAAAATATTCTTCATCCATCAAGCTCATACAATGGCAGAAAAGATCGAATAATATGTACCTTCGACTCGTTGACATTAACTTGATTACTTCCAGCCATGGAACACAAGGTTCTCCAGAGATTACTGACAGCGAAACGCTCAAAATTCCAAGTCAAAATTCATCACGAGTTCAGTCTTACCCAGCTCAAATACACCCAAATCTTAGCAGCCAAAATATAAAACCAAATCTCAATTATCGACTTTGTTTTCTCTCGGCAATAAAATAAGAAATATAACTGGAATAAGAACAAAAATTAGTATCTCCTCTGGTCCTTGGCGCTATTGATGGACGATCTAAACCTGTCGACAAATACGTATCAAGCATCAGATATTATCCCTCTCGGCAATAAAAACGGAGAAGACAAAGGCAAAGGTGGAGCGAGATAAGGGGCTGTAGGATAAGATCCACAGGCGCATGGTGACGACAACTCACAGTACAGCGCTATTGTGGAATAAATAATAATATCTCCGTCTTTTAGAATATATAAAGAAAATAATTATTATTATTTTATAAAATAAACAGCATTTTTAATATCTTTTTATTTATTTAAAGTTTAAATTTTATTTTTTATTGAATAAGTAATAGAAATTAATAAATAAGTGAGAGATGATTTTTAAAATTTATTTTATAAAATTCCATCATAATTTTTAATTAAATTTAATAACTATTTGAATAAAAGAGCCTTAATAAAATTCGACCAAAAATAAAATAAAATAAAATACAAGCGAGACAACAATATGAAATACACTAGCAATAGTTATTGCTATTGCAATATTTGGAAACTCTCCGGCTAGAAGAGGGAAGCCCCCTCTGGCACATTTGGACCATTAAAATAAATATTTAAATATTGTTTAATTTATATCTTTTTGAAAAATTTAAAAAAATATAATAATTATTATATTTTTCAGTTATTTAATAGAATATTGATATTTTAAAACTTTGTATTTTTAAAAATATATAGACCATTATAATTTAATTATTTTTTTAAAAAAGTAAAAATTTAGTTAAAATAAGTTATTAAATTATAATTATTTATTTAAAAATAGACGGTCCAAATATAGAGAATAACCTTTTTTATCCCTATTCATGTTTTGAAAATGCGGGCATTAATATATTCCTTTTTCTCTTAAATTAGAAATTTTAATTTCTTAAAAAAATAATTATAAATTATAATTTATATCAAATGTTTATTTTTTTTTACTTTTTTTAACAATAATTTAAATTAAAACTTACTTAAAAAATCCAGAATACCTGGTACAAATACCAAAAAGATTTACATACCTACTTTCTACTCTCCAGCAAACAGAATTTTATAAAATTAGGCAAACCTAAATTTTATCAAGAATATAGCTAATGGGTTCAGTAATCCCTTCGGCTGACCCAATCCTAGGTCGAACGATTAATATGGTGAGGGTCCAGCATGCAATGAAATAAGCCTTGGGAGGGAGACTGATCCGACCTAGCATAGATGCCAATATAACAATAAAGATGAGGCTCGGAGAGCAATGGGTTAGGGGGACAAGTCTCAGCGGTGTAACTTGCAATATAGCCATACAGACCAATTTGGAAAACTCCTGGCCAGATAGTTGGGAGAGCGATCAAAGTATACGCTTGTGACAGTTAGATCGCGCACGTAAAAGTGCCACTTGAAACCATCTGACGACTATGACAAGGAGACCACTCACGGCCTCCTCACCATAGCAAAGGGACACCTGATAATAACTATAAGGCCGGAAATCTCCCGATCAAGCAAATTACAATTAATCAATGTCAAATGATGCAAAGAAATCCAACATTTGGAAAATCACTAAAAATAAAATACGTAGATTCAGAACTTCATCCGATTTAAAAATATCGGTAAAAAATTAAGAATAATGAAATAGTGAAAATTCAAAAGCCAAGAATTCACTGCTAAATGTTATAAAAATTTATTGAATGAAACCGACTCCAATCCCGATTAATAAAATAGAGAACTAACGATAGGAAACTAATTCAGTTAAAAAATTCTTACTCGATTAGTAATTAAATTAAACTCAGTTAATTACAGGGTAAACCGATCACCCAAATTAGACCCGATTAGTAATTGAACTTAAACCAATTAATTAAATATAGAATAAATTAAATTAATTAAGTAAAATTAACATACAATACACACATATGGCAACTCATAATGAGCTGAAATTGAAGAGAATTCAGCAAGGGGAAATCAACACACACACTTAAGGATTTGAAAATTAGAAAAAATATATCAGTTTCATTGCACAGGGGCAGCAATTTGTCGCTGATATATGTAATATATATAAAATATATATATATATATTATCAGCTCTCACTCACGACAGCAATACATACACACACAAGACAAACCTTACATAGAATGCTTCAGCAGCATATTCAGCAGCCCACGTAGATTATAATTTATCCAATTAAAACCCACCATTAGCCAAGTTATGGAGCAGCCAAAATATCAAACTAAATGAGATGAATCAGCTTACGGTATGTTTGATTGTTGAAATAGAATAATGTGGGAATAGAATAGTTATTCCAGGGAATAGAAAAGGATGAGAATAAAGTTGGAATTGTTATTCTTATATTTGGTTGTTGGAATAGAATAATGTGAGAATTAATATTCCATTATTTGGTTTGTAAAATAATATGATGAATAAGGTGAAAATAGTAATAATAATAATAATGATAATAATAATAATAATAATACCTAATAAATAATAATAATAATAATAATAATAATAATAAATATAATAATAATATGTAATAATAATAATATGTAATAATAATAATAATAATCATAATAAATAATAATAATAATAATAATAAACATAATAATAATATGTAATAATAATAAATAATAATAATAATAAAAATAATAATAATAATAATATGTAATAATAATACCTAATAATAATAATAATAATAAATAATAATAATAATATATAATAATAATAATAATACCTAATAAATAATAATAATAATACAAAATAATAATAATAATAATAATAATAATAATAATAATAATAATAATAATAATAATAATGTAGGAATAATAATTTCCATCCTACCACTAACCAAATGAATGAATTTCTATTTTCGCGGGAATAGAAATTTTATTTTCCCTCAATTCCTGCAACCAAACATGGTGTTAGTGTAACGTGGGTGGCAGCTGAATTAAGCTGCAATGACTCAGCATCCTATAATGATTAATTTAAGGCACGTAGGGTGTGTATAGAAAAAAAAAAGGAGAAGGAAATCGTGAAAAAGAGAGAAAAAACGGGGAGAGAAGAAAGAAAAGCAAAAAGGAAAACAGAAGAGAAAAACAGAAAGAAAAATTAGAAGGAAAACCGAGGACAGCAAGGAGTGTAACTGAATTTTGCTGGCAAGTGCACCCGATTCTCTTCTGCTTTTGGTGTTGATTATTGATTAATCCTTCAAATATTATTATTCTAATGCTTGTCTCGTGATTATTTCATGCTCATATCATCATGTAAACATAAGTTATACCCAGCTGAAAATTGAAGGCAGAACAATCTCTGTAACCTGACCTATTCGGTGACCAAATAGTCTCCAAATAATCTCAAATTTGGTATACAATAAACTTAATATCTGACCTAAATCGTGACGAAATAGCTCTTAGAAATGAGCTGAAACGGTCCCAGAACAGGCCCTTGCATCAGTAGCAGACCAAATTTTGACAGTTTCAAAACATCCAAATTTGCAGCCTAGGAAATGGGCTCCAAATTGGCCAAGCCGGCCATGATATAACCCCAAGTTCCTTAAGATAATGTTCAAGTGTAACGCTGAAAATGTGGACCCCAAATTGGTCACGAAATGGTCACCCAAACAGCAACCAGATTCTGCTGCAATAGAAGTTGCTGAAGCAGATTCTGGTTTGTGGATCATGACCCGAACCGACTGTAAATTTAACTTGCACTGGCCAAGAACCAAATATGAACATAAACATGGGTTCCATAGCTATGATAGGATTCCTTGGACCAGCCAAAAACAGGTCTAGAATTGGCCATAAAAATCAGAATAGCCACACTGGTCCCTGAAGTATTCTGCTGATGCTAGATTGGCAGCTTGGGAAAAGTGAACCAAACTGGACCCAATTCGGTTGAACCAGCAGCTGGCCCAGCCATATTATTATGCATATTAGTTGACCTACTCACCAGTAAAACAGCAGTCTAAAATGCTTTGAAATGGGTACTGAATCGGACCCCTAAATTGCTACCGAACTGGCCAAGTACCCTGGAAACCGGTTCTGGCAGTCCAAGAAGATGGCCTGAACCAGCCCTGGATCGGTTAAATTAGGAGCCACCCCGGCCAAATTATTAAGTACTAAAGTCAAACTATCATCCTATAAATCAGCGTCCAAAAATACTTAAAAATGAATAGTAAATCGGCCCCCTAAAGTGGACCGAACCAGGTTCAGCAGCCTTAATGCTGAACCCAGCAGTTGGAAGAAATAAACCAAACCGCGCCTGAACCGGGTGAACCAGCACATGACCCAGCCGCATCATCAAGTATTAAAATTAAACTATTCACCTGTAAAAGGGTGGCCAAAAATACCTTTGGAGTAGTACTGAACCGAGCCCCTGAAACTCCAAAGTCCTCCATTAGCCTTCCGGCACAAGCTGGAATTAAGGCCCTAAACCGGTCCATCTTGGTTTTAAAACCGGATAAATCGGTACCCAAACATTTATTAAGATAATATAGAAAAATAATAAAATATTTAGTGTAAAAATTAAAGACCCAAACTGACCCCCAAACCGGTACCCGAGCCAATTAAATGAACCAGCTACCATGTTAAATTTCAGTTTACATATGGCAAACCGAATTTATCAAGCTATCTTATAAGTGTAGAAAATTAAATTAGACCGATCCACGGACCAACCAGTAACTCAATCTCGAATCGGAAACTAAGTCCTTAAGAAACGCTACTAAAAATTGACTAAAGGAACAAACCAAGTTAACCTTGTAATCAAATATTGAGTTTATAATAGAGTCAGTAAAATATATCACATATTATTTTACATTTAAATATATATTAAGGTTAAAGCCGCTAAAATGGACAACGCATTAATTTGTGTTATAATTTATAATTTGTTATTAATTATCGCATGTTATTAATGTCTTATTGATATAATAAAAATTTACATAGAAACTTTGTATGGCCATTGCATTAATTTTTATAATATAGTCTTATGTTCAATGAAGGACTATATGGAAGTTCATAAACTTCAAAGAATGTTAAATATTTTCTTCCATAATGGAGAAAATTATGAAAAAAGAATTATAAATAAGGTGAAAGTTTTCATATAAGGTTTTCAGCATGGGATATAAAACTGGACTAAGAAATTATTTCATCGGATAATATTCTCTGGTATGTTATAGATATTATAGTGAAAACTCAAAGATCATTCTAGTCGCGCATTGTAGCGGGTGATATTTCTTGTCATGCCTTAAGATATTACAGTGAAGATCGAAGAATTGATTTATTGAATTGCAGGATGTAAGCTTTTGGTGCCGTTTACCGATTGATATAGGTAGTACCACCCATTTTGAGGTTTAAAAGAAGGTAAAGAAAAGCAGCTGTAGGATGTCAGCTTTCGATTTCGTTTACCTGTCAATATAGATAATACCACCCACCTCAATGTAACAAAATAGGTTATGGCCTTCGATTGTGGGGATATGCACAATCCATCCTATCTTCGGGATGTAAATAAGGAAGATATTTGCTTCAAATTGTGTCGGAATTAACATAATCTTTCCTTCGATTGACGCTTTGTTAGTTGGTATAGCCTACTAACTCTAATCCCTAAAGATAGATAATTAAAAGATAATTGATAGGTAAAAAAAATTTAAAAAGTCAAAAGTTTATGCAAGTTCTTAAATGTTCCTATTCCTTTGATTGTATATTTATTTTAAGTATAAATGTGCATGTCTTTGTTTTATTTATACCTTATTGAGTATTTGGCTCACTCGCTAACTATTTTTCTAACCCTTTAGATCCAAGACATGATTTGGTAGTGGGGTGAATCAACAGTGAAGGGAAAAGATGTTTAGAATCAAATGTTAATGAAATGTAATATATTAGAAAAATTTTGTACTTTGTCCTGTAATGAACAAATGTATGTATTTACCATGTTTAGTGTTGATTATTTGGTCATACTTCTGCAAATTATCATGGATATTATTAGTGCTTCTGTAAAATTTTTATAGTAATGATTTTTAGTTCCTAATAACATCTCAAGTGTACCTCTAGTGAACCACTCTACGAGTGCACCATTAGTAAATTACTCATCGAGTGTAATCCTAGCAAGCCACCAACTATATGCAACCAAACGGAACCTAAACCTCCACCTCTCTAAGCCACCCCCATCAGGTGCATAATAGAAGCCCAATCCTCTTTTCACATCCCTCACATACATGTAGTTCTACATTTCATCACATCCTCCTTCCATCTTTTTATTTCCTTGAAAATGCTTTTGACTTAAGCGTCGGAGGATAAATTTAGGAATGAGTCCCGCCAATCATCTGACCTCTTATTTATAATTTATGGTATTCAGGTTTCAGATTAACAAAGATGGAGATCGGACCTCTATTTTTTTTAATTGTTGAAAATGTTAGGAACTGTGTGAATAGTTCTAAGTTATTGGCATCTGTAGGCGTGAATTCTTGCAGTGTCTACTTACATATATAGAGATCATCCTAATCTAAAAACCTAAGTAATGGGTCAAAAGCCAACACACATTTATAAGCAACTACAACTTCTAAATATTTCATGTGAAACATTTATCAACTAAAGCAGGTTCTCAACAGGAAATCATGCTTATCAAGTCTCCGACTATAACCAGTCGCTGACATATCGGTATTGGCCAAATATCAATTGTGATTTTTTTTTAATCGGAACCTAATAAGAAAATATCAACTATGACCAAACATCAGGTACATCAAACAATATATCATATATATATGTGACATATTGTGATTTTATCGCTTTATTCCATGCTTCTGGCTGATAAACGTTTCAGGTGATAAATTAAGGACACCAATTGAAGCGTAATGCGCCTCTTTTGCATTGACCACCTTGTGATTGATTTCGGCTTAGCAAACATGATTGCTGGCGAATTTCACTGCACACAATGCTAAAAGCCGATCTCACCTGTTCCAGACACATTCAAACGAGTTTAGCAATAACTGGCTGGAGCTCTTGATCTTCTTCCTTTTACTCAGCTTCATTATTTCCCGTTTCCTGATTCTCTCGCTTTCGTAATGAACTTTTGTAGGATTTTTTGAGATATAGAAAATTCAAAAGAGTCGAGGTGGGTTCTCCTTTTCTATTTGTCTGTAAAATCGCATTCATTGGTGTCGTGCTCGGTTACTGTTTGCATTGGTGAGAGAGAATCATCAGCATTAGGTGTTTCAATGCGAGAATATATACTGCAGAAGTGGCTTTCGTACCATACAAAGTTCCAGTAGGATGGATTGCACTCGGGTTTGTTTTTACCTCTACCCCTCATTTTGCGTATGAGTCAGAGAATATACTGTGGCCATTATTTGGTTATACTCCACGACGTAACGTCTCATCTATTAATCTATACTAACAAATCCATACAAATGGATTGATAAATGAATGTCACATGGAAGTAGTAAATGGGTCGTGTGACCGTGGCTTAGCCTGACGGTGCCAATGCCATGGACCATACTACGCTGTAGGATGGTTAGTCCGCATGCCATGTTAACCCATGGCACAATTCTAGAACCGAGAGTTGTGCCAAAAAGGTTGGCGTCGGTTTTTATTTTTTTCTTTTTCTCCCTCACATCTTACTGAGAAGAAAATTTACAACGCATTAGAAGTGTCATGTCAATTTTATAGTGTCATTAGTTATCAAATATATATATAGTATTTTGTAAATTATTCACTTATTTAATTAACTATTGAGATATATGATATCTATTAGTAATTATTTGATAATGCAGGGTGACCTAATCAGACAAGTTCAATAAGATATACGTAAATTGATGGCTGATTGAGTAACGAAATACCAGATGAGTTTTAGATAAATTATAAGTCTTTTAAGTCATTCTGTTCAATGTTATTATAATCATGAAAGAGATATTCAGATGGCTTTAAAATACGTAAATTTGTCAACATAATTCTTCACAGGATGCTTCTGGACAGATTTCACCACCCAAATGAAATCCCTCACCCCAGATTGTCTTAAAATGGAAAAAGATTTCTAGCCCATCACAACCACCCTACCACCATTGCCGCCACCCTACCACCACCCTACCACCATTTTCTACAACTGCCACTCTAGTAAAGTGGTGCCAGTGGATTGTTCTAATTGTATTGTTGCCACAATGGTTGATTATCACCCACATTTTTTCCTACCCATAACAGTTGCCAATCCGATCAGACCAACAAATCCAAACTAGATAAAACAACCTCAGTAAGAAGCAATTTTATTGTCAACTTGAAACCATTCAGCCATAGTCAATAGTTTTTCACTCCTTATCAATCATTTATTCCAGAGAAAGACTAAAGTCAAGCAAATATAAAAAAAAAATAGGGTTAAACAATTGACTCATTCCAGGACAATAGGAAGAGAAAACAAATCCAAATACGCATTTTACCATCGAAACCTTTCCAACATTCAGCCTGAAAATTTGTAATCCAACAGTATAAATAATAGGATCAACTCTACTGTAGATGTAGTTCTACAACAGGAGCTTTCTTGTACAGCAAAATAGGCCCTCTAAAGCTTAAGCTAAGAATCATCCTCAGCTGATTTTCTTACCGTAATTTTGACACATTATACATAGTATAAGCATGTGACTTCCTAAGTTAGAATGAACAGGTTTTTACCGCTTGGAGAATAACACCAAGATCAACATCGACATGGAAGCTAAGATCTTGAAACTGGGGGTTTCCCAGAAATTCTGCTTCTCACCGCTCTCAGCTGCACCTTGTTGCTTAGTTGCTAGCTGATCCCTCAGTTCTTTTATTGCCTTGTCCCTTCGCTCTCCCAACTGTCACAACAGATGCCTTCAAACTTTAGAACAAGTTATAATGTTAATAATATGAAGAATATGGCTCACAAGAGAGCCTTTTTTATCATTTTGATTGATGAAGGAAACCAAAGAAATGACAGTCGTTTTTAATGCCGATTATGCCCTTGTTTGGTTAGCTTGTTCAAAATTTATTATTATTGGGTCTTTTACAGTTTACTTTTGTTTTTACTTTCAGATGTTATTGTTGAATCCTTAAATGATCAATAAGGACATTTTTTTATTTTATATATTTCTTAGCTTCTCATTTTTTTTCTAGAAAGGGTACAAAATACAAATTTAGCATCTAATAGATGATGACATGAGAACTTGTAACAAATGCCTTAATGTCTAAGGGAGAAAATACCAACATCAAATTCATTAAATTAAATGCCTAATGTCTAAGAATAATGGAAGAAAACAAATGGGAAGATTAATAGAGAAAATAAAGCGTTGAATGAAGAGATATTAATTAGGGTATTTTGATCATTTTGCAAATACCAAAAGCAAAAGCCCACGAAAACCTCAAACCAGCAAGCTTTAAGATAAGTGCTGCTTTTTAATATCTAACTGCAACAACACTTCTTTTTTGGCCAGTTCTGCCCAACAACCTGGTCACCCCTACCAAAGAGGCCCTAAGACATTAGCAGCATAATATTTAGGACATCAATTTCGGTAAAAAAACAAATAAAATTACCCTTTGCAGCTTTCTTGTTTGAGAACGAGCTTCTTGAAGACAGAATTCCAACTTCAATACTCTTTTCTTCAGCTCCTGATCAGCCCTCCTATGCTTCTCTAACTGTTAATGAAGGAAAACAAAACTATGACTATATTACCAAGCAACAATGGTTCATACTCCAATCAATACACAGAAATACAAGTTCCTTCCAAACATTAAGTTCATCTATCACTGAAAAAAACACATCAAAATATTATGTTAATCTCTATCATCCATCAATTTTAAAATGATATCGACCATTGGAAGGATAAAAAACCTAATATTTGAAATGATCATGGCATAGTCCTAGAAATACATGCCTGAAATTCCATTTCCTCGGCCTTCAGCTTCCAGTGAGCAGACAGGATCCTTATTTCATCCTTCAGTTTAGCTATCTCCTCATCCTTGGCAGTTAAAACTCTACTGACCTTCTCAAGATTTTTTGAAGAAAGCTCATCTAAGATCCTCCTTAGCTCAAAATCCTTTGTTGCTCCAGCTTTGGCAACGGCCTCCATGATATCGCATTCGACTCTAAAAACCTCATCTTTCAGCTGCTTCTGTGAAAACTCCCTAGCCTGAAGATCCTTTTGAAGGAGGTGTAACTGCTCGGCCAGCCTTTGAACATGATCCTCGTGTTCAATTAAAGAGTTGTTCTTCTCATCAAGTTCCTTCACTAGTACCGAACATTGGCGTTGTGCTGACTGAGCCGAAGCAGCACTCGCATCTGCAGTAGCCTGAGTAGCTATGAGCTGAGATCTAAGTTCATCCAGCTCACTGAGGTACTGCATTTTCATTCAAAACTAGAGTCAGGATAGCTAATTTTCAAAAGCATTGTACTCTCCCACCCCTCCATACTTTACCATTTTATGACAAGAAAAAAAGTTTCTGTGGGCAATTGGGATATGTTAAGACCTCATATAATTATTCAAAGTGATCTAACCCTTTTTCATGCCCCACAGATAACCAGAATTTTTGTGCACCGGGTTGACTTTAACTGGGTTAAGGAAAACTGTTAAAGAAACTTTGATGATATTGTTTATGTCAAACACATGCAAATGAAATCTATCCCTACCAAGGATATCCTAGTGCACGAGGTTCACTTATTCAGGCACAAGAAGAGCAAAATCTACAAAGCTAAACCCCTGAATTCAGTTGACTAATTTCCGTAGTTTGAACACATGACCATTACAATAGCATGAATAGCATTTGTCGTTGCACCAAGTATATCCTCTAATGCAACAAATCAACCAAACAGTTAGTTGAAAGTACTCTGCTGGGACCCATCATGGTCAACTACTCATTCTCACCTTCATTTGAAAAATAAATAAAGTCACCTTCATATTTATATCTTCCAGACAGGAACTAGAAAAATAAAAATCGGACATGAAATGAGAAAACTAAATTTAAAGCAGTGTGCCCTGCACTGCAACCTTTGAATTATACAAAAAAACTGCACTGAGGAAGGACAGTGATGGATGTCTAGGACACTGAAAGCAGACGATCTAAAGCAGTGTAACACTTCCAATCCCAGTGACACATGGAAAGTCCAATTGTATAGACCTAAGGTTTTTTTTTTTTTTTTTTTTTTTTTTTTTGGGGGGGGGGGGGGGGGGGGGGGGGGGGGGTTATGTGGTAATTGTTCGATCAAATTAAAATGGCATGTGTAGGCAGATAACATGGATCTAGTAATATCTTCGTTACTAAAAATCATGAAAACAAAGATATTTGGCTAGATAGATATCTGCCAAATTAAGTTCAAATCTTGAAATGGGAATGATATTCCACAGAAAGTCAATCTTTCCAGGCAAATTCAAGTAATTAAAAGACTGTAAGAAATATGATATCCTAAGTCTTGGGCACTCAGCCTTATTCCATATGCTGCCAAGAGGCTAAAAACCAAAAGTAAAAACAGAATTAACCATATAAACCTGGTTAACGCATCAACAAACTCGGATCACAGAACTGAGCATCTATAATATTATAATAACAAAGTTGAGAATCAACAGAAAGGAAAGCTTAAAGATTACGGAGAATCAAGAACATTGATGAGATTTAGTTTGACCTTTTCAGCCGTAGATGTTGATTCCTGTATTTGCGCATTTCTCGTCTCCAAGCTCTTCTGTAATCTACATATCTCCTCCTCCATATTCTTGGCCTTGGCCTCAACTTCCTGAAAGACCCTAAAAATGATTCAGCAATAAATCTGCAGTAACAAACATAAATGGCCCACAACGTATAGAGGAGACTTATGAAGAACAAAAAGGATGAAATACTTTCGAATTCAAATTCGAGGTTTCAAAACTAAAGAAAATGTAAAGAATCCTGATCTTTTCAACCGAAAATAAGATGAAAGTGTGGCATGCCTGTCTCGTTATGGCTTCTTTAGCATGTGATTGTTCCTTCAAAGAAAGACGGGTTCGGACATCTTTTAATTCAGCCGCCAAGGATACAACGTTGCGCCTGAAGCTTTGTTTCTTTTCACTCAAATCCTTCAACAACGGATCAATATCCACCGCCGGATCCGATGGCGACGGTGATGATGTGGGTCTCCCGGAATTCGAAGTCATCTTGCTGAAATTCAATAAAAAGGTCGCCAACTGAGTTTGGCTATGGACATGAGCTTTCAAGATCTGAATATCAGAAAGTAGCGTCGCCCGCGGAGAAGCTGATCCGCATGTGATTTTAATACCGTCAAATGCTGGCAATCAATGTGAATATGGATTGTCTGCACCCCGAATAAATAACTAGTAACTTAATAAGTACTGAAACTGATGGGATTTCTCTGTAAATTAAAATAAGAAAAACTAGGGTTTTTCCATTATGCTAATAACATGAAAAATTAGAGCTGATTCTAATTTATCTGAGTTTATTATGGCTTTCTAATCTACTCCTCTCTCGAGTGAGAGGCGAATGCATGGAAAAACATTGCCCAGAAAACAAAGCTCTTCGTATATACTGTGGAAACAGAAAAGCGCTGACTAAACATTTTTGACCGTTAGCCTACTGAAATTAGTGGAAAACTTTTCAAGAATAACAGAGGAAAGGAAAAGGGATAAATAAAACAACAAATTTGGAAAACAGCAGTGATTTGAAACCGATAATTGATAAAGAGAGTGCTACCGGATATTCTAGCTGCGATTCTTGTTACTGATCAGTTCACCGAAAAAGAAGCTGCCAACAATATTGAACTACTTGGACTATTTTTTTATCCTACGGCCGGAACCGGGATGAGAGAAGACCCAAAGTTAGTTGCCAAGTAGAAAGATAGAACCCAAATTTCATGGCTGCAATTCCCAGTTTTCTAACAGAAAACTCCCCGGATTGTAGACCACCGGAGCAATTGAACGGTGTTTTTTTTTGAAAAACGGAGAGAGAGAGAGAAAGAGAGCGCGCGGGGGAGCCGAACCTCGATGAGATAAAGTGTCAGAAGACGGAAGCCATTTGTCTTGTCGATGCACAGCGCGGCAAATCCAAATTTTCAGACGAAGAGTGGCTCCCCCTCGGACTCGGGGTCGGCTGTCTTTCAGGACTGAGGTTAACGTGAACTCTGAACCATAAAAATTAAATTGAAATTTTAATATTAATTTTTTTAATTTTTTTAATTTAATTTTAATTGTCAGATTTAATTTGAAACTTTATTGTGGGTTTAAATTGACAAAACTCGTCGTTCAGCCATGGGGATTCAGGCTTATTGCTTATTAAAATCAAATAGCAATTTTCAAATAAAGAGAGGTAAATATAAATATTTTTGAAGATTTTAAATATATATTAATATTTATGGAATATTTAATTTAATATTAAAAAATTTAAAACATTTAAATTATTTTTAAATTTTAAAATTTACTCATTATATTATTTTAAAGTAATAAATAATATAAAATTTAAAAGGCTACATAAAAGGCTGGATTTGGTAGACTAATATGGATTAAGGGAAGCCCCAAAGAGATAGAGAATTTTACTCTCTATATTTCTCTCGATTATTTATTTTTAAATAAATTATTATAATTTAATTATTTAAAAATCTAAAAAAAATAATTAAAATTATATATTTTATAATAATTAATCATAATATTTTATTTAAAAATTAATAGTTATGATTTTGAGAATAAAAAACGCTAACTTTTTAAAAGATGGAGCTCTTTGATCCTCGATCGACTCTCAAGAAACCCGACCCAAACGATTGGTTATGGATAAAAATGACGGGCGGTTAACTACGGCCGACCAGGACCGCCTGCTATAAATAGAATTCAATCCAAGAGAAAATTTCGACCGATTCAAAGAGAACAAAAAACTCTACAGGAAGAATGAGAAGAGAGAAACGCTAAATGGCCATCGGGTTTGATATGTTTTGTTCCATCCAAATCTACATCCCAGAAAGTCATCTCAAGCCAGGGATCCAAAAAGAGGAAATACTTTTTCTATTCTTGAAGCATCATTTCCACAAATCACTCCTCCCACCAAATATTCACCCTGGATTTATCTTTTCTATATTCTGGAAAGACACGTGTCCACTCCGCAGGGTTTACTGGTGGAAATAACTATAAATACCGACCGTTAATACCTTCTTTCGTTACAGAGGCCCTTCAAGAGACATGGATCGTATGATCGACCAACAAGAAGCCTCCGACTCAAAGCTTCCATTTGGCTCTCCCTTCTCCGCGCCCCAACTTCCTCAAAGACGTGCGTGGCCTGTGGGAACCGATGCCATCAAAGCCTTAGGAGATAAAAAGCAAAAGAGATGGGAAGCGGACTAACTCCTCACAACTCTTCTGCAAATTCCAACCGTATAAAAGTGAAGCTTCCTCTTTACAAAAGCGATGGTTTTTCCTCCCCATTCAAGAGGAGGTTTTCCACTAAAATATCCGCCTCAATCCTCATCTGCGCTCCAACGCACCCACTTGTGTTGGGTCCACGCATCCCGATCGGACGCCCATCTTCAACATCTCGCATCTCTCCATAAAAGACATCCCATTGGGTGACCCTCACCATCTCCAACTCGCATTTCCTCTAAAATTGGCGCCGTCCATAAAAGGAAGAACAAAAACTAGCGGCTTCCCATCCCCCAAAAAAAAAAAATCCGATTTCAATCCAGAAGACGGGCCGGGAAAGACCGCCCACAAGAGCGCCTCCCTTGGGCGCGCGAAGTCCCTTGCATAAAATCGATCTAGAAGTATAGATGGTTGACGCCTCACCTCCGCGAGCGCGGTGGACACTCTAGAGCCCACGCTCAAGAAATATTAGGGCGGGCTCTGGCGAGAACTACCTCAACAAAAATCCATGACCCCCATCGTAAGGGGGCTCAAAGGACACATCGGACCAAATTGAGAATTCTAACCCCCGAGGATAGGGGATCATTAAAGGAAGCCCAAGACACGATATACAGATGGTCGGAGGAAGAAAAACACTTAGGCCCATTGGCCTTCATGTGAAGAGACAAATCGAGGACAAAAGGTTCCTAAGATGGCCCACAAACACCCGAGAGGGAGGAGACGATAGAATCCGCCATTACCATGTGGCAAATCGGCGAACTGGACAGAATGGGTCGGAACTCGAGTGGCTCAAAAGATATCTCGGCACTTCTGCGAAGACCGGGCGAGGCCCCGATAACGGGGAAGCGTTACGCCGCTCGATGAAGGCCATCAAATCAGAGAAGAAAAGGAGAGCGAAAAAGAAAAGGGGACAAAAGCCTTGAGACCACTAAAAGAAAAATCATTAAAAAAACGGCATTTTCCCTTTTAACGAGGTGTTTCCATATTTCTCTCCTTCTGCGGCCATTCGAAAGTGTCAAAGACGCGCATTCAACGATTTAAATCCCTCGGGCCCACCCGAGGTTCCATTTGAAATGACAGCGGCCAACTTAGGCCATCTTCTAAAATTACAACAGGGCTCTTTCTTTACTTGGCATTTTTCAAGAAGAAGAAATGATGACTAGGTCATAAAAACAATTTCATCACTTCAAACCGGTCCCAGCACCTAGAGAGTCCATTCACTAAGTCGAATTGACTTACCGTCAAAGTGAAATCCAAAAAGTGCAATGTTCAACGCGGAGAAAAGAGGGAAAAGAAGGAAAATAAAGACGTCCATTCCCTTCTCCACAAGAGAATCCCACCTTGAAAATTCCACAAAGAAAGAGAAGAACGAGTGACCAAAAGACTTTTCTCTCCTAAGGGGGCTCTTTCTTTAACCGAAGGTGAACATTCGCAAGAGCATAATGCCATCAAACCTATTAAGAAGAAGAAAGATGAAGAAATGAGCGTCCACTTTGAAGTAAAAAAGTCATATTCCAAAGAGGAGATCTTCGCATCCCAAAGAGATCCGTGCAAATGCTACTAAAAAAAGAGAAGAACAAAAGGAAGAGTACGAGGGAGCGGCATTTCTAAAAAACCGAACTCGGCCATTTCCTCCAAAGAATGAAAATCCAGAAGATCCGTCTGCAGAGCGAACCTCGGGCGTATTTGTTCACTCCACAAGGCCTCCGCCTAGGGTCTAGCGCCCATCGAAACCTGAGTCCTCGATGCCAAATTCACAGGCCGATCATAATGAAGAGATGGAAGCAAGAGCCACGAGATGCCATCAAACCTATTATCGCCGCCATCGATCAAGGGAAGATCAAGAAATTGAGAACGGTCCACTTTCTCCATTTTTGAACGGTTCGCCCGTCAAGGAGCCAGAGTTCTTCTCCTCCCTAAATCAATTTCGAATGCTACTTCCGCCGTAAACTTGATTTTTACATTAAGCGGCCTCGAAAGGCGATCTTTCTCAAGGGCAAAAGGCCAACTTGATTTGTTTTATGCATGCGGCTTCACAAAGCGGCATTAGAGGACCTCACTAAAGGCCATTTGGATTAAATCACTCCCAAAATAAACTCTTCAATTTTCGCTCATAAAAAGCCGATTTCAAATCCAATCGATAAACAATGAAAAGAAAGGAAAGAATGCATAGCCTGAGATGCAAAAAAGCGATCTCAATTTCTAAATCCTTGGCATTTAAGGATTTCACTCCTGTCAAGAAAATCTAAATCGGTCTTTGAGATGCAAAAATCCGATTTCATTTCTAAATCGGCAACAAAGGGACAAAATCCGATTTGATTTCTAAATCGGCGCCCACTCGAAAGAGCCTCGACAAAAATGATTCAAAAGTGTCGGAAGGCGCAACATGGTGATTCAACTCAAATCCAATCTCCACCATTTTTCATCATTTCATTATGGCGACTCCCCTACTCGGACAGCTCTTGCGGCGCTCAAAATCAACTCCGCCTGCTCTGTCCTCGGGAGTAAGTTGTTTGTGGAACTTCACTCTCCAAATAACTTGAGGCCTTTACATTCCGGTATCATCCTCACAAACAGCGGGTTTGACCAAGTCAAGAAAAAACCTGGGAAGGATCCCAAATTTCCAAATCGACACAAGTGAAGTACTCCACCGTTTCTTCAGGGGCCCCGGGAAAAGTACTTCGGGTTTTCCTTTCACATATGCCCGCGTCGTCATCACCGTCTTCATCTCTCACTCAAACTCGAATTTCACATTCCGCTTGAAAACGAACTCCAAAATTTTACTCCTGGATTTTCACATTTCATCGTAAATTTGACTCGAATTTTGCACTGGGATTTTACATTCCTTCAAAATTAACTCCAAACAACTCCCGACTACAATCAACTCCAGTTGATTTCCACGCCTCTAAAATATTTCAAAATCCTCATTTTTCCTAGCAAAGCGCGAAGCACTCCCCTCTCTCGCAAATTTCGTAATGAGTTTTCAAGGTGTAGAAACCGATTTCAACTTCAAAACTTGTCTTCTCTCACAAGAAATCGGTTCAAGTAACATATGGTGTATTACATTCTATGAAGGAGTGATCGTCCGATACAAAGATTTTTATCGGGCCCTCTTCTCCCACCGGAAGATATCAACGGGGTTGCGCTTGTTCACTCTATACCACATTCCAAGATTCGGGAATGGCCCGGGGCTCGTGGCCTGCGCCACTAAGAAGAACTTGTCCCTTCCAAACCCTCGTATTCAGATCGGCCCAAAAGTTCAAAACTAAGAAAAATCACCGATGGCCGAAAAGGCCACGAGATCCCGCCTAAACCTCTACATCACCGAGCGCCCAAAAAAGACTTGACTTCTAAACCTCGAAATCACCTCTCATGGCAAAGAAGAAAGACGAATTCTAAACACACCATAAACCTCATCGAGCATTGGGTTTGGTCGAGAGGCACACCAAACCCCTCAAATCACGTAGCGGTCCAAAAGAATGGAGAACCGAACCCTAATGTGTGGGCCTCATAAAAATGATGAAGCCAAATCATCGAGCGGCCCAAAAGCGGTCTATCTCTAAACCCTAAATCACCGAATCATCATAGCCATAGACTCGGGAATCAGTATCGAGCGACCTCAAAAGCTTATTGTCAGCGTCTAAACCTCGGTTAAATCAACTCCGAGCGCCATGAAAACCAAAAAGAGAAAACGAAGCTCGACTAAAGAAGGAAACGGAAAAGCACCGAAAGGACCAAAGGCAAGCTCGTTTAAATAAACCCTAGAGTACGGAAAAATGTACTCAACCCTTGCCACGCGTCGGCGAGGCCATTCGACTAAAGTCCGTGATCGTTCCTTCCCAAAGCTGGTCGAAAGTCACAAACCTAAGGCATTTAATGCTCCGGCGGGGAAAGTGAAAGTCAACCACCAAAAGCGTCGAACTTCCCGCCGCGAACACTCTCTCGGTTAAAATCGACTTCCAAACGCCCTCGAACCTCGGACCGTTTGGCATGGGGATATGTTGGGCCCAGTATGAGGGCCAAAAAGCACGGCCGGGTAAAGAGGCCCGAGGCGTTCTCACTGGATATCACCGAGCAACCCAAAAGTGGTCAAAGGTTTAAAGATGATAAGTCTCTCGAACTTTCCAAAGGACCCCACGAGCGGTCCTCTCATCGTAAACATGCCGAGCCTCAAGAAGACTCGAACCACCCGAGGGGGGCTATATGATGCTTATTTAAAAAGATTTCAGAAAGCCCGCGATTCACGCTAACGCCGGTCATGAGACGCCCTAGTCAAATCGGGGGTTAATCTCCGATCCCTGTACGCCCGACAATCAGGCTGCGGCGCCGTAGATGCATGTCCCTTTAAATCTCACTTCATTAAAGGAGGCTAGTGGAGATCCTCAACCGATGGACAACACGTGTCCACTCCAGCCGGCCCAACTTCCAATAAATACACAGCAAACAAGACCTTTCCGGAAGGGCCCTCCAAGAGACAGGAGGGAGAGCCTCCCAGACTCACAAAGCTTCCATTTGACGCTCCTCCTCGCCAACTCCTCAAAGATGTGAAAAGGCCCCCAGAGTTTTGCTTCCATCCAAATCTACATCCCGTAAAGTCATCTCAACCTCTTCTGAAAATCTCCAAAAAAGTGAAGATACTCTTCTTTTTCCCATTCAAGCAGGTTTTCCACAAAATATCACTCCTCCCACCAAATATTCACCCACTTGTGTTTGCATCTAAACCATTCCGATCGCGAGGCCCGAAGATCCGGGGTGGTCAACATCCCGCATCTCTCGGCCATAGCGACATTCCGCCGGTGACCCTCACCATCTCCAACTCGCGGGCCATAGTATGTCCTGAAACCAACACAACAAAATTATTATAATTTAATTATTTAAAAACCTAAAAAAATAGTTAAAATTATATATTTTATAATAATTAATTATAATATTTTATTTAAAAATTAATAATTATGATTTTGAGAATAAAAAACCCTAACTTTTTAAAAGACGGGACTCTTTTGATCCGACTATTATGTGATTTTAAATTTTATCATTGTTTTACCATTTGAGTAGGTTATCTTAAATTATAAAATAAAAATAAAAATAGTAATTAAAAATATGATTAAATTCTTTATCCATATATAAAATTTTAAAAATAATTAATCAAATATAAAATATATATTTTTTTATAACTTTCAGATCTTATGTAAATACCAATTTTATTAAAATTTCATTTTAAAAAACATATATTACTTATAATTATGAATATATTATTTGCATAAAAATATACTTTTAGAATCATAAAATTTAGAGAGTATAAGATTTTGTATAATTATAAATTTTATTGAATTAAATAAATATCAACAGCATGAGATTTCAATGATAAATAAATATCGACAAGAGTTTGGCCAAAATAATAGGTTGGTCCCATAGTGTTTATTTATAGACATTATTTTTAAATTTATAGTACTTAAAAAAATTTTTTAAACACTATCTTTTTATAGTAAAACCTTTTTATGATTTTGTATAGTATTATTAATAAATTTTTAACATATAAATTAAAAAATAAATTTATGATCAATTATTCTCAACTCAACGTAAACGATTAAAAATATTTTATCAATTTTGTTTGAGCTTATAATATTTAATTAATACATAAATTTTTTACTCTATTTTTTAAAAAATTAAAGAGACATTTTATAATATTTTTATTTCTTATAAAATAAAATCAAATTTTTAAAATTAAAAAGAAATTAGGCCTAAGATTTCATAGATTCAATCTAATCCAACGATGTCCACTGATAATAATTTAATTTATAGGTAGCATTAAACCTAATTAAAATCATATTTTGATAAAATACTGACGGGTTTGAAAATACATGGGTTGGCCCAATTTTAAATTCACAGGATGAACTGCACAACCCAGAAACCATTCTGTGTAGCTTAAAATTTAGACAGCACAGTCTAAGTTAGCCCATCAAAAATCAACCCATAGATGAACCCACAAGCATGGCTCAATAGTTTCTTCAAATTAGAAGATGCTGCACAACTAACCAACCAATATGGCCATTATCAATGCATCATTTCTCCCATTTAAAGAATCAAGACTCACACATGGCCTCTGATAAGTCTGCCTGTTTGGCACCCTCTACACAGTAATTATGAGGAATGATTCACACAAAAGGTAGGGTGATGGCCCTTTTTTATAACCTAGGAGACGGGTAGCCATCATCCTCCTTTATAAAAATAGGATATCCAAATGTTAAAGTAGACAAGGGAAAACAAGGGCCCGAGAAACTTAGGCCTCCCAAAAAAAACAAACAAAGGGAAGAGGCTCCCAACAACAAATGAAAAAAAGCGAAAGAATGGAAAAAGAAAAAATGATGGGGCTCAGCTGCTCTAGCTAGATTCTAACAAAGGTGAGCATGCTCATCCTCACGGATTTTATACTTTCGTCGAGTTTAAAGTATCGCCTTCAGTTATCGAAACAACCAATCCGATTCAGATACACAAATGTGGATGCATCACGCTCCCTTCAGATTCTTTGTTGTGGGGGTAACGAGGATGACTTGTGTAGTTAGGCTTGGAAGGCTCTTATTCGCACATAGCCAATCGAGGATTTTGGTAGCAGCATTCACTCCCACACAAGCAAGCACGTCAGTGCTCCCCCTATCCAAAGGAGTTCCTCATAAAGGTAAAACAAATCGAGACCCACTGACCAGATTCTCCCTTACTCTGGCGCAGCCTTCAAAGTCTTATTCTCCATCTTTATAAACCGTTCTCTATTTGGGTGCACCATTCGAGAGCCTCGTCCTCCGTCATTTAAACTTAATTTGTATTTGATGCGTTACTAGATCCATTATATTAAACGAGTTAGGTAATTACTTGATCTCTCTTGGTGAGTCAAATTGAAGTTGATCCAATCCCCGTTATTTCGAATCTAGATTATGCGTAACACAACTAGCAAATCAAAGGTCAAATGATGGCGGAAACTCGATTCCTAATATATCCTCCAACACTCAAATTAAAATTTTTTTTACGATTAGAGAAAGAGAGGGGCATATAAAATGTGTAATCATAAATGTATGTGAAATGGGGATTGAGATATTAGTAGAGGGTTAGGCTATGATCAATGTGTTCAACTAGGGGACAACTTTAAGAGATGGAGAACTTAACTCCATTTATTACCAATTATTTAGACCAGGTTGGATAAGATTCAATTTTGGGGCTTAAATCTTCAGCCATATTCATCACCAATAAGCAGAACTAGGCCAATTCATTGATATTGTATTATTTTTAGTATGTTCATATTAAAATTTTATATTTATATAAAAATATTTAAAAATATATAATATTTAGAGTAAAATATTAGGTAAATATATATATTTAATAAATAATTTTTACATAAAAAAGTATTAATTTTATAAAAATATAAGCCAAACCAAACACCTTTATTTATGACTATATCCACTTAAAAAAATTAATCATATATAATTTTATAATCAACTCTGTCTATAATACATTTATATATTGACCAAATTCTATTTAAATTATTGACAATTAAACCATTTCAATCAACTCTTGATTATGATCAAGTCCAGGCAGGATTATGTCTTACTGTGATGCCAATTCCATACAGGTAGAATTTTATGCAAAATAAATTTTATTTTGAGTGATATTAAAAATATTTTAATAAAAATCTACAAACAAGCTATATACATGTATGTGTTTTTTTTTTTAAATAAAAAAGCTTCATTTGGGTCATGCATTACTTAATATCTAGAGATATGAGAATTAAGAACCCACTTTTTTTTAATTAAAATTTAATGGTCATAATTATAAAAAAAATTAAAGATAATTATATTTTTATTTTTTTATAATATTAATGTATATTGAATATTAATTTTAATATGTAAATAATTTTAATAAAAATAAATATTTAGACAGTATCATTTAATATATAGATTTAAACTGTTGACTTTTTTAATCCAACGGCCAAAAAAGTGAAGTAGGTTCCTACTTTTCTCAATAATAAACAGGAATCCAATGTTGCAAGATATATGATATTTAGAGAAAAGTTTAACAGTATAAATTAATATTAAGTCTGTATTTAGTATTGATAATTTTTAAAACGCTATTCTATGCTTCATCTATGATTTTAATTATACATTGGGCAACCTTATTTGTTATTTTGGTATTTAAAATAGCTAAATATAAATGTTGGTTCGCTCAAATTTTGGCTAGAGATTGTTTGCTCGGGGTTTGCACATAACTCCAATCAAGCAAAATTCAATAACTAAGTTCTGACTGCTTGCTACTTAAATGGGTTCATATCATGCGCTTGACATTTACTTGACAGTCGATTAGGCAAAACGTTTTCATAGTCGATCCGCACCACCCTCATTTGCCACTCACTTGTTTTTCAAGTTTGCATAGTTGGTGAACAATTGGAGATCTCTCACTTAAAAAGGCTAAGTGCGATTCCTTCCACTAATTTTGAAATAATTTTAAAATAAAGTAAATGGATTATTAAAAATAAGAAAATAATTTCATAAAATGATTTTTTTAAAAATTTATTTGTTAGGTACGAACTAAAGGCAGATTGGCCGAGTGCAAATCTGAAATAATATCTAAGCTTTAGTGGCCCAAATGAAGAAATATGAGAAGAATAAAGGTAGCTAAACAACAGTTCAACAATGTATTAATTTAAAGACTCAATCCAAATTGTCAATTATCAAATAACCAGAGGATAATGGTGAGCCAGTAAATAGCACTATCCGAAAATGGCCAAATCGGTCCTACTATTAATAATCAAACGGTTTCTTAATGAATGGGGACGAAAGTTATATACTAAAAGAACATCTTTCAACAGGTTATCTTAAAATAACTCAAGACACAAATAAGGATCTCAACTATCAATGTAACTCCTTCCAAATTAAAAAAGAGAGATCACAAAAAAAAGGACAAAGATTAAGCTCAAGCATTCTAGTGCATTAAGTGTAACAAAACCTAATTCACGCTCATCCACATCATCTTTCTATTTTCAATATTTACTTTTTTACCTTTCCATTTAAAAAAAATATCATTAATTTAACCACCAAAAGATATATCAAGGAGCAAATCATACATATTTATTACCTCTTATTCTATTTATTATAGTGCTCAAGGCATGGATTTTAAGTTACGATGTTTGAACCCATCATTATTCGGATTTGCTAAAAAAATAACCCGACTTTCTAATTTGTATGTTATTTTGGGGGTCCTTGGGACACATCACTATCTACTATAGTTTGAAAAATATTTTATACTTCTAGGTAATTTTTATATAATATTTTTAAATAAAAATATCTAAAAATAAAAGCCTTGATAGATAAGTTAAAGCCAATCGATTTTGATATTATATTGGCAAAATTATAGTTTTTAGTCTGATATCATTGGATACATTTATTTTGGAGTTTAAAAATACTTTTAAAAAATTATTTTATCTGCTGAGATGTTATTAAAAAGGCTATAAGTTAAATTTTGATAGAAAATTAGAATAATTTATATAATTTCTATTTCACGGCAAGGTGAAATGTGGTTGGGGATCCTCTGTCGTGTAAGTGCAATGGAGACAGATTGTGGGGACCTTTTTTTTAAAAAAAAAAAGATATAGAGAATCTTATTTTATTACCTTGCACGTTTACTTTTAAATGTGATTTTTTAATTTTATCATTTTAAAATTTGTGGTTTTAATTACTTTTTATTTTCTTAAATACAGTTAAATTACAATAATTTATTTTAAAATACACATTTAAGATTAGAAGTGTTTGGTACATCCTAAAATGAGGCAGGAGCAACAAGGCTCAAGCTCCCGTGGAGCCCAAAGGGCTCAGGAAAACGGCTTACGTGGTGCCTTTGATGTAGCGGCCAAACTGCGCCCCTCTACAACCCATTAATGCGATTGTAGACGGTAGGAGTCAGCCCAGATAATACCAACCAATGAGGAGAAAGTCAGCGCTGTTAGCTACGGCGCACGCCATCCTCCCAAACCGCCCGCCAATCCTCATGTGAATAGCAAACCGAGCGTAGTCAACACCCAACGACGGTTTCCTTGCCACAGCAAAGTAAAAACTGACGCCATTGGCGGTAACGGTCAGCGGCCGGCAAATCTCGGAAAGAAGATTTGAGCATATAAACATCCTCTCCTTCTACAGGAAAGAAGATCCCCGAGACATATCCCAAACCGATTTCAGGTCGATCCCTAATCTTCGATTCTTGGACTCAATACCCGGTTCCCAAATCACTCAAAAGTCATCAACCCTAAAAGCCTCTATCAAGCAACATTAGTGAGCCACTCCTTACAGTGCAAATTCAGAGCCCAACCTCCAATAATCGCTAAACGAGTCTTACATACTTACATTCTCATTCCCTACCATATCTCAACATTCACTCCCGCATCTTTCCATTTATTATGGAAGATATCCGAATCGAGAATGTCAAATGAGTTTTGGTCCAAGAATTTTTCAAGATAAATCTAACCTCTTATTTGTAAAACGAATTGTGTAAAGTCCAAATTTGAGAAGAGTGAAAATTAAATCCGTTCAAGATTTGAAACAAATGTCCAAATTTTCAAAATAGTCCCTAGTCCGCCGATATAACTAACAAACCATAGAGATGTAACATTTGCGAATGTCGATCGGGGGTCCAAACTCAAGCGATTCCAAATCCAAGTCGCCGATCTCTAAGGGACTCCTCGAAGGTTTTCCGAGAACAATGGCTCCAATCTTCCTCTTCTCAATAGTAATCGGTTGTCCCGATCACACAAGCCCCCGCGGGAATCACAACAAAGGAGTCGAGTCAAGTAAAAACTCCCGCTGAGAATGTTATTCCATGTTCCCTCAAAACATATAATCAAAATCAATTCCTTCTCCTCCTTCACCTCATTGGAGCTCACCTCCTTCTAAAAGAAGTCCAAAATTCATATCCAAATCAAAATCTCCCACTGAACGAGCCCTACAAGAAGAAGAAACAATTTTTCTGGGTTCTTATTTAAAGTTAGGGAAGGGTTAAAAATGGAAGCTGACAAAATGAGATATCAAGACCCAGATAAGTTCCCTCTATGTTTCTCGGTGAAGCGAAAGATCACCTTCACCAAATTCGACCCAAATGCATAGGAATGAATATATTCAAAGACGCATCAAATCATCCAAATGGGATCTAAAAGCGTTGGGGTAAAGTCGCCAAATACAGAAATACCGGGACTTTTCGATGATCCCATAATCCAAATCCAAATGTAGTGACCCCAAAGCGAAGACGCCGCCTTCAAATGATACTCATAAATGGTCATAATAAATATATTAATATAAAAAATATACCTCTAGTCCTAACTTATTCAACTTTCAGAAAATAAAACTAGTCTTTAGGAATGCCATAGTCGACAATCAAGGCTATGACGACACTCACCGACAAAATAGATTCGATGCCACCAACTCCACGTGTTAGTAAAAATCAGGGAAGAAGGGAGTTTTTTTCTTCGTCGTTAAATTAATGCAAGAAGGCGGTTTAAGTGTCTAAAGTCAAGGGAGGTGCTGCTTAAATAGGGAACGTTTGGAAGATGAAGTGGCATCATTCTCTCTCCTCCGAGGATGCCCTAAATGATGGCCATCTCTCCTCTCTTTCTCGCTCCTCTGCGTGCTCCTCTGCCGGCCATCATAGTGTTTGTCGCCGCCACCCCACTTGCCTGGTCGCCACCTGGCCAAAATCACCGGCCTCTCACCCGCATTTAATATAGCCAGCACCGGCGCCGTTACACGGCCGCCGCTGCTTTTCAAAGTTTGGAACCAAAAGGGAAAACGGTTACTCAAACAACGCAACCCAATAAAGCAATTATTCCGATTCTCCCAAAGAAATTTTATTACCACCCACGGCCACTAATAAATTTTCTTTAACCACCGAGGCTGCCGCCGTCGCCGTCTTCAACTATCTACCCTCTTCGAGCCCTGCGGCTTAGCCGTCGAACTTCTCTCTCGCAGCTTCTGCGTGCGCCACCACCACCACGGTCGCCGCCAAGTCCACCGGCACTGGGCCGCCCTCGCCGCCTCCCACCGTCGCCCTCAGCCTCCCTCCTCCTCTCTTCTTCCTCCTCATTTCCAACCAGAAACCCCAACCCAATTCTTTCTCTCTCCCCGATTCTCAACCTTTTTCTCTTTTATTTTCTTTTTCATGAATTCATATTCCTCCCTAATCTCCTTCTTTATAAATATATCCTCTTGATATATAATAGGATTCAATCTTATATATATATAATTATATATATTCATTTAATGCCCTTTATTGCCTTCAACCATGCTTGTTTGAAGTGAGTTACTCGTGTCTGAGTTTGCTCGATCTTTTCAATGGCGACATGCACCCAAATATCCTCTATATCCTCCACTATTTAATTTATTTTGTCGATGGGTGGCCCCCTCCCAAAATTATACGGCGCCATAGGGAGGTGGACATCCCGTCAAAATTCGAACCCACACGGCACCCTCTCAAACATCACCCGCCAATCCTAACAAGGTTTTGAATGAATGCCCTCCGTTAACGACGCCATTGCCACCGGGCAAAATCGCCTCATCATGACCCCTCAAGGCCTAGCGGTCGGCAAATCTCGGATTCCTCAAAGGCAATTTAGACCTCGAGGAAGAAAACGGTCCCACCATTAGCGTCACTACGACGGAAGAAGAGGGAAAGAAAACGACTGCAGAACAAAATTTCATGCCTCAAATTACTCAAGAGTCATCAAACCTAAAGAGGTTCTTGGTGCCTTAAATAACTGAGAATCCTCTAAGGAAATTTAGAGCCCCAATCTCCAATAATCATTCAACAAGTCTTACAACAAGGTCTCCCATTCCTTACCATATCTCAACATTCGCGCATTTATCCAATTTAGAGCCATCATTTGACGCGATGACCCTTGGGGTTTTTTGCGGAGAATTTTTGCGCCAACACTTTTAATTTGATGTGACAACGGCTGAGCGAGCGGAGACTCCGTCTCCCAAGGGGTAGAGAGTCGACTGACCGAGCCCCCTTTAGGTCCTCCTATCGGCCGAACCCAATGATGCACATTCGGCTTGAGGATGGCGCTCAGCAGAATGAGTCACTCTCCCAGGACTCCCTCAAGAGTTCACAGAGAACAATGGCGCCATCATGTGTGGTGGTGAAAAGGCCCCACAACCCTTGAGTCATAACATGCGAAGTGATAAAAAAGAAATTTTGATAAAATCCGACATAAAAATGCAAACTATTGCTTTTATTTATTGGAACTCTTCTTTACAAAATATAAGATTTATGACAACAAAAGTATAAAAAAGTAAAAATACAGCAAGGAGCAAAAAGCTTAGGATAGAAACGCATTCTTCCACGGAGACGGCCCGGGAACGCGAACACATCGGAAGTTCATGCGATGAGATCACCAAAACTGATTCTGCTCCCTGAACCAACGTTCACCAATGCCAACCCAAATGCAGAAGAACGCGGCAAAGACCGCAGCCAGTGAAGGGAAGGCATCCGTCAGAAGATTCGACTGGGTTGCAACTCACTCGCATGCACCCCAAGGAGACTCTGGGCTTCACCCCCTCTGCAGGCGGCTTATATGAACCACTAGCCAAGGTAAGAGCCGGTGGCGCCAAGCTATCGAGGGAATATAATCCCTCGTCTCTACAACGCGTGTCGACAATCAAGTGCATCCTACTCACCGACAAACAGTCATGTCACTAACTCCACAGAGGGTGCATGACGAAGGGGAGTTGCTAAACCATCCTCGTTAGTACGAGAAAGCGACCGAGGAAAGAGCATGACGCCAGCTTAAATAGGCAACGAGTCTCCGAAGATGAAGTGGCATCGATTCCGAAAAAGACCTTGGATGCCCTAAATGATGGCCGGGACACTCCCCATTGATTCACCGGCTAAGGGATGAGCTTGGATTGTCGAAGCGTGGGAACTCATCAATTTGTAGCAGCACACGGGGTCTCCAGGGCTCTCAGGAGAACTCACCCTCCGATGGTCGTCAATCAAGAAACAGGAAAGCTTTTAATGATGTGCTCGTCCTAAAGTCTTGAATCCTTCCCAACAGGGTTTCGAATCCCTACGACTGCTAAAAAAGCTGCATATTCACGTGGGGAAGGAGCAGAACCATGAATAGACAAAAATCAGGGCATCTCGAGAAGGGCCACGCTGACAGCCAGTTGGACCCACCATGGACATGCCAGGGCCCCGTTTTGGGCCGTTCCCAGGCATGGGGGGCTAATGTTAGGTCCATCCCGGAATGGGCCAGGAGCAACAAGGCCCAAGCTCCTGTGAAGCCCAAAGGGCTCAGGAAAACGGCCTACATGGTACCCTAGAAGTAGTGGCCAATCAGTACCCCTCTGCAGCCCATTAATGTGATTGTAGACTGCAGGAGCAAACCAAGAGAATGCCAACCAATGAGGATAAAGTCAGCACTACCAATTACGGTGCACACCATTCTCTTAAACTGCCCAACCAATTGTCGCGCGAGTAGCAGACCAAGCGTGTGGGCACCAATGACGGCCTCTCTCGCTACCGCAAAGGTGACAATCGACACCGTTACCGGTTAGCAATTAGATGGCGAATCCTTACTTGCACTGGCTGAGATTCCTATGCCTAAGGTTCTCCGCCATAGAGCCTATAAACATCATTTCCTTCTACAGGAAAGAAGATCCCCGAGATAGATCCCAGGCCGATTCCAGATCGATCCCTGATCTTCGATTTTTGGACTCAATACCTGGTTCCCGAATCACTCAAAGGTCATCAACCCTAAAGAGCTCTATCAAGTAACCTTAGTGAGTCACTCCCTGTAGTGCAAATTCGGACCCGGCCTCCAATAATCACTCAACGAGTCTTACATACTTGCATTCTCATTATCCACCAAATCTCAACATTCACTCCTATGTCTCTCCATTTATTACGAAAAATATATGATTTGAGTGTCAGAGTATTTTCAGTTGGAGAAATTTTTGCCAACCTCTTAACCTCTTATTTGTAATTTATGTTGTACAGGACCCGGTTGAGGAGAGTGAAAATCGAACCCATTCGAGATTCAACCCAAGCGTAAAATCTAAAGACTCCCTAATCCGCCAAAGAACTCGAACCTAGGGATGCAACAAGAAGAATAAATTTTTTTATCTCTTATAAAAATGGAGCTTATTTGAATCTCAATGGAGCCCCACCATTTTTCCTGAGATCATTAATTTGGCGAGATTTAATTGTTTAAATTTAAATATAATAAAAATATAAAAATATATTTAAATAAATATTTAATTATATGCTTTAAAATTTTAAAATATTATATTACTCATATTATTAAAAAAACATAACAAAAAATATAACCCTTTACCCATATTTAAATTATTAATTTTGAACCCTTAGATTTTCAATCCAAATATCAGCATGTCAATTAACAAAAAAATGTGATAGAATATCATATTAAATAGATATAACTTTTATAAGATTGAAATGATACAGATATATAAAAAAATTAAATATGCATGCTTATAACATTAGAAATAACAAATAAATTAAACTTTAGGATCAACATAGAGATGTATATTTTGCTATGGGAAGAAAGAATTAGACCACATAGGATTTACATTAAAATCATTATTTGGATCAGCTAAAGGCAGCATCACGTTACCCCTGCCGAGTTGGCCAATCACAGCCGTCTGATTAGGCGGATTATTCATCATCATCTGATCTATTATCCATGGTTGCATCTGCACGGACAGATGAGGATCCATGCCCACGTTGAAAGAACGGAGACCTGCAAAGGATTGTTCCGCCCCACTCCACTCTGCTCCAACTTGATTCGGTGCAGCCGATCCACGAGGCGGCACCGGCTGCGGCGGAGGGGTCAGAAGCGGCAGTCCTCCGGCAATCATGGCGGGATAACGGGCGTCGGTTTTAAGGGACTCAACCCTCTTACATATCACCTTCAATTTCCGATCAATCAAAAAAGCGAGTTCACTCAAATCAGCCATGCACAGACTCTGGAAGCTCATGCCGCCTCCGCCGGTGGTGCGCAGGCATTGGAACATCACTTGGGTCATTTCCATTTCGCGATTTTCCCTCCGCCGCCGCCTCAGCTGCTCGTCGGCTTTCATGATCATCTTCCGCAGAAGCTCCTCATGGTTCATCATCCTCTTGGTCTGCTCTTCTTCCGCCAGTCCTTTGAACTTCGCCACCGTGCGCTCAGCCCTCACCGGGCTAGGCCAGACTTCCGGCTTTACATCGTACTGGCTAAATACGATAGCGCATGCATCTACGCCGCAGAGAATGCTTATCTCCCTCGTCTTCTTCAACAGACCCTTCTTCCTTTTCCTAAAGCATGTCTTCCTTGCAGAGTCGTTAGTGATATATGCAAGGTTAACCTTCTTCCTAGTCATGGCGACGACGACTGGAGTAATGGCCTTCAAGCCTACCCGTCTATTTATACAGGCTAATTTACAGTCAATTATGGAAATTTAATTGCATTTTGAGAAATAATTCGACAGAAATAAAAACTAATGTAAACGAAATCTTTATATATTATTAAAATACTACTGAATTATTCTGTATTTTATCAAATCATCCACCATATTGGGTTTGTAAAAATGAATAGATAAATAAAATATAATATTATAAATATTCAAATTCAATGATTCACTTATCATTAATTTACGTTACTGTGTAGCAATTATGTATATGAATAATAACCAGATGAAATGTACCTGTCATTTACCTGGATGGATTTTTCTAAAAATGGCACTGGTTTTATGGACCAACTCATCGGCGAGATTTGGGGATCCTACCTTTCTTTCTATTTTTCACTTATAGTCATTAAATTTTAATTTAAAGGCTAAGATTAAAAAGAATATAAAATATAATTATATTTTTAAATTTTTTTATTATATTAATATTTATTAAATATTAAGCTAAAAATTAAAATTATTTTTTAAAAAAAATATTTATTTAAATATTATTATTATATAAAATTTAAATTTTAACCATTGAATTTTTTTTAATCTAATAGTTAAAAATTGAAAAGCAGGGTCTTACTTCTCTCAATGAGAAGCAGGATCCCTTGTTCCCTCATCGGCGGGGCCGATAGGTAGAATTAGGAGCTTTATTTAAAAAGTTAAAAATTATTTTTTTTATGAATCTAAATTATTCATTTTAGAAATAATAGTTATAAATTAATATTAATTTTAACTAATTTTTTATTTTTAAAAAAATTAATTATATTATAATCATCTATTAAAGAGTAAATAGCCTAAATTTAGAGAAAAAAACAACCTCAATCTTTTTAAAAAATAAAGTTCTTCTTATTTAGATCTTAAAATAACTTTCTAAATAATTTTTTTTCAAAATTTTTTATAATTTAGATTTATATTTAATGAATACTTTTTTTTCATGTCATTAAATTTCAATCCAATTGCCTGATTTTGTTGCCATCAATCCACCTCATCTTATATATCGAGTTATTTTATTCAATCTCTAATAAAGAAAATAATTCAAATTAAAATACCTCATAATATAACAACACATTTATATAAAGATTTTATTTCAAACATGCATAATCAAGCCATAAAAAAGTCCGATATACAAATAGGGTTATAATAAAGAGATAACCCGAGAAGCTTTGTACATACAGGTATAATATACCAATTATTAATATGAATTTGAGAAATTTACACAAAAATTGTGAGAGATTACACTTATTATTTTGCCTAATTAGTAAGAATATGACAGCATTTCAATGTGATTACAATATAAAAATTTAGTTAGCTAAGTGTTGGTGTTTTTACAATAAATGGGTGTTACATCTTTTTTCCCTACAAGGTAAGGCCAGACTATGATGAATCATAGAATTGATTTGTTGAGTAGCCTTGTCATACTTGGTCCATTTTTAGTAATTTGCAAGTGTATTGTTCAATTCATGTTAATCCCACCAAAAATTTAAAAAAAAAAAACAAAGGAAAAAAAAACATAAATCTTAATTAATTACAAAAAGTGGTTTTTTTTTTTTTTTTTGTGTAAAGCTAATAATCAACAAATAGAAATAGGATTAGAATTAAATAAATATCAAATACAAATTTATAAGAATCAAGCAATAACTGTGATATACTCACCTTTGAAAAATGGGTATTTAAATTGAAGATAGATTTATACTTATTTGTTTGTTTTTCATTTGCAATGTGAATTTAATCTGTGACATACTCATATATCTGAAAAATGTATGTTAAATTTGATTGATTACTAAGACATATAATAATTACATATAATTTTAACAGTTAAATTGGTAATATTGTCTGATGCATCCTAAGGATCCAAAATATAGCACGAATTAGAGGATCGAGATTTTCTTTCTAAAAGTGGACCAGGATCGATCATCGTATCCACAAATCTTTATTCTGCGTACCATAACAAATCGAACAAGAGGTAAGAGATATACCGAACTCGTTCCCTAATATATCATCTGATACTCAAGTTAGTAGTATTTCTTTCGAATTTGAAAGATTGAAAAAGAAAGTAGATATTAAAATTGAAAAATGATGGAGATGAGTGTAAATTGAAAAGATTTTGTTATGCTTCGGTGCACTTGTCTGCTTGAATGCCTTTTTTTTCTCTCTCATCGGTTTAGAAAGAGTTGCATTTATAGTTGGGGTTCCTATCCATTCGATCAACCCTTAAAATCGCTGCCTATATTAAAAGACATTTTAAAACAATTGTTAGGAAATATTATTCTTGTTGTATAACCACCATTTGAATTTAATGAGTAAACCGTGAGATTATTAATTACGATGACCATTTTGACAATTTTTGGATTGAGTTATTTATTTGTTCATTATTATCCTTCGATTTTCAGTAATAATTTGTTGGGATTAAATATCTCCATTAATACCCCGTCAGTTTGGGCACTTTAAGCCCATATACAGAACGGCCCATATGTGCAAGTGGCCCAATACGCATGGGCTTGTCACAAGCAGCCCACCAATTGCAACCTTAAAGTAGACATCGTGTGTTTCAAATTAAGAAAAGTTATAAAAAAATAATAATAATTTTTTAAACATTTGGATTCAATGAAAAAATTTGGCAAAATAATAATATGAAAATTTTGTGTAAAATTATTAATAATTTTATGAAAAATAATTTTTATTTAAAAATAAGATGAAAATCAAAATATATAAATGGAAAAAGAAAGAAATTCCGTATTAAAATTATACCTGACCAAATATAGTTCAGATCAAACCAATGTGTCTATGTAAATTTGCAGTAAGTCGGGGTGGGTTGGACATGACCCAATTATTCATGCCTAAAATTATAACTGTACTCATTAATAATTAAAAACAAACTGGTTTGGGTAGGTCTATATTTTGATATTTTAAATAATTCTAGTTAAAAAAATATATATATATAAAATATTTGAGAATTTATTATATTGTGATAGGTATAACAGTAAATGAGCCAACTCGAATCGAGTGCATGAAAAGAAGAAAGATCTAAATAATGACGAACCAATAGAAAACTCTCTAAACTCATAAAATAATGGGTACGGTGGCTGATCTAAGAGATGACTCAAATTGTTCAACATTAAATAAGTATTAATAGATAATCAATGATAAATTTCAAGTGATTACTGCGTGATTCAATGGTCAGAAACCATACGATCCAACTATTAATTAACACCCTTAACCACCAAATAAACATAACACTCATACATTGATTCATGGTGCCACAAATTAAATAGCACCAGTCACTATAAATACAGTCTTTATCTCGCAAATAAAGGGGACGATGAAAAGACAACAGAAGGACGAGGCTATAAAGATTATAAAGTCAAACACTTTTCCATACAAATGTATTATTTTCACATCTGTTTCAGTAATTGAGCGTATTCTAAAGAATATAACCTTTCAAACAAAAACATTCAATCCCCATTTACATGCATTCTTATTCTCATTTCTTCACATCTTTCTCATGTGAGTAAAAAAATTATTTATTTTAGTATTGTATAATATATCGGAAAGCGAGTTCTATATTTCTCTTATATTCTATTTGTTTTATTATGGTATATAAGATCCAAATTTTAAATAAAGAAAACTGGACCTGCTATTGATTGGACACCCGTATAATATTAAAATTAAAATATTACCTAAATATATATTTAAATAAAAAAATTTTACACAAATTTTTTTAATTACATACCAATTATTAAAAATATATTGGTATAAAATTAACGCTTCTTTTGAAGTAAATAATAAAAAAAAAAAAGACAAAAATATGATGATGAGATCCTTGTGCCAATAATCACGACCCTTTTTTTCAATTTTAATTGCCTAACGGGCCCTTTGACATCGTTCAATTACCAAGATGAGGCTAAAGTTTTTTATAATTACAACTGGGGTCCCGGAGAAAAGGAATATTATGTAATTGGGCCTGGGAGAGTTCAGTATCTCAGACTGAGACCATATTTTTGTGGCTGTTATGGCCCAACTCGTGATCCAATTCTCCATTTTAGAAAGATCAACTGCTACACAGGGCCCACCAACGAGCCCAAGAAAGATTAAATGTAAATGGATAATAATAATTATTAATATTATCATTTTATGACACCAAATATAAAATTAAGGATATATAAAAAAAAGGAATAAAAACCCATTTGTTTCCGGTGAAATTTGGGTCCGTCTGGTTACACTAAGAATTTTAAATTTAAATTTAAATTTTAGACCTAATTTTAATTTAGTTATATGGCATTAGTCATAATTGTAACTTTAATTTTATATTTTAATTTATTATAATTAAAAAATAGTATAAAATAATTTATTTATCATTTTTACAGTAGTATAAATAATTATAATTTTAATATAAAAAAATTATTTATTAATTAGATGTGATAAAATTAAATATGGTAAGACTTATTAGATAAAATATTTTTAATTATTTGGATAAAGTAAAGATAAACTGATCATAATTTTATTTTATATTTTATTTATTTTAAAAAATATAAAGTCTCATTAAAAAACTAAAACTTTAATATTCTGATAAAATATATTATTTTAAAAAATAAATCTATAAAATATTATCTTTATCTAAAAATAAAATTTTATAAAAGTTTTAGTATATTAAATTTCGTACAAAAAAATTTATATTTTATATTAGACAATTTATTTATTTTATTTTTATATAAAGATTAAACAATTATTCATATATTAATTTTTATTGTTATCTCATAATTATAACTTTTTAATACACTCCAAGCAATATAATTTAAATTCTATCTAATTTTAATTTGCATAAAATTATAATTAAACTTTTATTTTTAAATTTAAATACTAATTTTACAACCTAAAGTACCCAACATATCTTATCATTTAGACCTTTACAACATTAGAGCTCATGTTACAATGTTACACAGCCTTTGATTTTTTTTTCAATAAATAATGGGACTTATGGGTCCACAATAAATTTTGGTCAGAATCAATGAAGCTCAACTAGAAGAAGACGGGTTCAATTAGTAGAGAGGTCTAACTCAACAACGGCGTTTCAAGAGATTCAGAAGTAAGGCCCATTCGGCGCCCTAGAAACAAAGCCAATTAGCATCGCTTGCATCCCTGTAGAGGCGACCATAGGCTACTGGCGCAGTAGGGGCCTGCTTAGGGGGTGTTAACTAATGGAGGATAAGGTCAACACTAACCAACCGCAACACACACCGCCCCAACAACTGCACAACCAATCAAAGGAAATCAAACCGACTTGTGCTGGGTACGCTTGACAATTGTCTCCTTACCCCGACAAGAAGACAACTAACACAACAGGCCACCACCATCACTTAGCTGCCAGTGAATCCCAACAAGTCCCTTGTCGAAGATCCCAACTCCTAAAAGCCTCCGTAAATGAGCTTATAAATACCCTCTCCATTAGTTGAGAGAAAAAGGATTCCAATTTCTATTAAAGAGTCTAAGCGGTGACCTAAGATCAAAATCCTGATTTTTGCACCTGGCATTCAAAGCAATGAGGAGAATAAATCAACTCTCTTCCCTCGAGCCATTACCTCCCTATGGCGACGATAATAAGATACTCCTAACAGTGCATCAAAGGGAGCACTAGCTTCCTTCGAGCATCCCATGCACTCCTCTTATCCCAACATTCTTTTATTTTCACCACGTTTATTTTCAAGCGTACATCTTTTCATTCCCAAGAAAAAATTTCTAACTTGAGCGTCGAAGTGTTTACGGTAGGATAACCTCTCGTCATCCTTCGACTTTTTATTTGTAATTTGTGATGCGTATGGCTCAAGTTGAGAAACGCAGAGACCAGACATGTTCGCAATCCGATCCAAACAAGGAACCCGAATGCTCCTTAATTCACATGAGAACCCGGACCCAAGGATGCATCAGGGTCAAATTCAAAATTTGTGGCATTAAATTTAAATATAAAGTATATTTTCCTTTAAAAAGTTAATACATAGTAAATTATAGCTTTTAAATATTTCTTATTAACTCTCTGTGGTAATTAATATCAATTCTCACCGGATGGAGAATATAAAACAGAATATGATATTGTTTTGAAAAAGAATGAACAAATATAGAGAGTTAAATGCCAATTTAATCTATAAAACTATTACTGGATGTAAAATTTATTAAAAAAATTAATTAATTTAAAATTATTATATACGATCTTCTGTTCTATAGTTGAAAAGACAGAGGTGGGTAGTGGAAAACAGTATTATTAGGGCTTGAAATCACAAATATATGGCCATGAAGAGACGTCTCTTTTACAAACCCTAAAAGTTAGCTTCTAAAAAAGCATTCAAGCCTGCAAAGTGAAAGATTAGCAATTCCCAGAAAGAAACTAGACCATCATCATCTTCCCTAAAAAGCAGAAGAAAAAAAAATGGAAAAAAAAAAAAAAACTTCATTGGTAATGATAATGAGTAAGAGTTTTGAGGGGGACAAAAAGTGCTGTTGGGCATAACAAAAAATGTTATATTTGATGAGATTATGGTAAGAAATTAAGCATTGATATTTATTTCGGTTTATATGAATTATTTTTTCTTAAATTATAATGAAAAATGAAAGATTTTATGTGAAGGTCTTTTTTTAAAGAGAAATTCTTTAATATAATCTAATTATATATATATATATTTACATACTAATATGACTTTATATGAAGTGTTATATATGTACATTTTATCCTATCAAAAAAAGTAAAATAAATATTCATCTTTTTAAATCTGATTTAATTATATTTTAAATAATGAATAAATAATATAAGCTTAGATTCTCTATTTGAGTAATAACAATGATATTTCTTTCTATCGTACTAAGAATAGTTAGAATATAAATTATTTCATTATTTAACAAGTATTTAATGTCTATATTAAATATATTTGATGTGTTCTCGGATCCGAGTTATCGTGTGGATTGTGGAGCCTTTAGATTTCTCAGTTGAAGCAGATCACGAACGAATCCGTCCTTCGCGTTTCTCAACATGAGCCCTACACAACACAAATTATAAATAAAAGGTCAGAGTACAATAGAATATTCTCTCATCATAAATATTTCGACACTCAAGTTAGAAAATTTTCACAATGAAAGGAAAGATATACGCGTAAAAGTAAACGTGATAGAAATACAGGGATGCCTGAATGCAATGAGTGTGTGGGATGTTCGAATGAGGCTTGCACTCCCCTTCTTGCATTGCTAGGAGTGGCCTACTATCGTTGTTGTATTGTGGCGATGATTTGAGGGAAGAGAACTAGTTATTTCTCCTCGTTTCTTTGAGCGCTGGGTGCTAAGATCAGGTTTCAGATCTCAAGTCACTGTTTTGGCCTTTTTTGGAAGTGAGATTCCAGGTCCTTTTCCTGCTGATGGAGAAGATATTTGTAAGCTCCACGAGGGAGTGTGACGTCCTGTATCCAAACTAAAAAATTAATGTGGACGTCAGTCCAATATAAAACCTGATCAACAATAAAAATTTAATCCAAAAAAAATTTAAAGCATCATTCAACAATATACAATCATCACACAGGATCCAAAACCGCCATAATATTTTGCGCCTCCAACATTGGGTCTCTAGACACCTTGTCGGAACAGAGAAATGCCGCTAATTTCCTGTAATCTCATCACAAGACTTGCAAAGTATACCAAAACCCAAAAGAATACTCCATCCATCTAAATATGGGCCTACTAATTTACAATACAAAAGAATTATACATATACACTCTTCTTGCCCCAAAAGAATAACAACAGTACCAAAATTACAAAAGAAACATCTCAAAATACATAAAAAATATTTCTAACCCTCAATCTAACATTAATCCTTCCATCATACTCGTCAGGCAAGAATTCATGCTGTCCATCTGGGGGTTAGTAAAAAAAATAGCAAGTGCTGAGTTAAAACCCAGTAAGGTTTAAAAATATATAAGAACATGCAATTTATATTTAAAATATAACGATATATATACATATGATTATGTGTAGGAAGAAATGATTATAACTAATTTTCAAAACGTACCTAAAAGATTAAACTTTCATAAAGCCATTCAATTCATTTATTTCATTCTTGATTTCTTATCTAATCAAATTATATTAAAGTAGGACAAAATATACTATCTAATGAACATCCTAGGTCCAAATTCTTAACTTCTCATTTTTTTTGAGAAATTCTACTCTTAAACCCAAAATTTCATAATTCTCATTCTAGGAGAATAGTTTATAGCTGAAACCCATGGCCAGAGCCCATAGTCGAGGCCATGGCCGAAGCCCATAACCGAAACCCATGGCTGAAACGCATAGCCGAAACCCATAACTTAATTGTAGAATATCCCTCCCTTCTTTTTTTTTGTTCATGAATCATATATTTTCATCACATGCATAATATAATTTGGAATTTAGAAATTTCTATCAATTTAAGCCAAGCTCAAAAGTAAAGCTTCCGATCATGAATTCCTTCATAAACAATTCAATTATAATTTTCGGAATATATAAATGAATATATACAATTATATGTAATTTAAATATCAATTAAATAAGACGAAATCATGTAAAATACCAAAGTGGCCTAGGTGAACAGTGCCAATGTGGGTGAACAGTGTCCCGTATGAGCAAATTGGACAAAATTTAGAAAATCGGATACCCAACCGGTAAATATCCATAATTAAGTTATGAGTTTTCATAATCTCATACTAAAATATGTATAAAATTGAAAATAATTGGTCAAATCGGGTCTAAGCGATGGTTAGAGTTTCGACGAACTCTAAAATTATCCGAAATTATAAATTCGGATACCCAATCAATAAATAACCAGACTCAAAATATGGGTTTTAATTTTCTAACTCTAAATCATGTCAAAGTCCCAAAAATTTCGGAGGAAAATACACAGGCCGCGGGTCAAGATTTCGGCGGGCGCAACGTTTGCGTGAAATTATTAAATTGGACAATAAATAACAAATAAATCATGCAATGGATATGGGTTCCACAAAATACAGGTTTTGGGTGGGTGTCGGGACGAAAATACTCGAAAGAAATCGAACAAAAATTAAAAAGAGAGAACTAAAAGGGTATGGGTGCACTTACCTCGATCCGATCTATCACTTTCTTAACTGGCTCGAAGTCGAAATCGGATTCGGAGACTTTCGGTCACTTACTTCTCTCTCTACCCGCCGGCTCTCTCTCTCCTTTCCTTATTCCTCTTTTCTTCTTTTCTTCCCTCCTCGCCCGATTCTTCCTCTAGATTTCTTATTCCCTCTTTTTTTCCTTTTTAAAGAATAATATATATATATATATATCCGTTTATTATATTCCAAAACTCAAATCAATACTCGGGTGACCGAATGAGCGTACATCGGGTACCGACCCAACAAATTCAAATATCTTCCAAAATTTCATAATATTTACTTAATTTTTTGTTATACTTAAACTATCCAAAATAATAAATAATTCTAATTAAATCAGATAAAAATTCAGGTTATTACAGGGAGGGTTTTGGGCGCCAGGATCTCCGACAAGTGGATTGCCATAATTCGCCGGCTGCTAAGCGTTGGCGGTGGCCAGTAGTGTTGGTTATCGCCTTGTGGTGTCGTGCATACCATCGTCTGGCCTGACCGGCACAGGCTTGTTCGACTTCGTTTAGATTGGTTGAGCGGTTGTTGTGGCAGTATGTGTTGCGGCTTGCCTCCGTTGCCTTTATCTCCCATTGGCTAGCATTTCCTGAACTGGTACCTCCTATGCTGGCAGTCTGCGGTCGTCTCTGTAGAGACGCAGACGAAGCTGATTGGGTGCGTATCAAAGATGCATAGAAAGCCTCGCTCTCAAATCTTTTAGGTTGCCGCCGCTGTGCTGGGCCATCTGTTGGTCAGGCTCATCTTCTCTCAATTGGACTCTATTGTTTCCAACCCAAATTCATATTGGACCCATGAATACTAATCATATCACGTAGACATATACGAAGTCGACAGATCAGTGGCACTTGAGCGGTATCTATAGATGATATAATGCTTGTTGAAAGATATATTATCCGGTAGAATTCTAGTTTCACACCCACTTGGATGCCAGGCGTCTCCTTCGTGTTAGGAGATGATCTAGAGTAAACTTTTGATGTATTAAAAAACTCTGCTCACTTGTTAAAAATGTTGATAAGTGTGGCATTTGCTCCTCTTTGATGAATGGTTTTTAGTCTTCGTTTAAGCATGCCTATAAGGTGTTTGATGTTTTGTCGTCTTTGATGTGTTTTTAATTATTCTCTCATTTTCAATACAAGTGAGAGTGATATGTCCATAAGGTGTTCGATCATATGTCCCCTTACGAGCTTTTGATCAGCCCGTCTCATTCAAAATTCTAAGGACACTATTGACAGAGTTCAAGCATCTTCGACTTGATTTGGGCATTTGCTCCTCAATGATTCATAGTGTCTAGTCTTCGTTTTCAGCATGCAGATAAGGTGTTCGACGTTATGCCCCATCTGAAGTGCTTCTAATCGGCCTCTTTCCTTTTCAATTCTAATGAGACTAAGCAACAAATTTCAGACGTCTTCAACTTAATTTGGGCATTTGCTCCTCCCTGATGCTTGGTTTCTTGTCTTCGTTTTTGGCATGCATATAAGGTGTTCGGTGTTATGTCCCCTTTGATGTGCTTATAATCGGCCTCTTTCCTTTTTAATTCTAATGAGCTTAATAACAAGGCTAAAACATCTTTCACTTACTGTGGCATTTGCTCCTCCCTAATGCATGGTGTATAGCCTTCTTTTTCAGGGATGCCTGTGGGTTTTTTGATGCTATGTCTCTTTCGATGTGCTTTTAGTCAACTTCTTTCATTTTCAGCTTAATAATGATGGTGAAACATCTTCAGGTAGCCAGCTTAATGATTTGGGCATTTTATCCTCCCTGATACGTGCTGTCTGATCTTTGTTTCTGGCTTGCACGTAAGGAGTTCAATGTTATTGCCTGATTGATGTCCTCCTAATCAGCCCATTTCATTTTCAACTGTAGGGATCATATTACAGTCAATGACTCGACTCTCCTCTCCCGATTAAAACACAATGGACGACAGATGCACGCATTTAAGAACAAATTGTACGATCAATTTACGTGAAGAATTTTCCTTTACTAAAAAAAATCACAGGACAATATACCCAAAAATATTTCCCTTGTACCTGAAATTTGACTGTAACTAACCCCCATCGGGTCAGCTTATTTATAATAATAACGTATGGGAAAACCCAATTACTATTAACTCCATCACACTTATTGGTTATTAATACTAAATTATACAGAACTTAATAATCGAACAAGAGAATACGACTAATATGATAAATAACTTATAATTCGTCTTGCACAAGAATTAAAATAATATAATCAAACTTTACGAATGATAAAATAACAATCATACCTCAACTAAGTAGTCAAAACTTTCTCTTTTCTATTCCCTGTTGTAATACTTTTATTTACGAAAATGGCTCTATTATACCTTTACTAAAATTAAAACATAATATTTATATCTTGTATGGCCATCATATGGCTAGCCATTAGAATCCTTCCTAAAATAGTCACTTATGCCCGTGTCTCATGACTAATTTGCAAAACTGTCCAGAAATAATGAATGTTAAGTGAAATATCATATTTGTATCGTAATAAAAAATCAATAAGTACAGTTTATGTGAAGCCAATTGTGTGACCCAAAATTCAATAATAGTCGTGTAACATTTTTGTAATTTTTAACCATATCTCTTTAGATTTTAGTCCGATGGGGGCCCTACTCGGGCTAAGAAGATCAAATCGTAGATTCCTGACACGGGAAGCTAAAAATTCAACTTATAAAACAGTACTAAAAAGAAAAACAGTGATTGAAACACTGTACAAAATGTACTTATGATGGCAATTTAAAGGAAAAAAGCTTCTACAAAGGAGAAGCAAGCAAACAAGCAAGCAAAGCATATGTGAATGAAGATATTCTTGTGTTGTTGCCAATAGCCATGATCACTTCGTTGATGTTTCTTTGACAAGACAAAAAGACTAATTATATTTTAAGATGTGATTTAAATCAACACTTATGAGATTTCCATGTGCCATGTCTCTCGATCATTATCTTTAATGGGCCAATTAAGTAGGGCACATTAAGGGTCATCTCAAGATTAATTACACTACTTTTTTAATTTTTATTTTGTTTGGATGTCCTGCGGTTTGTTCTCTTGTTCAAGCTAAGCAGCAACATGGGTTGCTTCCTATTGCATTATTTATTGTTTGAACCCTTAGAAATATCTCGTGGGACCCTGTTAATTAAGAAAAATATATCGGAATATTCAATCAATACTTTAGGAATATTCTCAAGAGATCTTATTTTTCGTTTATTCATCTATTTTTATATAATTTCATTAGTGTAATTAGATTGATGATATACCACAATCTTAAAAAAAATCCTAATTTTATCAAATAAATATTCTCTATTAATCAATCAAATAGATTTATTTTTTTCTTAACTTATATATTTATATAAAAATTAATCATTGACTATATTACTCTTATGTTGTATTTTTTTAATTATTTAATGGGGTCACCCTATATCAAAAGAATTAAACTTTCTACTAAAGGTAAGTAATGTTTGTATAACAATGATTAGTAGTTTGAGGCAGGGTGTTTTACCCACTAAAGTATAATCATTTCACATGAAGTTAATTAAACAAAATCAATAAACAAATTGTGGAAATTAAGATAATTAAAAAGGGTCCCAATCCTCATCATCTTGAGTAATTAAGCCCCAAGTATGAGCAAATAATAGACACTAATAGTCAACTAAACATGACAATAACGATAATTATATAGAGGTCACGAAGGTATTAAAAATTAAAATAACGATATAAATACTAAAAAATATTTAAAATAATGATGTTTAATTTCTATATTAATGATGTATACTTATTATTTAAGATATGAGAAAATTAGAAGTGAAATTATAATTTTAAATTTGAATTCTATATATGTAAGACTTTTTAAAAAATTGCTATAACATTTGAATATTACATGGGTAATCAAAGACCATCATTATTTATTGGCTGTCAACTAAGGGTCTATTTCAACCTTTATTTTTGCCACTAAAAATAATAACTATAAAGTCTTAAATCTTATAATATAATTAACTTTATAAATTTATATTTTATTATACTCAATTTAATATAATATTTATTAAAAAAATATAAATTATTTTTTATTATTAAAGCTTCATATTTTTTTATTTTTATCTTTTTTCCTAATGTGACTACTATTCATACTAATTTTTGTATCTATAAATTCTTAAAGCTTCGTAATATAATCGGTTATATAAATAATGTAAATAATTTATTTATAAATACAATTTTAAAAAATAATTTATATAAGTAAATAATTTAATTATTAAAATTTACTTTATAAATTTAAAAACAAAATAAAAAATAAAGGATGTAGTCGCGTCTACTCTGGGGTTTGCCGCCACTACGGTGATTGTGAGCAAAAGCCAATTAATTCGGACGTGTTTGACGCTTTCATAAAAAAAAAAATAAAAATAAAATAAAAAGACAGGAAAGTTATTGTTTGGTCCACCACTAATAATTGTCTCACAGGAATTGGAATTATGCCCTTAATTTAAAGCAATTAATAAAAATAATTAATACCACAAAATAAAATTTAGAAAATAATTAAAAAATGGCAGAGATTGAAGGAAATATTGAGTTAATTTAAAATATAGGCTTCAAAGTTAATTTAATAGTTAAGATTAAATTATAAAAGTTATGTGGTTTAAGTTATAATTTTTAAAATGTAATATGAATCATTTAATTTTTATAATTTAACTTTTAATTATTGGGTTTATTTTAGAGTCTTATTATGAATTTACATTAATCGGACTTGTGAATGAATTCACATTAGCCATTGGATTTATGTTATTATATTTTAAAATATAAATTTTATATTACATGTAGTTACTTTTTTTACCTTATATATATTTGTGGTGATTCAAATCTAAATTGATCATATAAAAAATTTAAATTATAAATAATTTTTATTGATATATTATATTAAATATTATCTCCTCAAAATAAGAGAAAATATAGGTAATTATGATATCTCAACTCTTGTGAATGCAATTTCTACAAAATATCTAAATATTAATAAAATATATTTGAGAAATATTGTAATCTTTTATCATAAATCTTTTAGACCATAATATCATTTTTATCTAAAACTTTTGTAGTAAATATATCATCTTTTTTAGTTCGTTATTGATGGGTATGTCAATAATGGGCTGACCCAAGAATGATGAATGACCAAAATCCACAATGGCCTATTTGCGCTTGGACAGTCAACGTCCACCGTTGACCAAACGAAATGTTAAGTGAACCAATAGAAGTCTAAGAGCAGGACGGACGACTTGCTCTTGAGACGGTCAACGTTTTCGTTGATCAGCAACATGTCAATTGACCGTTCAAAGACCATGTCTCAAGTAGGCTAAGCTCAATTTGGCCCATGCGACCATTTGTGACCAGTAACGGCCCTCCCCTCTAATTTTACGCTCTCTACAGAGGACAATAATTCAGAATTATTAAAAGAAATTTAACGCATATCCCTAAAGAAAAGCGCTAAAATCATCATCTTATTTGCAATAAACCCTAACGGTTGCAGAACGTAGAAGGAAAGTAATCAAGGCAACGCTCGTTACTACCGTAAAGGCTCTATACTTGAAAAGACAGTGAATCCAATAGAATGCAGGAATCAAACATTTCTACACGATGAAGGTATTGCAGCACAGTGGTTGTAAAAAGCCATGAAATTCTCACTCTAAAGCACGCATTTATTGGCCCACAATAAGCTCATAAGCTCTGGTTTGCCTGCAAAAGTTCTCTACAGAATGCTTTTAGATTACAAACGCTCTCTCTCTTTGTCACTATATTCCCAACAAACACAGTGCTTGGTGTCCATACTCCTTACGAGCTAACAAAGCTTCTCTCAACGAGTGCACTGACCCATCTCAAACACTTTTTACATTTTCTTATATTTTTTACTTTCATATTTTAAATTTAAAAACTATTTGCTGATTTGAATGTCGAAATATTTACAGTAGGATAACTTTTTGCCGTCATCTGACATCTTATTTTTAGTTGTTGTATGCAGGATCTAAACTGAATAGACGGAATCGGATTCAAACGAATAATTTGACTCAAATCCATTCGAAACTTGAATTTAGGACGTATCAGCTATAAATCTTATTTACTTTGGAGCCAATAAAATGTAATGGTAAGTTAAATTTTTATTTAGTGAATCAAATTAATTAAATTAGAATATAATAAAGTATTTTGAATAATAATATCAAATATATAGAAGTTAATAAAAACAGGCAATTTATCCACGATTGTCTAATATTTATCGCTATATTATAACTACAACTCAAAAATTATAAGAACAATTGAATATCGAAAATACAATTAAGATTCCATCAAATTTAAACATCAATAAGATTATAGGTCCCATCAAGTCTATCTCAATAGATATCTAGACTATTTGAGATATTACGATAATCTTCTAAGATTTTATATGTTGCTATAAACTAATGATTGCATGCCTTCCACTAACGACAAGTATAATCTACGAAATATTGATACTCAAAAATTTAATAAGTGACCAATTATATGGTATCATAATATCTTATCACTCGATTCATATGAATAATATTCTCTTACCTCTTAAGGATAAACTTAGAATATACCACACGTATTTTAATTGTCAAATTAGAATATATATCCAAATGGAGTACAGAATATTCAATTTCATTTATATGTCAAATTCAACATCCATCAATATAATATTTTAATCATATTATTTATAGGATTATAAGTATTTATACAAATGACCTCAATTGTCTAGATATATAAAAATTGGTATTAAATAATTATAAATTACATCACGATACTGTACTCTTCATATTCTTTGATATTGTGATATTTTCACATAATTTTCTATAACAACTACAAATAACCAAGAAAAGTACGTATTCAAATTAAGTTAACAATAAGAAATGATATTTGAGAATATATAAAAAATCAAGGAAAGAACTAAATATTCAACTAACTCTTAAAAAATTTTATCCGACTCTTACTAAATTCACCGGTGTACTAATTTTATTTCCAATACCCTAAAAATATATATACATCCAATTTATTATCACCGAATGAAGTATGTGAATCAATGGTTGTATTCAAACCATCCGAACTAATTTATACGAGATTCAACAGAAATAATAAAATATTCTAAACATCATTCATAGATTAAGCATTACTTAAACTAAAATTTAATACATATATGGAATGCATCCTCCCAAATTACATCACTTGAAAGGGAGCCCCCCACCAGCCGAGCAAATATATGGCAAATCTTCACCATAGCTCAAGGCATGATTCCAACCCTCTCGTCACGTGTTCATCTAATGATTTCTATGCCTTCAAATAATCAAAATCACATTTTGACGACATAAAACTAAAGTATGTATAACAAATAGTAATATTGGTAAGATTATGACTGTAAATATATTTATTTACTGTGTAAACAATCGAGCGAATTATGATCAGTTGTATAACCTCTGAAATCTAAAATAAAATTTTTCCTATCAGCATGACCACTTCGTCATTTGGAGATGTCAAAACCAACAACCGAGAAATTTCTATTAATCTGCGTATTGCATAGATTAATAGAAATAATCAAAAGGTAAAAATACATATGTTAAAGTGTAAATGGATGAGTGGAAAATTGCTTGGCACCATAGCCAAAACTAAAATGACAAAATTAAGGGTTTATGGAAGCGACTTTGGCGCTTAATTAAAGACACCTCAAAGATCAAAATCACGTTCCAACAATGAAACATTATACTACGCATATTACAGTATAAAAATGGTGACTCGGTTGATATAAACACCTTATTAAAATGTTATAACGATAGGCTCGAAAATCATTCGGAACCAAGGTCTTTCTTTCCCAAGTACACTACTCATCTTCTTTCCACTACTCCCCTTCTTGTATAGCCGCAGCAACTGCACCAGCAATGACAACAGCAGTGGGAAACAGTAGCTGAAGCCCCCATGGCAGCTGTACGGCAACAGTAGTATCTTCCTCCCTCTTTCTCTCTCATTTATCTCCCTTATCTCCTGCATGCATGAAGGCTGCTAAAATTTATGAAGGAAGAGAGGTGGCTGGTTGAGTGAATGAGAGGAAGAAGAGGAGGAAGAGAGAGGCGACTGTGCATGTTTGGTGGAGGGGAAATGGATTTACTTTTGGCAAATGAGGGGATGCACAGTGCATGGGATATTTGAGAGGTGAATTGGGTTCTTGCTTATTATTTTCCCTTGTTATATATATAATTAAAATTGATTAAATTAGTTAAATTAATTTTTTTATTAATTATATTTATATAAATATTTAATCATTTATTATTACGGTATGTTCTAATTATTATTCAACGGTAGTTAAAAATAATCACCAACTATAATTAAAAAAATATTAAATTATCATCCAGATGATTCTAAGAATCTAACTCGTCTGATTTTTTTGTAAAATTAATATAAATTACTCTATAACAATTAACTCATTAATTATCTTTATTAATGATTATTTCGGGCCAATAGTCTAATGAATTCAAATTAAATATTAGAATGTTATAATATTATACCAAATTATGTGTTTGTTACATATAAATCTTTAAAAAAATTTAGAAAAAATAAGTTTTAGATGAAATGTAAGCACTGCAAAACTCTCGAAAATAAAGGGCAAGAAATATAGTTGTAGTAATTTCACTTTTCTCTTGAAAAGGAGAATGTTGGGGTCCATAAATTAGGCTGCCATGCTTGCTTGCTTTGATGGGATTTATTACAATCATATTAAATAATAATTTTTTTATTATTTTAGTAGTTAAAATTATTTTTAAATTATAAAAAAATAAGATAATGATTTAATGTGTTATTTTAATTTTAATATTCTGTATTATTGTAATGATCGATATAACTGAACAATTAAAAAGATAAATGAGTTTAATTTTTAAGAGAATTATAATAAAATCCTACTCGCTCCGTTATGTGCTCAATATTATTGAGTGTTTTTAATATATTCCTATCAGATATGCATTAGATATGTATTGAATATCTTATTGGTGAAGTTCATGGCAACATTTTTTCTTAATATTAATTATTTATTTTTAAATAAATAGTTATAATTTAATTATTTTAAAATAATTAATCTTAACTAATTTTTAAATTTTTTAAATTAGTTAAATTATAATTATTCAATAAAAAAATAATTAAAATATAAAAAATAAATTTTTATCTCTATAAGAGATAACTCTTCCCAAATCCGATTTTATCCCATATATAAGTAAGGAAGATTATTATAAATATTTTTTTTATTATAGAAATAATTTATTTTATCGAAACATTTTAGCATGTAAAGATCTTCAAAATTAGCATTAATTTGATAGTTCTTGATGGGTATTATTACCCGAATAACTGGTAAACCACTCGTGGGATAAAATATGGAAACTCCTAATAACTTCTACGGTTCATTTTTGGGAAAGAACCGCCATAACCAACCGGAGGAGTTATGAAACCAACCGGAGGAGTTATGAAACCAACCGGAGTGAGAAGTTAAGAAACCAACAGGAGTTGGGAAAAAATCAAATGTATTTATCCTGAGAAGTATAACTTCCTGAGGATAAAACTGGCGGGAAAGGCTATAAAAGGAAAGGTAATCCTCCGAGGAAAGGGACTTCTTTTCAGTCCAGAAAAACTCTCTCTTATTATTTGAATTGAGAACAAATTACATCTTTCCCTTTTTTACTCAAAAAGGCAATGGCCGACTTGAGCGTCGGAGTGCGCTTTGGGATTTAGCCCCCCCGGCACTGCGGCCGTGCTCATCTGCTCTTGTGTTGTCAGAGTCTTGAAGTTCAAAAGGACGGCTGAGAATCATTTTATCCATCACTTGGACCCGGATCCACATTACCATACCTGGTCTGTGGGGACCAGGATCATCACAACATTGTGGCAAAATGCAACAGGAACCAAAGAAAGCTTGATTTACCACTAAAAAAATAATAATATAAATAAAATGGTTAACACCCGAACGCATCAAAGTGCTCGTGATGGTCTTTCTCACGATAAGTGCTCACTGTAAGTGTTCCAAGATTAGAAAATGTCGTTCTTAAAAATAACCTTCCTTTAATGGAGCAGAAAGAAATCATCGAGATCAACTCATACTTGCGCAATTAACGCCGTATGGAACAAATGACTCAAGAGATTCAATCTTTACGCAAAAAAGTGGGACGTCAAAGCCGGACGCCCATTCTTCCAAGAACACGTATTTCACTTGAATGGAAAATAGGCGGAAGAAAAAATCAACCTGTACATATCCAAGAGAAAATATTTTCAAGAGAAAGGCGAAGGCGATCTCGGTTAGAGGGCGGGTTGGGCCCCGATCTGCTGAAGAGGCGCCGAGAAGACAAAATCCTCGGAGTGAAAGAAGACCTCTTGACTAGGAGGAAGCTTCCTCCAACTTACCTCCCGGATGGAAGAAATAAACAACGAGATCGGTCTGAAGCTCTGAGGAATGAGAGTTTATCTCAATGCCAAAAATGCCCAACATCATCAATCCAAGCTCCCGAGGAATTGAGAACCTATCTCAATGCAAAAACGCCAAACATCTCCGTCCAGAACTCTGAGAAATGAGAACTTATCTCAATACCAAAAATTCTGCTGCTATACCTCAGAGAGAAGAAAAATTAGAAAAGATGTGGGATTATCTTTTCGGAGAAAAAATCTGAGGGACGAACTAGCGATCTAAGGAGGTCCCCATTCACAACAGAAATCCGGACCTGCCTTCAGTATATAACGCAATTTTAGGTCGGCCCTGCCTTGTAATTTTTGGAGCAGTAACATCTATTCCCCATTTAAAAATGAAGTTCCCAACATCAAATGGTGTTGGAGAAATATTGGGAGATCAAGTTATCGGACGAACATATTATTTATCCCAAGTTGAGAAAAATGTTCAAGATCGGTTTGTGGAAGATTTTGATTATCGAGATGAAAGTACGTTGCAACAAGCCCAGTCCAGAGAAGTTACTGATTTGATTCCGTTGGATCCAAGATATCCGGAAAAATGCGTACAAATAGGAAACTCATTGACCGGACCAGTTCGTGGGCGGTTAATTGAGTTCCTCCGGCGGAACAAGGATGTCTTTGCCTGGACATCATCTGATATGCCTGGGATCCCAACCGAAGTGATGGTCCATAAACTAAGTTTGGATCTTAATCACAAACCAATTAGGCAAAAACGAAGGAACTACTCGGTTGAGAAGCTCATTGCAATCAGGGAGGAAGTAAAAAATTTGCTGGATGCCGGTTTCATAAAGGAAGTCCAGTATCCGGACTGGCTTTCTAATATGGTTATGGTAAAAAAGAGCAACGGAAAGTGGAGGATATGTGTTGATTTTACCAATTTGAATAAAGTCCGCCCCCGAAGGATAGTTTTCCTTTGCGAAGAATTGATTTATTAGTAGATTCAACTTCCGACATAGAACTACTCAATTTTATGGACGCATACTCCGGTTATAACCAGTTAGCATATGCCCTGAGGAGCGAAGAACATACCTCCTTTATGGCCAGGCAAGGAACTTATCTACAAAAAGTAATGCCGTTCGGATTAAAGAACGCCGAGCCACGTATCAAAGACTGGTGAACAAATTATTCGCAGATCAAATCAGTCGAAACATGGAGGTATATGTAGATGATATGCTCGTTAAAAGTAAAGTCATGGATGATCACATTGCGGATTTGGAAGAAGCTTTTGAAGTACTCCGGAAACATCGTATGAAATTAAATCCAACCAAATGTGCTTTCGGAGTATCATCAGGCAAATTTTTAAAATTTATTGTTTCAAAGAGAGGAATTGAAGCCAATCCGAAAAAAATAAAGGCGATTGTAGAAATGAGACCGCCAAAAACTATAAAAGAAGTTCAACGTCTTACAGGAAGGCTTGCAGCACTCTCCCGATTTTTATCCAAATCGGCAGAGAAGTACCTTCTATTTTTCAAAGCTTTAAGAGGAACCAAAGCAAATGGTTTCCAATGGACTGAAGAATGCCAAGCAGCTTTTCAAAATTTAAAGGACTATTTAGCCAGCCCTCCTCTTCTGACGTCACCATTAGAGGGAGAAGAGTTATTTTTATATTTGGCGGTTTCTGATGCAGCATTAAGTTCGGTGTTAATCCAGCAACAGACGGATGTTCAAAGATCGGTTTACTATGTCAGTAAAACACTGTCCGACGTAGAAAGCCGTTATACACGCCTTTGAAAAATAGTGCTAGCTCTTGTTTATTCGGCAAAAACTAAGGCCATATTTCCAAGCCCATAAGATAACCGTCCTCACGTATCAACCTCTTAAAGGGATCTTACAAAATGGATACATCAAATTTGATCGTCAAATGGCAATCGAACTTGGAGAATTTGATATTGAGTACAAACCAAGGCCGTCGATAAAAGGACAAAGGCTTTGGTGACTTTTTGTTGAAACTTCCTTTTCACCCAAAATAATGAAACGAGAAGATCAAAAGATCGATGGACTCAATTATCCGCTCCATGGACGATGTACGTGGACGGATCTTCTACGCAATCAGGAAGCGGAACCGGAGTGATATTGTGAACTCCGAAAGGAATGGAAATACCATATTCACTCAGGCTTTCATTCCCAACCACAAACAACGTGGCTGAATATGAAGCTCTGTTGGCCGGACTTCGGTTGGCCAAGGAATGTTCGGCAAAATATATTGCGGTTTACAGTGATTTCGAACTAATGGTTAATCAAGTTCGGGGAGACTTTGAAGTGTCAAATTCGTGTTTAGCAAAATACATTGCTAAGGTAAGAAGTGCATTTCAAGATTTTGATAAAATCGACATGCACCATATTTCTAGAATGGAAAATGGAAAGGCCGATCGGTTAAGAAAGGCGAATGGCCATAGAAAATTGGAGCGAGATCTCGAGTATGCGAGAAGTTCTAACTACTCTAAGTATTGAAGAAGTAGATCAAGATATCTTACAAGTCACCCGATACTTAAACTTGGATGACTCATTATTATCGATATCTATCTGATGGAGTAGTTCCAGAAAATCCGGACGAAGTAAAGCGAGTAAAGAAAATCGCTGGCCGGTACGTTATCATTGACGAAAAACTGTACCATCGTGGGTACTCCGTCCCTTATTTGAGATGCCTAACTCCGGAGGAAGCAGATTATACTCTTGGTGAGGTCCATCTTGGAATTTGTGGGTCCCATATAGGAGGAAAGAACCTTGCCTTCAAATTAATGCGACAAGGCTATTTTTGGCCAACTATGAAAAAAGATGCAGTTGACTTTGTCTAGAAATGTGAAAACTGCCAAATCCATGGAAGCATACCTCGCACCTCCGACCGAACTGAAATCGTTACAAGCACTCCTGGCCGTTCGCAAGAATGGGGCTGCACATACTTAGGACCCTTCCCGAGAGCATTTGACAAAGGAGGTTTATTATAGCGGAATTGATCATTTTACCAAGTGGTGGAAGCTTCTCCTTGGCAAAAATAATCAACATAATGCAATGGGAGTTCGATGACAAAACATTGTTTGTTTAGGTTTGGAGTTCCGAAGCGATAGTTCCGATAACGGAACCAGGTTTATAGGAAGCGCTTCACTAAGTTTTGTTCGAATTTGAAGATCCGACAACACACACATCTGTTTGCCTATCGACAAGCAAACGGCCAATAGAGGTAACTAATCGGACTTTACTCCATGGTTTAAAAACCAAACCGAAGAAGCTGGGGCTCTTGGTGATGAGTTACCGTCGATATTGTGGTCAAACCTGGACGACTCTAAAGAATCAACAAGAGAAACACCATTCAGTTTATGCTTCGGAACCAAGTAGTGATACCAATTGAGATAGGCTTGCCCGATACTCTAGGATAGAAAATTTTGATTCTCCACGGTAATTCAAAACGGCTAAAGGAAAATCTTGATTTATTGGAAGAATCGAGAAAAAAGAAGTGCGGACCGCCGCTTATCGATGTAGTTTGCGCGATACTACAACAAGAGAACAAAAGCGTGACAGTTTGACGTGGGAGATTTAGTTTTGAGAAGCATACAAGCAACCGAAAAAATTGCGAATAGGAATAAGTTGTCTCATAATTGGGAAGATCCGTTTATTGTTTCTGCTATATTAAGAAATTGTGCCTATAAATTGCGCACATCGAATGGAAAATTAGTGCCTAGAACTTGGAATGCAATGCATTTGAAAAAATTCTTTCAATAAAAGTCAAAATGTTTCATTCCATTCAAAAAGGGCATCCGGTACATTTTTTCCTTGTCAATACAACATTAATAAAAATCAAAGTTGGTGCGGAGGACTTGATGAGGGCTGCGTTGAAGGTTCACCAATTTCTGAATATTCTACCAAATCTGATCGAAGACGAGCGCCCAGATTCCTAGGTTTAAAAAAGCCAACCGGTAATTTTGGATCTAACTTAGGAGCAATCTGCCGGCATAGAAGGATTCCGTCCAAAAATCTAGCATTCAAAGCTGGACGGACCTCTTCGGGCTTAAGTCGGACCATGAGTTACGCTCCCAACTTAGCATTGTCACTTCTCGGAGTTAGATGCGTGTTCTTGAGACGCTTTCAAAGCTTCATTAGCTTTCTGCAACTCCAACTCCATGCTAGAGATCTGCTTCTGTAGTATATCGATTTTAGCAGCGTCAGCACTAGCCCGATTTCTCATTTCTTCAAGAACGGACAGATCAGTGCGCTCTTGTTCAAGTCTCTGAACTTCTTTCTCAAGTTACTCCATCTTTAGGTCATGTTGGGTTAAGCAGAGATTTAAAATCTCACCCATCTTCTCGCTCTATTAAGCACAATGATCAGTCAGGAGTAAGTAAAAAAAACAGAGAAAAAGAAAGGAGAAAAGCTCTTTCGAGAATCTTACTGTGATATAGCGAGCTTTTTGAGCCACAATCTTCAAAGGCAACGGCGTGAGAGGCGGAGCTCGCTCGGATCGGACCGGATGAACTCGGAGAGGAGAGTGAGCTGCCAGGATCAATTAAACTTTGAGGAAGAGGCGGAGCGAAAACGGCGGAGTAGGAGCAGAAAAGGCCGGAAAGGAGTTTCTTGATAGGCCTTTCAACGACTAAATCAATCGGGGCCAGAAAAGGATTCCCTTGGGTCCGAGCTGATATGGTGTATGGAACAAGAGCCATTTCATCGTTCCGTTCCGTCAGGCGGCCAGGACTCACCGGCGAAATTTTCTTCCTGTGGTTGGTTAGAAAGGGCAAGGGATGAATCACTTATCCCTTTTAATCTTTCAGTCATGGGGAGACCAATTTCAGCAGTATCAGAGGAAGGTGATTGGCCAGGTGAAACAACCAGACGTTTACGCCCCCTTGGCACGGTATCATTCGCTTTCCTTTTAAGTTTCTTAGGAGTTGGCTCTGATGTTCCAACTTTTCCAATTAGAGACCCCCATTTGGTTAGAGCAAAAATTTCGGGTGTAAATAAACGTCCCTTATCAGAAAACGACTCAATATTATATCTTATCATTTTGATTAGAGGTTTCACCGATTCCTCTTCTTCTGGGGAAAGCTTGCTAGAATGCGATTCGGGGATTTTACCCCAGGCATTGGGAATGCCAGATTGGGGGACAGCAAGGAAGAAGAAACGATCTTTTCAATTTTTAACCGTATCGATGATAACCCCACTGATATTTAAGTCGCGAGGAGACAAGGATATCCAATCCCCATTTTGACAAAATTTGAACAAAGCTCTAACAATGGAGGTGTTAAAAGTTGTACCTCGAAGACGAAAAAATATACAGAGGTTGCAGAGATACATCACGGCGTTTGCGTGGTATCGTGCGATGGACACGCTTAAATCAGAAAAAATTGTTTGAAGTTCTGATGCGAGAGGAAAACGAAGACCACTCTTCAAATGCGATTCGTATACCGTGATATAACCAATTGGAGGAGAATCGGCTCTATCAGTTTCATTCGGTATTGAACGCAAGGAGAAGGAAAGTGAAAAACAGAGTAACATAACGAGGGAAAACCCTAATTTATAGGTTTGAGGGGACGTGTCCGTTCAAATTCAAAAATGATGAAGATGACACGTGTCGAAAAAACATTTGCTACTCAAAGCGGTGATTCTGGAAGTTACCACGTGATGATCAACACGTGGCAAGCCAGCCTAAGATCGTGTCGAGCTAATCGCCACCCGGAGTGACCAAAAAGCGGGAGTCACCAAATCCGGAGTGAATAAACCCGGAGTGATCAAAAAGCGGGAATCACCAAATCCGGAGTAAAATATCCGGAGTGACCCAGAAAAATGGAGTCACCAAATCCGGAGTAAATAAACCCGGAGTGACTGGAAAAACGGAGTCACCAAATCCGGAGTAAAAATCCGGAGTGACCAGAAAAATGGAGTCACCAAGTCCGGAGCAATGAAAATCTGATAAAATTCTAAGTAGTCAATCCCATTACTAAAATATGCTGGAAGTTAAAAATTTAATCTTCTAGCATGGGAGGTTAGTGATGGGTATTATTACCCGAATAACTGGTAAATCACCCGTGGGATAAAATATGAAAACTCCTAATAACTTCTACGGTTCATTTTTGGGAAAGAACCGCCATAACCAACCGGATGAGTTATGAAACCAACCGGAGTGGGAAGTTAAGAAACTAACAGGAGTTGGGAAAAAACCAAATGTACTTATCCGGAAAAGTTATACTTCTCCGGATAAGTTACGAAACTGAAAAGGAAGCCCTATAAAAGGAAAGGTAATCCTCCGAGGAAAGTGACTTCTTTTCAGTCCAGAAAAATTCTCTCTTATTATCTGAAATGAAAACAAATTACATCTTTCCCTTTTTACTCTCAAAAAAGGCAATGACTGACTTGAGCGTCGAAGTGCCTTTGGGGATTTAGCCCCGTTGGCCTGCTGACCATCTTATCTGCTCTTGTGTTGTACAGGTCTTGAAGTTCAAAAGGACGGAACTGCCAAAATCATTTTATCCATCACTGGACCAGATCCACATTACCATACCTGTCTAAACTCCGGACCAGATCCGCAACAGTTCTTTACACTTATAAAATTTTTTGATATCTCTAGCATTAATATAAAACTCAAAATCTAGATGATTTATCTATTTTTATATAAATTTTTACATTTATACATTAATATAGATTAATGAATGAGATGTCATATTATCATAATATTTTTAAAAATATTTAAATTATTAAATTTTAGCTCACCTTATTATAAATACTATATTTATTAACGGGTCATTTAATGATACACTGGTTCTTATATAAAAATTTGTTCAAGTTTGAGCAGAGACTTTCTTTGTGTAGTGCATGAAGGGTGCTAGAGGTGCAAGTATGCCTCTATGTAACTTTTATGGAGACCCATCCTTGATACTCCTAGCGTATGTGCACCGATATAAATAAAAAAAGTCTTAATATAATTTTTAAGATAGATATGAAAACGTTTTAATATAAGGGGCGTTGCACAAAGATAGAAAATAAGAAATTTTTTTTATATTTAATTAAGATTCAATTTAAATTTTATTTTTTATTAAGCTCGGATTTGCTCCTCTAATATTGATTCTAAAATGTATTTTCTATTAAGTTTGCCGGGATGGTGAATGGATCATTGGGCCGGTATGGGGATTTGCTCGGTTTGCAGTAAATTCCCGGGATGGCCTTTTGCCTGACATTCAGCTATACGTAATAAAATGCCGGGATGGCATTTTGCTCGGTATGCAATATAATGCGGCAAAATGCCGAAATGACAATTTAATTCAAATGCACCAAAATGCCGGAATACCCAGTTTTAGTTTGAAAAAAAAAAAGGCTTGCCGAAATGGCGTTTGGACGACAGTCTATGTTTTTATTTTTTGTTTGATGTACTATGGTGCTCGGGGTATATCCTACCATTTATGATTTACTTCCAAGATGAAAAACCACTTAAAAATAAATCATAGGTTTGTTTTAACTTTATTGTTTTTTAATACATTTTTAAATACTTACCAAAAACAAATTGTATCTGTCTATTCGGCTTCTCGATATATTCTTCTTTATTAGATTGTTAGATATTAGGGTTACACTCAATCGGTTATTCACACGAGTTATTATAAAAATGATATTTAAAGAAATTATATTATAATATTATATTTTATAGTAGATTTATTCAAAAGTTATCTCATATTTTTTTCCTTTATTAAGAATAATTTTTTTCATTAAATGTTATTATATAGTTTATACGTTTGGTTATATATTTTTATTTTTTATACTCTCACGTTATTTTATGACTGTCAATTGAAAAAAGAATTTGGGCTTATTTTTACTGTGCTGGTATCGTGCACACGACTATTATTATCTATAACATCTTCTCAAACTTTTGCCTTTTTGATAATTTTAATTTGAATCATTCTTGTTTTCTTTAACTCTTTCTTTTTTATTGGGAAAAAACATCAAATAAATTAATAAATATAAAAGCTAGAAACTGTAAAAGAGCTCACTGCAAAATGATAATAAGAAAAGGAGTGTGTTGCGTCCGGGAGTCGTCAGACGGATTAGAACTTTTGGATTAAACTTTTTTGTCTGAACGACTTTGAAAGAAGAGGGCGTCTCGTCTTTATGAACTCCGAACTCATACAACAAAGCAAAAAACAAGAAGAGTGGTCCGTGTGATTTTTCCCACCGGCGCCTCTCCGATCTTCAAGTCAAGAAATTCCCACAATAACGGAAATGGCGCACGCTGAGGGTGCGCGGAGGAATGTTGTGGCGTAAGAGATGTTTGTGCGGTGGCGTGGAGAATGCGATGGCGGAGTAGCGGAATGCCGCTTCCTCGTGCACCGCAAAAAAAGCTTTCCGTGATCCGAGGAGATGTTGGGAAGGAGAGCGAATTGGCTATCGCCAACGGAAGTGAGGTGATGCTCAGTTCTGACTCGTCGCTCTCGTGTTATCGATTAGAGAAGAGGGAAGGAGTGGTGTTTGACTCGCCGTTTGAATTTTGGATTCAGAAGGGAGCCGCAGATGAAGATCTTTGAAGGAGAGGAGATCATCCCTTTCTGCAGGGGTGTGAGGGCCTCTTATACGCCTCTCCCCCTTGAACTTTTGGGCGCCAAAACGCTTTGAATTGGATCCACGGCTCCACTGTTGTGGATCGCCCGGTCGCGCGGTTGTCCTTTTGCGTGGTAGCACACACCGATGTTATTGACCACGCCCGATTTTCCCCTCGGGGATTAGTTGGATTAAATACTGGAAAATTTCTCATCTATCCCATTTAGACTTTTCGCCTTTTGCACTTGTTAAAACGACGCATTTAATGCAGCTGTTTTTCCGTTGTCGTCCGCGTGTGTGGAGTTCGCGCCTCGCTTTTAAAATTGGCCGACTGATCTCTTGTGCTTGCATGATCTCACCGTGGAACTGGATATATTTTATATATTTCAGGGCATATTTAATTTAACAGTGAATTTAAATTTGTGTATTAAAGTACCGTAAATACTTAACTGGGAGTGACAAAATTTAAAAGAAAAAAAGGAAAGAAAAATAGGTTGAATTTATTTTTCAAAAGTGGGCAATTATTTGAGAGAAAATTCAAACAGAATAGACCCACCAATCCAATAAATTCCAAGTCTTTTTCATTCAGCTGTTGATTAAATACTCAAAAGCTTACATTAATTTAAAACAAATATTTTCTGATCTATTAAAAAAATACAAGTTATAAAAATAACATTTTAAATAATACGTTATTATTAAAATTACATACAATAAATTTAAAAAAAGTTATATATTTTTCTTTATTATTGAGTTATATGTCACTCCCATGAAAGTTAATACCTATTTAATCTATCATTTAGTAGTTCAGATAAAGACACACGGATTCTATACTGATACGGATAATTAGAGTTGCGCGCGCAATGAAGACGTGAAGTACAAATTTTAGAGGGAGAGTGCTCGAAATGTATCTGAATGGCACCTGAAATACTGAATTTAGTGGCCTTGCACTCAAGGCGCGCTTGAGACAGCTTGAGGCGCCGATTCTCGTGGTACCCGCTCTCGAGGCATGTCTAATGGGCACTTGGGTATGACTTACAGTATAAAAATATATAAACGTATTTTTATGGTTAATTATTTGTAGTTTCTAGACTTATAAGACGTTGTCAGTGAGAGAAAAATATGAGATGAGAGAAAAAATTTTTTAAAAAAAAGGAAAATTTGAGTATGTAATTGAATTTTGAATTAAGTTTTAATTTTTACTAACTTTGGGTACACTATTCTTATAATTTAGAAGAACATATTACTGATTATTTTTTTATTCTTTAATATTGTACTCATTATTGCTTAATTTGCTTGATATGAGATATCGAGTTCTTATATTATCGAGGCTTGTATAACCAAAATATTATATAGTAAAAATATTTTAGGACGAATTATCCTGTAATTTTTCTCCTTCATTCTAAAAAAAATTTCTACGTAAAAATTGTATATTATCTAATTATTTATGGTTGTTATTTATTAATTGTATATTATCAAATATTTTCTTACCGTTCAAATAAGCGATTCGAATTCTAACACTTATTTCATATATAGTATGAAAATCTATCACTAGGCTGTTATTTTTTTTTACCGAATCAAATTCCTTTGAAGCTCAGTATTAATTATTTAAAAATAGATAATATTCCTTCGAAGCTCGGTATTAATTATTTATAAATAGATAATATTTATTTGAAACTCAGTATTAATTATTTAAAAATAGATAATATTTAACTTGTGAATATGTGTCCAAGGTCATGAGAACCACTATAGTTCTTTTAATAAAATGTTTATTTTATCCATCTAATAATTAAAACTAAAAATTTAATAAATAAATAGTAAAAAATTATTAATTATTTAAATTAATTAATATAATTTTTATAAATATTTATTTAATTTTTAATATTAACTATTAAGTAAGACATATGATATCATTTCATGGTCACATCTAACTGGTTGAATAAATGTTGAATTTAAGCCCCTCTGAGTAAGTTTCCTCTATCCTAAGAAAACATTATGAATGTGGGTCCTAATGTGGACCCCAGCAGCATTGAATGTGGGCCACCCAGCCCTTTCCGCATGGGTGTCTGTCCCAAGAGCCCCAATAATTGGCGGCTGACAAAGTCAGAGTTTTAAGGGCATGGTCCCACAACAACACGATGATGTGGCATTTTCGTAAATGACACACAGTATCATCTGCCCTCCACCACCTCTGCCTTTCTCCTCCACTTTTCCATTGCGATTTCCTGCGCTTGAATATTAATTTTTCTGTTATTGGAAAAAATATATATAAATAATTTTTCTGTTTCTTAAAAAATCGTAACTTATGAGAAATGCCATGAAATTGTACAGCTGTCATTTTTTGGAAATACACATTTATTAATAAAAATAATATAATAAAATAAATACAATAATTTTAGAGGGGTAATCTCCTAATAATAAATGAAAAATTATAAAACTCAGCTTCAAAAAATTTTCTACTATGCATGAGTCCGATTATATTTATATTTAGTTTTATTACAAATATAGACAAATTAAATAATAAATAATAAAATATTAAACAAAATAAAATTATGAATAAAAATATTTTATATAATAATTTGAATAATGTAAAAAATTATATTTTATTAATAATGTGCAAACAAAAACTACTTTTAATTAGATATTTTTAATCTAATGAATTGACATAGGTTCTTATTATTTTTTATTATAGAGAAGTATTAATATAATATAAATTGTTAAAATTAATAAAAAATAATATGTTAAAAATATTATTTCAATCTTTATTTATCATTATTTATAAAATAATTTTAATTATTAAAAAATTAAAAATATTATAATAAAAATATGTGATAGAGGATGAAAATTCCAGCTAATTGAGCCCGTTTGACAGCTCATTAGAGAGACAAATGGGCAAGGGAGTCATAAATAAGCTCCGATTATTTTTTTTAATTAGTTAAAATTATCAATTCCAATATCCTGAATTGTTTAGAAAACAAGTCACCGCGTAATATTCGTCGGCCACCGACATATATTACGTCAAAGCATTATCATTTTGTTGATAATTTTAAAAAGTAATATCGCCAGATTATACTTTAGTTATATAGCATCATAAAAATATAATATTCTATCCATTTTTATACTTGAAAATTAATATAAAATTAATTAAATATTATGTTATTTAATGATTATAAAATAATTAAAAGATAAATAAATAGGGATATTTATATGTGGTAGTAAAAATATAAATACAAATTTATATAGTAAGCGTGAAATTTACTACTCTACCTTTTATTTTATTTTATTTTATTTTTTATTTTTTTGTTATAAGAATAGGCCAATAACTTAGGTTTAATTTCATTAATTTTATATTTTTATTATGCATATTCAAACAAGAAATTAAAAAAAAAAAAGATAAATCGTTACAAGTGGGTTATCACCAATAATTTGAAGGTATTCAATATTCTTAAGGCATTTTTGAATTATTTGCCATTTTATAAGTCCATTCATTTTTTTATATATTTAATAATATAAATAAATAAATAAAATATTAAATTATTTAACAGTATTTCATAAATGTCAAAAGAATGCAAATGTATCGTGGACCGTGCATCAATGTGGGGATAAAAAAACATTTTTAAACCGTTTAAATTGTCTAAATTAAACCAATCTAAATCACAATATTTTATATATATTTATATTTTTTGTCCTACATTTGTTATATTGCTTTGAATTTTTTTAGATATAATTATCATATTAATATTATTTCTTATCAATTTAATATTCACATATAATACACAATACTAAACACAAATTTTTTTAGATTAGTAAGTTAAATAATATAAATCAGACAAATCATTTAAACTAAACTAATTCATATATTAATGATTTATCTCAGCTGATAATTTAATTTAATTTGATAAAAATTTAACTTTAATATATATTTTAACTATAAATTATTTTTAAATTTATTGCATCAATCTAATTTGTTCTTTGAATTATCATAAAATGGGCAGACAACCATTCCCAACAATGAAGGTGTCGCCAAACTAATAAAGAATTCGAAACCTCCTCGCTACTAATTAATTACTACTTATTGAATACTATTTTAATTAAAATGCTAATTAACTCCTCAATGCCAAGTAATTAGAACACTATGATGCCACACAGACATATCAAATCCTCTAAAATCAATATTTATCAAAATTATAATAATATTATAATATATTATCATATCTATAATATACTGTAATATTTTAATCGATATTTAAATTATTATTTTTATATTTTTGTGAGTTTATAATTTTTAAATATTTATACTTTAATATATATAAAATTAATATATATTATTTAATTATTTAATATATTAATATCAATATATTTATAAATAATATCCATATTAATAGCTCACCTCGTGTAATTAACAGCTATCTAAAAGTACCAAAAACAAAACAAAAAAAAAAGAAATAGTAAAAAACATGCATCATTAATAGGTTGACTTGACGACCATACAGCTCACGATAATGATAGGCTAATCAGTGCATGACGCGGTGATGGAGATTATATATTATATATAAATTATTAAATTTTATTAAATATTGTTTTATTTTGTGGGGGTACATTCAATTTTTTTAATAGTTGCAGTTATATAATAGATAAGAATATCATAAGTAAAATAAGGCATTAGTTAGAATCAATTAATTAAGTTGCTTGTTGAGAGAATTAATGGGGACAGCTAATACCTAAATATAATTATTCAATAGTGTTATAAATTATTGTTGAATTCATATATCCTTATCTATTAATATTGTATTAATTTATTCTTAAAAGGGTGACTTTAATTTATAAATAGAGAGTTACTTCATAATTATTATTTTTTTACCAATTTGTGACATCCAATCCAAATAATTATAAATTTCAAATTTTTAGTTATATATCCCTTTGTTTTGTAAGTATAATCTTTTGTATTATTTGGTATTACTTGTAGCATATAAGTTATTGATATAGTAAAAGAATATATTTGTGTTCTACAATTGTTACCCATCCATAAATCGTTCTTGGTAGCCAAATTTGAGACATTTTTTACTGTATTATATTGATATTTTATAATTTTATCTTAAAAATTGGTCTTAATTAAAATACTGAAACATCTACTCATAAGTAGAAGGCTACCTATTTATATAGGACATTTGCTCACGAGAATAAATCTGAATAAAATTGAGGCGGTCTCATCGGTCAGGCTTAATTGGTCCAAAATGTTATACCATTCAGTTAATATATAAAAGTATTATAGACAAGTATGATTATAAAATCTGGCCCAATGATTCTTTTGGGTGAGGCACAATCACAAGTGAAATGATTCGATTTGGCCTGACACAACTCAGATTATAATTTTTAAAAATGTATATTTTTTATTTTAAATAAATAATAATTAAAAAATATTTTAATAGATTATATTTTATATAATTAATTTTTTTATGTAAAGATTTTTTATTAAAGTATATAATTAAGTAATATTTTATCTTAAAAATTATAATTTTTAAAATATTGTATATTACTATGTATTTTTTTATACAAATATAAAATTTTAAATGAACATATAAAAAATAACAAAAGTTCATCAACCAATCCAATCCGCCCGGCCACGCTCATGTACGGGCACGGTTAAGCTTTTGACCCGAGTGATTGAGTATTGTCTGGCCAGACCCGATTTATCAATAGTAAATTTTTATCTAAATTCGTCCCGTATTCAGCCCGAATCTAATTTAATCCGATTTACTTAAGAGTTATCATTTTTTTAGATTATAAATTGTGCTCTATTTTTTCCCATTTTCAAAAGAAATAAAAAACCCTAAGATTTTTGGAGGATTTATTCTTATATAGTTTGAATGATTGTATGCCCCATGCTTATCCTTTAGTATCACTTCTTGTACCCCTGCAAGCTGGCTATGATTTACTCATAGGGGCCACTTTATAACCTTGCCATTGAATTATTTGAGCAATTATTCTACTTTATACTCGTAAATCTATACTTATTTTGAAATGTAAATATTTAGATGAAGTTTCATTATTTTTAAAATAATTTCTTTTTCTATATCTAATATTTTCTAATTTAATAAAGTTATGTTTTAAGATGATGTAGTGGGTCCGGTGATATCCACCTAAGAAGGGTCTAGACAATGTTAATACCAAAATAATATGAAAATATAAGCAGTCAAATATTTAATGTAGGTGAAGAATATTAAAGTTTAGACAATACAGGTCTCGATAAAATCTCATAATGTTGATGTATATCGTTAATAATGAGAAGTAATATAAATTGTTTTAAATTAAGTATACCAGATTTTAATAATAGAAAAATTAAACAGATAAAAATCTTTCACTTATCGTGTAGCCATACTAAGAAAATCTACTGTATGATAAAAAGTTAATTTATGTCTGATAGTAACGACACAATAGCCTTCTAGTCGATACATTCTTAGAATACGATCTTGAACGGAGAACTTCTCAAATTTTGCCTCGGAAGAAACCTTTGAAGCTTCTTCTTTCGATTGATTTTTTTTTTTTTTTACCGTATGTTCGAGATAAACTCTAGCAATTTCATGCTATCATAATTCTCTCTTATGCATTGTCCCTCCCTTTTGTTTTATGAATTGAGGTGTATTTACCAAAAAAATATAAAAAAATTGACCATTAAAATTTTTGTCAAACTTGAAAGCTGATATCTTTTGAAGTGTTAAATAAGCGATATTCGGCCAGAACAAATGTCGCTCAAGTCTCGTGCTTGCCATGACCCACCCTACTCCGCTGATCACTTATACATTGCTTTCACGACCATTTTAAACAACATATCGTGATTCTTTAACGAGTTTACAAATAACCCTTTTCATACAATTACCTTAGACATGAATATTTCTTAAGCCTAATGACCACGTGCTTCCCGTGACTTGTAAAGCTAACACTAATTAAGGTAATCCTTAGTCTAAAATGAGATCCGATTGAATGATATATCAATCATAAAGACCTAACATGTTTCATAAGAACTCGTAATATATATTACACCAAGCATAGGTAATACCAAATATAGTTTTTATAAGTATAAATATTCATGTTATCTCTATACTAGTATAAATAAAATAATTATCATGTAATTTTTTATACTGAATTTCACATGGCCAATGTTATTGAAACTAGAAAAAATCAATTCCTTTGATCACATGGGAATTGACTGTTATTTGTAGACAAATTTATAATTGTCTTAATAAGATCAATAAATATATAATTTTAATATTTTTAATAAAATAGATTTAAATAATTATATTATTATATTTGAAAAATAAAATTTAATTAATTTTATAGAGTTAAGTAATTTTAAAAACTAATAAAATTAATTTATAAGAAATGCCTGTAATATGGACCCACCGCCGGTACTACTGGGGTTCACCAGACCTTGAAGTGGACACGTTAGAGTTAGTGCTCCACGTGGGGACAATATGACGTAATATGTTGTTTTTTGTTTTTCCTTGTTTCTTAGCTCAATCATCCAACAAAAAAAAAGGAAAATTAAAATAATTTCTGGCCGTTTATTTTCATTTTAAAGTTTTTGATCATTATTTTTTTAATAGTATTAATATTAATATGATTAATTATTTTTTAACGAGAATGATAATAAATAAGAAATATTTATTATTAATGAATTAAAAACTATAAAAATTAAAAAATATGATAATTTTATTTTATTATCCAATAATATAAATTTTATCTTAATATTTTCCTCTTTACACTTTTTAATTAAATAGCCGTGTTATTTTCTTTTGTGATTAAGTAAGGTTAAATTAACTCTTTTTTAAAATATTAGAAAATTTTTTAAATGATTATAATTAATAAGAGTTAAATTAATTTTTTTTTAAAAAATAAAATAAAATAAATTATTTTTTATAATAAATATTTTATTTTAATATTATTTTAAATTTTTATATCCTTTCTCTCCTTTCCTCTTCACACTTTTCAATTGAATAGCCATGTTATTTTCTTTTATAATTGAGTAGGATTGAATCAATCTATTTTAAAAATATTAGAGATAAAATTATTAAATAATTATAATTAAAAAAATTAATAATAATAATTATTATTTTAGAGAAGGTTCGCTCTCAAAGGCTGATAAGGAAGGCCACTATCTTTAAAACACAAGGGTTATCTAACAATTGTGATTAAACCCATTTTAATCCTCATAATCTTTTCAATCAAAATTACAAATATTCTAATTATTTTTAAATAAATTATTATAATTTAAAAATAAAATTAATTTTCTCCCTCATCAAAAAAAAAAAAAAAAAGAGGGTCCTACTTCTTTACCAACTGGCCCATATCACCAATCTCTTATAGTAATACATTTACTATTAACCTAATAATACAATAAAATGCATGGCGATAAAAAGCAATATAATACAGAAAAATCTTATTATGTATTGAGCCTGAAAAAATATTAAATTACTTTAGATATATTATATATTATTTTATTCTATGTTATGTAATTATAATAAAATAGAATTATATATGTAATATGTAATATGTAATTATATATATTTTTATAAGTAAGTAAATTTTTATTTATAAAGTAGAATTATGTACACAAAAGCCCTGATTAAAATCTAAATGGGATAAAACCATTAGCCCCAACACTACAACAAAGCCACTAAAAAACAACATAAACTACTAAAAACAAAAGACTTGTCACCTCAAAAATTTAAACAAATAAAACTACGAGCATGACAAAATACTCAATAAAATGACACTCATGAGCTTATTTATTGTTGAGAGCAAGTTACCATCAAGAAATCTAAGATCAAACCTATGGCCATATAACATTTGTTCATATTGTCATTTTTAAAAATACATTAAATTTAATTATTTTAAATAAAATAAATTATAATTACAAGAACAGATCTAACCATTCGATTCTACTCTTACTTTCCTTTCATTTAATCGATGTCCAATTGATTCCCCTATTTTGATCTTTATGTGGCTAAGAGCATTCAAATTTTCTCTGTATAATATATATTTTTAAATATTATTTAGATACATTTGTATAAAAAGGGACAAAAAATATAAAAATAAAAAATTATATTTGTTTGAATATGTGAGGAGGTAAAGATAATTTAACCATAAATTGAATGCTCACAAACAAACAAATGATGTAATAATTTTTATGTAAAAAAATTATTTAAAATAAATTATAGAATTTATAGGACTTTCACACCAAATAAAAATCCACTGGCCCAATGTATCCTTAGCAAGAGAATGAAATCGTGAAAACTAAATTGAAAAAAAAAAAAACACTCTTTACACTATTTATTATTAAATAATAAAAAATAAAATATACGGATCATAAATTATTACTTGATTTTAAGAAAATGTCATTTCTTTTTACTTTTGTTTTTTCCTTTCTACTTCTCATACTTTCTAAATAAAATTTGAAATGATTTTTGACCGAAAAAAGAAAAAAAAATCATCATACTATAGACATCTTTATAAAAAAGTAAGTTATTGCAGTAACCTATTGTAGATACTTTCATACTGGAGATACTTCATCACACACTAAACATTTTGTTAGTTTACCACTCAATTATTGTCCAAAACTCTACGTTCTATTGCCCCGAGCATTCAATTATTAACATCTTATTCGTAGACATTCTGCTAGACTACCGCTCGAGGTTGCATCAAACATTCACCAAACACCTAACTTCTCCCAATCTCTTGCTTTTGCACCCATTTTACACCCTTCGAGCAGCTAGAGCAACCATCACACTTTCCTTGAGTGACTGCATTTTGCCCATTTTTAGCTTTAGCAGCCTGCGAACACAAAAAAATGTAAAATATTTTATTGATGTAAATGTTTTATAGAATTTATTTTATGATATTATTTCTTTATCTTATGCCAATAATATTAATGTAATATTCTCCACGATTCCATTATATTTTTCATAAACTAAAATAGTTTTGGATCTCTATATTAGCAAACATAATATTTTATATACAAATTATTATTTATATAGTATTAGAGATTGGTCAAATTGTCTGTTATTAACTTTGATTTTGATCGTTAAAATAGACAACTTTTGACCCGGTCATTAAAAATGATAACTTTTTATATCATTCGTTGAAATATACAATTATCTATTTTACTTGCTAAAATAGACAATTCTCTATCCTGGTTATTAAAATTAACAACTCCATCTCTACGATTGAAGTAGATGACTATCTATTTCTATCATTGAAATAAACAATTTTCTGTCCAGTTGTTGAAATAGATAATTTTTTGTCCAGGTATTGAAAAAGATAACCACTATCCTATTTGACGGCTTCGTTCTTGTCAACCTCCTATTGTTTTATCTACATGCTAGTGTTGATTCCTTATCTGTACATATTATCCATTTATCGATACTTTATTAATTTCTGATCATTGTTCTTTTGTCTTATTGTACGCTCATTAGTTTCATTTTGTTATATCTTTAGTCAATATCCTACATCTGAATTCATGACCTAGTTTCCAAACTCAAGATATTCTTTTGAGGATCATCTTGGATTTGAGAGGTGATGTTTATTTAAACATTCTTTATAATATTGCTTCCTCATCTTAGGCCTAGAATATTAATGTAATATTATTCACAATCCTATTTCCTTCTTGTTATACTTTTAATCTGCTATAAAGTTTAGAATCTATATAAATACTCACTTATAATATTGAATAAAACATTCAGATATACATTATTTTTTACGGTAATAATATATAACGGATCGTAAGCATTACACAAAATTGACTTACCCTAGTCTAATCTTCTTCAATAGACCCACTACGTAGCATTCAATCAATCCCAGTTTATCTTTTCCTCAAAAACACAGTGAATTCAATAGGGGAGAACAACAATCTCGTTGTTGTCGTATCTATTGATATGGTTATACTAATTATTATGGGATTGGCTTTGAAAACGGGCGATAACAACAAGTGACTGTGAGTAGACTGCAAATCAATGGTGGAAAAAGAAGGAAAAAGATGGGCAACTTTCAAAACAGCAACTTGAATCATAGAAAGCATTTGTTTCCATAATAAGAAAGGAAGAAAAACAAGCCACTTTCCTCTTCATAAACAATGCTCTCACGACATTATGACTTATTTTTTTGTTTAATTTTTCTTTCAGAGGATAATGAGTCACAAAATGGACTTCGGAATCATACCTTTCTTAATAAAAAGTGGCAGCCTTTAAAATTTATTTTTTTAAAAATATTAGATTTAATATTTAATATTATAAATTTTTTTAAAAATATAACTATATTCAATATTTTTTATTTTCAAATCTTGATAATTAAATTTTGATTTAGTTTCTTCTTAAAAAAAGTAAGACCCTACTTCTATCTGGGAGAAGTAAGATCTCCATTCCAAGAGGAAAAAGGGATTAAAAAAGAGAGAGAGAGATTTGGTGTGCTGGTAAAATTCATATTTATTTTGGTACAAAGTTTACAGATTTAAATTATAAAATAGTTTCATTCTGTACATCTTAAATAAATAAAACTGTATATATCTAACTTTCATAATATCTATATTACGAGTAGATAGATGACTTAGCCATCTTCTAATTTTATCTGAAGTATGTTTGTCATGTAAATGAAAAGCAATAGTCGAACTTGGTCCCATGAGCTTGTCACCCGAGCGGGGCTAGACCCTGCATGGTGCAATTCTGGCTCAGCCTCATCGGGTACAAAGCTGGATCATGTCAGTCTGGTTGAAGCCAGTCAGTGGCTACAGAAGAAAAGCTATAATAGTTGATATGTCGTGCACATATGTACATTTACTTGATAAAGAGCCATATTTATGATGTTGCCATAGATACTGCTATGGGCTTTTGGTAATTAGAAGAGTATTGCATGGTACCAATATCAGAAGCTTTTAACTAATCATAAATATTTCTTTCCTCCAATGGTAATTCTTTCCACTATAGCAAATCTTTGTGTCTTAATTTGGATTGAGAAACTTGGGATGGAGTTGTTCTGAAATGGGAAATTTCTCAAAGCCTGAATTGCACCTTTTGAAGTAGCTTTCATATATCAATAAATATTTTAGAGGCATTTAATAAAAATCCTAATATTATTTCTGATAACATGGTGTGTCATTTATCTATTTATTTTTATATCGATATACAAATATCAATAAATTGATCAAATATTGCTTTATCTAATGATTTTTATTTGATATCTTTCTTTTAGATAGTTAATAATTATTTAAAATAAAAATATGTACAGCATATTGAATCCTAAATAGGATCTTAAAACAAAAAATCTATCCATAGCCCAAAATATTTCAAAAATAAAAAAAAAAAAAAAAAACCTTTATAAACAAAACATAAAAGAATAATGAAACTCCACAAAACAATAAACCATGAGATCACAAAATGTAGTGAAAAGATCACCCGTGAGGAAAGAAGAGAAGTGCCCCCAATGCCTACATATACCGTGGCAAAACATGAAAAAAGCTGTCTTGATAGTGTAAATTCTGTCACAAATAAAAAAAAATGATTCTTTCAGATACTTGTTTGAGAAGAGGGATTTGAGATCCCTTAAAAATAACATCGTGGCTAACTCTCCGAATGAATTAAACAGTGATAACCAGTACTAGTTAGAAAACTACTGAATTTGGGTGTTTACTTCTCTATTTTAATCCAACCTACCTAAAGCCTGAATCCCACTGCTTGTTTGCTCTTCGTCTTAATAATGCTCCACACTTCCCTAGAGAATGGATATTGGGAAAGAAGGTGCAAGTGATTTTCAACACATCTATCATAAAAGGAGCACAAAATCTCTGTACCAGGGGATTCAAGGATCTGATCCTTGGTGCTCATCCTACCCTTAATTTTGAGCCAAAGGATGAAATAAAGGGACAAGATTTTACTTGGGGTCTAAGCGAGATGGAACCATGGAACTTTATCTTCCTTCGGTTGAAAAGTCTTTAGGTAGACCAAGAGTTAAAGGCCCCCCGTCTCCCCAGTCCCACATGAACATGTCCAATTTTGAAGAGTTCACGTTATAAATAAGCATATTCACGTTTAACTAATATTAATTATACAGGGTAGTTAAGATATCACCTAATGTTACTATATAAATACATATGCACAAAGTTGGAAGTATGTTTTAAACTTTTACAATAGTGTTTGATGTATCAAGTGGCAACAAAAGATTCATACCACGTGATAATTATTGTTTATCAATATGTTTTTGTATTTTTTTTTGAACCAATATTACCATTAAATTTCAGTAAGTAAATATTATAACCTTTTTGTATATAATTTTATAAATATGTGTCTTGTACGAAATGCTTTAGATACTGTAAAAAAATAGATATAAGAATATGATAGCTACGTACACAGAATACTTACTAAGTTATCAAAAAATAGTTTTATTATCGAAGTATTTTGTGTTTGATTCTAAACATTATACATTGTTATATCTTACAAGGATGAATGTTAAGAGAGCTGGTTCTATCACAAGGGTGAATGTATTTTATATAATATTTTTATATTTTTTATTCTTTATTCTGTTTTTTTTTTTCCACAGAAAATTTATAATACGTGCAAATTTTATAATTTTAACATATTGTGCTGCCCAGAAGCTCTGTCAAGATGAGCCCAACGAAGGATGCCCCAGTCAATAAATTTCAAACCTTGATTAGACGTATGCAAGTCAGATTCTTGGAGCCCCATCTCAGCAAATTCAAAAGGCAAAACTTTTTTTAAAAGAAAATAATTAAAATAAATTAAATAGTAAATGTTTATTAAATTCATTCTTTAAAAATATTTTTGGACATGACTTTTCTCGTTGAAGCTCCTCTTAAAAACCAAGATTCCCTGCCCTCTGCCACTTCATTTTCTGAAGCCTCGTTGTCATCTCTCTCTCTCTCTCTCTCTCTCTCTCCCCCCTCCCCACCCAAACCTTCAGCTACTGACAGTTCACTTAAGAATCCGCACAGTTTTCGCCATTTTTATACAATTTTCTGTCAGCATTGCAGCGGGGGTTTTCTTTTTTTGGAACTGCGGAGCCACATGGGACGCCATTCTTGCTGCTACAAGCAGAAGCTGAGGAAAGGGCTCTGGTCACCGGAGGAAGATGAGAAACTCTTAAGGCATATTACGCAGTTTGGCCATGGCTGCTGGAGCTCTGTCCCTAAACTTGCAGGTACATCGTTCATAGCTTTCACCCTTTTAGCTATTCAGCAATGCAGAACGTTAAGGTATTCGTGCCCTAAAAGAACCTCTCTCTCTCTCGATTGATGTTCTATATTTTGCGCAGGTCTCCAGAGGTGTGGGAAAAGTTGCAGACTAAGGTGGTTAAATTACTTGAGGCCTGATTTGAAGAGAGGAGCTTTCTCGGAGGAAGAAGAGAACCTGATTATTGAACTTCATGCAGTTCTTGGCAACAGGTAGTTTACTTTCTCTCTCTTCAACGTCGATCTTTTTCTCACGAAGATTTATGTTTTTTTTGTCATTTATTTCTGACTCGCAGATGGTCTCAAATAGCAGCTCAATTACCGGGGAGAACAGACAATGAGATAAAGAATTTATGGAACTCTTGCCTCAAGAAGAAGCTAAGGCAGAGAGGCGTTGACCCAAACACCCATAAACCATTATCAGAGGTTGAAAATGAAGAAGACAAAGCGCGAGCGACGAATGAGAACAATGAGAAATCATCTGTGGGATCCCATGAAATAAAGACAGCAGAACATCCAAATATGGGAAAGGCGTTGGAGGAGAGTGGCCGATATCCACTCGAAGTCTCCTTAGGCTGCAAGCTGAATACCGAGAATCCAGCCGCTACGCCGGCTGCGCATGATCGTCTCTTCCGAGATGGCTGCTTTCTCACCACCTATGACGGCTGCGCCACCGGCAATCTGGTGGGGCAATTTGCATTCCAGCAGCCTAGCTGTGGCCTCAATATTGGGCTTTCTAAAAAGCCAGATACAACTCTTTCATTCAATTCAAATTCCAGGTCCTCTGGCAGTCATCATATGTTGTCTGATCAGTTCAATTCCAGTGTTTTGCCCTTAATGTTTCCGTTCATGTCGACTTCAAACGTCTCGACGCCGACACATATCAAACATTCAGTTAGCGTTGCTTTAGACACCACCACAAACTCTTACGGCGGCGCTTCTTATGGATTCCGAACCTTGGGAGCAACCACGGCAGCCACCGGCTGCAATAGCAGCCCTTTAGCCACTAGTAATACTGAAGTCCATATCAATAGCTCCTTCTTTGACAGATTCTCTTGGGGACTCACAGACACAGAAAAATCAAGCAAAGAAGCACAAATTCAAGGATTAGAAGGAAACCCAGAAGAAATCAAATGGTCCAAGTACCTGCCGTCGTCGTCGTTGTTGCTCGGAACTACCACAATACCAAATCAATGCCCAGAGGTTCCCTTCGCAACGAGTGATGATCAATCAAGCATCGCTTGGCATCAGAGCAACCAGCTGCTTAACTTGCAAGATTCGGACATAAGCAGCAAAGATCTACAGAGACTTGCTGAAGCTTTCGGACAGATTTTCTAGCCCATACGTGATCTTTTTAACTTGTGGAAAAGTAACGACAGTGAAAAAGGGAAATCTTTATAGACGATCTTCGACATGAAAAAGGCTTGGCGAAATAAGTAACTTTCTTTTCTCTTTTACAGGTGTGTTTGCTGCTGAAATTTCTTCCCCTTCGCGTAGTTTACATAGGTCCAGCAGTACATGGATTTTTGTGTACTGAATCGCTGTGTGGATTGATGTCAGAAATATTACAGGAATATGGGTTTGCTTTGATTCGATCTCTTGTTATATACATTTGTGGGTCTCTTGTAATCTTACATGGATATACAATTGAAAGAACTTTAAACATATACAGATTTAGATAGATATAGATATATCTTAAATTTGAGCATCTGGGTTTTTCGTCACATTCTGACAATAAGTGAAGAGTAGATAGTGACTTCTCCCAGTAAAAATATACAGTCATCACTTCTTCATAGGTTCGTCTACATTCTATCTGGTCACGCCATATCTATCCCTTTCTGGTAGGCCTGTCTTCTTGTAACGATGAAATCGATGTGATTTCTGATAAATGCTTTTCTTATGAGGCATTCAAAGAGCCACATCCATTCAATGGCTGTCCTTCACAGACGTGGATAAGTTTTCTATTTCACTTTTTGACAGCCCTCTTCTTCTTTTTCCTTTTCAGTTGCTGTTGTTTACTTCACTTCTCATTTTCCCTTGTTCACTAAGGGAAATCCTCTGCCTTTATTAGTATGCTGTCAACACTCGGGCTTTTCTGGCATTAAAATCTCGTGTCTTGAAAGGTAAAGAATTGATGCGATGCTGCTCCAATATTACAAAGAGGACGATGAGGTGAAGAAGAAGAAGAAATGAAATTGCCATTGAGACCCTCGGGAAGGATACAAGTCATGGAATTTGGACAGTTTTGTCAATTACTATAACAATCGTACCAAAGTTTTATGTCTCAATTATATGATCTCATTTTTATTATTTCACTCAATCCAGTAAATTTTTTTAAAATACAAATAATATAAATCAATAATCATTAAATCATTTCGATTTTTTCTCCATTTCTATCTTTATTTTTTCTTTAATTTTATACATCCACAACTAGCTCATAGCCTCTCATGTATACTTTCTTTTACATATGTTTTAATTCCATAAATTTTCTTAAAAGTTATTTCACATAATTTTTTTCTATAAATATAATTTCTAAACTTCTATTATTAATAGTATAATTTCTTATCTTATCTTTTATTTTAATTTAATTTAGTCTTATTTAATGAGTACGTCAAATTTTTTATACCGTAAGATATAAAATTGTTAGATATAAATTAAATATTTATATTAAAAAAAAAAAGGACCGATAAAAAAAAGTAGATGAGGAAGGAGGTCCAACCCCACAAAAAACAAAGTGCTATCGAGCTGCTGGTAGAGTAATTTCGAAGGTGACTGTTGAGCTGCTAACATCCATTAAATTCTGGTCCTTAGGATATTTTATCGGCTACTAACACCTTAATTGCGTGGATCTGATATATATATTTGAATTATTTAAAAAATTATAAGAATTATATAATTTAAAATATTTATTAATTTATTTATATTTGAGAAAAGTTATTTTCTTTTTATTTATTTTTATTTTTTAGGATTTGTTTGGATATAGAAAAGTTTAAAGAAAAAATTGATAAAAAATAAAAATAAAAAAATTAGATTTAACAAATATAAATATTTTAATGTGTATTTTTTATAAATTTTTTCTTTATTTTTTATACAATTTAAAAATGTAAAAATATATATATCTTTATTTTTTTTATTTATGAGGAGAAAATAAAATAAGGAAATAAAATGTCATATTACAGGGGGAATAAATATCAGCACCGCCACGTTAGCCACCGGCGATTAGGGCGGTCGAAGTCCGCAAAGGTGTTACAGCCGGCCGACGCTAGCCGATCGCATCCGCTGGAGGCTGGTTGCGCAAGGACAGGGACGGTAATTTTTTTTTTTCCATTTTTCTTTTTCTAATATTGCCTTTTTTTTAATCAAAATTTTATATTTTTATTTTATTTTATTACGATTAAAAATATTTTTTCTCATTATTATTTTTTATTAATTTTTGTCAATATTTAAAAATAACATCTCTTTTCCCTAAAAACAATGGAAGATTCCTACGCCAGTCTTCATAAAAATGGGCCCGCACCGCGATGGCTCCTCGCGTACGGATCCGAGAGGGCTACATCAAATTACTCTTTCAAAAAAAATACATTAAATTGAAAAGAGGGAGTAATTTTTTTTGTAATTTAATAAATTATTTTAAAAATAATAATCATAATTTAATTAACTTTTTTTTAAGAAAATCAAAATTAATGATTCTAAAATACTAAGATAGTGTATTAAATATAAAAGAGTCGAGTTAGTACCTATTGAAGTAGGCAGATTGATAATGATAATACGATTTGTATTATTTAAAATTTTAACGGTATTGATATTTATTTATCTGAGTCACTGTTAAGGATTTAATTTTTATTTATAATTAATAGAGAGTTTGTGGTCCTTTATTTTATATTTATATATATATATATTTTATTTTTGATTATTTAAGGTAGGTGATTTTATTTTTTATAATTTTATTTTTCATTGTTAAATTTTCAAAATTGATTATAAATTTTAATTTTAATGATACGTAAATGATTACTTTTTTATCTAAAATTATAAATTATAATAATTTATTTAAAAATTAATAATTAATATCTAATTTATATTTTCCTAAAAGAGTTCAATCTCATTAATTTATTTTTAAAAAAATTATTAAAATTAACAAATAAAAATAATTTTAATAAAAATATCATATATATATTTATATATTCAGTGATGTTAAAATTATCAATTTTGATATAAAAAATAATAAAATTAAAATTAAAATAATAAAATTTATACTTAAAATTAATAATTTTATTATAAATAAATATATAAAAGGATTTATATAATACGTGGCCATCTTAATCAGTACGTACACTGCGAATTGACGAGGGGAAAAGGGGCTGAATTAAAATGGTTCACGTCTGTAGTGTGGGCAACAATATCCACGTGCAAGCGCGTACGCCCGATGCACACCGGCATTGCTTGACAGATAATATTACCCGTGTAACAAATTATTTAATTTTATTTTGTAAAAATAAAATCTATATTTAAATAATGTTTCAATTAAAAAAAAGATAAATATTAAATAATTTAGTTGGAAAAAAAGTAATTAGAAAATATTTGTTATATTTTTTGTTGTAAGATTATATCATAAGGTATTGTATTTTGAGTTGTTATTAAAAATTTTATGTATTAGTGTGACTTAGTACTTGATATATGCGTAAATTGATTTTGACTTGGTTATTGCGCTTGACCAGGTTATTATAATTGTATCGGATAATTTAAATAAAGAAATTTAAACTGTAAAAATTCAGAGTTAATTTACATAAAAGTTAATAGATAGTCATTTATATTGTAAAAATATATAACAGATTTACTCATCTCTTTGTTTAAATAAAAATGCAATTTCATCCCATTGTCCAAATTTTTTAACTACTTTCATGATAAGAGTATTACGTACAAATAGCTCAACTTCTGAAAATAAGAGACATATACAATGGCTATTTCTTCGGATGGAGAACCCAACTGATGGATCATATATACAGACCCAATAGAAGTATTACTTTTAAGCGAGTCATCAATTCATTATAAGGTTTCTGTACTTTTATTTGATGATGCGTTGTTAAAAATTTTTGTAAACTCTCACTATAATATGCTGATGCATCTTTAGATTCGAGTTATTGTACATGTTAAGGACCCGCTCGATCTCTCCTAATGGGTCGAATTGAAATAGGTCCGATCTTCATTTTTAATAAGTTGGATCCTATACATTATAACAGACAAACAAGAGATCAGAAGATGGTGAAATGCATTTCTCGATATATCATCAGACACTTAAATTAGTAAATTTTTTACAATAGTGAGAAAGATAGGAGGATACAATGTGCGTGGATATACGTAGGTAAGAGATTGAGTGAATTGTGAAAGATTAAGTTTCGGGAGGTGCATTCATAAGTTGAGTGGCTTGAGAAGTGGTGCACTCGTAGCCCAGTGGTTTGTGAGAGAGTAAATTGATACTTTAGAGATACTTATTAGTTCAAATTCTTTTCTTGTGAATTCTCTCAAATCCCCCTCCCTGCATGAGAGAAGAGAAATTTATAGATTTGGGGCCGGTGTAACCTTCATTGGGTTTCACTGCTAACATTCACTATTCCTGCTGTCTCTTTGAGCATATTTGAGAGTTAGAGTGGTAATTATATCCTTTTTTTAGAAACGCTGGAGGATTGCGCATAACATCTCGAGACTAGCCATTTCGTGGGTAGAGGCCTTGCGGATATCAGCTAAACTATTAGGATAGCTATTGTGGCTGGGTATGATGAGCTCTCTTTGCTCACGTATGCTACATTGTCAGAGCTATTGGCGGCCATATAGAAGAAGCAATCATGGGCGCCACTCTGCATACAATCTTAATCTTCCTCTTCCCTCTGTATAGTCCCAAGTTGACCCAACTGGACCATTTGTACTGCTACTTGGGCCTTCGCCTAGAGGGCTTGTGCAGTGGGACACTAAGATCTAGACTTCCCCTCCGCGAGCTCTATGCTCCTTGGGTCTTGGTTTTAGGTGAATGCCTACTAGGCCGTTACTTTTCTCTGAGCCACACTCTTGACCAGATGCTTCAATAGAAGTCCAGTATTAGCCAGAGTTAATTAGAGGGGTCTAGTTCATATTTATCTATTATATTATAAGTTAATTTTTTATAATTTTATTTTCATTATATTAAAAAATTTGGAGAGCTTTTATTCAATCTTATTGGTTCTTAAATTTTCCTTTGCCAAAAAGGATTTTATATCATTTGTATTTTCGTAAGTATTTTATATAATGTTACAGTTGTAATTATCCTATTGTAGCACACCCTAAAATATATGAATTTTGATAACATTTGATTTTTCTTTATCAATAACGCTGTATTTTATTTGTATTTTTACAAGCATTCTATTAATATTATCATTATGATTACCTTACTTTTAAACTCATCTTACAAAGCATGGGTCAAAATTTTATTTTTTCAAATATTAATTTTATTATGTTGTCATTTCCTCGAGGCCTACATAAATAAGAGATAACAAGATCGTCACCAATGGACACTGAGGGGATACATCTCCTAGAAGGAGATGGATGCATAAGTGCATCTCTAATCCCCACCACTAGAAGGGGCTTTAATGGTGAAAAATTTAAAATAAAAAAAATATATTATAGTTGTTTTTAAATTTTTTTAATTATTAACATCTAATAAATAATTAATTTAGATACAAAAAACCCTAAAATTTTATTTATATAAATTTATCAAAGTTTTAAATCTTATATGTTAAATTCTTTTATCAAAGTGAAAAAAAAAATTTCAACACCCTTTTATCTCTGATGCTCTTGGATTTGAGTCGTCAACGGATTAAGGTGCCGCTGGGCCTTCGAGTCAAATTGACGTGGGTCCCTATTTTCGTACTCCTTAGTTTGAATCCCACATACTACATTTAAAAAATGAGATGTTAGAAGATTGGTGAGACTTGCTTTCTAATATTTCTTCCGACATTCAAATCAATAGTCTTTCTTAAAAAATGAAAGATGTAATGGCGAAATATATGAGAGACGATGTAAGAAAGGGGGTCTCTTGAATCTAACTCAGAAGTTGCGCTCGTCGTGAAGTGACTTTTGTGGTGGTCCGCTTGTAGAGAACGGCTTTAGCATCATGAAGGCGAGAATTATGAAGGAATTTTCAGAAAGCTCGGCATACAGAGAGAAAGAGAGCTCTAGAGAGCCGTGTTCGAGGGCTTATTTGATTGGGTATGTGAGTATTGATGTGTGCATACCATTGGAGTTTGTCCCAATAGCTTCTTATAGTCTCTAGGCTTTTTTAATTTTGCTTGGGCGGTAAGGTTGACTGCCAACTGCCCCGTACAGATCTGGTGGGTTTGCATGAAGATTATGAGTGTTTATTTAGGTAATCGCAATTAGTTGAAGGGGATTCCTTCCTTCCTAGGGGATATGTTGCACGTGGCAAATATTGCAGCAAATATTAGAGTGATACGCTGAGTTGAGAGTTATAATTCTCAGAGAGATCTAGATTTGGGATAATATTCATGGTTCTAGCTAGCTAATATAGGTGATCTTCGGTACGAGGGAACGGTGATATGAGCTGTCTAGCTAGTTCAGGCACTACTCAAGTCAATGAAAGTATTGATTGGCCTTTAGGCCTGCAAGCCAGATGTCTCTTGCGCCAATCACCAAGTCTGTTAGCCTTTGTGTTAGGCTGGTTCATTTTTTTCGTCCCCATCAATCCTGATAGAAATTGGGCTATGCCAACTGATAATATTTAATCATCACATATTTAATATTTTATTGAATTCAATATATATATTAAAACTAATTAGATATTCAATTTAATATTCTTTTATAAAATATTTCGGAACCGTAATGTCCCCTCATGATACCAATAAATTATCAAAAAAAAAAAACCATAACTATATGTAATAATTTACCCTACAAAGTGGCTCATTCTTTTCTTACTCGTTTAAGATCGAAAATTTATTTATATATTAAAATTAATTTTAATTATATAATCTCATTAGCAAAAATTTCTCACAGGGCAAAACCAGGCATGCTATTGGTCACATTGAAAGTGATTTTTTAAAGAGAGGAGTTTAACCAAATTGTATATCCAGTTTTAGGTATTGTAATCAACGTCGTTAATCCTGCATTTTGTATTCTTCTTTTGAATAGATAGACAAGAAGATGATGACTGTTCTTTACACTTTGATGAAAGTTTGAAAGAAATGGGAAAGATGCAATATTGATTTTTACTTGGTCGAGAAAATAAAATAAAGTATAAATTGAAATGCCATGTCTCAGCATTGTGTTGGGACTCAAACTGTTTATTTGAATCATGATGAAACAATTAGTAATTCGTGATAAATATACAATAATGACCAATAATAAAATAAGACGTAATTTTTACATGAAACATTCTCTTAAGAATGACAGAAAAAAATCATGAGACGGTATGTTCAAAATATCTTAATTATACAATTAATTTGGTTATATAAACCCCACAAATACAATAACTAGACATATTATATTAAATAGACCGAAAAATAATGATTATAAGACTAAATAGTAGAAAATATAACCGGTAAAATGTCCTCAACTTCAAAAATAGCATACCCAATGTCGGCGAAGATTGAAATACTATCCAGATTTCAATCGGATATATGATTGTTCATTTTCTCCATTTTCTATCATTTTTTCTTTTTTTTTTCCAAGACAGCGCTCTATTTTTCAAAAAATATAAGTAATTAACTCTAAAAATGCGAGAGTGCACTTTTATATTGTGACCCGTGTTCGAGCGCCCGTCAGGCGCTCCTCAAGCGTGGGTGCCACTGAAAACTGTGCCTCTAGCCTGCCTGAAATGTGTTCTTTTTGGAATCAGCATTTCAATGACCCCTCAAACGCATCTTGAGTATAAAAGCCACTGGATTGAGCACCTTAGGTCACTGGATTAGGCATTTCAGGCCTCCCTCGGGCGCACCTCGAGCGCTCTCTCTCTGGAATTGGCATTTCATGCCTTGGTCGTGCGTGTCCAAATGAGTATAGGCTTACTGAATTATCGAATGACATGTCAAATAGGTATGAACTCATATGAGAGTGATTTATAACTCAACACATAGAATATATAAATTAATGGCGTCAAACAAACTTAATTAAATATTAGGACGCAACCCAATAATAAAGATCGTTAGATTAACCAAATATAAATCATAGTGTCTTAAGATATGGCCAATACTTCAAAGTTTGGCCACAAATCAAACCACATGCTCAACGATAACCTAAGAGTAAAGACAAATGATCTCTAACTCATATCCAAACATTCATAAACCATGCCAAATCATAAGCCAAAGGCACACTGCCAGAAATGCCTACCTCTGCAACCAAAATTTTCAAAACTACAATTCAAAACCTTATAGAATTCTTATAATAAATAAACCTCCTAAAACTATTCCTCAAGAAATATTTATTCATAAAAAATTCTTATAAGATATTTAAATTTGCTAATCTAAAATGTTACAAAATATGAAAACAGTAAACTTAAAATTTGATAATATATATATATTATACAAGATAAAATAAGAAAGGTGATACTAATCATCAGATGCAATAATGTAGGAAAATATGATAAGAGAATAATGATCAATAATAATTTTACTCATAAAGATCAAATATTGAGAGTCGAGGCTATAAATTTTCTTTAAAACCCGTGCCTTACGCGACTATCTGAGGCTAGTTGATGGGTCGATTTTACATTAATTCTCATAGATAAGTTAAACGTCATTTTTTGAATCCATGGATATTAAATTACGATTTTTACTTATAAATTAATATATTTATATGTATTTAAATATATTTCTTTAATTCTCTATAACAATTCTTACTTAATTAAAATAAAAAATTTTATATCAAAAAATAAATATATAAATTTTTTAACAATGAAAACAATCAATATTTGTAAATTTCAAAGTAGAGTTTTTATCAAATATTTAAATAAAAGCAACTTCAAAAACCTAAGATCTACAGATTTCAAAATTTCTATACAATTTTTATAATATTAGGTCCAAATTTTTAAAATCTCACGAATTGATATAATTTTCATAAAATTGTCATTCAAATACAATATAAAGCAAGCAAGACAATATAAGATCATATACACATATATTTAAATAAGAATTGAAAAAATAATATGAAAATTTTAATAATAAATGAAGAAAAAAATTTAAATATATTCATATTAACTCAAATATATCAAAAATCTAATATGAAATAGCTTTAAATCAACTCATTTCACCTTCTCCCTCCTCCTCATTCTCTTATCTTCTTCTATTTCACTCTTTTCTCTCAAATTTCAGATAAAAATGACTATAAAAGAGGTTGAGGGTCCTTATATTATCAAACTATCCATAAGGGCAACTTATACGTTCATCAGGTGTGAGGCCGTTATGCAGCCAACACACATGCATGCTTCAACCATGCTCGAGTACCATTCATCCTGTCATGTATGCACGAGTGTGCCTTATCTATACATAAGTTTCACAAATACTATAGATCATACCCGAGAACCAAATACTGTGTGAGTCAGAAGCACGTTCTCCTTTCACAAATACTTAATTTCCCATCTAAATATATAGCTTTTCTCAATAATTTTTCTAATTTACTCAAAATCTGATATCATAAGGTATAAATTAGGAATCTGAGTGTTACATTAATTATATCATATATGATTAATTCCTCATCATTTTGTTGAGGTGATATGATAATTTTAATACTCATGTAACGATTTAAACCTCATAATATTTTACATCTTGACAATAAACCAATTATATCAAAGTGAATTGTCTTACCAATCGTAATATGATATATGAGTTATCTTATTTTAAACCGACCACAAAAAAAATATTTTAAGTAATTACCAAAATGCATCCCTTTGTCAAATTCTTTAGTTAACGTTCAATGAATAGAAGTTAAATATAAGAGTTGTGTTAGGGACATCTTTTATCCATCTTTAATAATATGATATGTTATTAATTTATTTATACTGACAGTTTATTATAAAAATATAAAAAAAAATAGATTTTATATTACCTAAATATAAGAAAAACAACTAAAATATGTCCTTTAAATATATCATTCTTTGGCAACTAAGTGGGCAAAGGGGCCCAAAGTGATTCCAAGAAATAGCATTTCAACTCTCAAATTATTAAAATGATTGAGGAATTGTCGGCAAGGAATACTTTATTTCATGCTGAATTTCAACGGATTGATAAATTTATTTTATTATAAATTATGAATCACACATTTAACCAAGAAAATTTGGGGTTCACACCTCAATTTGGGTATTTTAACATAATTTTTGGAATAAAATTTTTTAAATTGAATCAGTTCAAATTCTATACAAAGTATAACCACTTTCAGTCGAGTTCCAGTTCAATTTTTTTTAAAAAAAATATCACGAAATTAAATTTAAAAATAATAATAAATTATAATTCATGTGTGAAAATAATTAAAAATTAAAAATAATAGGCCAAGCAAAAAAAGGTAAGATTTGATCTTGAGAGGTCAAAAAATCAAAGATTGCCGAACATTTGAGACACCGAGTAGCAAAGTGGTTGAGTAGTCATGCTATTGAATTGCCAAGTTGCTTAATTTTTGAGGAACCGAGTGATTGAGTGGTCACATTATTGGGCCAATAAAGAGTCACTAAGTTGCCTTAATATCGAGCTAACGATACGTTAGGTCGCCTTGTCAAACTGACACAAGATAAATACGAGAGATCATTCTATTGTATTCGTATTGTCAGTTTAGATAAAATGTTAAGTTAGCAATAACTTCTAGGCCACTATTTAAATATCAAAACTTAAAAAGTATAATTCAATATCAAAAATCCAATCAATAATTAGAACCTCAAGAGACACTTAGCACCATTGAAGTAAGAAGATAATGGATGGACTAATAATGGTTATGAAGCCTAAATAAACACTAACAAAATCCCAAAATTATTAAAAATTGTAAAGTTAAATGGTTATCGAGACACTATTCTGATCTGTTAGTAGCACGAGAGATATTTTCAAATCATCACAGACCCTCTTACTAAAAAAAATGAACATCTTTGACTAAATATAGAGATTTTTTAATATTAAAGAATTCTAAAAATACTTGTTTAAACATAATTTCACAACACTCGACACGCATAATAAAGTTAAAAGCCTATTTTTCAGATAAAATTTTTACTCAATAAAAACTTTCAGGGCACAGACCAATTCTTTCAATAATTTATTGATCCTGATTTGAGTGTTAAATAATAATTTAAATAGTTAATTTTGTGTTAGATTAAAAAATACAAAAGCTTAAATAAATATTTTTAAAATTAAATCCATATTTAAGGCATATATTAAAAATCAAACATCACATGATGATTTTAAGCAACTTCATTTGAAATAAAGAAGCACTTTTCTGGGGTTGGATTTTTTGAAAGAGCAAATCAAATCAAAAGATCTTTCTGGCCTCAAAGTTTATAACAACTTACAAAAGCAACTCAAAAACTAGAAGCGAGTGGACTTTAAACAGAGGCGTTAATTACGCGATTTAAATACCGAAGTAAACCAAAAAGTTAAGTATTATTTTTAATAGAGAATTATTATTTGTCCAATTAAAATATTAAACTAATCAAATTATTAAGAATTTATCTAATTTATCTTTTAAAAAATAAAATTATGCTGATCCATTGAATAAATTTATAGCATTTTTTTGAATAATAAAGTTAAAAAAATTATATTCTTTCTAATTTAATTATAAAAAAGTAGATTTTTTATCAAATAATTAATTATGGTAAATGGACTGTATTGTCCATGGCACGCCTAATGTAAGTAGTGTTAAAATGTGTCGAACATGCCCCACTATTTCAAATTGTGCCAGATAAAAAAAAGACGACATAATTATCGTGTCAGCTCACAGTACAGTTGAGTCGTGCTTAACACAACCTGTATATAAATATATATATATATATATATATATATATATATATCACTACTCTCTATACTCTAATATAATCACTAATATAATTTATTTATATATATGACTTATATATTAATAATATTATTGTATAACTTAATTATTGATTATATCACATATTTTTTTAGTTTTTGTAGTTAAAAAATTTTTAAAAATATTGTAATACTTACATATTGATTATATTATATACTAATAGTAATTTTGAAATACTAAAATTATAACCTATCTCAAATACTGCTACTCCTAGTTTTGTTCGACCCCAGAAAATATTTTAATAATATATGATAATTTTTTAAAATTAAATTAGTTAATATTATTGAAATGGGCTGTTATAAAAGTGTATAAAAATTCATACTTATGAATGCTTTAAAAGTATTAAATATCTAAAACAGACATATAAAAAAAAAAGAAATAATAATTATGATAAATTTAAATTGAACAAATATTTTTAAGTGATACAGGATTAATAATTTTTCTGTACAATCATAAACTAAATTAAAATAATTAATGAAATATATTATTCAATCAAAGAGCACTCTTCTTATTGTAAAAAATTATAAATTCAAAAGGTACGTACAAGGATGCTTATAGCCTAGGTATATAAAAATATCCTTATACATTGTTTAAGATAATGTTATTCTTTTTTATAATTTAAATAAAAATTAATTTTAAATTTAATATAAATAAAATCTCATATTTTTATCATCGGTGATTCATTATTATTACATAACAATTTATATTATATTTGTATTACCATATATTTGATTTCTAAAATTAAAAACTATAAAAAAGAATTATTAGTTTTAAAATTTTAGAAATCTATACATTATTTCCATAATTTCTACAATAATTAATATTATTATAAATAAATATGAAATATTTAATAAGTTTTTTTAGTATTTTGACAATGTATTAAATAACATTATTGCTATTTTAATTTAGTTATTTTTTTAATTTTAAATGATAAGTTATTTTATACAAAATGTACATATTATATTACCAATCTTTGTGCTAAATATGTTTTATAATTTTTTTTATACAGAGAAATTAAAAAAATATTATTCTATTTATTATAAATTAAGGGAGTTTAGTAATTAACGAAAAAAACAGGATGACACTGAAAATAATAAAAATGTGTATTTTTTAAGAATTGCTTAGATATAAAAAAATCATATTAAAAATCAGATCATTTTAAATTTTAATGATGAAGATAATTTTAAAAGTGGTGGTAGCAAAACGGGAGGTAACGTAAGTGCTTAAATTTTAAAGTAGGTGTTCTTAGATGTATATTTTTAACTTTTATAAATTATAAAATTAAATATTTAATAAATTATATAAAATATAATATATTTTTTATAATATTTTCTGTAATTTATTTTTTAACATTATTATAAATTTATTATACCAGAAGGGTCTAAATTTAATTTTTAAAACATAAAGTTGGGTGAAAATTAAATACTTTAATTGGATATAATGTATTTTCCTTTTTCATATTCTATAGGGAGAAATATCAAAACGTTTAACAAATGTAAACAACTGCTTGGGCTGGGCTTGAGATCGGCCCAATCCATTGTAAGCCCAAGTACATCCCTCTATTAGGCAGCAACCAAATATCAACATAATTTTCTTTTTTTCCAAAAAAAAAATATTTTCAATCTTTTTTGGTTTTTTTCATATTTTTTTTTTATTTATGAACCAATATTATACCATGCAGACTTATCAAATGGGTAATATTTTGATATTAAATAACATTAAAAAAAGCAAAATAACCTTTATGATTTTTGATAATAAAAACTCCTATGATATAAATATTACATAAAAATATTTAAAATTTTAAGAATTTACGTATGAATATTGTCAAAAATATTTTAAAAAATTAAAATTTTAATAAATCATTATTTACATAGAAATATGTCTTTAAAAGACATTAATTTTTCTAAATTTTTTTATATATAATTCATAAAAATTTACACTTATAAAAAAAAGCTTCTAAAATTTTTTCCGTGCTTATTTCAATAATCATATAACTCGGTCATATATTTTAAAAATTTTAAAATAATCTAACACTCCGATTTTGACCGAATTTACTACATATATCTGCCTACGTTATAATTTTTAAAATATTTCTAACTATACTGTTATTTCAATGATTGTGGCTTTATGATTTCTAATTAACAGAGTAGATAAAAATAATAAAATCAAACTTATATACGAGATTGTTAAAATATTATTTTATTTTATAATTAATAATATAAAACCAAAATATAAATAGCATATCTAGATCAATACTTACATCCTTTAAATAAAATATAAAAAATTAATTTATCTTTCTTTTTACTTGCTAGCTTCTATGAGCATGGAAAATCATGTAAAATGGGCACTCAATTTTCCCATCTCAAAAGACTCACCTAAAACTGTCGTTATTTGTGCCCCAAAAAATAATCTTATTTTTTTAATTAAAAATCAAATTTATTTAAAACATAACTTCCCCCACAATTAATATTAATAAGCAATATTTGATATTATAGTCTTTTAATTAATTTAAAATAATTATTAAAAATTATTAAATAGTCCAAGGAAAAGAAAGAAGCCTATCCAAAATATCTAAAATTATTTAACTATTTATAGATATCTGATTAAAAACAGATTGATGCAATAATTTATCAAATTGTTTAGAAACGGCCATTATAATTGAAAATTTTTATTTGTATTATCACTTGTAAACTCATAATCGGATTTTTTTTTAATATAATAACGATTCTAATAAAATAATTTTAATATCGGAGCTTTTATTGCCAAAGATACACTAAGTTAGAAACTTTCTTTTTAGAGGAGGTCGTGATAAGAAAAAATATTCCGTATTATGCCTAGTTAAGACAAATAATCTCTCATGCACGGAAACGGAATTATGGGTCATATTTGGTTTGGGCCGCCATTAGCTGTCTAAGGGTCATCTTTAGCCAACTGAAACGTTGACCATCCTTTGGCCCTATAGGCCATATTTCTTTTGAGCTAACTACTTTTTTGAGTTAGCCCATTTCAGCTGTCCCATTATTGTTGAACCATAATAAACCCTTTTTAAGGCAGGATATACACAAAAAAGCAGTAAAAAAATAACCAAATCCTTTCATAAATTGAGCTTTAGGACAATATGGTTGTTCACATTACAGGTTGCATGCGACAGGCAACCTCATATAAGGACACAGATAATGGCTCTGCTTATTGCCCCTCATTTTTGGGAGTTCTCTCAGCAGATCTCTCTAATTCTTATTAATATATGATTATCACATTATATTCATAATCAAATTGGTTATATTGCTTCTTTAGTAATGACATTGCCTTCTTCAGTAAAATCCAACTCATCTGAAAACCAGGTTATGGCAGGTATTGTCACAGGGGTAGGCACAGTCGATAAGCTTCACGCGTGAGCGGTCAAAGTACCAGTCTCCGACGGCTATTGCAACCGGCTGCATATGAATATAACATCGAGCGTTAGCATACAGTCGACATGGAATATACTCAAGGAATGTAGACATCGGCAGTGGATGTGGTGATTAGATTTTAATTATTTTAACTAATCATATGGTTCTAATTTTTTTAGTTTATATGAAGAATCTTATTTTTTAAAAAAATATTACAGAACAGTTCCAACATAGCCGGACCGTGTTGAAACATGACAGAATAAAAAAAATAAAAAAATAAAATATTCTAACACATGTTGAAGAGTTTCAACCAAGTACGTATGTCCGATGTATAGTTTGGGAAAAGTGTCAATGCTTCTTAGGACAGAAAATATTACACAGCAAGGATGCATGTTGTGGCAACCGCAACATCCATATTACAACAGCAACAATAACATTAAATGAGATAGACTATGTTAATAAGTTTTTTTTCATTCTATTCAACTTAATACTATATATTATTCGAGAGTAGAAGTAATTTTAAACCATTTATTATTATCCTAATCCAAGTTTTCCTGAAACTACATCTACATTTCTTTCTTCTAATCACATCTTTCTTTCATCGCAAAAAACCAACCACAGTGAAAATGATTGATCAAAGTCAACCAATGTTTCTAATAGGATCCTTCTCGGAAAGGTGCAGTATATAAAAGTCGCATCCGAGTTATGTTCAAGAGGTTTAGAGGTAGGCCTAAATGATTTAGAGGTTCAGAAGAAAAGTCATGGTGCAATGATAAAATTATTACTGTGTGACCAAATAATCATTACTGTTTTGAGTCGTGAAAAGCAACTCTTTGGAAAATCACCCATAATAAATCAAAAAGTGATTTGACACTTCTCTGGACCCCGGACAGAGCGGGAGCTTTGTGTACTAAGCCACATTTGAAACGCTTTCCTCTGTACAAGAAGTAACCACGATTACAGTTTTCTATGTACATTTTCCATGGTAACTTATGTCTAGAAGAGAAGCCTTGGTACATTTTACTCAATGCCAATTAAATTTCTTTGTTTGCAATGCATGACCGATTGTATGACAATATACTTCTAACATGAGAAGAAACATTTAAAATATTAACAAAGAATGCAACAAATTAGATAGATAAATTGTTTTAACTGTGTTAATGCATATTCATGTTAGTGTTAATGGATATTCACATTAATACAGCATGCTTATTAATCGTGTTGTTTTTGAGTTTAATACATCAACCAAAAACACAACAATATTGCTTTATAATAGTCGACCAATTAATAACACAAACTCATTCAATATAAACTCAAACCCTTTCATTTCATCAGTGTTGTGTTTCACATGGTTCCCCCTACTCTTAGGCACACTAATTAAGGTATGAGCTGATTAATGTTTCAGTGCCCTTGAGATGATCTCTTGGTTCCCAACTGATGGAGACAATGGAGACCCTTTTTTACGAACCCACATTTCCCATGTGAAAACCATCGGTTTTTTCTCTTCCTTTATCCCCATCTCGTAAGTACAGCATAGTTATAACAGCCCAGACCTAGAAATATTCACATTTCCTTCATGATTAAAGTTTGGCATGATGAGAGTATTAAAACCGTTCCACATGATATGGCACATACTTAATAATTTATTGAAATGATTAAATAGAAGGCATTTTCTTCATTAGTTCAGTCTTTGAGGGAAAAATTAGTTATTAAGAAATTAATTTTCTTCCCACACCATAAATGAACCAATTACTCATCATAAGTTGCTGAGGTAGATAATAATAATGGATAATTTTTTCAAAATTAAGTGAACAATTTTCAGATTTACAAAAGGATGTTTGTTAACTTCCGTACCAAATTTTCTAATTTAAAAAGCCTTTCCGAAAAAACATATATCATATTCTTTGACAAAATTTTGTAAATCTCATAAAATAAGTGAAATGGTCAAGGAATAAAAACTGAATCCAAATTCTTTGACAAGAGAACGTAAAACATGAATTCAGGTATCTAATTAATGCCTAATTCTGCATTTCAAATTTTGAGAAAAAAGATCCATGAAAATGATATGATCTCATAATGTTTTTTTTTTTTAATTTAATACAGAGAATAGATGGTGGTTACCTTGTTTCCAAGAACAGGGGAGTCATCAGCGAACCAAGTGTCCTGCCTCTCTGACTGGCAGTGAGCGAAACAAGAATTCATGAACAACCCATTTTGCGAAGAGCTTGAGAAGCCTCTCACTGCATTTAACATTTGATTTCTGAATCCTGCAACATGCAGTTGATGAATAGACTGCAAGTATAGACTTAGCAGCAAATATCCAAAGCTAACACATTACTTTGTGAGCCACTCAGCCTATACAATCCTATTACAACCTTTATATAATTCTTTTCTATATATAGAAAGAAATGTTTTTATAAAAAATAAAAAAAATAAAAGGGACACACTTTCTACTTATACATAGAAAGATGATTGTAAAATGGCTGTATACGAATTATACAGGTACTATTTCTCTTACTTTGTAGAAACTGGATCTGAAAAGCAGAACAACGGGCATGGTTCAATTTGCACTCGTGCCATTCGTTACGAGGATCGGCAGCAGGTGGAGCTAGACTGGCCTGGATCTGAACTTCAGTTGCAAAAGGATGTATTAAAATTGCCCCACATGACATAACACATTTGATTTTTTATTGTAATAATTGAAGGTTACAATTTTATACATGTAATTATAATTTTGTTGGAGAAGAATAGCATTTGATGAAAAGAATGGCGTTTAAGAAATTAAGAAACCGGTCACCTCCCAACCTTATAAAGACAGATTATCCATCGTATAGTAGGATGGTTGAAGAAGGTTTTTTCTTTCTTTAAAGAAATTTTCTTTTACAACTCTTTTACAACTATCTTTACTTGTATAAATGGAGAGTGTGGGTTCCATATAATTTTCTTTTTGTTTTTTTATAACAAAAATCTTTCTATATATGAAAAAGTCTTGTACGGATAAGGGCAAATGGATGGTTAAACTCTATGCATTTTACCATTCAGTTTTTGAGACAGAAAATATCTGTGCACTCATGATTGTGTTAGACAGCAAAAGGGAAAACCTGAGAAAAATCGGTTTAAGGTTCTTTGAGAAAAGAATAATTTCTGCACTTGGTTTTGGTGTTACAAATCTTGTACATCAATTGTTAAGTTTATGGATTTGGATACACTGTTTATGTGTAAATTTTAGGATTATAGTTTGTGAAGTGATACAGCTTCATAATGATCCGAAAAGCATTTTTTGGAACCTTAATTGGGCGATACCAGAGATGCTACTGCTGGCGATTGCAACAGCTTCACAACTACAGATAAATGTTAGATCTTGGTGGATGAATTAAAAGAGAAAAACATAAAAAATAAATGAAAAACATTTCCAAGAAATATTACCTGCCATGCATCATAAGCTGCATTGAGAAGGAACAGAGGGGTTTTGACGCTGGCAATTATGTTCTGAGGGAAGAAGCACTGTTACAGAAGCACAGAAATGAGAACTGTAAATAAACTTAGTACATGGAAGTGCCAAAAAATTTTATTTTATTTTATTCATATCACACAGACTCATTCAATTGCCTTAGAAAAATGGATGGCAGGATTACCGAAACTGGATCCAAGCGATGAGTACACGAAGAAGGTAGATTCCTTGCCACACCCTGCAAGGATCATACAAAATCTGCTAAATGCATGCAGATAATGCTGCATATAATGTGTGTTAAACGTGCATATTCATATTGATATTGGGTGTCACAAATACAAAAGAAAAAAAAAATCTTGTGACCATAATAAAAGTAAGTTATATTTTAGAATTTGACAGTTTTGAATCAACTATTTACTTATTTGAAGAATTTTAATCAATTTTATTACAAATCATTGAAACATACCCTAAAATATTTAATCTATGCATGTTTATATCTGTACAAAACATGTGTATTTAGAATTCTTATAATATTTAAGATTTGAGGTATATGATGGAAAAAATGGCCAATATATCAAAATATATCACCATATTGGCCAATATTTTCATTTATGACAAGAATTAAGCAGTTTGATCAAAATGGAAATCAAATAATTTGGTATAAACTTCTTGCCGGGCCAAGAGAATGCTCTTTCCTAAAATTGTCAGCATAAGAAATCTAAATTCAAGTACCTGTAAGCCAACCACACCTTGGAAAAATCTCCTTAAAGTATGGCCACCTGATACATCCGTTCTGTGATGCGGAAACGAAATCTCAATCCGAAGAAGAAGGATTTCACCAAACCAAAAGAAAAAAATACCAAATTGTAAAATCATGAGGAGTTATTGTTATTACGCGTCGAGGAACAATCCAGCATCGCTGAGGCATTTCACTTTGGTACTTCTAGGAAATAAGTTGCGGAACTCGTCACAGTGAAGTATAGATGCAACGCCCCCGGCAGAGCATCCAGAAAGAAGAGCCTAAAGCATAGTTAGAAATAGCTTTAAGAAATAGCAAGAAGAAGGAAAGAATTGCAGAAAGCAACACAAATAAACCTCGTTTGCATTTTGCATTCCCTTTCCCATAAGTTCTTCCATGGCAGCCAACCATATGCGTTGCCCTCTGAAGTACAGTTGTGAAGCCTACAAATAGGAGCAACCATGTATGATTTCACAGCTAAATAAATATTAGAATATTTGAGACCTTTGTCTTTGTCTTATATGTTTATTCCTTCTTGTTTTTCCCCTTTCGGACTTTTTTGGGAGGGAAGGGGGGAGATTTACTTTGTAGGGTAGGTCACTCGTTTGTGAGGTGCACAACCTATTGTGCATAACTTTTTTTGGTTTTCTGGAATTGTCACATAGTTAGCATGATCTCTGCACGGGCAGAAGCTTGGCATAGTGTAACTACTTGTCAGGCACGTGATGAAAGTTTGAGCAGTTGAATGGCAGAAGCTGAGCACTTGATATACACGCAATCAGGGTTCAAGCAGACAATTGGGGAATGCCCACGTACAAGCAGTGCTCTAGCAAGAGAGTGCAAAATGTTGCACACAATTGGTTCTCAAGTGGCAGATTGGTTTTTCATATGAAAAGAATGCAGTTTTTCATAGTTTTCTCATATGTTTTCCTCCCATTCTTGAGAGTGAACACGAGGGAGAGAGAAGGAAGAAGAAAAGGGGGAAGGTGTTGTTCTTAGGCCCGCATACCATTTTTGCTCAGATTTCTTCAATTTTCAGATATGTTGAACTAAATCATTAGCATATTTCTACCTATTCAGAATTTTCATTTTCACTCTCTGTTAGTGTAATCTTTAAGTTTCCACTTGTGTAGGGCCATACAAGTGAAGTTTAGTAGAGAGAATATTTAAGAACTAACATTGAAAAATGCAGTGGGCTTGTTAATCATGATTAATTAGTGTTCGTTATGATTGATTAACATTTATCACAGTTTCTTGTGTTACATTGTGGTTGAAGTATTTTATAACCTTGTAGATCCAAGCCAAGGAGGGAGTGTTTTTTCTCCTAACAAAACGATCAATTAAGACGAAGACTGTCAGAAAATAATATAATAAGTAAAATTATTTTTGACTGCTCATGAATGAAAATAATATAACATCATTAATGATTAGAAATGGCCAATAAATAATCAAACGAACCTCGTCTTGGCTGTCTCCGGCAAAGGAGGCACCATCACAATACCGAACCTTTACCCTATTCCAGTTGAAAAAATCTGCACATTCGTCAGGAGCTTCAATGAGTATTAGGTTCATCTTTGTTAGAGCCTCAAGAATGTATAGAAAAAGGAATAATCAAACTACAAATGATAGAATTGAAAATACCTGGATTTTCCTCAGGCTTGTTGCTCAATATTCCTGTAAATGGTATTTGTTTTTCCATATAGTTAGATGAACCGCGTCGAGTTGTTTTTCTGTAAACACATGTTCTATGGTCATTGCACCATCCTCCTCCCTGTGAAGAATATGGAAAACATGCTCAAGCTCTAGGAATGAAATTAATAGTGAGAAAAGCATTCATAAAACATGTAATCGCATTTCACCTAACAAGCTTCAACACTCTTCCAGGACTTAAGTGCTTGTGACCAACACTAGCATTTTTTTTTTTACTTCATTTTTACTTTGATATGTTTTGACATGTTGAATAATTTTGTAATTCCAAAAAAAAAAATAGAGTTCATAGTCCAAAATATAGAACATCTGGGCCGTTTTTTGAGATGTTAAAGCACACATATTCATATTAGTATATTGCTAACTTTTGTACTGCTTCTTCTTCTAATCTTTTTTTTAGACGAAAAACCAAGAAATATGTAATTTTTATTGATAATTTAGTATAAAGTAATGTCGTTCATGAAAAATGTTCTAATATCTATAAAGGAACTATGATTTTTGGTTAATGGATACCAACGTATCGAGTCCGCTATTTTAAAAAAATATTGTGTTAGTGTGGTATCATGTTCGTGTTCGTGTTCCTTGTCGACATCCATGCTTCTTAGTATGTCACATATCAGAACTTCTGCAGCTCCAAAACAGAGCTCAAGACATGGGCACATAAGCACAATGCCCATTCTTCAGAACCATTGATTCCAGAGCAAGTCAGATAGGTAATAAAACCACACAATTTCACTTCATATTTCCAAAAAAAAAAAAAGATAGATATATTATGAAGAAGCAGGTTAAAAGTAGCAGCCAAGCAGCCACATTTCAAAATAAGTGAAAACAAGAGCACAGCTTTATTTTCACTAAATGGGTTCGGCTTTAAAAATTCGATTTCATTATTTTATTCGATTTAATGCAATATCTTTTAAAAGCACAGGTAATTTTAAATAATTTGTTATCACAACGCTTTAAATTTTACTAAGTCTACATTTTTCTTTTTTCTTTCAACCACAACTGACTCATATTTTTTCACTACTACTTCCTTTTGTTGGGGTCACTCCCATGTGGGAAAATGCCGGCTTGGAATATATCGGAGTGAATAATTCCGGAGTGGAATAATTTTTCCGGAGAGGAAAATTTCAGGAGTGAAAGTTCAGGAGATGAAATTCTCCGGAGTGGGAAATCCGGAGTGGAAATCCAGTAGAGGTTTTCCAGAGTGGAAAATGCTAGAGTGCATTTTCGAGGTGAAAATGCGGGAGTCCATTTTCGGAGATGTAAATGCGGGAGTGGATTTAAGAGCCGGAGTGGCACTTGCTGGTAAGGAAATCTGGAATGGATTTCCGGAGAGCGAAATGCCAGAGTGGCATTTTGCTGTGTAAATCCGGAGACATTTCCGGAGTGCAAAGGGGTAATTGCCGGAGTAGCCATGCCGGTTAGAAGAAGACGGTTAACAGAAGGTTGATTGGCTGTGAGAAAAAACCAGTCAACGGGATGTTGACCGGATGCTGTGTATGCATTTTTCCAGGTTAAAGCAATATTGCCGGTTGCGCCAAGGTGACCATTTTGCCGATTGGACAAATCTCAGAGTGGCCAATTTTCTGGAGTGGCAAGCTTGAAATTTAGTAGTTGGTGTTACCAATATGGAAACAACTGAGGTTGCTGAGTGCAATAATGTCCGAGGACTTTTGCACAGTTTGGCCCAAGGATCTGGATGCAGAAAGCTCAAGAGGACTTTGTGCAGACAAAAGGCTGAAGTCTCTGTTAAGGTCCAAGGACTTTGTCAATGCCTGGGAACTGTAAAGACAAAAGTCAGTAACCTGCAACATTTGCTCAATCAGCTTTTTCAGAAAGGGAAGTTAACTTTCAAAGATGGCACCCGACTGGTTGTGAAAGTCAACTTCTTCCAACAGAATGACGATTTGTAGGTTGGCAGTGATTTGCAGAGTTGGTGGCAGGTTTTATCACACACCACCTGCCTACTGGGTAGACAGTCTTCGGGCAAAATTGTACATATATATATATATGCTTGCTAGGCATGCAAGCAGTGTGTGTGTAGAAGAGAGGTCTTATGAGAATGTGCAAGAACTAGTGAGACACACAAGGGAGAGCACACTTGTAAAATTAAAGAGAGTAGAGTGCACCACCAGTGAGAGAAATGAGAGAAGAAAAACAAAGAGAGAAGGAGAATGAGAGTTTCCTTGCTCGGAGTTGTTTTTCTTATTCTATCTCGGTGTGTAACGGATACTCTGTCCCGGGGTTTTTCGTAACTAATTTTATATAGTGGAAGCTTGTTCAAAATGTTTCCAGTGGTTTTTCCCTTTGGTTTGAAAAGGGTTTTCTACGTAAAAAAATTGTGTTCCTTCTCTTTTCTCCCACATCATGTGTGTTTGTGCATTCCTGTCTGGCCAGTGTTAACTGACCAACTGGCATTTTTCCCAACACCTTTAAGGGCTCAAACCAGCTTAAATGTCATTCTCTTATTTTAGCTTATGTAAGTGCAATCTCTAAACGTTTCCAGATCCATATATTTGATCTTACCTTTTAATGTGACTTTACTCATCCATCTTAATATTTTTCTAAATTTTTCCTTTTCAAAATACATGAGACAATTTTTAATAAAATCGAGCAGGGTGAATGAATTAAAAGTGTGTCACAAACCTCTAATTGAACAACCCAACTATTTGCCCCTGACCCGAATCCACGGTGCCAATGGTAGCCGGGTAAGGTTCCATCCAAACAAACTGTAAGAGTAGTAAGACACGATCAAACTTCAGGATACAGAAAGAGAATTCAACAATAAATAGTTAATGCCTATCAGATTCAAGAAAATTAGTGAGAAAATTGACATAGTTTGAAGGAAAGATCCATAAATGTAAGTAATTTTTACACAAATTTCCCATGATTTTTCTTCCCTTTCCGTAAAATTTTGCCAAATCCGTATAGAGAATAAACAAGGGAACATGTAGGGTTCATATTATTGGGGAATGGGATAAGGTTGCCAGATTCGTCCAGTTTTTCAGATCACATCATAAAGCTTGAAAACCTTGAGACTTAAAGCAGGATTCATAGCTTCTGAACCGTAAGTTTCCTCTCTTGGGCAATTTTTTTTACATCACAATTTGGCAGAGTGGATTAAATCGTGAACTTTAGAAAGAAAACTGAATCTTAGAAACAGAGTAGGCAATCTGAATTTCGAATCAAAGTCAAAAACAGTGAAGCAATGACCAGAAAATTAAGAAAGAAAAGGCAGAGAGGCAAGAACCGTGGAGATCCAAACCCAAAAGCAAACGCAGTAACAGACCAATCAAAAATTTCTTCACAAGCAAAATACAATAACAGATTGCATATGAGGAAATAGAAAAAAGAAATGGACAAAAAAATACCAAAAATATTTAAAAAATGAAATAGTGGGGGAAAAGGGTAAGCATATCAACGGTAATAAACCTATTGTGGGGAAGGATCTAAGACACCAAGCAATTATTTATCAAACTCTATGAAAAAAAAAGGAAAATGATTGACAAAAACGGAATCCGTCAAATCCACAAAAAAGAGAGAACAGTCCAGCAATTTTTTTTTTCCCAGGTTTTATAAGGATAATGACAAAGATCTGAGCTTCGACGCTAAGCAAAGGTGGATAATCTCTGTGCAATACCCAAAAATATAATTAAAAAATAAGATCTAAAAGGACACACGTAAACTAGCAACAAACAGCACCCATAGAGCACCCAAATGGTGGGGGAGAGAGAGGAGATACCAGCGCCTTTAGAAGCAGCTCCTCGAATAAGAGTGAGGCCAACCACTAAAGGCGAAGCAGCATCAGACTCAGACAGCCCGTAGGACTCCAAGTATGAAATCTCAGTGACATTAGCGTAATCCAATCCATCAACCCATCTCCCAAACATTAATCCCAGAAGTGTCCAAACCCACAATAATTTCTCCATTGCCGTCTCTTCCCCTCCCACCTCTCTCTCTGTGTAAATTTTCCTCTTCGATTCGACTTTATTAGTATTTCACTTCTTCAAATATATAAAGATAATCGTTCCCACTAATTAACACAATGCTGAAGATCTTTTATTGCCGGATATTAAAAAATTTCATCTACATAGATCAATAGAGAATATTTGTCGGCGAATATTTCCTTATTTTATTAAGTAATAATGGAGCGACAAAGGAGGAAAGAATGCATCACTGGGTCACAGAGACAGAGATCTGTGAACCCATCTTCACGAGAGGAGAGGTAGGGATGGAAGAAGAGAGGCGGGATCTTGTGAAAATTGTTAAGATTTGCGCGTGGAGTCGCTCCTTCTACGCATTGAGAATTTTTTTTAAAAAAAAAAATTTCTTCAGTAAAGCAGCGACGCACTCAGAGTCTAAACGCAAGTGAGCTGAGTAATACTAACGTCACTGGGAGTTTACGGAGTGTTGCTATGACAGGCGCTTAATATCGCCAATTCGAGCAGCTTATCTTTAAAAGGTGACCGTTAACATGCAGGCTTTGTGTATCGAGCCCATTTATGATAAGTAATTTATGGGAAAGAACAATTTTAGAAAATAATAAAATAAAATAAATATATAAAATCAGATTCCAGCTTAATATATTTGGCTGGATTTACCTGTACCTTTTAATTTAATTATAATAAAATATATTTTTCTAAAAAAATCCTTTTATCAGTATTTTTTTAAAATGAAGTGTAAGATAGCACAATCAAATTTTATGTTTTATAAATTTGTAATTAAATTTACTGAAAATATCATAATGTAACAATTTAAGAATGAAGAAAAACTTAACAGCGCTAAAAATTTTAATGGTAAAAATAAATCTAAATAAATAAATAAATATTTAGATAACTGAAAAAAAGAAAAAACTTTTATGGTATAATTAGTTATTAAAATTGAATAAAATAAAAATATAATAATTATTTTTAAAAAATATAATATAATAATAGAGTAAATATTATTATTCTCATATTTAATTATTAAAATAAAATAATATATAAATTAATATTTTATTATTTGATTTATGAAATAGTACGATAAATTAGGTGAAAATAGTGATAATAATAATAAGACATAATAGTAGTAGTGGTGGTAATAATAATAATAATAATAATTGATGGGTATGTCCATAATGGGTATGTCCATAATGGGTTAGCCTAATAATAAAAACTACTTAAATGCATCAAAGAAAGCCTAAACGCTAAGGCTTAGGCCAGTTAATGCCGTTGCCATGCGTGAAAGGCAAATTGGGCCGCCAACATACTCCCATAAGATGGTCAATGTCTCTATTGATCGAAAGCATTGTAGTAAGCATGCCAAAAGAGGAAAAACATTGCATGGGTCAGGCCCAATTGGCCCCACACTTTCATACACGACAAGCAACGATCCATTTTTCTGATTTCGCGCCTTCCCTGAAGCCAGTTTGTACTAAAAATAACATTAACAGATTCACCGTCCTTCCCATGAGGAATGTGCTAGATTTTTTATTCCTATCTACTGTAGACTCTAACGGTAACAAAATGTAGAATGAATGCAAGTAATTTTGAAAACTGTTACTTACCAGAAAAGAAAGCAATCCCAACAGATTGTACAAGTCAAGCATTCCTACTCAAGGAATGTCGCCCGACATAGTGCAGGAATTGCGCTTTTATAGCCAAGAAAGATCGTCCTGTCTTCCATCTATATAAACCCACGGAGTTTCCACTCCAAGGGACGCCAATTGCTAAGTATACACACGCCAACTGCTAAGTATATAAACACTCACTTCTAAACATACAAACACTTATTATAATAATTTCACGCTAAGTTTTCAGATTCTAGAGACGCTGCTCACTCTCTAAAATCTATTCTTCAAAACTTTCACGCTTACAGAACTTGGTCTCCTTCTCATTCCCCGTGAACACTGAGTTGAAAAATTTGTGCTCATCACGAGCCACCGAAACGTCTCTTACGTCAAACTGTATCAATAATAATACGTAATAATAATAATAATAACAATAATAATAATAATAATAACAACAAAATAATAATAATAATAATAATAAATGGTAATAATTATTTTCACATATATGGGAATAATTATTTTCTAATAAAAAGTGAGAATAAATATTACTGATTAAATTGTTCCAAAATAAAAAAATATTTATTTATTTTGGAATAAGGAGAAAATATAATTTCTATTTTCTCCGATTAAACGCTACTTTATTTGAGTTTTTTTATAAAAAAAATCAATTAATATGTGAACAGAATCATCATATTAAAATAATCATATATATATTAAAAATTTTTATTCTCAAAAATTTATTTTTTCCTATTTTTGTTCTCAAATATAATTGTTAATCTTATATTATATAAAATTTTAGGCCAAATAAATATTATTTTTTAATTATGGCATGTATGATTCCTACATATTTAAAAAAAAAATTTAACTAGACATCTATTTTTATAAAATTTTTATATTATGTGGAGATAATATCAATAATTAAACATTTTCTCACTTTGGTATATAAACATTTTTTAATGAGATATAAATTTTAATTCATAAAATTTTTATTATCATATTTTTTACTAATTAATTATGTGTAAAATGGCTCTGCATGCCTGAATAAGTGTTAAACTTTAATCTGTTAGAAATAATTTAGATTCATAAGTACTTAAAATTTAATTTATTAGAAATAATTTATAAAATTAAAATTATACAAAAATCATTCTTATTTTAAAGTATCAAAAGATTATTTTTCTCTCTTATCTTTCTTAAGACTTATAGAGTTTTTAAATAATTCTTATGCATTTTAAAATGATAGTTATAGGTTAATTTTTATAGAGTGAAAGATGACCATTTTTATCAAATTCAAATTTTTGTATACAAACCAAACAAATTTTCATGTAGTGTATCTTATTTCTCTATCAATCTCTTTAATGCTACTTTTTGTCATTATTCTACAACTTGTCCAATTATGATTATCTCATCATGCAGGAAGGAATCATTAATTTATTACTCATTGTTATTAAATTATTCAATAATAATCAAAAATAATAATTTTTTTAAAAATTATATGACATTTTAAATTCCAATCCCATCAGTATTAATTATCTAATATTAGTAATTATCAAATTAATAATCTAATTAACTATTTATTTAACTGTGTACGTGAATTTCACGTTGATACTTCGACCAACTAAATAAAATAATATGAAACAGATACAAGATCCAAAATGCTTCGTCATTATGTGGTTTTAACACCGACCAAACCGTGACGTCAAATCTTATGTAATGAGTATTATCTTAATCGGAATAAAATTAGAGTAAACTGCTATATATGTCTATCGGATATACCAATGTTCCACGACACTACAAACCATAAAATAATATAACTCAATCCATGATCACATATCAATTCTTATACATAATTATTGTCCGAATAATATGGACACTAACTACCGTCCGAAAATATAAATATAATATCAAATTTTATCAAATTCTAAACTAAATTTTTTGAACTGATCTTTCTTTAATTCAAATCGCCCTACAAATGTTCGAACATTTTATTTGAAAAGGTTAATGAAAAATAGAAAGTAAAAGTGAGTAGAAAGTCAACAAGGTACTTAATTTTACCATTAAACAAATATAATTTATATTTAAAACGTATTAAAATGAACAATGTATCAAATTTTGATGCAATATTATGAAATTTCAAGACAATATATTTTCATAATGTTTCAGATTTACTTATCATATTTTTTTTAATTCAAGTTATAAAATCATACTAAAATATGATTTTCGTAGGGATCAAGGGTCAATATAACCTCACCAACTAAAAGAAACTGATAATCGAAACTCGTATTATGTTTATTTTTATGCAATCAAATTATGTATGCTTCTATTTAAGGTTTGTAGGTGGGCTGTCATACATATAAACCTATAAATAGAGTCTAACGTCGCTTTCACCCACAAATGATAGGTTTAAACTTTGATTATATTATAATATATTATCCACTAAATTATTACCATGGTCCAATGTTTATATTGATAAAAATTCTACACATTTCTTCATAATTTTTGTATTTTCTCAATTTTGAGAAAATGTTCTTGGTTCTTAAAATAATTATAAAGTTTTCTCTTCAAATTTTATAAATTCTTAGCATGCAATACTGAATTATAAATTTTCTAAACATGTAAAATTGCTCTTAGCAAAATAATATAGAGAAATTTAGCAAACAGTGTAGACAATTAGTAATGATATGGAATTTGCAATAATTTATCTCGCTAGTAAACATGTAGGGTAATTATACACATTTTCGGAACATGCAAAAAATTTTAATTAATTTTTTAAAACATGCAAAAACTTATGGAAGAAAATCAAATATATAAAATCATTATATTATAAATTCAGAATATGTATAAGGAAATATTATAGAAGCTAGCTGAAATATTTAGTTTACATGTACTTGGAGTTAGCCAATCAGACATCTAATATTTAATTGAAAGATTCACAATTAAACATCTTTCAGACATGCTTCAAACATAAATATACTAAAAAATGTGTTTAATTGCCAATCAAATATCCCTCAAGCTTGACATCACTACCCATTCCACACCTGAACTCAAATATTACAAGTTATAGGTAAAAAGACTTATACCCTAATTTCTTTATGCCCTCATATCGTGGAACATCACTCCCAATGTATTCATCATTATCAAAAAAAACCTAATAATATTGATTTTTATTATTTTTATACTATGGTTAGAATAGTAAAATTTATCCCATTTAGATTTCTTTGGATAATTAATAAAATACTCACTAATAATTCTAAAATTTAATTTCTTTTCTTATGAATTATATATTTTAATCTCAGCTGGATATCTCAAAACATGTAGATGTTAAAGACTTGAGTTTCTATCAACCCATGACATAAAAAAGTTTTTAAAATTGCTTTATTAGGAACTTAATTAATAATATATACAATAAATTTAAGGGTTTTTATTCATAAAAATTTCTATAAAGAGGTACAACTCAACATAATTTTAACAATATTTATTAAAGTATGATTATATTGTTTAACAATACCGTTCTACTGTGACATTCTTGACATAATATATTGAGTACATATAACATGTTTTTCCGATAACTTAGTAAAAAGAGCCAGAATATTATCTTAATTCATTATATTTATTGTAAGGTTTGAGTTTAAATATTATTTTAATTATAATTAATTAAATTAAAATAATTAAAGTTAAGATTAAAGAAAAAAATTGAGTCAAAAGTTATTTTAGAACTAAATTTCTGTGAATTGATGGATACTTGATTGGCGCTCGACACATACCCAGACATATTCTAAGCTAGGAGGTCGAACCTAATTGTCGCTTGAGCAAAATTCGAACGCACTTTTCAAATTTTCTTGCGATGATGTGCGCATGAGAGATGCTCGAGCTTACTAAGATAGAATGCCAATGATCGACGTATACCGGAGGTAGCATTCGTGTGCCATTGAGTTTGTCCGTGGAGCTTGAAGCACATCCGATACGCGCTCAAGTGCCATTCTATTATATATATTATATCTAACTAAGTTTTGATTATTTTTTGTCAAATTTTGACAAAAAAAGAGAGAGAGAGAGAGAGAAAGAATGAAAAGATGATAAGAGAGATAAAGAGAAAGATGAAATTAGAGAAGTTCAATTCAAGTGATGTTAAGCAAGATTTTTGATAATTTAGTGTAAAGAAAAGTGTATATTGTTATTGATTTTTTTTTATTTTTTTGAGTATTTATTATTTTAAATATTTATAGATAATATATTTTCATAACTAAGATAGTAGTACTTTACATGCATGAACTCTTACTCCAATTCTTTATAATTTTTGAGAAAATATGTCCTTAATTCATATACTTTGAATTTTTAAATTATTTTTCTATAATTTTCTTATATGTATGTATTGAATTAATGGTTATATAACTCTTGTAAGTTTTAATTTCATATGTAATACTCTTGCATATTTAAAATCACTAAATTTATAATTTACATGTTCTAAAAATTCAATAATTCGTCCCTGCATGTATATTATTTAAAATAAAATATTAAAATCTCAAATTGCTACTGATTTTTCTGCAATTTGGTTTGAAAAACTTATAATGTAGTATTTGTATGTTCAAAAACCTGTATATTTAATTATTTAAAACGATTATGAAGAAAATTTCATAATTTGTTCAAGTACTAAGAATATTTTCTCTAAAATAAAAAAATACAATAATTATAAAGAATTGAATAGAATTTTCATATGTTTAAATATCAGACAATATAATAAGTTTAACGGATAGTATATTATAGCATATTTTAGCATATCATAGTAATAATAGAAGTTCAAATCTATCATCTGTGAGTGAAAGTAGCATTTGATCCTATTTACAGAATTATATTTATAGAGTTATAAAACGACGACATCACAATTTTAGTAATAAATAATTCAAAGCCCCATAGAAAATAATAGTTGAATTTTACAACTAAGGAAAATTTTCTCGAATGTGCTAATATTATGATGACATCATTATCCATTTATAATCATTGTGACTTCTTTTTATCCATTGGATTAAAATCTAACAGATAAAAAATTAATATCAAAAAATATAAAAATTGTATACTCTAATTATTATTTTTATCATATTAATATACAAATATTTTAATCTATTTTAAAAAAATAATTTAAATAAAAATACTTATAGATTCTATTATTTTATTATATTACGTATCAGTCATTAGATTATAAATGATTCAATGACTGAGAGTTGTATCATAGATATTGATGCAACTAACCATCAGTTGAATTTTTTTTCTCTATAAAATCTTTCAAAATTTTGAGACAAATTTTTTATTTTTAAATATATATATTTTTAAATTATTGATGCCATGGTAGCTTAATAAAGGAGTTAATGGCCCTTCCTAACAAATTAGTCGGTGATATGCCTATTCGTATTCTTTCATTCATGTAAAAGATTGGTTGGAAGACTCGATTTTCTATTCAAACTTATTTATTTATAAGAATAATTGAAATTTGAAGTTATTCTAAAGTTTATTATATAAACGAGTTAAATTTAAATTTTATTGGACTTAATTTGTTTAAGTTTATAACTAATTTGATTGAGTTTATTTATTAACTTAGGCAAGATAGTTTTAAATTAAAGCTAATGATATATTTATTACTGAATTTATAAAAAAATTTGATAGATTTATTCAATTTTGTTATTAATCTTTTTTTAAAATTACTATTAATCTATTTTTAAATTTAAATAAATATTTAGTATCGGTCATAAATTTATATCAATTTTTATGATATAATATACTGATTAGATATATTATGACAAATTATCAGTAAAATTTATGTCTTTCACAATGAAATCTAAAAAAAAAAAAAACATCACCTTTATCTGAAAAAAATATATTAAAAAATTACAGTAGGGTTTTTTAAATTGTCTCTCATGTGTAATGATATATTATATTTGATAATATTTTATGCCGAATTCAATTTTTAATTTGATGCATGTTTTTTTTTTTTTTTGAAATATTGATATTTAATATTGTGGTGTTGGTCAAGAAAGTAGGAAGATCACTGATCAACCATTAATATCACGTGGCGTGCACGTGACATATATTCAAAAGCTAAGTACACCTATAAAAAACAACCTATAATTTATGTACATAGCATTATCTTCAACGTACCCTAATAACCAGTCTTAATCAACATAAATTTCTATTTTTATGAGTAATATATTCAAAAAATTAGGCCAATTGATATTCAAATCAACTCAATTTTATAGAATATAATCAATATATATATGTATTATGAATGAATAATATCAAAAAAATAGGCCTAGAGAAAATGATTGATTCTCTTCAACGTGCCCAAATTATAAACTTTTATTAAAAATATATATTTTTTTCATTTTAGATGAATAGCATGTTTTAAAAATTGTCACAATAGATTATAATGTGTAATTAATGTATTTTTATGTAAAGATTATTCATAGTTAGGTATTATTTTAATCAAAAGATTGTATTTAAGAATATTATATATTTTTAATTACTTTTTGATGAGAGTATAATTTTTTTAAAAGTATTTAAAAATAAATATATCCATATATCAGTTCCAATTGGCCCAATTTAAATTGTAGATAGAAGATAATCATAATTTTAGTCTTTAATAACCAGTCTTTGATACTAAATTATAGTTAATAATTTTTTTTTAATTGCGGGTTATACAAACAAAAATATTCTCACATGAATCATATTTTTATCTATGTAGGACTTATATGATAGTTAGAATAGATGATAGTGAATATATTTTTTAAATAGTAAAATTATTTGACCAACACTAAAATCTATTTTAATACATCAATAAAGAAAATTTAACTGATTTTTTTAATCTTAATAAAATATTTTATTAACCCGATTAAATTTATATTTTAAATATTATAGCTCATTTTATCCCCTTGAGATTAGTACATTTTTAGGATCTTTTTACAAAAATAATTACATTAACTATTTTAAATCTACCCTGTCAAAAATAATAAAGCATAGAAGTATTAATTGACATTATTGAAAAAATTTATATCAATTAGAAATCATTAGATAATCACTAAAATAATGATATAAGATATATTAGTATTGAATGAATATATCGACCAATATATATTATATTGGACATCCTATTACTAATATTTTCTAATATTGTGATAAAATTATGATTCATTATCTTATTGTTAGTATATCATAATATATTAACTGATATTTATATGTCAATTTACAATTCTCAAAAAATATTTTCTTTTGATAAGTGTAATATTGATACGTATTATTTGATATATCTAATAATAATGCGGTAATTGACATTTCTTTATTCAAACAATGTGTATAAGTCACAATAGTAGTCCAGGATCACATTAATAGCCAAATCCTTATTGGAACTTGATGCGTCCCTGGTATCTGACTTATTGTACGGATTAAGAGCCACTCAATTTTCCGCTACGAGTTGAATTGAAATAGGTTTGGTCTTTATTTCTATTAACTTGAAACTTATACACCACAAACTATATACAAGAGATTAAATAATTGGTAAAACTTATTCCTTGATTGATCATTCAACGCTCAAATAAAAAATCTCTCCAATGAAATAGAAATATGTAAAAGGATATGAGAAAATGCGACAATGCACATGCACGGGGATGTGAGAGGAGGATTAGGCTCTTGTAATGCGCTCAATGGGGAGAGGTTTAGAAAGATGGAGGACGGGGCTCCGGTGTATCGTACTTGGTGAGCGGCTCACTAAGGTGCACTCGACGGGGAGTGGATTCACGAGGAGAAGAAAGAGCCTTGTTGGGGAAAGAGGGATTGGTTCTTTCTAGATTTTTTTGTCTCGCTTAAGGATTGCTTTAGTTAGGAATTTATCGATCCCTCTTCCCATGAAGGAGAAGGATATTTGTAATACTTCTTAAAGAAAGCTTTGGTGTTAAGGCTCATGATAGGTGTCTCGCTAAATTTCACCATTCGTTAGGACGTTGACGGGAGCTACCATGTTAGATGTCGTCTTGTAGCAGTGACGTAACTATAATTGGTGGTTGCCGATAGGGGCCATGCTATCTCTCGCGTTGGTTGACTGGACTATCGCTGACAACGGGCACGACAATTCCCTATGTTTAATCGTCTTCATTATTGGTTGGGACCTATTACGCCAATATCTTTTGTGCTACCAAATTGTTATCGTTGAGGTAGAGAGTGGATTTCACCGTAATTGGCTAAATTGTAGAGACTATTCTCTGTCCTTGGATCACTACCCATTCTTGGGCTTGTTTACAGTTGATGGGCAGATTGGACAATTCCTCAACCTTTTTCCATGTTGGACTTAGTGGGCTAGTTGTCTAATCGACCCATATCGTAACTAGATCGGCCCGTGTCATGACTTGATCCATCAGAACTTTTGAAACAAGACATAAAAATTTTAATGTTTATTTCCATATAGATGTCTTGTGAAGATACAGGCAGCCAATAGGATGGTAATAAATCTGCATGGAAACCATGTCATGTATCCAACCTTCAATCAACTTCATTTTGGTTTCCCTCTACTAGATCAGCCAGCCGGTATCACCATCCATCAATGCTAGTAGATCAAAGTGATGAGCACTCGAGAAAACAATAGGTATGATCAAACTACATATTTTGGGCATTACTAATATTATATAACTAATTATACATAAAAATTAACACCTAATATCATTTTCGATAAAACTATAATAAATTTTAAGAATGAGTAGTGTTACTTAGAATGGGGTATGAAAGGGTTTACCATCATATGTAACTACAAAAATAATCATATTCTTGGCATTTCTAGTACTATACAACCAATTATAAATGAAAAATAATACTTAAACTGTAAATTGATTACAATTCTATAAAATTATACAACACTTATTAAGTATTCTATTTTTTATTGGGATTTTCTACTACCGAGTGGACCCATATATTAGTTGTCACATAATCATTTTTGTAGAACAACAACAAACTTAAAATATGAGTAGTGTTACCTGTTATAAAAAGGAAAATGAACGGATTTATCTTTGTATATAATTAGAGTAATAAAATAGAAATGACGGTCTTACTGAAAATTGAATACAATTCTATAAAAAAATGATGCAATAATTGTTAAGTAATATCTTTTTTTAATCGTAATTTTAGATAATTTGTTGAGTAGACCCACATATTAGAATATACCTTCATTTGCAACTAGAGCAATATTTATCTTTTGGGTATTCTTAGTGCCATACAACTAATTATACAAGAAAAACAATACTCTTACTACAAATTAATTTTATAAAAAAAAAATATGATATGGCATTTGTTAGGTGATGTCTTCTTTTATTATGCTTTTATATTTTTTTAATAAAAAATACTCTCATTTTTTAATAAGTCATCTTCTTTAATTGAAAAAACAATTTGGCCTTACTTAGCCTTAGTTTATACACAATATTCATTTAAAAATTGGAATCATATGTCTTTAAACTAGTTGAATTATGAGATTAGGTAAATTCTTTTTAAAATATTGTTCAATTTTGAAAACGCAAGAATTATTGCTTTATCTGTCTCGTCTATACAGTTTTATTCTTAAAAAGACTTATCGGAAAGAACATGAAGTATATAATTGTAGGCTACAATATTTTAATCAATCAATGTAAGATAATTTATTTTTATAACATAACTATTATTGAATAGATAATCATACTGCTATGTATTTTTTTAAGAACAAATCTGTACAAATGCTACAATCATGTATTATAATCCTCACATTTTAAAAAAAAACAATACATAGAAAGAAAGGAAGTTAACATTGAAACTTAATTATGGTATCGTTGGTGAGATGATCCACCACCCCAACAAAACCATTTATCTTAGAAACTAAGATTTTTATTGGACCCCTAAGTGTATAAAATAAGTTTAAGTTCCCATGATCATTACTTTCTCAATATATAAATAAATATATAAATAAGTATATCTAAACAAGAAGAGGCCCATATTCACTCCCCCTCCCAAATTTTTTTGATGGTTAGATAATAACACTTTACAAATTAGCTCGTTAATTATCTTCTATTATGAAATAAATTCCCAGTATATAGAAGTCAATACAGGGTGAAGTTGAAATAGTAATGTTAGCGTCTAAAGTATTTTTATTTTTCCTCATTGTTGGATGGTGAACTGAAACTCCATCTATGTGAAATCAATGTCAACTTTACAAAAAAGATTGAACTACCGAACCCGATCCTTGAGATCGTGAGAAAAAAATATCACCAATAATGTACTAATAAATTAAGCAATCAATCAGTACACATATTTTACATGAAAACCCCTTATAAATAGAATGAAAAAATCATGGGGTATTGAGTTTATATGAAATCCACTATAAATATGAGAATGGTTTAACAAAACCAAAACTTTTCTTGATTTTTTAGTAGTATTAATAAATCAATACAAATATAATAAGAAATAAAAATTAAAAAAACTACCAGTAAAATATCTAAAATTATAAATTAAACAACGCACCCAATGATGGTAAAAGTCAAAATATAATTCAGAGCTTAAACGGTTTAAGAAAAATATTTTTATTCTTCTTTTCTCTCTTTTTCTCTGGAATTGCTAGTCAAAAGTGCTCATTAGGTTCAGAAGTCACTATTAGTAACACTCATGCACAAGATAGATGTGAGCCAGTTGCAGCTTTTTTTTTAGCTCAAAAGTAAATTGTGCAAGCCTCGTGCGAAGAACTTTTCCAAAAATTTTATTTAAATGAAACATAGAGCAAACCTAATATGAAAAATTTGACAGAAGTAAAAAAAAAAAAAAAAATCATATATCCTATGGATGTTACTCACAAGGGAATAAATTAAAACTTAATAAACTCCCACATATTACCTTGTGGGGGCTAACACCATTCCGACTATCTCTCTACATATCTCCGCCTTTTCACTTTGTATCACTTTTTTCAACATGTTTGACTCATTATCGTATGTATTAGCCTTTTTCAGCATCAACATCTCCAAATTAAATACATGTCTTTCACAATGATACTTCAAATTAATATGTTTTGATCAAAAGTGAAATAAATGATTTTTACAAATATGAATTGTACGTTGACTATTATAAATCAACACATTGTTTTTGCTTGAAGTTGATTTCATGGATAGACTTATTTATTCATAATATTTCATTGCTTAATTTAATTATCAAAATGAACTCAACCTCAGTGGTAAGTAGTGTAACACAATTTGCAATCTCAATCCCCACTTACCACTCATTATGTGAACTTGATCAAATATTTCAAAGCAAGTTAACATCATCAGCCATGTTAGTATTTATGAACTAAACTAAATTAGGTTTGTCGTTGCTAAAACACGAATATACTTTAAAAGTATTCCAGAGATATTTATGGATCTATTTCACTGTGAACTAATATTCCTTCCCGAGATTGAAAAGGAAATGACTAATCGCACCCACTGTGAGGGCAATAGTTGTCCTTGCACACATCTCGACCTTCTCCTCCTCTATTGAAAGACGTTGATAGGCACACAGCTTAAGGAGATTGGCAAGAGGAGTTCCAACTGATTTGGTTTCTCTCTATTGAAGCATTAAAGCATTTTCTTAATGTAACTTTTTTATGACATCTAAAACTTATTCTCCTTCTAATTATAAAAAAAAAATTTTATACCAATAGTTTACTTCACCAGTCTCAAGTCTTTCATAGCAAAGACTTGCTCAATTATTTTTTTAATTAGCTAATTCAAGATACGTTATTCCTAATAATGAGCATATCATTGACATAGAATAAAAAGATTACAAAGTCTTCTTCTAAGAATCTTTACACAATAGTGCAATAGTTTGAAGTCGTCTTCCATTAGCCTTACTTCATAATAACGGACTCAAATTTTTCATACCATTATCACGAGATTTATTAGAGGTCATATAGGCTCTTCTTCAATACAATGTGCCCATTTTCCTCAACATTGAATCCCTTGAGTTGATCCGTATTAATTTTATCCTATCCGTATTAATTTTATCCTCCAATTAACAATGGGGGAACTTCGTTCGACTATCAAATTGTTCAACCTCACGATCACAGCATTCTGTCAACCCGATGATAACTGTAATGGAGGTAATCATTACCACGAGAGAGAAGATCTTCTCAAATTAATTTCATTCCATTGATTGAAGGACTTTATAACTAATCTTGCCCCATACATCGGTTGTGGATTGTCATCTTCAAACTCCAATTGATACACCACCCACTTATTTTTGAATGTCTATGTCTTTGGACAATTTTACTATTTTAAATGTGTGATTTTTTTTTTTGTAAAGACGTCATCTTATCTTGCATAATCCATTCGCTCAATTTCGTGCTCATCCTCTATTGCCTTTTCAAAGCATTCTGACTTTTCTCCATTAGTAAGCAATACATACTCATCGACTAATAGCTGAGCAGAAGGATGTTGATCTCCCTTAAAACGTCAAAATGGAATGGCCGACATAGGCTTGAAGACCTCACCAAGAGCATTATCATTAACAACAACAGGTTTGTTATCTGCCCCTTCTTGATATGAACATGGCCCGCATCTCCACCATCCTTGACATCACTGCAGGAAGCTATCACGGCATTGGATCGATATCACAAAGGTGATTATTGTTGTAAAAAAAAGATTTTAGCCTTATCAATATTTTCAACGGTATCATCCTCCACAAATACAAAATCTATTGATCTCATAGGCTTCTTTTTAGTTGAATCATATAATCAGTAGCCAAACTTATCTTTCTCATAGCCAACAAAGATACGTTCTTGCGTTTTCATGTTAACCTTGGTTCTCTTTGAAAAAGCACGTTTTGTGCTAACGTGTTTCGACCCCGTTAAAAGTATAGCGGAAGCAGTGAATAATAATAAATATCTAATACATGTAAAAGATATTTAATACTAGATACTAACAAGTTTAACAATCATGCACGATATAAGTAGCAATAAATATAAAGACTCAATTTTTTGGCGACGAAGTGAAAACTCGATACCCACGGTATCGAGAAAAACACTCTGGGCTTCAACGGCCAGGGAAGCAATGCACTATGAAAATCAACTTACAAGCAGGGTGGTAACGACGCGCTAACCTAGCCGACTTACTCTCGTCACGTGATCCCTACCAAAGAACTCATTGGATTTGCCCGCGACAACGGAACCGGACTCCTTTCGGTCTTCACGTCAATCTTTCCTCGAACCACTTGAATTTCCAATCACGAACGAGTCTCCTTCTTCACGAACCAAAGTCTCCAACAATGGTAGAAGGCAAAGTTTCAAAGGTTAAAGAAGGTGGGTGAGAAAACTAGTTTGAACATGTAGAGCAATCTTGTAGTGTTAGTTTTTTCAAGATGAGCAACAATAACATTGAAGCATGAGAGGCTTTTCTTATCCAAGAGGCACGCAAATCAACTCTGCAAAATCCTTAGGGTTTCAAAAAATAAGGCTAGTATTTATAGTGGAGCCAAAAACGCGTTCAAAAATCGCCCGTTACACACGCTCGGCCGAGCGGCCGGGCGGCAGCAACGAGCAAGCGACCTCATGGATTTTCGGCTCGAGCGCTACTGAGCGAGAGGCGGCGGCCACCCTATCTGGTTTTGCGCTCGAGCGGGAATCGAGCTCATGGCGAGCGGCGATCTTGGATGGGCTCAAGCGACTGGAGGGCGGATCGACCGGACTTTAACCTGACAACCCACAACCCAACATCAATACAATAATACATATGGTCACAGAATATGCCAATTAGACAAATGTCTCTAACAATCTCCCCCTTTGGCAATTCCGTGACAAAACTCAGAAAATAAATAAATACAAGTGAATCACAGGTTCAGACACCACCGAGATAGAACTCATGTACATGAAAACCTACGCCTAGTGATACATAAGAGATAAAAAAATGTAAATAGCTATACGAGAGCTGTTGAGGCGATGTGATGAAAACTTGCTTGACTGCCTGTGTACTTTAGTTTCTTGGTCAAGCAAGGTTAGTACCAACAATAAAGGTGTAGGCAATAATAGATACAGCATGCAGTACTAAAGTGCAACAGAGAGAGTAGATAACATCAATAGCAACGCGCCAGATAATATAGAGAGCACGGAACACAAAAGAAGTGCCAAAAAAAATACATCAAATCGAACTCCCCCTAACAGAAGGAAGTACATCAAGTCTAACTCCCCCTAACAAAAAGAAGTAAACCGCCCAAGCTCCCCCTATCAGCATGCGCCAAAAGGAAAACACGATCTCCCCCTTTTTGTCACAAAGAGCCAAAGAGAGGGGATCACTCAGAATCGCTGGGAGGTGGAGTGCCATAATGTCGCCGCCAGCGTTGATACGCAGCCTCCTGAGTGTCCAACCAAGTATTCAACCGATCAAAACGAGCAAGCATTTGGGACTGGAGCTGAGATTGGGATGCAAGAATCCGCTCCTGGGATGAGAATAGACGCTCAAAACGGTCAACAATGCGAGATATTTGACCCATTAGTGCGGCTGAGGAGGAGTTGGAGTGCCGATGCGAGGTGGATGGTCCAGGAGCCGAAGGGTCAGGAAAGGACGAAGCAAAGCTAGAGGGGCCTTCGTCCGACTGAGGAGGAGGCACAGCAGGGAGAGGCTCATCGAACAGCTCCTCGGGGTCGACAGCAAAGCGACGTGCGTGGGACCGACTCTCGGCAAAAGTGGTGGAGGTGATGGGTCGGCCGAGCGGGAGGCGAGGATAGTCAGCGAATGGGTGACCGAGCCCAGCAATGAGTCGCTGAATAAGGCACCCCAAAGGTAGATTGGCCTCTTTCCGGCCGGAGAAGTTGGCAATAATATGAGTGATAAAATGAGATGGTAAGTCAATAGGCTGACCACTCAACAGAGTATACAGAAATAATGCCTTCTCCTCGGAAAGGGATGAGAAGTGGGAGACCGGGAATAGGTTTGTAAGCATGATACGGCTCACGACTAGTCGCCGAGAGGAGAGGTACGAGGTCGGGAACGCTTTGCCATCCCACTCCAGAGGGGCACCATGAAGAAAGGTGGTAATTTCATTAAAACTAGGCCGGGTGAGCGCCGAAGAGTAAGGGTAGGGTGGATTGGCCACCCGAGGGATACCAATAATGCGGGCAAGGATATCAGCAGTAATGTTCAGTTTGTGCCCGCGCACAAAAGTGGAGAAAGAATTATAAGTGATCGCATGAATATTTGAATAAAATTCTTGAATAAGGATGAGCGACGGAGCAATCAAACCTGTGATGACCGACGCCCAACCACGGTCAAGGAAAAGAGACGAGATGGAAGGGTCGACAGAATCAAGGCGGACTTCCCGTTCGAGGGAGAGTTGCCGATGAGACATGCGGGTTTGAAAAAGAGTCTCGGCCTCGAGACTAATAAAGCGATCAGGAGCGGAGATCCCACTCGGTCGAGTGCGTTTGCCACTCGACTTGCGTGTCATAGACTTGCGAGGAGCCGACATCTGAAAAGAAAATGGAACACCACAATTTAAATATAAAAGTGTGGAATATATATATATATATATTTTTATTTATTTATTTATATATTTTGGAAGTTTTGGTGGGGGAATGCCGTGCACGTGACTGCCGCCGTGAACAGTGTGTCGTTCACGGTCGACGGCGGCGAGAAGGGATACGGACGGCACAGGGCAGCCGGCGAGACCCACGGAACGCAGCGTCAGAGGCCCACCGGAGCTACACCGCCGGCACGCACGGTTCCGGCCGATTGACAGCAGGAGGACGCACCCACACGGTGAATCGGAGCGTCCGGCTGGTGAGGTGAGGAAATCGGCACCGGAAACGCCATGAACGGCGACAAACACGGACGACTCACAGATCCAGGGTCTACGGTCAAGATCCACGCATGAAACGGGGGATCTGGAGTAAGGAGGTGAGTACTGGAAGGCCAACGAAATCAGCCAACGAAAGAAAATAGGGAAAGTGAGGACCGACACCATGAACGGCGGCGGCTTCAGGAAACCGGAAACGAAAAGGAACGAGGAAGGATTTACCTTGAGGACGCCCGAAATTGGTGAAGAAATCAGTAGATCTGGCCAATAATGGTGGAAAGGGAGAGGAAAGAGACGGCCGACGCAGCAGAAGAGAAAAGTTTCGAGGGTTTGCTACTGCGCTTGCTGCCTGCTCGAAGATAAAGGCAGGCAGCGGGCGCTCGAGCGCGAAGCGAGCGAGCGCTGAGATACACGTCAGCCTTTTTTTGTGTTTTTTTTGTTTTTTTTATTTGTTCTTATTTTGAACAGTGTATGAGCCATTTAACCGGAATTTACCATAGGAAAATTTAGCTCACTTTTCTTAACCCAAATGCTTCTCCCCGAATTCACTTTTTGGTTTAATCTTTGTACTTGTTCATTTAGTTTTTGAATATGATCAAGGAGTTTATTCACTCTTGGCCATTTTCTTTCATTGTACAAAGAATTCACAGTATAGCATCGAGGACGAATGTGGCCTACTTTTCCACACGCATGACAAGTAGGTACAAACTTAGGAACGGTGGAACGGTCCATAGATCTTTGATTTATGTTGATAGAAGACTTGACTGATTTTGATGATTTATTCACCATTTTTTGATTAGGTAAATTTTGCAAATGAGTTGAGTCAAATTGAGTAGCCACACGTCGAGCCGGTTGCTTAGTGACTTTTGATGTGTCAATGTGTTGGTGTGGCATTTTCTTGGTGGGAATAAAAATTGTTTTAGGTTTCACGTCATTTGGAAACATATTCTCAACATATCCCAACCCATGTTTATTTTCTCCACTTTTACCCAACCCAAGCATATGATCAAGTTTTGTTGACCCATTTATGAATTGTTTTAAATCTTTTCTCGTGGCCTCAAGTTTAGATTCCAAGGTTGTGATTTGTTTAGAAAATGAGATTTTCAGATTCTCAGTTTCTTGGCTTTTAGTATCTACCTTGGATTGTAGAAATAAGTTTTCTTTTTCCAAATCGATGATCCTACCGTTTAGGGTTCTATTTAATTTCTTTACTTTCAAACATTCCCTAAATAGTTTATCGTAGGCTTCTTGAAGGCCATCAAGTCCTCGCTTCGACTCGTTCTCGTAGCTATCAGTTGATTAATATTCTCTACAGCATTATCACACATTGAGGTCATAAACGCCATGTATTTGACCGGGCCATTTTCAGAGCATTTTTCATCTTCTTCTTCTTCGTCATCGCTTAAGGTCACATTAGCTTTAAAAGCTTGACCTTGTTGGCATTTAAGGTTTGGGCATTCAGCTCGATAGTGACCAAACCCTTTGCATTCATGACATTGAACTCCTTGAGACATTTTTGATTTGGAATCATTAAATTCACGTTGGTCTTTCTTCTCAAATTTGGTTGAACGTTTTGAGTTCACATCAGATTTTTTCGAGGAAGATTTATTTGTCTTTAAAAACTTTTTAAAATTCTTGACAAATAAGGAAAATTCATCATCACTACACGATTCTTCATCGGAATTTCGATTTCGCTCTTTCCTACTTGATTTTAGAGCAAGTGATTTGTTTTTCCTTGACTGTGGTAAGGTGTGCTCATAAGTTTGTAGGGATCCTACAAGTTCTTCAATTTTCATTTTATCAAGGTCTTTGCTTTCTTCGATAGCAGTGACCTTAGGTCTAAATCGTTCAGGAAGTACCTAAGAACTTTTCTAACAATTTTATTCTCAGGAATTCGTTCTCCTAAATTAAATGTGGAGTTCACAATATCATTTAATTGAGCATAGAACTCATCAAAGGTCTCATCATCTTTTATTTTTATTTCTTCGAATCTAGTGGTGAGCATTTGTAATTTTAAATTTTTAACAAGCTTCGTGCCTTCATGAGTAATTTCTAAAATGTCTCACGCATCTTTAGAAGTCTTACACATTGAAATACATTTAAACTCATCGGGAGATACAGCCATAAAAATAGCATGTAGCCCCTTACTGTTTCAATTACATGCATCGAGTTCCTCTTTGGTCCATGAAGATAAGTCTTTTGGTTCGTTACCAGATGAACTAGTGGGTGAAGTCCACCCAACTTGGGTACGTGCCTAAACACGCTCATCTAGAGATTTTAAGAAGGCTCTCATCCGGACCTTCCAATAAGCATAGTTACTCCCATCAAAGAAGGGAGGAACGGAGAACGATCCACTCGTATACATCTAGATTGGGGGTCGCGGATCAAGGTAAGTTTCTGATACAAATTGAAAAAGCACATTTTGTGCTAACGTGTTTCGACCCGGTTAAAAGTATAGCGGAAGCAGTGAATAATAATAAATATCTAATACACGTAAAAGATATTTAATACTAGATACTAACAAGTTTAACAATCATGCACGATATAAGTAGCAATAAAGATAAAGACTCAATTTTTTGGTGGCCAGTGAAAACTCGATACCCATGATCGAAAAAAACACTCCAGGCTTCAACGCCAGGGAAGCAATGCACTATGAAAATCAACTTACGGACCGGGTGGTAACGACGCGCTAACCTAGTCGACTTACTCCCGTCACGTGATTCCTACCAAGGAACTCCTTGGATTTGCCCGCAGCAACGGAACCGGACTCCTTCCGGTCTTCACGTCAATCTTTCCTCAAACCACTTGAATTTTCAATCACGAACGAGTCTCCTTCTTCACGAACCAAAGTCTCCAACGATGGCAGAAGGCAAAGTTTCAAAGGTTAAAGAAGGTGAGTGAGAAAACTAGTTTGAACATGTAGAGCAATCTTGTAGTGTTAGTTTTCTCAAGATGAGCAACAATAACTTTGAAGCATGAGAGGCTTTTCTTCTCCAAGAGGCACGCAAATCAACTCTGCAGAATCCTTAGGGTTTCAAAAAATAAGGCTAGTATTTATAGTGGAGCCAAAAACGCGTTCAAAAAATGCCTGTTGCGGCGCTCGGCGGGCCTCTGCTAGCCGGGCGCGGGAGCGGGTGACCTGCGGATTTTCGCTCGAGCGATTAGCGAGCGAGAGGCGGCGGCCACCCCCTCTTTGGTTTTTTGCGCTCGGCGGGAATCGAGCTCATGGCGAGCGGGCAGTCTTTGGATGGGCTCGAGCAACTGGAGGGCGGACCGACCGGACTTTAACCCGACAACCCATAACCCAACATTAATACAATAATACATGTGGTTACGGAATATGCCAATTAGACAAATGTCTCTAACACTCTTATCATTTCAAATATCGATAAATGACTTGCAAGAGTTACACCACAGTGATCATAGGATACATCTTTTTTAGACCAAACTTTGTTTAAAACTTCACCGTTCAAGTGAACGGTAATTGAAAGATTAATGACATGAGTCACGACATTTAAAGTCTCCCCTAGAATGAACTGGGTAACTTGGCTTCCAATAACACATATTGAACTTTCACAATTAATATTTGTTTCATTATTTTGGCAACTCCATTCAATTGTGGCATCTTTAGAAGAATCTTTTGGTAAGTGTTACGAATTTAGACCAAAATAGATCTTAATAATAATTAACAATAATCATAACCCAAAAAATAAAATCCCAAAATAAAACAATATCCAATACAAAATCTTAAATCCGAGTGTAACCTGATAACAAATTTAACAATCCCAATAATAACAAGAATAATAAATAATAGTAATATCAATCATTTACCGAATCTCTTCGAACTACCCATCCAGATAATAAATAGTCATGACCTACTCAAATATCTGTAAGAAAAAGGTAACAAACCAACAATTCTGACCACATTATCAATTCAATATAAATCAGATACGACAGTATTCAAATATCATCATTACAACACAATAAATCAGTATCAGTCCAATCCATCGCATCCTCGATACCAAAATACATCAGATACAATCATAACCCAACTATGGAACAAATACTCACAAAGTATAAGTAAAATTCTCCACCAACAATCATGTTCGACTTTCTGCAATGTATCCATAGCTTGTTAGTTTAAAAGGGTCATAAATTAAAAAAACGTGAGTCAAATATTTATCAAAAATCAATATATCATATATAAAAAAATAATAATATATTAGAAACTAGAGCGAAATGACAACTTGATAAGCGAATTCCAAAAAATTCGAAATCCAAATAGTTGATATGTCAAACCAATAAATATTCGAATGTGGTCTCATACTCAAAAGTATAATCCAAAAATAAAAGCCAAATGTTCCAAATGTTCAAAACTAACTAAATTTGATAATTCAAAACCTATGAATTTTAAAACAAGTCTCAAGTATCTAAATTAATACAGGTAAAACACATCAAAAATCTAAAATGTATGCAAATTAAAAAACGAAAGATTGAAAAACTAATTTTGAGGAAGGGTTATTTCTAATTCGAGTAACCTTAGGCCATATTACTACTATATAGATCCAGAGGCTAGTCGTCTACATATTCTCCGCTATAGATGGGGATGAGGCCACCTTATTTTACCACCCGTGGGTATGAGATACAGTTCTCAAATCTGTTTGAATATATTTGAATATTAGAATATATTAGTTTCGTTTAATTTATTATGATAGTTCTCATAAAAATACAAATCGGAGATGGTCTCTATATTTTTTCTATTTGGTAGAAAAGTATGAAACTTTCACTCGAAAAAGTCAAATATAAAGTTTTTCACTATGGAAGAAAGTATATATATCGAATTGAATACATAAAATAGAGCCTAACCTAAAACACATGTATGGATACCATGTGTAAGGCCCATATATGTATTTTTATGATTTTTTCTTTATAAATATTCGAGAATATATCTTAAAAAATTTATTCATTTTCACAAAATAAATACAAATTCTTAAATAATAATAAAATTAAGGCAAACTTTCAAAACATCTAGTAAAAAAGTTATACATACGTGAGAGATTAAAATAGGATAAGTAAAACGACATGCATGTATATTAAATTTACCAAACGTAAAAAAACTAAGCGAAAATGGAAATAAATTAAAGATAATGCGTAATGATACTTGTCTTAGTATCTAATTTTATAGATTTGGCCAAAGGATGCCTTAAAATTCATCTTCTCCTCCTCCTCTCTCTTCCTTCCCTTCTTTTTCTCTCTCCATTCTCCTCTTCTTGTACAAAATGACCAAAAATAGTGCTTATTGTCTTTATATTATAAACTAGCTTATGAGCGCAGTATCAAGCGTGCATCAAATATCAAACTTGACCCCTTCAGTGAACAAGCGCCGCCTCAAGGGCTCATTGAGCGCGGGCAATCTATAATTCACGTTTGAGCGCCACCTCGGGCATTTATCAAGCCACCTCTAATTTGCCCAAATTTCACTCAAGTGGTCCAAGGGTGCTCCTCGGGCCTGCCTACTCTACTAAAAGCACACGAGTACGCATCGGGTGTGCCTCAAGTGTTAAGACTGCTTCCTTATTTTGAATTTTTTTTTCAAATTTATATTGCATAATTATTTTTAATATTTTTAAAATTTATCCAAAATAAACTTATAATATCAAATCAATTGATTGGAGAATTGAGTGTTATATAATGACATTATGTATTAAAAGTTTCAACGTATTTTCTTTATTTATCACTACAAACATACTTTAACTTCTTTCATATTTGTCTTTCAATCAATATTTGAAATTGCTTGAAAGCGTCAAATTTTTGATCATTTGACTTCAGAAGATATAACCATAATTTTCTAAAATAATTATCACCAAAGATAATAAAGTAAAATGCACCACTAAGAGTTTATAGTTTCAAATGATCACATATGTTAGTGTGCACTATGCTAAGGAGACCCACTTTCTTTGTGGATGAATTTTTGTGAAAGAAAACTCTCATTGATTTTTCAATCATACAGTGAAGATATGTCTTCAACTTTATCTCCTTCACTCTCAAAAAGAGGCTTCTCTTTGTAAAACAATTAAACCTCCTTTTGGTCATGTGAGAGAGTCTTCTATGCCATAGCTCCGTTGATTTACTTTCTATTGGCCTTGTTCATATCACCTTTGGATACCAAGGCTTACAACTTGTAAAAATTAGAAAGCTTCCTTTTCTGTGCCATCACTAGAGAGCTTTTAGTGAGTGTTAAGGAACCCTCATAAGAAGTATTACAAAATCCTTTATCATCTAGCTTTCTAATGGAAATAAATGTTGCACGTCTCTTAATATCAGTTTCTTAACAATCTCTGTTGTCAAACACACACCTCAACCTATAATTTATAACAAGCTGTCACTGTCAATCTTCAATATCCTGAAGCCACAGGGCATATCAAATATGAAAATTTTTCTTTTTAATTTGACATGAAATAATACACCATTGTTAACCATCCAACTTGTCTCATAGTTAACAATAGTAATCACATCTTTTTCACAAATAACTAGAAAATAGAACTTAGTGGCAATTGAAACTCGCTAATCTTCTAGAGCCCTATTCTTGGTCTTTGTCCCATCTTTGTTCTCTTAATTTTATTTGTAATAATATTTTTTAATATGACCTTTTTTATCATAATAATACTACTCATGGTGTGGTACCTTGTTCTTGATTTGCTTTTGCTCTTCTATTGAGTTTGAACTCTTACCCTTACTTCTTCCCAGCTTTTGGAAATCAAAGCCTCATAGTGGGAATAAGTGGATGTATCTTGAGATTTTCTTTTCATCTCTTCATCCAAGACACCAGACTTTGCGATGCGCTTTATTATAACACCATTTAAAGTGGAGTTGGAGAGAGACATTCAAAAAATATCCCGTAAATTTAGAAAATTGTCGAACACCCACAAGTATTATATCTCATCATCAAATCTAATATACATTCAGGATTATTGATTCACTAAAAATTGTTAAGATGATCCGACATGGGGATACCATCTTAGTACCTCATAGCCATCATTTGTTTGATTATGAACAATTTTGTTCCCCAATTTTTCTAGCATATGACTCTTTCAGCTTGTTGCACAAAGTGCATGCCTTACTTCCTCCACGGTTTAAGAGATTATCATTCACCCATTGTCAAAGATACCCGTATAGTGATAACACAATTGCCACCCATCATCATTCGTGCCCGTCGGTTTCTCCTCCTTGAACACCCCACATATAGAAGGTCCTCCATCTTTCCGTTTCCATAAATGATAATTTGAGTAGTTGCGATTCAACATTTACTTGATTTGGGTTTGAATGATGAAAGAATATTCAAAAGAGGCCATTTTTAGTTTCTACATTTTGCAATCCCATTAATGCTGAGATTTGGAAGAAAGCTCACCCAACCCAAATCGAAGCTGTTATAACACATTTATTGACTAAACTTTCTCATTATTTAAAGGGTCAGAATTAAATGATAAAATATAAAAAAATAAAAATTTATTTTATATTTTCATCAATGTTTTAATGTCCAATCTATATTTCTTCTCACTCAATCTTAACCATTGAAATGAGAATATGTTCAATTACTGAGAGGATCATAACTGACCCCAACCCAAACAAGCCTTATGAAGAATTTCTGGAGAATTGTTATGATTATGGGGACTTGATATAATATTGTCGTTCTATTTTTAATTATGGAAGCAGAATAATAGTTATTGGGCCCAATTTAAAGCATATTTGTTGCTTTAGTTACAAGCAGTCATTAAATGCCATCAAATTAAAGTTATTGGGCCGTTGGCCCAGTTGAGGATTCATTTAATCTGTAATCGTTGACTTAATATTATTATTTTTGTTTGGATAACATTAGGAGATATCATTTAAATATTATTATTACGTATTTAAAATTTATGACATTTTATTAATTTATATTTGTAAATTTATATAAAAATGAATGAGTAATATCTCCCAAAAATATGTGAAAAATTAATGTGTGAGGGCAGAGATGGATATCCACCATTTAGAAATATTTTTATATTTTTATGAATCAAATAATTAGTAAACATTGTATTGCTTTATGTTATCTATTGATAGGTCCAATAACCTACAGGCCAACCAGGAATCAGGCCTGTAAAAAAAGAGCATCTTGAAAGTTACAGTCTAATAGAAACTCCTATGAACTCAAGGTCCGAAGAAAAGAAAACCTATTGGGGTGTTCCCTTAACTCAAAGTCCAATAAGCGCCGAGACCGACTTGTGAAGTATAACCTGACATTATTCAGCAATAAACGAGTAATTAGGGTTAATCAATGGAGGCTCATTCAACTCAGCGACTACAACAGTTGTGCTACTAGCCTAATAAATATTTGTAAAATATCTGTCATCGTAGTGTATTGCTCTGCAAGACAAGCATAGTCCTCCAACGTTTCCATGAAAAGTTATGAATGCCATACTTACCCTAGGGCATGTTCAAGGAGATAGCTCAATCGAACCTCTAGAACAACAGACGTTAGTCATGAGGCCCAATGAAGGTTATGTTGGTGCTAACTCTATAAATCCCCCTTTTCCCCTATGGAAAAATAGGAAGGATGAAAAATGTGTGCCCTTGAACATCCTTGAGGTATCAAACTGCTTTCTCTCAAACCACTCTACCTTTGAGTTTATCATTTCTTAAGTCGCTCCTTAAGCAAGTGCACTAATCGAAGTTCAATTCTCCATCTCAAAATCGCACCTCAACTGAATGTACTTATTGGAGCTCAATTTTCCATTTCTAAACTGTTCCTCAATCGAACGCACCCGTCGGAGCTCAATCTTCTATCTTAAAATCGCTCCTTCAATTGAGCGCATTCATTGGAGTTCAATCTTCCATCTCAAAACTGCTCATTAACCGAATACACTATTGGAGTTTAGTCCTCCCTCTTAAAGTTGCTCTTCAATTGAGCATACCCATCAGAATTCAATCCTCCATCTCAAAGTCGCTTATCCAGTTCAGTGCATTTATTGGAACTCAATCATTCATCTCTAAGTCACTACTAAGTTGAACGCACCTATCAGAACTCAATCTTTCGTTTCAAAGTTGCTCCTCAAGCAAACGCATTCATCGAAACTTAATCTTCCATCTCAAAATTATTCTTCAATCGAGCGCACCCTTTGGAACTCAGTCACCCATCTCTAAATCGTTCATTAGTCGAGCACACCCGACAGAATTCAATCCTCTATCTCAAAGCCGCCTATTAACCGAGTACACTCATCTGAGTTCAATCCTTCATTTTTAAGCCGCTTCTCAACTAAGTACACCCATCAAAATTCAATCTTCCACCCATAAGCTACTCCTCAATCGAGCGCACCCATAAGAGCTCAATCATTCATATCAAATCTGTTTCCCAACCGAACACACTCATTGAAATTCAATTTTCTATTTCAAAGCAACTCTTCAATCGAATGCACTTACTGAAACTCAACTCTTCGTAAAAATTCAATATCCCAGACATGTATCATTACATTATTAATCCTCCTATCTTTCTATCAATTTAAAAAATATTTATAACTTGGATGTCGGATAACATATTGGGGAGAAAGTCTAGGCATCCTTTAATTTTTTATTTGTTAGTTATGATGTGTAAGATTTAAATTTAAAGGAATAAATATCAAACCCGTTTCAACTCGACCTATTGAAAAGATCAAACAGTTATTTAATTCGTTTAATTATCCGATTTTAGAGACGTATCATAAATCATATTCATTTATATTTAGATATTATGAAAACGTAATTTAATTAAAAATAAATATTGAACAAAAAATATATACATTTTAAGTTCTATAAGTTTGTACAAAATGGAAACATTACGTGAAAGCACGACCACAAACAAAACGCTTTTACACTAAGCTTATGATTTTTAAATAAATTTCTTATTATAAAAGAATTTTTCTAATAAATTTTAATATGTTCTCTCTTATTTGACACAGATTAATAATTAAATTATTGCTATTTTTTCCCTCTTTTCTACTGAATAACTCAAGCGTTGAAAATTTTTGACCAATCAGGGGCCTCCCTTCAAACCAATCATTCCGCACATAAATGAAATAAAATAATTTTTATACTGTTGAAAAAAATGACAATACAAATAATGCATTGATTTATTAAGCTTTAATTAAATAATATAATCATATATAATTAGTTTAAATATATTAATTATTAATTAAAAATTTTAAATAATAAGTTTATTTAAGACATTCTTATTAATAAAAAAATTTATTAAATTTTAAAGGATATGTTTATTCAAAAAAAAATATCCTTTAATAGAGAGGAGATGTATTTTAATAATTTAAAAATAATCTTTTTTTCACTCTATAAAATAATATATATATATATATAGCCATCATTTGGAATGCATATAAAAATTATATTCTGCTACTTTAAGACAATAACAATTACAATGCAGACTTAATTTTATATATTATTCTTAATAAATTGAAGCTTAACACTTATAAAACTAAATATATAAATGTATTTTTATACATAAATGATTAATAAAAAATATTATGATAAATATTTTAAAAATTAAAATTTATATCTCATTAAAAAAATTATATTATTTATATATTAACTTTATATATTAATTATTTTAAATAATTATAACTACGAGATAAAATTTTAACTGATATTTACATACCTACCATACAATGATATCCCTGCTCATGATGGCAAAAGTGAGAGAAAATACACATTGCCAAGAAAGTTTACAAACATATATATATATATATATATATATATATATGGCAAAGTATATAAATTATTAATTTATTAAATTAATTAAATTAATATAATTATATTAGTATATATATATATATATATTAGAGAGAAATTTTTTTAAAAATATGTCCATTCAATATGTATCATCTTTTCATAATAGATGCATTACTTTGAGTCATATCCGTTGAGTGAAAGGATGTCATATCTTAATAATTATATCTATTTAAAATATATCTTTTTGATAAAAAGATGAACATTTTAATAATTTAATAATGGTCTTCTTTTTCTGTATAAAAAAACATTTATAATCAGCATTTTGAGATGTACAATATTTATATAAAATTTCTATAAATCGTAAGAGAAAAAAAAAATCATCTTTTGATTCTTTGAAACATAAACAATATCAGTGGGGCACAAATAAACTTCATGATAACGGATCAAGATATATAAATTTATTTATATACATAACTGATTAGTAAAAAACTATGATAATGAATATCACATGAATTAAAGTGACTTACACACCTTGTCAAGGAAGTTTACAATCATTTATATATATAAAGATAATAAAGGGAATTAAACATCTGAAAACCCAAACTAGCTTAGAAGGGTGCAGTGACAATATCCCTTGATTCAGGCAGCCGAAAAAAATGATCTGAGCAGCAATCGATCTCTTCATCTGAGCCGTCCATTAGTAATCCATCTTGCCTCTCTGTATTTTCAGATGATTTTAAACCCTGCATATTAATTCAGCTCATTTATTATTATTATTATTATTATTATTATTATTATTATTATTATTATTATTATTATTATTATTATTATTATTTTATATAACCTATTTATATTATTATTTTTTATTTAAAGACTAATAATCAGCGAATACAATATATATATATATCTTAGTAAAACAAGTAGGGCAACATTTTTTAGATTATTATTATTTATAAATCTGATTATATATCTATTTATATTGAAATTGCTAAAAATAGGTGAAATTCTCACTTTACTTTAATTTTTTGGGTATTTTTCTTATCTTTTTGCACACCAATTTTGATAACTATATTACAAATAAATATATAAAATAATATATAAATAGATGTATGAATATTGTTTCTCTTTTTTGATAGCAATCTGAACATTTAGTTTTTGGTCCTGACCCTCAAAAAATATTTACTTATTTTTCTCATAAATAGTACACAAAACATTCTATTTTGTTATTTTATAGAACTTAGAAATAATAAAACCTAAAGCTGAAATCTTACAGCCATGCAAACTAAAATAAATCAGTCAAGTATTACATAACCATTGAAGAGATCTGGGCGAAGTTAATTAAACTGAATCGTAAAACAACGTAAATTAATTAAGAGTGTATGTTAAGAATGTCTTTGGAAATCTATTCTTCTAAAAAATAAGTTAATTTATGCTATTTAGTTTTGATTTATTGTACAGAATAATAATCTGTGTAATAATAATTGAATAATTATAATTAAGAAAAGTTAAATCAACCTCTCCCTAATTTCTTCAAGAACACATTAATCATTAAATACACACCTCCGTGAAGATCTGCAGAGCTTCTTCAAAGCTCCTTGTATTTATCACGTATAAAGCAGCCTCCTGCAAACTCATTCAATATATAAACAGAAGCCATCAACATCCTCAAACCCTAGAGAGGAGATAACTGGAACTAAATATATTAATACCTCCATTTCATAATATTTACTTCCATTCAATTAACTTTAAATAAGCTTGATTAACGAAATTATAAGACTGATTATTACCAATGAATAAGATTGAATACGTACCCTTGCGAATTGAAATTGTTGAAAACTGAGAGTTCGGGGCTCGCCTTCGATCGATGATTTTCTATCAATTTCAACCCCCGATGATCCTGCCGCCATCTTCTTCTCTTCGATTTCAATATCCACAGAGAGAGAGAGAGAGAGAGAGAGAGAGATTGAGGTAGAGATGAAGAGAGAGAGAGAAGGAGAGAGAGAGAGAGAGAGAAAAGGCCTTCCTGTCAGGGCTGTGAAATTTGCGCAACGAAAGGGCAGGTATTTAAAATATATCGATGATGAGAAATGAAATCCGGTGCGGTAACGTGGCAGGATCTTACTGGCTTCTGGGATACGTGGCGGTCATCCGTACAGCACGTGAATGTTCCCTTGATTTTGTAATAAATTAAAATTGCGTGGGTGCCTGAGTCCGTGGTATGACGACACGAGTGAAAGTTTTATTGAATGCGTCCGTGGTGTGACGGTTCATCAAACGTCAAAGCTACGCGTGTCGATGTCGTCGGTGTTTAAAACGACAGATATTGAGAGGTTCTAGAATTGAATCGGAACAATCCGTCACGGCTGCGCCACGGCATGCCGCCGCCAGTGGTGTCGGCCGGTCTCCCGCACTGCCGGACTTGCAAATTCTCTGGCGAAGGTGATGAGCCGATCTTAATCAAACTTAATAATTAACATTATACACTGAATTCAGAATAGTTGAACATGTTAGTAATTAATGGAGACTAACTTAACCATTGAATTGGTGGTCACCACGGCGGCATGAGGGTGGCAGCCGTTCTCCTGATTGCAACATTGTTCTTGGAAATTTCCCGGCGAAGGAGATGAGCCGTAATTGAAAATTAACTAATAAGAAATTTTTTTCTCTTTTTTACTATTTAAGTGCACATTAAAAAAAAATATTTTTTATATATTGACCGATGCTTACCATACCACGAACATTGATATTTTTTATTGTTTCTATCATACGATATCTCAAGCTATCAAATGACAGGCTAACCACCAGCAATCACCAATCAATTAGAAAAGTTTCAAGTTGCCACTGGCAATTGCTTACTGTCGATATTTTTGATTCCATCACCGTTCATCAATCTTGTCTTCGACGATTTGTTCGTTGACCAACATGCCTTGACCAACGCCCAACGTTTGTTGATGCTTTTGTTAGGAGTTGGACCGCTTTATTTAAACCGTAAAAAATATTCGACAACATACCACGAACAAACAATAATTATAAATAATGAGACAAAATATAATTTTATGTAAAAAATTATCTTTAGAATAAGGAAAAAAAATCATTAGATGATTCATCTGAAAATATTTTCACGATATAATATTTTGGTTATACAAATTCCAATAATATAATGACTCAATTTTTTATATTAACCAAATCGAGTAACAGTGAATATAAGACAAAAGAATAGAAAAATAACTAGTAAAGTGTTATTTTTAACTCCAAAAATAGCATACTTAAGGCTGACGGAGATTAAAATTTGATTAGAAAGTCAACTGGATACTTGAATCTTCATATTATCCATTATCTTTCTCTCATTTTTCTTTCACTAACAACGTCCTTTAATTCAAATAGTGCAAGTGGTTAATCTTAAAAATATATCAATGTGTTTTTATATTGCGAATAACATTCAAACGTCTATCAGGTGTGCCTTGAGAGTTGATGCATCTAGAAATGGCACCCCGCGATTGCACATTGAGCGCACCCCTTCTGAAATTGGTGCCTTAGCCACCTCTGGGGCATGCCTCAAGGGCAATGCTTTTGAATTCGGCGTTTCAAGTGTAGGTTGCAAGCTCGAAAAACTCATCGTCCGTACCACCGATTATCATATCAAATGGGTATGAACTCACATGGGAGTAATTTATAATCCAACAACCTTAACTATCGTCATCGATTATTGGGCATTGACATCTCAACGATCATGAACCAACGATATATCGGGTCATTCATTGGTTGCGTGATGGCATGCTTCAATCATGATCAACTAGTTGCTAATGTCCTAACTATTTGATGAGATTTGACCTGGATATATACAATTCGTATATAGCGGGATAAAATTTGAACCGCTAGTCAAATGTCTATACTAAACTCTTGAATATAAAAAATACAATGATATATAATATTTTTAACGTAAAAAATTATTTTTAATTAAAAAAATTATGAGATAAATTCTGAATAAGTTTACTATTATAGTGTCAATTATAAGTAACCCATTTCAAAATCTTTGATACCAAATTTGATGTTGGGGAATGGGAAAGAAGGGGAGGAGAAGTAGAAAGATGTGGGAGAAAGGGAAGAAATAGGAGGAAAATAGAGAAGAGAAATAAAGAAAAAATCATCATAATTACTCAATTTTTTTTTAACTTATCAACTATGTATTCAATATTGGAGTTATGATTATTATATAGAAAAACTCCATCTTAGGTAAATTAAGAAATAAATATAATTTTATAACTAATGATATTTTAAAATTAAAAAATAATTTGACATATTTTTTTAAAATAAAAATAAAATAAGATCTCACTAAATAAAATTTTTTAAATAAAATTTTTTAAGTAAAATTAAAAATAAAATAAAATAAAATCTTTTTTAATTAATAAAAATTAAATCTATTCTAATTTAAAATATCAATGATATATGCATTAATTATACCGTAATCATTATATGAATATCACGTGACCTTCTAATTACTATTTATTTATTGTGACACCCATAAAAAAAATAATCGAAACTCACTATTGCCACCTTATTCTTTACTGGCAATCGTTGGTCATCGATCCCCCCAAATACACCATTGATTACAGTCCACTAATGTCATTGGCCCCACTATTAAACAAAAAATAACACAACAAAGACCAGCCAACGATAAGTGCAAATATTTTATTGATTATGAATATCAGTTCCCATCTAAAAATATTAACGCCGTTAATTATTATAAATATCTAACTACTGCTATTGATCAACCCGTGTGATAACCTACTTTCTTATATTTGCCAATTATTAAAAATTACTACAATAAAATAAAATATAAATAAAATTATCATTCTCAAGTAATAAAATAAAGTAAGAATATAGTAGAGAATTGTCATTTTTATTTTTAGGTAGTTATTTAGAATAAATAAAATTAAACTAAAAAAGATTTTTTTTTAGTGTGGTATGCAAAAATAACAAGAGAAATAAGAAAAAAATTTGCAATGATTATTTTTTTACCTTTATTTAATGAAAAATATATATCAATATATACAAGAGTAGTTATAATTTCTTTATAAATTATATTATTATCGACCGCTATTATGCTATATAAGATAATAAGACTCATGAGCGGATTTGTATTAGTTTTATGACCAAAATTATAAATTATTTTAAAAAATAGTTATATGTTAAATATAATGAATAAAAAATATTAAGGATAGCATAAGTTTTTTATTTATTGTTTTGAATGAATATTTATTCTCTTAAGAATTAACATTATTTTTAATAGAGAATTAAATAATAAAATAATAATTTAATTGGTAATACGATAAAAATAAAATTTTATTTTTATCAATCAAACATGAACCAGCTTCTGGGGGTATTGTCAATGAGATTATCTACCACAACCAAATAGACTATTGCTGCTTTGACTCTTATTCGGAAATAGTTTAATTTTTTTTTATTTGATGCCCCGATGAAATTGGAATATGAGAATTAGAATTTTGGTTTTATATTTCGATTCATTTAAATTTAAAAAATAATATAATTTTTTTATAATTTTTAGAATTAAAATAAAAAAATATAATATTAATATTAAAAATTATTTATCAATAAGATATCATAAATTTAAGTAAATAGAGATTTATAAAAAAAAAAGTACTTTTGATTATTTGGATCAAATACAGTTAGGTTTGATGTGTTATTGGATCCGAATTTCGAATAGATTCGGGTTGATCCGCTTGTCTTGGTTTCGACTTCGTTCACTGAGTTTGGATCCTGCACACCACTAAAACGAATAGGAGGTCAGTGTATCGGCGGAAAGTTGTCCAACCGAAAACACTCCGACGCTCAAGTCAGTAAATAGTCTTCGAGATCTGGGAAGGTAACTGGAATTGAGAATTGACAGAAAGTGCAAGAGTATGTGGATCACCAGATGAAAAAGAGGCAAAGCCGTCCTCTTGAATCTGGATGGTAGGAAAGTAGTAAACAGCTGTAAGAAGCAGTTTGTATGCCTTAGGTTTTTTGAGTGTCAGCAGATAGTAGAGAATTGTATGTCTGTGTCTTTTTTGTCGTTATGGACGTTGTATGAGTAGAAGTTTGCATGCCCTGAATGAGGATTCTAGTGCTTACTTAAAGGGCAGCAGGGTGATATTCATTGGTTGGAAGGTGTAATCCCCCACGTCATTCTGGATGGCCTTCATTCTATAGGGAGGCGTAAGTTACCAAATTTGCTGAGATTGCTTCCTTTCCTGGCGGTCAGCGGCTTTCCGAATTGCTCACATTCTTTCCATGTACTTTACCGTTGGAGAGCCGCAGTTAGCAGAAAATTAAAAAAATCTTGCGCCTTCCTTATGGGAAGGGCGCTAATTTTGTCAATATCATTTTTGGATGTTGGCTGAGTTTATAGAAGGTGCTGGTCAGGGAAAGAGCCGTTGCTGACCGTCTGCTTGGATCGTGTGCTCAAGTGGGCCAGACCCTTAAAAAGCTTTTTTATTTTTGACCTGTTATTACAGTAATTTCGGTCAACGTTCGGATTAATGATTCTGGGTGCGAGTTGGCCGCCCGCCTGTGTTTTAGTCAATCAACGTTGGCGTTGACCATCGGGCGGCGTTTGAGTCTTTCCGGATTTGGGCCCACACTTCCTGTTGGGCCAACGTCGGAGTTGGCCGTCCAACAAACTATTTGGGCCTTCTTTGACAGTTGGGCCAGCCTAACTATGGTATACCGATCAAGGTTAATTATAATTTATTTTTTATTTTTTTAAAATTATACTAAAATATTATTTAAATATTTAAAAGTCAAAATTTTAATAAAAGTTGTTGACTAAAGATATAGGTATCTATAAAATATTATTGATCTAAAATAATAAGATTTTATAAAATTATATTATATTAAATTTAATATACTAAAAAGTTTATAATTTATAATGAATTACTTATTTTTTATTATAATATATGAATCAATAAATTAAATATACTTTAACATTATTTTTCTCCGATGAGTAAAATTTAATATCAAAATTTAATTTTAACAAAATTAAAGTCAGATTTATATTTCTAAAATTTTATAATCCAAACGAATTCTAATGATTGATCTCATTACATAGTCGTGCTTTTATTTATTTATTTTTTTATAAATAATTCAGAGATTATAATTTAATTACAGTTACCACATTGACTAGTTCCTTTAGAATGATGAAAAATAATTTTATATTTTTAACTAAGCTTGATACCACTTGACCAGTTGTTTTGTCTAGCTTAAAAATTTAGATAATATAATATAAATATACAAATATTACAAATAAATATAAATAAAAAAATAAATTTGATTATTTTCTTGGTCGAACGTAATTGTCATAGATGCCAGCTTGATTTTGCCTTATTTTTAAGTTAATACGAGATATACTAATTAATTATACTTTTAATAATAAATTTATTAACAACCACGTATTGCTATAGCTATTTCTAAAAATCTATTAACTAATATAATAATATGTTAATTTGATATAAAGCATATTAGGTCTTAGTTCAGCAGGAGACAAGACAAAACTATATAGACATGCATATTTTACCATATCAAAAGATATCTAAGTCACATGTACCTCTATTATATATTTTGATGTGTTACTCGGACCTAAATTGTGATACGAATTAGAGAGTTAAGGTAAATCTTTTGACAGATTCAAAAAACTGCGGGTCCGATCTTCGAAAATGACAATTCTGGTATTCTGCACAATAATGATTCAACAATATGTTAGAAATATACAAGACTCATTCTACGATATATCATTTGACGCTTAGATAGAAATTTTTTTTAAGGTAATTGAAAGATGTAGTAAGAAAATAAACTGAAGGAGAATGAAAAGTTGGGGATGAGTGTGATATTTTCCTGAATTTAGAGGATTAGGTTTTACTATTGAGTGTGTTTTTTTACTGATATTTGGTATGTCTAAGTTTGACTTATTCCCTTATTGATTGGAAAATCTATATTTACAGTCAGGGTTCTAATCAATTGGTCAACTCAAAATTATTATCGGTAAAAAAGGCGTGCTGTTACTTTTTATATATAACTATCATTTGGATTGATTTTGTAGCCGTTCAATTATTAATGATTGACTTTTATTTGATCGTTACCGAATCTGTTTGTCCAGAAGGGCATTCCAATTTCTCGATTCACTATAACCGTTCGTCAGGATTAAATATTTTATTTATTACCCTATTAAGTCGTTATTTATCTTAATTTTTATATTTTTAATTGTTCAGTCGCTTGAAAGGTCAGCACAATCTCAACATCCATATTCGGATTATTAGTATTTAGGCTCCGTTTTTAAGCTGGGTTGGGCCAACTATACTTGGCCGTGCCCATCACATTTTAATCTTTTTTTTTCACTTTATTAATTAATAATTTTTTTACTTTAAATTTTATTTATTATTTTTATTTTATATATTCTTTTAAAATACTATTATTAATTTTCTTTGATGATTATTATTATTGTTATCTTACTGTTATTGCCTTTTTACTTTACCTTTCTTTCTTCTTCACTTATTACTAATCATAAAATTCTCCACTAAGGGCTATATGGTAATTTTAACTCGGCCATCGGTTGTTTCTTCTTTTGGATGGCATCATACGGATCAAAGACGCAGAATATGTATTTTCAACGGCTAACTCGTAAAAATAAAATATATTTAATTTTTGTTAAAACAATAAAATATTAAAAAATTTATAAAACAAAAAATAGTTATTTAGTTTATTTGTTAATTTTCTATTTAATAAATAACATAAAATTATAATAAATATATATCTGTGAAAAAATTGCACCCACCGCTCCCTTCCAACGGCCTCTCCAATTTGACCGCTTTCTCTCCCCTCTGTCTCTGTCTTTCTCTCTCTCTCTTGCTGAGAGAAGGGTAAAGCGGCCGTCTCTTTCAAGCAATTTGGTCTAAACCAATTGATTGATTATAGAAAAACTCGTTGAATTGAAGAATAAAATTAATGGAGGAAATCAAATAATAAACATTATCTGGCCATCTGCAGCTATCTGCCAGATCTGTTTCCCCTCAGCATCGCGCTCCTGCTGGCATTCTCTGCACTTCTGGAGCAATCAATCAATCTTTTCCACTCTCTCCCTGTCGAGATTTGACGGATGATGAACCGGCATTCGTAGCTCCCTTCGCTTCTTCTCTCATCAGATCAAATAAGAAGGTGACTCATATATCTGGATTAATTCCGTCTTGTATTTTTCGTCAGATCCGGTTCGTTTATTTACCGTATTGTATGAATTAGCTTGTTGTGAGCATTTTTCGTCACTTTCTTGGGTCAAATCGATGCTATTGATATTATTTATGTGAACATGCTGCATGATTATGTGTTTTAATGCTGGTTCTTTGCAGTCTAGTTTGTTTTCTGTTTCTTCCCTCTTTCGCTGAAAAAAGGTTTGGTTCTTTTATGAGGATGGTGAATGCATGATATTGATGTGATATCCTGGCGAATTTGGTAGATCCAATTAGCAATCAGGTGTTGTAGCTTTGTATGATAAAATTTATAGGTCAAAATGCTGCGTCCTATTCAAATGTAAAAATTGTGAGTGTTGTCTACCTGGCGACTCTACTAATTACGGTCAATACTGCGTGTAATTACGAAGCCTTGAAATTTGATGTATCTGTACAACTATTGACTCTAAGAGTGTCATACCTTGAATCGTCCCAAAACTTACGCCCCACAAATCCGCCAGATGCCTATAGTTGTTCTCGCCATTCTGACTTTGTTAAGATTTTGCGCAGATGATGATCTGATCTTTGGTAGATGCTATGCTTTCTATGTTTACAGCTGTGTGATTGTACTTCTACGACGGTCACATTTTGGTCTTAGTATTATGGTACGTCCTATGTGAACTTTTTTCTTTTGTCTGATTGTAATTATGTGGTCTTGTTATTTAATATCATGTTTTTAACTTCTTTGTGCTCCAGGAATAAAGAGTCTGCAATTTACTGAATATAAGAGCATGGCATCAGGAAAATATACTAGAGTTGATGGACGGAAATCATCTTGCAATTACTGTTCGACAGTGAGTGTAGTAGTGTTTGTGGCCCTCTGTTTAGTGGGGGTATGGATGCTGACATCTTCTTCTGTAAATCCTGTTCAAAATGTGGATTTGCCTTCTGGAAAACAAAAGAATGAGGTGAAACAGGAAGTGAGGGACAACAATGAGAGCAACATTAAGCAATTCGAGGATAACCCTGGCGATTTACCAGAAGATGCAACCAAAGGGGACAGCAATGAAAATATGACTAAAGAGGAAAACAACACCCCTGAGAAGACAAATGAAAATGTCTCAGAGGAGAAAGAGGAAGAGAAAACAGATGGGAGTTCAGGTAAGGAGGGAAAACCTGATGATACGATTAAAAACAAATCAGAGAATGAAGAACGGAAAGAAGCTGGCCCTGAAGATGCAAATGCAGATGGTGATGGAAATATTTCTGATCAACAGAAAGATTCTGAAAAAGGTTCTAGTGAGACCAACTCAGAATCTCGTGTTAATGAAAATAAAACAGAAGAGAATTCAAGTCAAACAGAGGATCAAGATAAAGAGAAAGGTCAGATAGATGAGAAGGGGGAGCAGATTCCGGTTAAGAAATCGGATGAAAGCAAGGACCAGGCTTCCAAAGAGGTATTCCCTTCTGGGGCTCAGGCGGAAATCTTAAATGAGACTACTACGAATTCTGGATCTTGGTCAACTCAGGCAGCTGAATCGAAAAATGAAAAGGAAGCACAAAAATTTTCAGAATCAAACCAACAGGTTGGGGTCAGCTGGAAACTTTGCCGTACTACTGCTGGCCCAGATTTTATACCTTGCCTTGATAACTTGTATGCAATCCAGCACCTTAGGACTACTAAGCACTATGAACATCGCGAAAGACATTGTCCTGATGAACCGCCCACCTGTCTTGTTCCTCTTCCTGAAGGGTATAGAAGCCCAATTGAGTGGCCTAAAAGCAGGGAAAAGGTAGGATGACTAATGCACTTGTTATTTCATATCTATCATTGTGTTTCTTTTGCTTATAGGCCTCGGGCAAAACTGTGCTTGGCAGATTTGGTACCATAATGTTCCCCATACAAAGCTTGCACAGGTTAAAGGGCACCAGAATTGGGTGAAAGTTAGCGGCGAGTATCTTACTTTTCCTGGTGGTGGGACCCAGTTCAAGCATGGCGCTGTTCATTACATCGAGTTCATAGAAAGTGTAAGCATTTTATTCATTTTTTCCTTATTGATCACCTCTTTTACCTTGCTCCATAACAGTGCAAATGTAGTTTCATTTCACTATAGGTTTAGTGTGGTATAGCTCTCTTCATCAATCAAGACACCATGATTATATAGCTTTCTTTTGATATCTCCAATAGCAGGTGTTCTGACTGTTAGTTATGTAATGCTGGTAAGGCAAGGCGACATATGAAAATTTGCGGATGTGAGCTAGAGATATTATTGGTGCTACACTCTTTCTGACTGTTATGCTTCATATATTGCTTGACCTGATCTGTGCTTTAACCTAACCACCATAGATGTTGCGTAAGCAAGACATTGAATTTTCCTGGGGAAAAAGCTGTCGAGTTGTGCTGGATGTTGGATGCGGAGTTGCCAGCTTTGGAGGTTTTCTTTTTGAAAAAGATGTCCTAACCATGTCATTTGCCCCGAAAGATGAACATGAAGCTCAAGTTCAATTTGCTCTTGAACGGGGAATTCCTGCTATATCAGCTGTTATGGGCACAAAGAGACTCCCCTTCCCTGGCATGGTCTTTGATGTCATCCACTGTGCACGTTGTCGAGTTCCTTGGCATATCGAAGGTACTTATTAATCCATCCCCCCCCCCCGCCAAATGATCTTTTTCAGATGCGTTATAACATCCCGATGATTCTTGTCCCGGTTTATTTGATGCATGATAATTTAGTGATAATTAATTAGGTCATTTCCTCATGCAAATTGGGATGCTAAGTGGCCGTATTGTTTTGTTATTCCAAAATGACCCAATTAATTATTGCAAAATCATCATGCATCAAATAAACTTGGATACGAAACATCGGGATGTTACTTGTGTAGTCAACTTCAAACTTCCATGACCTATTGTACTGCCAAAGTGATGCGAATTAATCGAGGCATACACTGCAGGTGGAAAGCTTCTTTTGGAACTGAACCGTTTACTGCGACCTGGTGGTTTCTTTGTGTGGTCTGCTACTCCAGTTTATCAGACAATAGATGAAGATGTTCAAACTTGGAAAGGCATGTTCTTGTCATGGTTAACTTCCAATTTTCTCCACTGATTGACTTCAATTAATTGATTTTAACACTGAAATATTTCTTTATTATTGCCAGACATGTCCCAGTTAACAAAATCGATGTGCTGGGAACTGATTGCACAGGAAAAGGATACAGTGAATGAAGTAGGCATAGCAATATACAGGAAGCCTACTTCTAATGAATGCTACGAACAAAGATCAGAAAGCGAGCCACCTCTGTGCCAGCAATCTGATGACCGTAATGCTGCCTGGTACGCCTTCTCTTGAGTGAAAGGATATTATTTTATAAGCCTACTGTGAGCTGAGGTTTAAGTCTGGATGGTGGTATGAAACGCTTTGATATGATTTACAAGGAGATCTTTTTCACTTTTATACAAAGAGCTGATCTTATTATTGTTGCCTGTTTAATGCAAACGTGTTCTGTGGGAATGAGAGATGCCATGGGAATTAAAAAAGCCCTTTAGAATTGGGTGGAAATAATCTAGTATATTAGATCAATATGCATCTCCGTGCTAAGAAGCATGGATATTGACACAAGATTAGGAATGACACGACACTGACATATTTTTTATTAAAGATGAGGATATGATACGTAATAGATTCATTCATTAATAAATTCATAGTTGCTAAATAGATATTAGAATAATATAAATATTATTTTATATTAAATTAGTAACAAAAAAATCATAGGAAGAGGTATTATACAAATGAGCTAATATGAAGAAGTTATACCTCACGGGATAAAATAAATAAAAAAATAATGGGGTTTAGATTTTTAATTATTTCTAAATTAAATTAAGAATTCCATTTTTTCTAAAAAGCAAAATGTTTTGGATTCATTAAGAAAAATAATAAAATATTTTGACACGTGTTAGAGTATGTCAGACGTCGATACATTGCCCCAAGAAAAATGTTGGTCCTTCTTACTCCATATCTGCCATTTTCTAGTTGATTTGAGTTGCAAATTTTATTTTGTTTTGCCAGTAGTTGATTAATTTTGTGGTATTTACAGGAACGTCCCGCTGCAATCATGCATGCACAAAATCCCTCTCGGTGATTCAGAACGTGGGTCTCACTGGCCGGAGGAATGGCCGGCGAGATTGGAGAAACTGCCATATTGGATGACTAGTTCCCAGGTTGGAGTTTATGGCAAAGCAGCTCCGGAGGATTTCACCAGTGACCATGAGCATTGGAAACGTGTAGTGAACCAGTCGTATCTTAAAGGGATGGGAATCAGCTGGTTTGCTGTAAGAAATGTGATGGACATGAGAGCCATATACGGAGGGTAAGCATCTCACTCTCATTTGTTTAACCGTAGCCAGGGCGGATCCGTACTCTGATTGGTAGGATCAATTAATCCCATTAAGAAAAATAAATAAAAATAAATCAGATATAAATATATTACTAATTGAACTAAAAATATATTTTGACCACATTGGAAATTTCTTTTTCGACCCTATTAAAAAAAATTACTAATAAAAAGAAATTAGATATAAATTTGTTAATGACTGAAATGAGAATTTTTTATTAACCCAATTGAAATTTTATCGACCATTGGCACTCACTTTTTTTTTTATCAACAATCATGACATAATTGTATTGTAATTTACGTAGGTTAAAAAATAGCATGAGTATGAAAATGTTGATTTTTTTAATGACAATATCATAAAATTGTAGTATTGACCCTACAAGGAAAAATTCAGGATTTACCCTGTGCCAGTAGTGAAGAAGAAAAAGGAATACTAAGTGAGGAAGAGTTCGTGTTGGATTTGAAGCTAACCCGCTAATTTTAGGATTAAGTAAGAAAAGTTTTCTTATTTGGAATGTCGGCATTTCCACTCTTAGTTAAGTAACTGCTGCAAGAGTATCAAGTACTATTGAATCAGAAGCTTTGAGACTTCTTCCTTAAGGCAAAAGTCATTTTTGACAAAATGACAATAGCAAATATTTGTAAAGGAAGGAATAGTTTGCGATGAATATGACTAGTGGTACATTTGGTTGTTGAAATGGAATAAGGTGATAATAGAATAGGATGTGAATTTGAAATTGTTATTTTTATATTTGACTGTTGGAATATTTTTATTCTATTTTTGGTTTGTTGGATAAGATAAAAATAATGTGAGAATAGTGATAATAATAATAATAATAATAATAATAATAATAAACGTAATAATAATAATAATAATAATAATAATAATAATAATAATAATAATAATAATAATAATAATAATAATAATAATAATAATAAATGGGAGAGAATAACTATTTTCACATATGTAGGAATAAATATTTCCATAGAAATATTTATTTTCGATTAAGTTGTAACGAAATGGAGGAATATTTATTCCTTGGGAATAACCAAACGGAGGGTAGGTTCTTTACAAGTTTGACAATCAAGAAGCAAAAATTACTAGACAGGAGAAGAAAAAAACATAATCTCTCAACATTAATTTAATTCATTAATCACTTCTCAAATAATAATATTAGGGTCATTATATAGAGGCATTATGTTCCTAAATAAATTAAAAATCAATTATAATTTTCTAATTAATCATAATTTAAACTCAAAATAAAAATAATAATAAAATATAATATTTCATAAATAATTTGGGACTATTAAAATTATAAAATATTAGAAATTCTCAATATATGACTTAGAGGTATCACTTCATCTATTATAGTCCATGGAATTGCTTTTCTGCTATTTAAGTTTGCCGTACTCTAGTCTTTAAATGTTGGACAAGGACGAATCCTTTATTTTCTTCCATCTGTGGTTATGTTTCTTTAAACAGATTTGCTGCAGCTCTAAGAGACCTGAACATCTGGGTCATGAATGTGGTCTCCATAGACACCCCAGACACCCTTCCGATCATCTATGAACGGGGTCTATTCGGTATTTATCACGATTGGTGCGAATCATTTAGCACATATCCCAGATCTTACGATCTTCTCCACGCAGATCATCTTTTCTCCAAGATCAAGAACAAGTATGTATTGAATTGCACTCTTGTTTGCTAGTGGATCTGAAATCAACAAGCTCTTCCTGTCACTCCGGCTTAATTTTGTGACGATTTTGGATGTAAAAACAGGTGCACCTTAGTGGGTCTAGTTGCTGAGGCCGATCGGATCTTAAGGCCAGAGGGTAACATTATTGTGCGTGATAATGTCGAGACTATTACCGAGCTTGAGGGCATGATGAGGTCTATGCAATGGGAGATTCGGATGACCTACTCAAAGGACAAAGAGGGGTTGCTTTGTGCACAGAAGACAATGTGGCGGCCTAAAGAGGTGGCCTCATTGGCATATGCCACCGCTTGAGATTTCATCTGCCCCGGTTATCGCTTCCTTGATGCTCCCTTAAAAAACCTTGCGACGCAATTATCAGGTATTCATTTGCTTCCTTTCAGCGTTTTTGGCAGTTGATTTTCATCTTTTTTTATATCGCTATCATATTCGACCAAGAATGAATTCATTCCTACAAAGTGGTTAGCTAAATTGCAAGAAAGATTGTTGGCCGTTCTGCTCCTGAATAGCATATTTTAAAAAAAAAAAAAAAGCAACACATATGCTTTTCTCTATAAATGTCTCAGAATTAATGTAACTTTCTCATAATTTCTAGAGCACTTAAGAATGGAGCTTCTTCATTTTTTTTTTTTTTGTTTTTCATTTTTTTTTGATATTCTACGGTAACAATGTGTTGAGGATAAAAGTGTTGATTTTTCAGTTTTTTAACAAAAAAAATTAAATTAAATTAAATTAAATTGACCAAAGTGGCCCATGTTTCTCTATTTTTGGGGTAACCACTTACACCCACTTTCTCTTATATGGTAACCACACAAGACATTTTGATGAAAAATATCTATGTATATATGGTGCTTAGTTTGGGTATCTAAGTCTAATACTTAAAATATACATCATCATTAAAAAGCATTATGGCCTAGAAGATTCAAACAATTGGAGACTTTACAAAAATTTGAGTTATTATAATTGACTTTAATGGTGAAAGGTTAGTTTTTGATCTTTAATTTATTTTCGTATTTCGCCTTTATGTAATAGATATTTAATATGAAAGATTGATTTTAGGCTAATATAAAAAACTTGGCATTGATTGCTATCAATATTTATTGATTAAAACTTAAGCCAATTCAAATTGGATGTAAATATGCAATGATTCAATTGTTATCCCTAAAATATGTCAGGCTTACGATTTATTCTATGTGGTAAAATTCTCAACCATGTGTGACAAAGTCTAACCTTGAAGGGGACACGGACATTTATGTCCGGGTTTTCATAAATATTAGGTCTTTTTATTTTGTAAATGTTTTAGATTATTTTAAAAGTGATAAATAATAATGAAGAAGGTAATATTTTTTACAATTACAAATATAAACAAGAGTTAGTTGGGTTCGAATGTTTTAATTAGTATTGGACTAATAATAACATAACTAATATATTTTTTTCCTATGAGTATAATCGGTAAGTTGTAATGTTAATACTATAATAAAAAAGATCAAAATAATGTAATTTTTTTATTTTTAATGCGTAATGGATTCAAGTTTCGAATTGGTTTGGATTAAGTCGATTGTTGAGTCTGGCTTCGTCCATTGAGTCTGAATCCTACACATCATTACAATAAACGAAAGGTCAGGTGTTGGCGGGATGTTGTCTTACCAAAAATACTCTGATATTCAAGTTAGTAAAGAGTCTTTCAAGATGAGAAGGTTAAGAAAAAAATATAGTAATGAGAAATGCTGAGAGTGTTTGTGGTGGGTGTTATGCTTTCGAAGTGAAAAGCTTTTTGTGGCTCAAAAGGAGTGCTGGTCTTTGACACTGTGTTCTTGAGGAAAGTAGTGACAAGGAGAAAGCGAGAAGTGTTCTATAAGTGTGAGAGCTTGTGAGAACGCAGAGTAAATTCAATAATGCCTTTATGAGAGTTAGAGCTTTGGTGAGTGATTTTTATCAGAAAAGAGTGCGTCTGTTGGCAAAAATCGGAGCGTGCCCTAAAGTGAGAATTTTATGGGTTTTTATAACTGAGATATTGGGCATCATTCCTTTGATAGGAGCGCTTGATTCTTGCGCTCTCCCTGACATGTTTCCTTTCTTGGTGTGAGGCTTTAATGACGGTAACGCCTCTTTGGGAAGATTGCTTTCCTCCTGTATTTTGTAACAGCTAGGGTTTGTTGCAGACAAATGAGAAGATTTGGTACTTTTCTCATGTAAGGTGCATTGAATTTGTTGGTGACCGACTGGGCTTAGCCCACATGAGGCTTGCTCATGTGCTGGCCTACTGTAGCAATTCTGATCAATAGAAACGTTGACCGTCCATTTGTGCTAATTGTCTGTCCTTATGCTGGTTTCTTTGACTTTTTATCTGGTCAACGGTTCGTGTTGACCGTTCAAACTTATATTTGAACATTTGTGGATTTAGGTCATTCCTCATTCTTGGGCCAGCCACCAAAGGCGTGCCCATTAATTTTATTTGGTATATTAATTATATCAAAATCACTTTGATTTGGATGTTGCAATTTTTTTCCCTTTTATTTTATTATTTTTATTTTGGTTGGTGTGTATTTTTTTTTTGTTGCATGTAAATTTATTTTATCATATTAAAAAATAATATTTTAGGCCACGGGTTATATACTCATTATAAAGTATGTGAATATCTTAAACTATAAATTTAATATTTATAATAAATATCAATATTAATTAATAAATAATATAATTTTCTAAAGTATGGAAACCGAACTGGTTTTAAAGGGAATACCAATTACTCTATTGGCATGTTTAATCATTAAAATGAAATAAAATATTAATAGAATAATTATTTTTAAAAAATTAAATAATATAAAAATATAGTTAAAAATTATTATTTTAATATTTTATTACTCATTTAAAATAATAATATATAAGTTGAGAATTAATTTTTTAATATTTAGTCAATAATAATAGTAATAGGAATAGGATAAAAATTTATAATAATTATTTTTTTACCCTTATTCAAATAAAAAGATATTCTATTATTATTTTACAATCTTCTTAAAAATTATTTTCTATCAATTATCACTATACTATATAAAAGAAAATTTACAATTAGGTTTAAAATAGTTTAACTAGTTAAAATTATAAATTATTTAAATAATATTATTTTATCACAATTAACTGATATCTGTAACTCTTCTAATCATATAAGGCAACATTATCCTCTTGAAAATGATCACACATAATAGATACATCAACAATAACAAATTTAAACTTCATCATCATCAAATTTCTGTCAAAACAAATATAACAATAGAAAATATCCAACAAAATTTTGATTAATAAAATAAGATTTTTCATTTCACTCTAATTAAATGAAATTTTTGATAAATTATAATAGTTTTATTATAAAAATAAAACATTTTACATCCTAAAATCTTAATAATTTCTAGTTAATATAACACCATATAGGAAACAACAGTTACAAAAAAAGGAAAATAGGGGAACATTCATACCATTTTTGTACGGTGCCTTTCTAATGTGAAGAAACAGAGATGTTGAAGATAAATCGAAGCTTTCAAATGTCTTTGCGCACGAGGAGAAAGCTATTGATTTTTTAATAAGGGTTTCAAAGAATATGAAAATATGAAAAGACAGATATGGATAAAGACGAACAGGGCTTTAAATACTGATAGAAATGAGAGAAAACAAATATGACGATGACAAAAGACAACATGAGCCGGAGAGAACATGATGAAAGGGATGGAGAAAAGACGAAGACGGACAAACGATTGGAAAAAAAGGCAAAGGAAGAAGGAGACGAGGGTTTTGAACAATAGATACAAGGATGAATGTATGAATAATTTGGATGAATGTGGAAAATATTAGGGGCAAAATGATAATATTTACATGAATAGTTATTTTTTAAATATAAAAAATAAATAATATCAAAAAAATCTTAGTATTTTTTATTTTTTAATTTGTAAAAATATTTATTTATATCAAAATAATTATTTTATGTAAAAAATAACTAAACGAATGAATAAATATTTTATTAATAAAAAGATAAAAATAAAATTTTTATTCCTATAAATTAAACATGCCATATGCGTTAGAGTTTTAAGTTATTTGGTATTATCAATTATTTATTTATTAATAAGTATATTATTATCACATATTTTATTAAATAACTAATTAATTTTAAAATTTAAAGTGGTTATATATCTTTTACTAATTTATTATAAAATAATATAATAAATACCTTTTAAATTTATATAATTATTTTTTTTAATATAAATATATAAATATAATATTATGTTATTTAATAACGTCTCAAAATTAAAATAATAATGTATATATCAACGATATATTTTGAATTAATTGACCATAAAAAAATACTCTATTTATATTTAATTAATATAAACAATTTAAATTAATTATGAAGTTTTCATTGAAATTAAAAACCGGGTTTTATTAATTATGGAAGAAAAAAATATTATTTTAATTTTTGTGACATCGGGCGGGAAAGCAATAACAATTAAAAATAAATAAAATCTTAAATGTGATGCTGCGGTCGACCGGCGCCCAGAGCCACGTGCTATCCGTTAGACGATTATACACGATACGAATTTATAATTTATTTATTTATATGTATTATTAAAATAATAATAAATAAATAAATAAACGAAATAAATATTTATATAATAATATATCATAAATAAATTATAATTAAATAAGATATAATTTTACGATCAACCACATCGCCTTTTAAGCAGTTCGATAAATAACGACAGGAGCAGCGATGCCGTTCGTATTCTACCGTATCATCGCCACCGTCAATCATATTGGTTCTGTCGGGAATCAACGGCAGAGATCGTCGAAGTACCATCACATTACATGTGTCTTCGCATACGCAGCAATATCTTCTCCGCCGGCTTCGAGCCCTAATCGGATGAATATTTTCCATTGAAGATCTGTCTCAAATCGACCTGAAAGAAAATAGCGGTCTCCGATATTCACCTATTTGCAATCTCTCTGAATCCGATCAGCACTTTCAAATTCGACATTATACGAATCACCTCTTCTTCTTTCTGTCTATCTCTCCAATTTTCTCTCTTGATTTCTTTTGATCAACAGATGAATGTTATGAAGCTACTTCTACATGAAAAAGTCGAGGTTGGTGCAAGCATTCCGATTCGATCCAGTTGCATCTGATAATCTGATCTTTGTCGTTTCATTTGCGCGTATCAATTACTGAAAAATTATGTTAGAAAGGATGATCTATATAGTACGTTTTCTACTATATCGCTGGCGGTTAAATCGGCAATTGAGCGAATGAATTTTGATGCATCAGCTGTTGATTTGAGTTTTTCCATTTGTGCATTTTTATTTCACGTAATTCGCATTTTATATGCTTCCTTTTGCAAGTGAAAAAAGCGAATGAATATTGTTTCGTGAAGCAGTAAGCTCGCTTCTAACAGCATGGTCATTGCTTTCAGGTTAACTATTACTGCCATAATGTTGCTGCATTTTCTCCAGGATGGTGAATTAGAATGCAGCATGTGGAATAGTTTTCGCTGAAATAGACATTTACTTGTGTTATTGGAAAAGGTAGAATAATAAGAGCGCATCTACTAGTCTTCTTTAAATCAACATTTTTTATTGAAAAGGAGAATAATGAAAGTAATATCTTTTTGATTGATTAAATGCTTGAAGTGACTTGATCGACCACATATATAATTATCAGAACGGCCACATTCGGATGATTTTTAGGTTGTTTAGATTTGATGCGAGAATCATACTATCATTACGTGTCAGTGTCACTGCTTTTATTTTATTTTATTCTATGTATTCGTTTCGTTGAAGAACTCATTTTTGTAACATTTCTGTGTCTATGGTAAATTACTGGGTCTAGTATGTAATCCAGCTTGTAGAGATTGCATTTTTGCTATTGTTTTCATTGGATAATGCATAAACAGAAGTAGTGCATTTATTACCTTATTTATAATAAATAATCCTTTGCTTGAGTTTACTGGGTGAGTGGGTGTTGGGTTGAGCTGATATGATCTGAAAATTTTAATATCTGAAAATGGTGCTTAGATGTGTTGAAAGCTGATAAGTGGTGTATTTTAAGAATTTAAGAGGTGTTATTTCCTCCTTGGTTTTTCAAGCTCATTAACTTTTTATAGGCACCTAAAAGTTTAGTGCCTCTAGCAAGAGGCTCCCGAACAAGTGAATTTTTTTTTTTCTTCCCTCAATCCTTTCTAAGATCGTTTGAGCAAATAGCACATCACCTGTACAGCTATTGAAATGGAATTGCTGAGCTTTTTAATAGATTAAGAATCATGACAATCCAAACTATTTAGTGTGTGTTAAATTAAGTGTAATATTAATTGTAGTAGAGGAAATAAGTGGTGAAATTAAGTGTTGAACTTAGTGCTGAAATCAAGTTATAGAAAGTGTCTGAAATACATGTGAATCTGAACACAATTTATTATTTTGCTGAAATTTATAGAGGAAATAAATGGGGAAAGTTAGTGTTGGACCGAGTCCTGGAATTAAGTAATAAATTATGCCCAGATACATGTGGATCTAAACAACAAGGATGCATTGCTGAAAATTAAGTGATAAACGAAGTCATGCATTGATAGCTAAGTTCAATTAAATAGTGATTGAAGCGTTTACATTATATGGTACTATGAAGATTAGTTAATGTTTTATCCCTAGAATGTGACTTGATGTTTGAGGTGCGTTTATCTGCTTCTTTGATACTAGGCTGATTAAAGCAAGCTAAATTACTTCGTTGCTTCTCAGGTGCGACAAATTGAGGCAGGGCTACGTGGCTCATGGTACCAAGGACTGGTTGTTGGAATTTCAGATTTCTGCCGCGAGGTTGAATATGATGAACTCTTGTGCGAGTCTGGAGATTCAAAGCTCATTGAGTCCATACCTGTCACTGGGGCAATCAAGGGTATTTACCAACATCCATATGCTAAATCACACCATCGTGGTCGGATTCGGCCGCTGTCTTCTCTACCAAAACAATGTTCTATAATACCGCGGTTAAGATTTGGAGTTTGTGTTGATGCTTTATTTGAGGAAGCGTGGTGGGAGGGTATAATTTTTGACTGTGATGATGGGTCAAATGAGCGGTCTGTGTTTTTCCCAGATGAGGGTGATGAACACAGGTTCAAAGTTACTGACTTACGTGTCAGTTATGATTGGGATGAGTTCTCTGGCAATTGGAGAGAAAGAGGTGTCTGGATGTTGGTAAAACTTGCCCAAGAGCGTGATATAGGCATTCCTCCGATTCACATCAAGTATATCTGGTCTCACTTGCGAGTAAATTATGGCTTTTTGAAAATGATTTCAGAGTGGACCTGTGGTTCTTATTGCATTTGGAAAAAGTATTTCACTGAAGTTGTTTGTGACATTGTAGCTAAAACAAGTCGGCGAAGCCTTGGTTATCCCAATAATTGTCGAGTGTTTGCTGTGATAGATGGACATAATAAGGCTAAGATGTCCCAGTGCAGTGACATAAATGGATCCTCTGTCACTAGATCAATTCAGAAAAGGAAGGGAAAAGGATCTGCTCAAGCAGTTAGACAAAAGCAGCAGTATTATTGTGCAGCTAGCAAGAGGGGGCACCTGACAGTTGATCTTAAGAAAAATCAATTGGCAACAGATGTGGTAGATGGCAAGAGTGCAGAGATTCCTAGTGCTTTTTCTGTCCAGTTAAGTGGAAGAGACAATCATGGTGCTTTTCTTACTGAAAAACAGCAATTCGATAGGATGAAATCTGGTCTTCCAGAGCATAAACATTTAACAGTTTGCAAAGGTGTGCAAAAATGGTTCCTGGAGGATTGTCAAAGAAGTGGGATGGAACTGTCAAGTGATGTTAGTCTGCAGCAAGCTAACAGAACAACTCAAAATGTCAGCAGTATGGTTGCCAATGCTTGCCGTGTTGAAAATAACCAAAAAGCATCTCAAAATGGTCCTTCCATCAGAAGGCGACTTTTGAAGGATAGCAAGATGAATCGAAAGAAATTTAAGCCTGTGGTAAGTTACAAGCATAGTTTAAAACGATATGGAAGCAATGGGTCCAAAATGGAAAGAGGAATTGTTTTGGGTATGATTTCAATTGTACAACATAATCGATCAGTCAAAAGGAGGAAAAATTTGAGGATGCCAAGCCAACCCAAGAGGATCCTTGCTAAAAGGTTTCCTAAGGGCAGCCAAGGGCAGAGTGGTATAAAGGTGACTCATGGCTTTAGCAACCATAAACTTCATTTGAAGATAAAAAAGAGAGTCCCAAAAAAGATTCAGAAAGCCAGTGCTAAGACTAGTTCCAAAAAAGCGGAAGTGCTGGAACCTGTACAAAAAGATCTTTTGAGCAGTTCTTGCTGTGGACCTCAATACATTGGAGCTTCTGGGGATGAATTTAGACTCCAAGATGTGGTAGCTAGTCTGCAAAGGCTAAGGCTAAAGAGAGCCAAACGGTGTGACTCAGTTTGCTTCATTTGTCAGTATGGAGGCGACCTTCTTCCTTGTGATCACTGCATGTCATCATACCATTTTACCTGCGTTAATCTTGAGGTGATTTCCCTTTCTCTAGCTTATCCTACAAGGCTTCTAAACTTCACGTGGATAATTGTCTATTTTGACTTACAGCAAACTCACTCAAATCAAATGACAAAACTTATAACTGAAAAAAGAAAGAATGAAATAAAGAAAACTTAAATGAGATGATTATAACTCCAAGCATTGTTATTGCACTTGTTTTCTTCACTCTTTTGCAGCATGTCCTCACTTGATTGCACTGTCTACGTAACTTAAGCCAGTGCCATATGCTGAAAATCAAACTATTAATGCTTTATGCTTTTTTTTTGCAAGTATTTTCAGGTTCTCTTGTACCTTAGACCTTTTTTTTCTCTCCCTCCCTCTTTGTTTTGTGTATGCTCCCCTGAATCACCTTTTCCCCTATCGGGGAGAGGTTGTGGGGTCCCATTTCTGGGGCAAACATTGTTTGACTTGACGAGAGAACTACTATGCTTAATCGCCTATTAAAACTTGTTTTTATTAATTTTCAAGCGTATTAGCCAAAAAAACCAACTGGTAATTACAAACCATTTTATGCTTGTTGCGTCACCCATGAGAGCCAAAGCTATGCAAACATTTGCACAACCGAAACAAACTATAACTCAAGACCTTTGAAGTGTTTGCAATCCAGATAGTAGTTACTCCCAATCCCCTCTTAAAGAATCAACCATGTAAAGTATGGAGAGCTTGTTGAGCTTTTTGCTCTTGCATCTTGGACTCGGATATATTTTCCAAATTTTATCCTCCACTCTGTCAGACTTGTCTATATTTTCCAAATTATTCATCTATTTTTCCAATATATAAAAAATCCAAGTATTGCTCTCCCTTTTGAATGTTTGTTTCAGATGTTGGTACTTCTCAGCAAAATAGAGAGTCCTAGCCACTGTGCTTTTTCAAAATGAATTGGCAATGGGATGGGGTCATGTCGTGCATCCTTGCCCCTGCTCCTAGTCTTCAACTTTTTCAATAGAAAAAGTCACTTTAACATAGCAAGTAAAGTCTAAAACCCATCACAGTAATAAAGCTAGGGATTCTTCACTATCCATATAAGCGGCTGAGATTCATTTAACAAAGTGATTTTCTCCCCTTAGGGGCTGTCACACAAATGGTTAAGGCTCGGCTTTTGGGAAGAGACCTGAAAACTAACCCAGAAAAAAATTTAGAGCCTAAAAAGCTCTTTAATATAACAAAAAGTATTATGCAAGATAATTGAGGCAGGGTTGGGCAATGCACCGAATCCCTATCCCCAACCAGCCCAATCCCATTGGGGGTTTTCAAATTTTCTTCCAAACCTCCCCCAATCCTCAACTGAAAAAAAAAAAAAAACCCCACCTGCCTCATTTAGGCTGGATTGGCGTAGGGCACCAGTGGGAGGGCTGGTGAGATTGCCATTCATATGCTGGATGATGATGGGAGATTATTTTTATTTTTTTGGGGAGAGGGAGGGGGGTAAGTGATGATGGGAGATGTTGAAACTATTAATGGCTATATCTCTACTCGGTTGCAGTTAAAGTGTTAGGTACTGTTTTCTCTGGCATCCTCTCTAAATAATTGTTCATGCTAAGCATATGCTGATTGTTTCCAACCCAAAGATGCTTACACTCGATTGCAGTCTGAATAGGAGGTAACCCTTTTTCGCGACATTCACACTAACCCTACATTTGGTTGGAGGAAATAGCAATTCTATTCCCTCATTATTCCCCAAGAATAGATATACTTTCGTTTGGTTACAAATTTAATCAGGAATAAATATTTCCATAGGAATAGTTATTCCCACATATGTGGGAATAATTATTCATACATATTATTATTATAATATATTATTATTATTACATATTATATTATTATTATTATTATTATTACGTTTTATTATTATTATATATTATTATTATTATTATTATTATTTTTACGTTTTATTATTATTACGTATAATAATAATAATATTATTATTACCTATTATTTTATTACGTTTTGTTATTATTATTATGTTTTATCATTATTATTATTATTATATTTCTTTATTATTATTCTTATTATTAATACGTTTTATTATTATTATTATTATTATTATTATTATTGTTGTTGTTATCACTATTCCTACCCTATTCTTTATACTATTTTACAAACCAAACATGGAATACTAATTTTTACCTTATTCCATTCCAATAACCAAGTATGGGAATAACAATTCTAACTTTATTCCCATCCTATTCTATTCCCACCTTATTCTATTTCAATAACTGAACGTGTCGTTAAAGAATTGTCCATGTGAAGCATGGATAGAATGAAAGATTGTATGCAATCAGAAGATGCTGGTTTGGGACTCTTGATTAATGTTCCTGCTTAATTTTCTCCTCTTCTTAGGCTGCAATCCCTCTTATATTTCCCCAAATTATTTCGTCATTGTGGCTAGATACTTTCATGTTTTGTGAGAAATTACATAATTTAGCCTATCAATGTAGCTTAGCAGATCTGCAGATGTATCAGGGGCAGAAGCAGATAGCATCTTTCAAATTTGTCTTACTTGCTCTTGTTTGCAAGAGCTTCAAAGATGATCATGGCTTCTTTTTTACTGTAGTACACTGTTGGTTGGGATTATTATCTGGATTGTTGATGCGAGTCCCACATTGGAAAGTTTGAGGCAAAACCTCCAGCTTATAAGTTAGGGGGCTCTCCCTCCTACTAGACCGGTCTTTTGGGATGAACTCTTCCTCTTACTTATGCTCGCATCAAATGGTGCTTTCATTGAGACCAGTCCCGGCCTAGAGAGGGCTACCTGTGGAGGGTTTTGACTGAAAAGAGTTACCTGCGGAGGGGCTGATCTGCTGCCGATGCGCCGGGGCGGAGTAAAGCGTCGTAGAGTGAAAGCCGCAGAGTGAAGTGTCGCAGAGTGCAACTGCCGAGGTCGCGGCTGTTGAAGGAGGGAGGAGTGATGCGAGTCCCACATTGGAAAGCTTGAGGCAAAACCTCCAACTTATAAGTTAGAGGGCTCTCCCTCCTACTAGACCAGTCTTTTGGGATGGGCTTTCCCTCTGGCTTATGCTCGCATCAAATGGTGTGGCGCTAGAGGAAGGGAGATGATAACACGAGAGGTAAGGTTTGTGTGACGGATTGAGAGTGTGATGTAGGGTTTGGTGTGAACGAAGTGGGTGTAGGCAATAACGGAGGATTTGAAGAGAGTATGGTTTGTCGCTCCATTCGAGCAAGAGTTTGTCGCATTTCGGAGAGGGTGTGTTGGACATCGGTGACTGACTGTCGGACATCGGTGACTGACTGTTGGAAGTGTTAGGTGGCGGTCGAAAGAGTATCAAATCAACCTTCATGTTGGTGGACAGTACCCACAACGTCGCTCAGTTCTTGGGCCATGCCAGCGATGGATTCTTCGAGAGCCCGGTATCTGGTCGTTAACCCCTTTGCCATTTCAGGTCTCAATGAGAGCACCAATCTGATACCAGACTCTAGTCTAGCCACTGGCCTTCACAGATTCGGGGCTTTCCACACTGAATGCCCAGACCTGCTTAAGGAAAATAGAAGAGAGTTTGCAGACAGAGAGGGAGAGAGAGAGAGAGAGAGAGAGAGAGAGAGATTCGAAATCAGGAGGAGAATAGAAGAATATCTATTTGTTGTATTACTTCTCTGCCACAGTAACAATATATGGGAAAGGGGATGCAAACCGGGAAGTGGACCACGGGTTACTACAGATACTGAGCACCAGCACGTGCTCTACAAACATTTAACTAATTATAAACTATGCATGTGTAATGTGTAAAATATATCTCTTCTATGTGTAGTATATGGGATGTATGAATGTGCACGGTACTAGTGTAATATAGAAACCCTTAGACGAAATCATGAAATCGTTGGGGTGGACGGACTGCGTGGACGCTTTGCCTCTGTGCAGGAGCTGCTAGACCATCGGTAACAAGCCCGGTAACAATTGTTCATGTTTCATTCCTTTGCTGTAGTTGTAATTTTTAAGAATAAGCATTAACTCTGACATTTGACCTTGCTGCATTGTTTCTTACTTTTCATCCCATGACCCTTTCTCCTCTTTATCCACCCTTGTTATACAGTTGATTTTCAGTAGGCATTGTCATAGCTAGAACTTCCTGAAAATTGTCTAACTTGATATATGGGTCATTTCAGGATGTTCCAAGTGGGAAATGGTTTTGTCCATCTTGTAGATGTGGCATATGTGGCTCCAGAAGCTCTGCAGATGACCAACAATTTACTAAAATTTGCTACCAATGCAGTCGACAATGTTTGTTTCCTTCTCAAAACATCTTAGGGCTATGGTCTAAATATCACAAGCTCAGATTTTTTTTTGTTTTTTTTTGGCAGATCATGTAGATTGCTTAAACAAGGCTAGGTTCTCATTTTCTAAGGGCCATCTCTCAGATAAGTTTTGCAGCAACAGGTGTTTTGAGGTTTGTTCTATAACTTGGTTGGTTTTGTGACAATTTTCTGTGTTTGTTATTTATTATGTAGACCACCAAAAAAAAGGCCAAAAATTATCTTTCAAGGTTGCTCTGTCTAAACAGATATATTGTCACTTGAGAGAATCCTTCTTAGGTTTTAGAAGATGATGGATGTATGAAAATCAACTTGAGGGTGAAATTATAGTAATTGCAATATCCAGATCAAACTATTTGATCATAATTTAGAGTGTGTTTGTGAAGAAACCCAGGTTGAAAAATTACACACTGTTCTGGTTCTCTGTTGTCAATACCACTGCAGCCAGTGAGAGTTTATTTTTAAAAGGATGTCTGTTGCTTGCTTTTATGTGGTCTTCACCTTTTGTTGTCAAGTTCTTTATTTATTTATTTATTTTTGGGTAAATCTCAAATGGCCAAGTTGTTAGTAACAACATAGTGATTTCAGATATGTGCTCATCTTCATGAACTTCTAAATACTTCAAATCCAACTTCTGTGGATGGGTTAACATGGACTATCACCAGATCTCGAAGGAATGACTGTAACATTCACTATGAACGAGTTCATCCTCAAATTCAGTTGTCTCAAGTATTCAGTGTTTTCCACGAGTGCTTTCAACCGATAATTGAACCTCATACTGGGAGAGATCTGGTTGCTGATATTGTTTACAATTCAGGGTCAGGCTTCTTTCTCTTCTTTAGTTTATTTTTTGGTTTGAGCTTCTTCCCATTCCATAATGTGAGAAATGTGTGGTCTACTTCATTTGTATGTGGCCCTTCCTCATGAATATAACTGAAGATGTCTTTTGAGGATGTCTATTTTAGAAATTTGATGTGTTTTGTGTCCCAACATATGATAGTTTCGATTGCATCCAAGATTAGTTTCTCCTTAAACTTTTGATTGAATTGTTATTTTTAGTTGTACGCTATAGACATCAATTAATTTGGACTAATGAATAAGATAGGTTGCATGACTATCAATTGATGGAATAGTGGTGACAATATATCGCGATATGTCAACCGATATTTAAAATATAGGCCAATATACATGATATTTGGCTATATATTGTCTAATACTTCTGATATTCTGTTAGCTTGCAATTCTTGAAATTTATTTTTTATAATATATAAGTTACTGATATAGCCGTGATAGATTTCGATATTGAAATTGATATTTTCATCCATTACAAAAAGTCATCGAAGTTTCAAGTTGTCCTGTTGTCTCTTTAATAACTGCAATTTTGGTAGTCCCTGTGCTGCTGATACTGTTAACTGCAGAGAATCTTCCATGCATTTAATTCTATTAAGGGGTAGCTTAGCAAATATTTCCTCTGCAATGAGTACGGAATATATGAATCCTAGGGGAACAATATGTTCTAGTTGTGATGCGTTTCATTTTGTTAGTGTTCTATGTCAGTTGATTAATGATGATCAAAATTAGTTAAATGATTTTATGAAGGCTTGATATATCTTGCCATACTATATTTGTGGACGATTGATGAGAACCAACAATAGCTGGGCTGAGGACACTTTGAATCCCATCATTAGTTAGTTCCTAGAATAGTACTTGGAAGAGTTATGAATTATGGATGAAAACATCGAAATTGGTATTAAACATATTATATAATATATATTAGTATTAAATATATTGGAAGGAAAAAAAATTTAAAAATTTTAGGTTAATAAAAAAATATTAGCCGATACGAAAACATATTGTAATATTGCTATGGTATCAAAAAATATTTACATATTGGATGATATTTTCATCTATGGTAAATCTTGTAGGGTCCTTTACTTATTTAAATTGTTGGCAAGTTAATCTGTTGTCAGAATATTCAAATTCCTGAAGTAAGTTTCCTTTTCCTTACATCAACTACTTGCCTGCAGGTCAAAATTTGGAAGGTTGGATTTCCATGGATTCTATGTTATGGTTTTATTAAGTGGTGAGGAACCGCTGTGTGTTGCTACACTGAGGTAATTGACACCTATTCTGAAATGCCCTATTTTTTGAGATTTGATGTAATCCTTGGGATTTTTTCATTTTCCCCCAGAATCCACGGGCAAAAAGTTGTGGAGATGCCTCTAGTCGCAACACCTTTCAAATATCGTCGAAGGGGTATGTGTCGTCTTCTTGTGCATGAGCTTGAAAAGGTAATTTCTGCTAGCATTCATCCCAAATGGATTGAGGGATACTACTTTGATCTCAACCAGTGAATCAGAATTAAATGGTAGATATTAAAAAAATAAAAAATAAATATAGTTATATTTTTATTTACAATATTAACATCTATTGAATATTAAATATAATATATTATATATTTTTCAAGAAAAAACTATTTATAGGACACTATTTTATAATTAAATCTTAACTGTTGAATTTTTTAAATTTGATGGTTGGGATGAGAGAAGCAAATGCTGCTTCCGCCAAAAGAGAAGTAGATCCCCTAACCCTTGCCTCCCTTCTTTACATCCAAGCATGGGTGAAATATAAGAATCGGTATCGGTTGTGATCATATTGATATTAGATATATTGGACAATATGTCTCTATATTAGATATGTCAGAAGCAAAAAAATTTCTATCAATCATAAACAAGTAGAGAAATATCAACCAAGATTTTGAATATTGGCCCATATATTGCCGATATAATAATATATCACGATTTTGTTACAATATCATAAAATATCGGTATCACTTTCCTCCTCAATACCGATATATCGGATGTCGGTCGATATTTCATTTTATGCAGGCAAGTAATCATCTGTGTAAGATATGTAGACAGGAAGTGCTAGTATTCACTACTGCCTATTTTAATTCCTATGTGTTTGGGTATTTTATTTATTGCATATTTTTTTAATCAATTTATCGTATATTATTTGCAAATTGTTTTATACTTATTGCTTAATGGATAATATACTGTTGTATGTAGTTGCTGTCACTTAAAATAAAATTTGCACAGTTGAGCCGAAACGTCAGGTGTCAATTATTTTTTCCATTTCCATAGATGTAGCAATAAAAATACTTACTCTGCTATCTTATTAATTGATATTATTAGAGTAAATCAAAAATAGGAAAATGTAGAATCATAGGAGCGAGCCCCCCTCCCACATCCATGGCCATCACCTTTCTTCTTCCACCCCTATTATTTGTAGGCCAAACCAGATGTCCAATGTATGGATAAAAATATCAGTATCGGTTATAACTGTATTAGTATTGTGCACGAAATTGTTTTGCTAATTCTAGGTAGAGGGGGAGATGTGCGATATATCGGCCAATATCGGGTGTATCAGCCAACATTTCCCCCCTATTCCGCTTTTGTTTTTGTAAATATCATGCAATGAAATATCAGCAAATATGTATTTGGTTCGATGCCTCATTGATATCTATGTTTCTTGATACTATAACAAAATCAAGATATAGGACTGTATCGTGCGACTTATTAGCCAATATCGTGTATATTAGCCGATATGTTATCATTATGGCTACATATCTTGATTTTGTCTCAATATTGAGAAATATTAGTATTAGAGATGCTCGGTTGGACATATATCGGTCGAGTTTTCATTCCATGATATTTACCAAAACAAGAGTCTTTTTGAGGGGGAACGGGAAAGTAATTTTAGGGAAGTTTAGGATATTGGTGTATGAAAACCATGACATGGTGCTCTTGCAGATGCTGATCAATATGGGAATTGAAAGATTGGTGTTGCCAGCTATATCTCAGCTCAGAGAAACGTGGTTAACTTCCTTTGGCTTTACGGAAATGTCGGATGCTCTGAGGCAAGAATTGTCTGGGTATCCGTTCGTACTTTTTCAAGGAACTGCATTGTTTGAGAAAGTTCTATGCAAAACAAATCTAGTGAGCTGTAAGTTCATTTTGAACAATTCAAACTGGATAATACCCAATTTAGTTGAAGTTCTTCTCTTCTCACAATCGTCCTACCTTTTTCGTTTTGGATAATTTGTTGTTAGATTCTTCACATGCATCACAAAATCCACAAAGGACAGTTGCGGGAGTTTCTCAGGTATGCTCGAGCTTTCAGTTCCAAACTCAGTTACTTTTGAATATTTGGAGTGCTGTTACGGTTCTTCTGGAGAGGTTATATATATATCCATTCAATGGATAGAATTATAAGTTACCTGAATGAATGGTGAAAATTACACCGATTTATTTAAATGATCATTTAATTTCCATCATTTATTTACTTCATTTTTAATTTTGGCCATTGAGTAAATATGAAAAACTTCTAATGGATCATAACAACTCACGAATATTTGGTACATTTAGTGTATGAATAGGTTGTGTACTAAAATCTGCCCGCTTGGACTTCTTTTTATACATCCCTGTGGTGTTGATACAATTTTTACTTCTTTTTCTTTAGGGTATGATTAGATCAAATAAAATATGAAGTAATGAAAAATAATAAATAAAAAAATAAAATGAAAAAAATTCTCTTTTTCTTTTGTTTGGATGTCATAAAATTCATATTGGAAAGAAAATAGATTTTTAAGAAAAACATATTCGTTAGTTGGTTATTAAAAAAAAAAAAAAAAAAACTAAAGACAAGAAAAATGTTTGCCTTTAATATGCAAATTTGATTTTTTTTTTCCTTTCATTTTTTCCCACTTGATTTTAAATGGAAAATGTTTTTTGTGAAACACCAATATTTTCATACATTTTTCAAGCTATTTCTTTCCTAAAATTTTCTATGCAATCCCAACAGTAAAAACATTTTGTTTCCTTTGCATGATATTTTCTTTTATCTACGCATACTGAAGTCTTTCTTGGACAACTCCCATTAGATCCTCCTAATATGGGCATTCTCGCGTTGTTCAGTTTCTTTCTGTAACTGGCTTCTTTTTTGGTTTATTTTCCACCTATATCGGTCGATTCTCTGGCATATCGAAGCCTGTTCTCCGCCTTTTGCCTGGTACTTCCGAGAGGCAATGCCGTCTCTATTACCGGCTTAGAATCATTCTTGTTTTAATTCATGTTGTCCTATTTCAATAGCTTACCAATTCCTTATGGCCTTTGCCTTCCTATTGGTAGTTATCAGTGTTCTGGTTTCTGGATGTGGCTGCAGCAAAATGCCACCGATATCTCCTTTATTCATGTAGTGGAGCATCGGTGCAGTGGACAGGGTCGAAGTGAGAATCCTGAGCCGGCTACCAAGCCCTTGGGGTTTTAAGAACCGTCTGTGCCGATTCAATATCCTTCGGTGACCTACCTTACATCATCCCAATATAACTGGAAAAATGGTTCATTATGACCCATTACAAATATAAATAAACCAATATGCATTTTCATCAATGTATTATGCAGCTGGATATATGAATTAGCTTTTGTTATTCCATTCGGTTTAATGTAATATATTCCTGGAGTAAAAATAATTTTAGATATGTTTTATCACCTCACTTGGATTTTTTTCCAAGTATTAACCGATTAATATTTTCTTATATGTTCTTTATTTAGGCTATGTTTTAAATGATCAAACTACTTTAGTCATCATTCCCTTATTTTATCTATTTTAGGCTCAAAATTTCTAAACATATACTAATATTATTATTTATTATCCTATATTTTAGTATGATTTTACTCATCAATCTTAACATTTATTAATATTATATGTATCTCTATGTTGTTTGAAATTACCCCACTGGGATTTGAAGACGATATCTCATACCCCGACTGCCGCCCTTGTTTAGGTGCTAGCTTCATAGAGCTAGTAGGCTCAGCCAATTCTCCGCATCGACTTTCACTCCCTTCATTAGACGCCTCAGTTCTGTCGGGTTGAGTTAGCTTGGCACCTCTTTATATTGGCTTTCATGCTGCAGGATTGTTCAGTCAGCCATGACATCAACAGTGGTAGGAAGTTCGGGCTAAAATACAGTAGGAAGAAAAAATCCGACGCCCTCGGTGAAGATAAGATGAGAATGAAAAGGCAGAATGCAGAAACGAGGCCGATCAGATATGTATACAAACGGAGGCGCGTTCAGGCTGGCCGAGATTCTTCATTTGGCCACGGGGAATGCTAAAGCAAAGAATGTAGATGGGAATTTGGGCAAATTCATTAGTCCATCTAAGTAAGTACATTCTTATACTACTTGTTTTCATGTTAAGATTTTTTTTTTTAAATATTAGGTTTTTTTAGTCACCTAATAGCTAATATTATTCTAAAGGTAATTAAAGATAAAATATTATAATTTATTATTTTAACCTTAGTCTTTTTATTTATAATGATATATCTTAGCCTTTAAAAATTACAATTGAGCAGTGATTATAAAAAAAAAAATCTGTTTGTTCCTTCCTTCTCCATTTACTTTAGCTTTTTCTTAAGTAAAGTTGCTCTTTCTCTTTCTTCTACTTCCCTTTTTGTCTGAAGCAATGCAGGAGTGGGGCCTTCTGTGCTGTTGTACTCTGTAGGCCCCATCGGCGTGAATTTCGTCTCTTGGTTGGTGGCCTTCATCATTGATATCTGTCACGGACTATTCAATTTATATGATTTAACAATCGTAATAAAAAATAATTAAAAAATAAAAAATAAATTTCCTGTAAATATCAAAATATTAAAATTTGCGCCAACTTCAGGACATCATGCTTTAACATAGCTTAGGAATATGAATTAATTTAATTTTTTATAACTATAATTATTTGATATTTGTTGAATAATTATATTATTTATTATTTAAAAAATATTATTTAATTTTTATTTATTATTAAAAATTTTTTGATTATATTCATCCAATATTAATATTAATGAATATGTTTAAAATGAATGAAATTAATCCCTGGAGGATAGATAGGAATCCCAGATCCGCTTTAATTGTCTTGCATGTCGTGGTCTCTGACACCGCGTCTTTTGTTTAGTTCTGAAGACATCTGGTGAAAAAAAAAGGAAAAGGAGATTCTGTCAACTTATTTCGATTGCTGTTCTGATATTTAAATTTAATTTAAATATGAAGCTATTTATTCATTTAGTTGATATATATTTTTATCATATAAAATATTTAAATTAAAATAATAAAAAATATTTAATTATTATTGCCTTCTTCTATTAAATAACTTTAACACTTAAAAAAATAAAAAATCTAATATTGATCAGAAGCCACGTGGGTAAAAGCCTGCTTGGAGGCTTTTTTTTTTGTTTTTGATTTTTTGGTAATAAATTCATTTATTCTTTTAATATATATTTTTTTGGCCTTGTTGTATTTACTCTTATAAACCAATAAAACAATATTTTTTGATTTATACTAAATAAGTCCATTTTCTTTTGGACATGCAAACTGGTTGGATAACTAATATATCTGAAAATATATCTGGTTCAATAATATTTATTTAATTAAAATTATATATATATATATATATATTTGTTAATATTAATTGATAAGGTATGTTAATATTATCCCTTCAAAGTCAATGATGAATATTTTTAATGACCGATACGTTGTCTTTATTATTTTGAATTTTCAATAAACTGAGTGTTAGATTTGAGAGTAGAAAGGGACATTTCCTACTCCGTTCTTTTAGTATATTATAATTTTTTTATTTTTTCATGATTAAAATATATATATATTTATAATATATGAAAAATAATTAAAATTATATATTAAAATGCCATTTTAATTTCTATTTTTTATTTAGATAGCCCTATAATTTGCTTTAAAAGGCGTAGCTACGATTAGACCAGCCGCCTTCAGCCTCACCGCATAATTGCTTTAAACCGGTCGTTTGGATGTAATCCCTTGCTAGGGAAGTCCATCTAGCCGGTTACAAGTCAGCACACGCTAGTTGGCCAATCAACGGACGTGGAGGACAGTGGTCCATTCGTGATCACATTCACCACAGCCGTTCACACCATTGCCGTCAACCGATAATCGCCTGTCACTGCCATCAATCATCATCTACATTAACATATATGTAAACGGCGGATACGAGGCAAAATTATGTATTGTTTAGTCTGACATGTAATTAGGATTTAAATTTTTATATAAATTAAAGAGTTAGATCAGATTTTTAAATAACCAGAAAGAAATTGAATCTAATCTCGATAACGTTAAATTCACATTATATGTATCATGTGATGTTAGAGGTATATAAGATTTATTTTCTAATATATTTTTTAATATTTAAATTAAAATTTTAATAAAAAAAATTAAACAATATAAAAAAGAATAGGAATAAACGTTAATAGGATAATAAATTCTAGAGTATTGGCTCCGTCAATTCTGATGAATAAAAATAAAGGCGTTCTACGGCTCAAGTATTTCTTACCTATGTATCAAATAAGAGCTTTGTATATATAGCCTGAATTCTAGCCAATTTGTCATTATCTAAAATGTTTTACTATCTGAATTTCAGCTGTTAAGTTAGATTAGTAATTATTTAACAATTAATATTTGGTATTTATTTAGTTATTATTAATTTTAATATAATTGATCATTTATTTATTTATATAACCGTTTGCTATAATTTAATGTTAATTTTATTTTTATATCAAGTTATTAATTTATCCTGTCATTAATATT